>OY728161.1:2103253761-2104453761 GCA_963277665.1 Viscum album | reverse complement strand
AAGAACTCCCTTGATCGATCCCTTCCCCCAACAGCTCTAAGATATACCTCAAAAATTACATTCAATACTTGTGATACATTTTGGTCCATGACGTGAGATGATCGCATGATAGTCACTATAATATTTTGATCCAAAGGTAGATTCCCTTGAGAATCATCCACGACAGCCTCATGAGGAACCTATGGCAGATGTATCATAGGCACATCATTGAAGACATAAAATAGAAGAAGGGATCAAATGAATGTAAAATATCAGTTAAAACCAGAAAACTATAAGAAAAAACTGATATTAAGATCAAGAAATCAAAATAGGAGACACACATACCAACTTACCATGCTAACTTGAGTCTCATTATAGAAAGATTTAGATATGAACTCACCAAAACCTACCCCTAATGTCCCGAAAATCCTATCTCCAGTATACCAACTTCTAAAAACTAAGCATAAAACTTCCTTAGATACCAAACTGTAATGAACCAAACTAGATACCCACATAAACACAAACTCAACCCAACTCATTACATACCCAAAGGGTTTTCCCAATCCCCATAGGATTGAAACATGATCCTAGGCATACAAAAAAAACTATAGGGAATGTTTTTTCCAAACCTAAAGCATAAAAAATGGAATATATATATATATATAGACACACACACACATCCAGAAGAAACAACGTAATTGAAAAAAATAAATATATTCCCTAACTAAAAGAAATAGTATAAGAGAGACAACCCAAAAGTAGAAGGAAAACTCCAAGGTATGAGTCCAAAAAAAGGACAAAATGAAAAATGAGAAACATCTACTTCGTGTGATAAATGGAAAACAACCCACTATCTCACCATGAGATATGCCTTAGATAACAGATACCTCACTATCTTACTACGATGCATTTCCTTTCCATCCATCTAAATACATTACAAGGTCTACACACCACTGAAGGGGTGTGTATGGTGTGAGCTCACAAGATCAGTAGGATCCCACCCAGGTGTACCATAAAAAGTCTGTAAAAAAATCTAAACATTCTCAACTTTAAAGAAAACAAGGCATAATAATCACTTAAAAAATTATTATATAAAAATCATTGTAAAACATTCCTATTTTCCCATGGTTTCAACTATTCCATGTGAAATAGTTTAGAATAATATAGGTAAAGTAGTTTCCGATAATCTAGGTAAAATAGTTTTAGAATGTATCACATATATCAAAGTAGTTAAAATCATGTATCATATATCATATCAAATCAAAAATAGTACAAAAAAAGTATAGGTAACACCATAGTAAGGGTCACTAAAGGTTAGGATAGCTAGAACACTCATACATAGACATAGGAAATCATACACATCTAGTCTCTAGACATATCAATTGAATACAGAGAGTAGAGGTACACCCCATATAGTAAACCTACCAATAGGTCTAGCAAGTCCATAGAGTAATGGGACTACGGAGAATAATAACACCCCATGAGTGATCCCTCCAATAGTATCAATGGACGAGGCCTATTACTATACCTTCGACCTACGTACCCAAGGTTTTTCATGTTCTACATTTTCCAAATTATTTCATCAAAATAATTCTTTGAAAATCATTTTGTAAACCCATTTAACAATTATTTTAAAATACCATTTCTTTTACCAAAACAAGAGATAACCATCTTTTCTAAAAAATAAATTTGCACACACACACAAATAAATCAATCAATAATGCCATTTTATTTATTAAAAAATTTATCAAACTATAGAAATCAAGGTTTTTCTAATATAAGCTAGATTCAGAACCAGCTACCTAAAATATGGGCTACACATGCCCAAAACTCGGTCCATAACCACTATACGGAATTAAAAAAAGGTGTGACCTACCTACTATTCCCACACCTCATAATTTTATTCTATAATAATCAAGGTCATTAGAGAGGTTAGGTTAAAAAAACCTCATAGGAATCTCATCCGTTGCTAACAAAGGACCAAACATCGAAAGAAGATCACATAACACATTTAGAAAGGATAAAAAAGAACATCATCACTAGATCAATATATTTGAAAACATAGCACAACGATGCTTTTGTGACCTACAATAGTGAATACGAGGAAATATCACTTACTAGGAGAGACACAGAGCATCCACTGTGAAAATTAATTACCAAAAAAAAGACCTGAAAGGAGCAGATGTCCCCAAAATCAACTGGGAGATCTTCTAGGTTTCAATAGAGAAGAGTTCACATATAATGAAAAATAAATCAAACATTTAGTATGGTTAAAGCTTCATACTGTGAACCGTTAAAGATGTGGACACATTTTATGTTCTGAATTTCATGACTTAAAATATAGTCCAAAAACACGTCACCTAAGATTAAAAATAACACTGATTGACCTTTTCATGATGTGAACTAGCTTCAGATATTTTAAATATCTCATTCTCTTAACAAATTCATGGAATTTACCCTTCAAAAAATTCAAATAATGTAACTAGTTCACAACATGAAAGTACCAAGCATGAAATTGGAAAACTCAAATCTATAGAAAAAATCCAAACCACCTATGAAAATTTCCACACCAATGGGAAACCCTAAAAATCATTTTATACATTTATATTCAAATTCAATTAATTAAAAAAAAAACATACATCCCTAAAATTTTGTTCATTTCCACGAACAAATGCTCTCCATCTCCAAGGGTTCTGAAACAAACCTAAACATAAAGGGAAACATAAAATAGAGATGATAAATAACCAAATAAAAGTAACAAGTTGTTAAAATTTGATTCAAAGGGATGGAAAAAAGTGTATATGTCACAAGGAGAAAATGTGACCTAAATTTTTTATAATCCAAAATCCTAGTGCACATAGCTCGATTTATTATAGGGCCAAATAATGGTCCCTACAATATTTGTATCTCTTGATTTTTTTATCTTGTCATAAAATTTTCCTAATACACTGAAGGAAAGTCATAGAGGGATTGGAATTGTATTTTTTATAGGCCAACCTTTATGGTTTTTTACTAATAGGTTTTATGCTATATTAATTACACGAATGCTCAATGTTTCCTAGATCACACAATTTGTACATTCAGTAAGCAGAGACTCGAATTTTTTCTTAGGGTGCCCATTGTGGGTTTTCAACCGAATAACCATTGTGCCTTTTTAATTTGGATTTTTTATGGTATTATAAATCATAAAAATGAGGTTCCATATTTTAGAGTTGTATAGATCACACCTTTTCTTGTTTAAGATTAATGTCTTCTAGCCTGGACCTTCTATTTCTATAGTTTAGGGTCTTCTATATCAGACCTTCCATTGATGTAATTTAAGGTCTTCTAGATCAAAACTACAATATCTATAGTTTTAGGGTCTTCTAGCTCAGAAATTAAATTACTTTAGATACTAAAGACATGTATAATTTTTATTAATGAAGGGTTATGTCACTCTATATCCTAGTTGAGATTCTGAATAATGAATATTTATGAAGGGTTTGGAAATCTTTCATTCTTTTAGATGTTACAAAGGATGAATATTTTTAAAGTGTCCTATCCCCATATATCCTTGGATAAAATATTCTAAGAAAATAGTGACATAGTGTCAAGGGTGTTGATTGTACTTAGATAGTTAGATCATGGGCTGTGTAAATCATGTACTATAGGGTTTGAACTTGAGGTGATGAGATGTGTCATACACACCGGGGATGATCACAAAACACTATTAGGCACTGAGTTCCACTACAAAGTTGTCGGGGCTCATGAGGATTAGAGGCCCTTTCCTACAAGGTAGAGACACCTATAGTTGATGGTTTAAAGCCACTTATACATGATTCTAGGTGGTATTACATTAATTGTTAGTAAGAGGTGTCCCCATACCTTTTTAAGATATTTGGAAGATTTGTGAACATATGGGTGATGAATTTGGATATGGAGAAAAGGTTATCTGGGGAGGGGGTTTAGTGCCCTTGTGAATGTTTGGTTTATGGTAGTGAAGATAGAGACCTATGTTACTTTGTTTTGAGTCACACAATGAGGTTCACAAAAAGGTTCAAGAATGGAATACCCCATTTATTATTTTATAATGGTTACAACACATGGTGGAATGACACTTAGGATGTTGAATCCACTTGAATAGTTCGATCATGAGATTGGTAAATCATGGCATAGGAATATTCCAGATAATTAGAAGTTTTTATGGGTAAAAAATAATATCTCACATAACCAAAGATATCACTCGTGAATTTAATGGGGACCTTTACTCCTAGAACAATACATCCACTTGGTGAAAGCTCTAGGGAGTTTCATTATTCACAAATGAATATTAGTGGGGTCCCTTTTTAAAAGTCAATCCCTATTACCAATAAACTTCAAGTAATAACCAAGAAGAATGAATCTAGGCTATGAGGGGTCCATGATAAGTATAAAAACTCAAGGAATTTTGGTATCAAATTAGACTTCAAATACATGAAGGTGGTGTAGGGAACATGTTATATTTATGAAGGTTTTGAGCACCCTAAAAGTTTTTTCACTACATACTGAATACATTATCATGGTGAGGAAATGTGAAAAATCATTTCCATAACTTTTACTTGGACTAGAGTGGTCTAATGAGCATGTATTGGCTCTTACTAGGGCCACAAGATAGGTCCTATAAGCTTTTCAACATTTATATTTATGCTCTATCTTTTTCCTAAACTCTATAGATGAATAGTTTAGTGAGTTGATACTTGAATTTTGATCAAACCATCCTTTTCAAGTTTATCAGTCTAATATGTTAAGTATATATATATATATATCACTAGTAGTTTAAGTTTTTTTAATGTTGAACAACATAGGCTATAATCTAATGTCATACGACTTTGATGAAGGTTCAAATAGATTATGGTCATGGTATATGGACGTGGTATCATGGAGGTGTTACGCAGCAACCCAATTAAGATTCCCAAGGTCAAGGGTAGTGATGAAAAACGGGCCTGTAGCCTGCAGGATTCGAGGGTATGGGGCAGATGTGGGGTAGGGAGGTCCTAAAAATTTTGACCGTTTGGAGCGCAGCCCAATGCGGGTTGAGCCCACGTGGGTGTGGGCTAAGGCGGGTTGAGCCCGCATGGGTGAGGTCTTACCCGCAGTTCTAATTTTAAAAAAATTATTTTTTATAATATATGTTTCTTTAATATTTTAGTTTTTAAATAAAAAATTATGATTTAAACATGACATATGATTTATCACTGTAATTATCATACTAATTCACCATTCATTCACATGTGAATTTTAAATAGGTTTATATTTATTGTTTTAATATGATATTATAATATTTAAAAAATGGGGTACAACCGTGAAAGTGGCACATGATGCAATAGTTATTATAATCATATTCACATGATGTGTCATACCAACTCTCAAAAAATGGAACTCATCTCCCATTCACATGGTTTTAATTCTAAAAGTGTTATTATAATCATAATATTTTTTGGGTCAATTTAATTTTTTTGTTATTTAATTTTATTTTTTTATTACGAAAATAGTAAAGGATCTCATGGGAACCCTAATAGACTCCTTTGAAACCGGTTGTTGTTTGGAAATTCATCATTCATTCCAACCATTAGCATAACCACACGACCAACATTATAAGTTGTCCCCTCTCACTGATCACCCGCCTACTTTGCATCACAATAGTTTGCCACTACATCGTCGTCGCCACATGCCACCATTAATGGATAGAAAAATGTTTCATCACATAATCCTTTAAAACTATAGGTATTGTCAATCCATACTTCTCCAAACAAAAACCATTTAGAATGATAAAAAATAAAATATTTACATGATTATAAATAGTATATATATATTTAAAATGCGGGCATCCTGCGGGCAGCCCACGGGCTAATGCCAGGCGGGGCAGGTTTGAATTTTTTTGTTCGCATTATATGCAGGCTTTTGCGGACAAACCCACGTGGAATCAAACCTGTGTGGGCTTAGCCCGCCCCACTTTGGCCCGCCTATTTCGTATTACTAGTCAAGGGTAATCTAAAACCATTTTGATCATGGGGTGATAATGTTCTAAATCATGGATCAAGGCTCTCAAATCATGAGTAATGTTATGAGATAGACACATCATGGATGATCACGAATCACCCTAAGGTGACAAGTTCCACTACTATGCTATCATAGATCACAAGGATTATAGATCCTTTTTTTAAGGAAAAGATAAATTTGGTTGATAGTTCAAGGGATCATATATAGGAACCAAGGGAAATCATGAATAGTCCAATAAATGGTCCCTTGAATCTGAATTAACTTTTCAAAGGGACATGAAAGAATCATGAGAATTTGAGGTACCCAAGACACAAAGTGTGATTTATGAATTTAGGTGCTCAAAAAGATAATGGAAGCTCCCTAAACCTTTATTAACCTGAGATAGGCTCTTACGACCATTTGATAAGTAAGAGTGATGGATGATGGTCTACACAATTTAGCATTCTTTATTGGGATGCCCTTTCCATGCTTTTTAACATCATTGGAAAAGGACATAATTGTTGGGTAGTTTAATATCATATGACCAAGATGTATTCCTTGAAATTTATCTTCATTTCGTAATGATGTATTCCTTTTAGTTTAACTTTATTTGGTAATTATGTAGGAATTGATGTGAAATAATTCAATCATATTGTTATCAATACCCAACATTGGTTAGGGAAATTAAGGGTATAATTTTAATTTATATTGTTGGGATTCCTTGGTTTTCCATAAGAATTTTTTAATGGTAGGAATTGTTCTACAATATACACATTCCAATAGATACCTTTTTGTAGATCTAGATCATATGAAAATGGTAAAGGGATTTTTTTTGGATTTTGCAGATGGTATGAGGTTTTAAGATTCATTGTCTACACTATATATCATATGGTATTAGAAATTAAGACACATATATTTCACATATGGATCCCCATAGAGATAAAAATCACATATGGGAAGGGGTAATTCTTATCAGTCCATACACAATGTTTGTGAAGCTTCCTCTAAACAGATCCATCTCATGTGAAGGAAAGGACAATTAATTCAAAACTTAGCACAGATCCATTAGGTAAGTGAGGTTCCACTTCAAAGGTTCAAACACTTAGGTGGATGGGGAAATTTTTATTTTCCTAATTTTATAGCCAATCCTAGATATGATAATTTTAGAATCAGTAGATATCCTGATAGGTTAAGAATCAATCCATACATAGTTCTTATATGAAAAGGTTTTGTGAACATATAAAGATCAGGTGCATGAAAGGGGGATATATTTTTTGTAAATATTATGGATAAGTCCCCGATTAGGGAACATTGGTATTAATTCATAACCCATGACTATTATAAATTAAGCCACATGTGGTTCTTTTATGGTTCCCCATAGAGATCTAGCTTATACGTGGAAAGGGGAGATTTTATTATATTCCCTTAGTGATTCTTAACATTATAGTTGACTAAAAAGGATCCTATACATAGATCAAGATCATACATAGGTAAAGGGTAATTCCATATCATAATATGGTTTGGAGATGAAACATTCATTCATAACACAATCATATAGATAGGGAATCCCACTCTAATAAATTTTATGTCCTGCATGATAGACCATATAGAAGAAAAAGTTTAATGTCATACAAATTTTACAATGTATTTCCAAGAGGATTGAGTATTATTTAAGAATATTGTTCTTTATAGGATATAAATACCCCAAAATTAAATTATATTAGGATTTTATGTAATAATATTTCTTTGAAAATGGATATTATGAAAAAATATGTTACATAAAGGGTATCCAAACTTACTTGAATAGCTGGGTTATGGGAATTATAAATCATATCCCAAGAATATCTACGTCAATGGGAGATGAGGAATTGTGAGTACTTTTCATGCATTAGAAATGGTGGAAGACTATATCCCACACAACCAGGAAAATAGCTCATATATTTATGGGGAACCTCTCCTCTGGGACCAAAATATCAAGTATGCACAAGTTCAGAGGTGTTATGTTATTCACCAGTGAAGCCTAGAGTTGCCCCATCAGATTATCCAGTCCCCATCACCTGTAAAATAAATGGGAGAAAAAAGATTATGTGGGCTCAAATTCAATGGGATTTTAATATAATTATATCAAATCAAGGAATTGATTAGTATTAAATCAGATATGGAAGGTATAAAGTTGGTTCCTAGAGAGATTAAGATTTAAAAAGGGTTATATAACCCTAAAGGATATTCCAACATGTATTGAACACATTTTCAGAGAGATTAGATAAAAAAATGAAATTCTTGAGTAAATAGTCATCAGTAGAATGGTCTTTTTAGAATAAATACCTCATGTCATGAAATTTAACATAATGTGACAAGATTGTAATTATTGTGCAGTTTAATGACATATGACTAGGATATGGTTCACTAACTTTGAATAGAACTCACCTTGATTGTGTTGGTCTGAGTAACATTCTAGGATCCTTAAGCTCCCATGATTCTTTCCCAGTATGAGAAATAAGAGACACTAGGTAGTCGATTGAGAATCTTGAGAGTGCATAATAGAGAATATATGGGAATGTTCACATTTTAATGTGGACCAAAATCGTTACACGTATCTATGTCTCATGAAGGGAAATGATTGGCAGTGATGAAAACTCATGTATGGTATTGAAATAGAAGATTCAGAAATTACTATGGATATTATATCAATAATAATCAATCCACATATAGTTCTGGAGGAAGCTCCCTAAATAGGCCTAGCCTATTTGTGGGGAGGGAGAATTTTTTTTCTTTTGTTTTCTTTTATATTGTGTTTATACCCATGATTTGAGATCATAACATCACTATATATCTTGCAATAATAGGAATCAATCTACGCATAACTCTCATATAGAAAATTACCTATGTATGTTTGAACCATACACAGGGAGGGGGTATTTTTATTTTATATTATGGTTGGGACCAGGATTTTAGTCTCAGGAGTCACTATGTATCCTATGGTAATTGAAATAAAAAAACACATAGTTCTTGTGTGGAAGGATTCTCTTACATTAATAAAGCTCGTGTATAGGGAATATTAGACATGATTATTCTAAATATTGTAGATAGGCCCAAGATTTGGGATCCATGCATCACTACAAATCCTATAGAGGTTCAGGAATCAAGACACACGTAGTTTATATATTTAATTTCTTACATTGGTCTGACCCATATACAAGGGAAGGGAAATTATATATATATATCGTATATTGTATATAGGCCTCGTATTTTAGATGTAGGTGTAACTACACATCCTGTTGAAACTAGAATCAATCCACACATAATTCTTATAAGAAAATCCCCTGGCCAAGTCTGACCCATATACAAGGGAAGAGGCATTTTTTCTTTTTGTATAGGCCCAAGATTTGAGATATGGGAATAACTACTTATCTTGTAATAACAATAATAAATCTATAAATAATTCTTATAATAAAACACACTATGTAAGTTTTACCCATACACATGGTAAGGGACACTTTTATCTTGTTTTTTTCTCACATCACACTCATGTATAATGATTAATTAGTGTAGTGAAGTACTAGATTAGGAAGGAAGGAAAACTATCATGAATGAGGTTTCAATTCTAGAATCAATTGAGACCCATTTTACTATGTGTAAGCTTGTTAGAGAAAGTATGGAATGGGATAGTAAATCCCAACATGAAAAACCTTTTACACAGATCAACTCATGTGTAAGAAGATGAGGTGGGTATCACATGGTAAGCACATGACATGTAGTTTAATGTTGTGTGGCTAGTAAATATTCCATATATTTTATAATCATTTATTAAGGACATGTTTTGTGTAATTTAGCATCATATGGTAAGGATATGTTTTATGCAATTCAACTTTATGAGGTAAGGACATGTTCTATGAAATTTAATATTATGTGGTAAGGAAGTTTTGATGATGTTTAGTTTAAAGTCTTTCCACTATGAGATTTTGATGAAATATTGTTTAAAGTCTTTCTTCCTGAACCTATTGATGCTGTGAAATTTAAATTCTTATCTCTAGGACCTATTGATGCTGTGCAGTTTAATGATTTTTCTCTAGGAAAGTTTTCTCATAGTTGAATTTATGAAAAGTATTTTTAATAAATCACATTTTGGTTGGGGGATAATGCATTACCTATCCATAATGGACAATGAGTAAGCCTCATTTTAATAGAAATAATGTATAATGCAAGGTCTTCTCACTTTTGTTCTAGTTTTGGAGGTTTTTTCCCAACTATCATCATGGTTCTGAGGACTGGTACCAATTATACTTGGAGCAACAAGTAGGGGGGATTTTTATAAAGGATCGTGATATCTGATTATAATAAACCTTAAGGGTTTGTAGCATACACAACCATTAATCATCGAGTGGTGTTAATTCATCCAGTTTCTTCTGTAATTGTTTCCCTTCTGAGAGTTATTCATAGATAATAGTTTAAAGTGAGGGAAACTGGACTTCGATGCATAATAATTCCATTATTTTATAAACCAATAAACATGGTTTCTCTTGTGTGTAAGTGTATGTGGTGGCATGATAGAACCATAAAGCACACATGTTCTTGTCCGACCAAGACCTATTGACATTTTACACCATTTTATAGAGTATATTTGATATAGTTTTATTGAATACCTCTATCTATCTATTTTTATTCTACATGATAGTGAGAAAAATGATTGGACTTAATGTTATACTACTGATATAACCTATTCAACATGGAAGAATAAAAGTTGGTTCCATTTTCCATCAGTATTTTGTGAGGGATGCTGAATCTGGTGATAATATTAGACTTCACAACATTGATGATATTCTTCATCCTAAATTCATTGATGGGTATGGAATCAACCTATTTGGAAAATAATTTGGTATAATTAAGGATGTACTTAAATTTATTAGCTATAACTGGTGGATATGGCCACACAATGTCTATTTCCCATATGGAAAATGGACAGGAATACTTAGCTATGTGAATAAAATCTAGAGGCAGATGTATGAATTTTACATGAACCGACATGCAATAAATTACTAGTTAATTATACATAGTTTTTCATTATTTTATTCCAACAGTAACGAAGGCTCTTAATTTGGTGGGATAGGCTGGTTCTAGACCAGTGTGCATCACAAAAGCTTGCGTGGAATTCCTTAATGATGGAGATATTCTCTCTTTTTATGACTCATCTAAGGTGAAATTCATTGAAGAATCATCTATAGAGGGATTTCTGCTCGTTTGTTCCATCCCGAAGGGTGAAGTTTTATACATAGTGTCGAATTTTTCTCTTTTGTCTCAATCCAAAGAGAGGGTCCCATTTTACATGTACTCTATTATGAGATTCCTTCTTCTAGGGGTGGATATTGGATCATTTTTCTTTGATACAACATTGATCTAATTAATTTTCTGCATTTCATAGACAATGATTGGAGATACTGACCTTCAGGGTGTGATACTAAAGACTACCTCATCCTAATTAGGATATTCTAGGACTATAGATGCATTAGCCAGTGCATCAACATGAGATTTTTGTGATCAAGGGACATGATATGATGTTATTTCAAAAGGTAACTCTATCATTGGTTCTCTCATGTAATCATTGAGATGGGATAATTATTAATTATTGATGGAATATTCACCATTTATCATTTTGATCAATAGATCTGAGTAAACTTTTTCATTCAGGTAGGCTATCTACAGCTATAGGGGTAGTTCCAGGCCAATAATATGGACTTGGTATTCTGTTTCATTATTAGTGTTGCCTTTAGATAGTGGGAAGGAATTGAGAAAATTTTCTTTACTTGAGGAAACAAATATAATTCCTAAACCAACTCGAATGAGCTTCTAGTTTTCCATTATTTTTTCAATAGGGATTTAATAGGCCTTATCAAAATACATATCCCATGATCTAAGAGTGTCATGGGGATATAAACTTCTTTATTTAGTAATTTAGTGTCTACTGATGTGTTTTCTAAGGAAGGATTATCTTTAAGGAAATCAGCTACCACTTTTCCTTTGATTTTCTTTTGTGACACAAACTAGATGTCATACTATTTCAGGATAACTTCCCATCAGGCCAAACATTCAGTTAACATAGGGTGGCCAAGAATATACTTGAGCGGGTTGATATGAGATATCAAGTGGACTCTGTGATGCCGTAAGTAATGCCTCAAATTTTTCACTATGAATATGAGTGTGAGCTAGTTCTTATCAATGTCAAAATATTAAGTATCAATATTTAGAATCATTCATATGAGATAATAGAGATTGTTTTCATTTCCCGTATCATTTTTCTATACCAGTTGGGTGATGAGTGATCATTCCATGGTGGATGTAAAGACCCAGAAATTCCATATATATATATATATTAAATTATCTTGGATTATTAAAAGTCTATGAAAATTGATGGCGTGTGATTTTGAGTCCTGGAGAGCCTGAAATATATTTTTGGATTTTTTATAGTACGTTCAGTAAACGTGCGGGAAACATTTTATATCTTTTGAACCGGTGTTTGGATTAAAAATTAGAGGGAACTGTTGAATCTGTAGCGCCTGGATTCTCTTAAGGAAAGCTTAACTTTGACCGGAAAGTGTTGGATGAAAAAGTTAATTTCTTGGAATTAAAAAAAACAACTAAAGGTTATTTTATTTTTCTTTTTTCAACAATTGGAAAAATGGTGGTGGGACCATAGTGAAATGTCAAACCATTTAACGGCTTGATTCTTAAGTTGTTTAACCTCACCGTTGGGAGAAATAATGGGTTGTGTAACCAGACCATTGAGAGAGTTAAGAGGTCCTTTAATTAAACTCATTAATGAAACTCATCAAATGTGCGATGCATTAATCTCCACCTTCCCCTATATTTAATCTGAGCTCAGGATTGGGTTTTGGGAGAGCTATAAGAGTAATCTCTAATAAAGCGCTGATGAATTTTTTCTCTAATAAAGAACTTGATCAAGTGACGGTCATTGGGGGAAACGATGGGAGAGGACTAATGCCAACAGACACCTTCGGATGTGGACAATCCTTCCTTTTCTAAAATTCCTTCTAAAAAACTTAAGGTAGGGGGTTTCGTTGTTAAATTAAGAGTTATACTTTTATTGAAATACTATCTATGTTAATGTTAATGCAGAGGGTGTGGGCCAAACGAACAAGGCCCAAACCCTCTGCTGTTTTCAGATTTGGTTGCGTTTCTCATGGGAAATAAGAAGGAAAGGCAGTATGTGGTGGCACCAGATGCGTTCCCGACAAAGAAGATATGGGCCATCGGCCCAGCCCGTGGCCGGAGGAGGAGGCGTGCCTTAGCGGGATGCCTGGGCGGTGGAATATGCGGCCACAACGGGCTATAATGCTGAAGGAGGCATGCCCCGGCGGTGCGCTTGGACGAAGGAAGCCACAAAAACGATGGTCCTTATCACTGGAATCCGGCCGTGCCAGCATGGCACAACATGGAGAAGTCAACCCTGCCGTGTGGGTTGACACAGGAGATGCGGCCGATGGACCCAGCTATGCGAGCAGGTGATAGAAGTGGGTATGCCACGTCCAGGGAGAAGGAAGCTGACCCACAACCGCAGGCCGAGGGAGCCTGGCAGGCCGTGCCGCTAGGCCGGGCGGACCAGTGGCCCAACAAGCAAGGTCGACCTGATTTGGGTCATAATCAGGTTGGGTTGAACCAAGTCGGATCGGGTTGACCCAGACCGGGTTGGGTCGGTTAAGGTCCATACCCTAACCCCTTTCATCCCAATTACACTTAATTGGGCATATCTCTTAAACCGTATGTCTATTTGATGAAACTTCTATGGTTCTGGAAACCTTAGGACAAGGCGTTCATTTTGAGACACTCTACGCAAGTTTCAAATAATGTTTGAGTTTGGACGGGTTGGATCGTCCTCGAATCCAACTAGGCCCTTGGCACTAAAATGCCTATAACTTACAGACCAGGACTCCAGTTGACGCATTGTCTATTGCATTGGAACCCTTATGACATGGCAGTTCATCAGGTTACTTCTTCAAGGGACTTCATGCGAGTTGAAATATGACCAATTTATTGAGGATTATATCCTTCCAGAATCATGCGTACTTTGTGCGGGAATCCAGTGGCTAGATGAGATGTGATGAATGATTAGCGATCCTATGTGGATTAGCACCGAATGATCCTGTGTGGATCAGCACTGATAAATAATGTGTGGATCAACACTGAGAAATCCTTTGTGGATCAGCACTGAGTGATCCTGTGTGGATCAGCACTGAGTGATCCTATGTGGATCAGTACCGAGTGATCCTATTTGGGTCAGCAGCAAAGCATCATGAAAGAATAAAATGATCTAGATTTATGATTATACATATGTACTTTTGTACTTAAGTTAAACCTGGTGTGAGATGTCTTTTTCTTTGTGCTTTTTAATTGAGATCATGATTTGTGGTTTGTATTTTGTGGAATTTTGAGAGACCTTCAGGGGACTCAGGGTCCCTACTGGGTATTGTTCTACTCATGCCTACATGGGCCTTTCCCGAACCTTGTTGTATATTGTGCAGACATAGGAAAATTTGACCGATTCTCAAGGATCCAGGACTTGACGGTGTACAGAGGTGACTGGTTGATGTGGAGAGCCACAATGAAGAGTTGTAACTACCCTTCAGGTAGGATCCTTGGTGGACAACCTCCTAATATGTTTTCCCTTTTAATTGTATTTCCATTTCAGTTGTGATTGTATTCGGGCCCCTTTACTTCAGTACTTACTTTTACACTCTATGGTAGTTTTTATTTGTGGTTGCCCCTTTCTTCTTTCACTGTGTTTTAATTGTGCGTAGTGTACCCTATCTATGTGTATACAGGTTTTTGGGAAATGCCTTCCCATTTTAGGGAAATGCCTTTCCGGTGCTATTCGCCAACCACTGGCCTATGGAAGGTAGGCTTGGGGTAGTCACGACACGGGCCCCTGGGGACGGGTCATGTCAGTAGAAATTCATATAATGAGTGGATTCCCTTATAATAGTGTAATCGAGACCAATGGGTGTATCTAGTACTATTTTTGGTTCTCAAAATATCTTTTTCAGTCCTCATACTAATGGTAGGAAATTCCCTTTTTCATTATCTTAGTGAAGGGGAGACACTTTCTAAATAGATTGTCTATGAAATTTTGAATATAACAATGGTGTACTTAGACCCCCCCCCCCAATTATTTAAGATTATAAGGAGGTTAAAATTCCATTATTTTACTTGTCTTTTTAGGATCAACTTTGATGCTATAGAGATGCACCACAAAGATAAGGAGTTTCCCCAATTTTACTCTAAAATAACACTTTAGATAGTTCATCTTACAACTTTACTGATGCAATTTTCTGAATATTGTTTGAAGATCAGTGAGGTGATCACAACACTATCAATATTTAACCACTAGGTATGCAACATAGAACTCCAAAATGTGTCCTAAGATGGGCTTAAAGATATGATGCATGGTGAATTGACAAGTATCTCTAGTGTTATTTAATATTAATGTAATGAACTAGTAGAAAATATCCCATATGGGGCTATGAAGGAAATGGATTCCTTATCTTCAGGGGCCATCTTAATATAGTAATACACTGAATACCCATCTATAAAGAAAAGGCCTTGGAAGAAAATAATTTCGTCGATGAAAATTTTCTTGATCGATAATGGGAAATCATCCTTCCGATAGTGTCAATTAAGGTACCTGAAGTAAATAAAAACCATAATCTTCCCATTCTTTTTTTGACAGGGAAGATGTTTGCAATCTATTTTGGTTACCAAACCTCTCAGAAAAATATGGATTTGACTAAATTTTCAATCTCAAATTCTAACTTGGTAGCATGAAGGGGTGCATTCTTTTTCCTACCCACTTGAAACCTCAATGGTCATCAGAAAATCCTAGATGGTGACTAACCACATCGGATTTTAGCTCGATCAACTCTATATAATTTCCAAGGAACACATATATATGCTTCTTTAGAAATGAAATATATGCCTCCTACTCCTTGAGAGGAATGGAATCACTAATCAATATAGGTCGTGTGTCTTCATCTTCTCCTAGATTCACCTACCTGAGCTAATCAATGGTGGTAGATACACCCTCCTAAAATGTTGGAGGGGAGTTCCCGTGATCATCTTCTTCCTCTTCCATGTTTGTATCTATAGAGGTATCTTTCAACATAATGGAAAATTTAGGGGCATTTTTGTTCTTATCAAGATAAGAGAGTACAAAATAATGGAAATTGTTATAGCGAACTTCCAGAGTCATTGTTGAGAGGATATAGGGATTTTTTTGTTCATTTAAGGTACTACGAGAAGAAAGATAGGTATGGAAATATTGAGTTGCAAATAATTTATTGGGGACATATTCAATTCCTACTTATGAAGTAAGGAAATTTCTGGATCCTATGATGGAATTAATCAGATTTAACTTTGAAAAACCTAGTTTATCTAGAATGATTGCTATCACAAAGACATGGGATAGTAAAGTTTGTTGTTTTTTCAGATTTCTAGGGATATTCCACTACCCTAATTAGGTATATGTGTAACGAATAATCACTATTGAGCATGCTCTATTGATTTATAGTGGTGGTTCCAAAACCATTGGTTGTGACAACTTACGTGTCACCCACCATCATTAGTTATTTTCCTTACCTCTTATAGAAACTTTCTTCAGCATATATGGATTTTCAAGATTCAAAGGGGGAACTACCAGCATATAGTATGACAAACTTTCCATTAATGGTTTATTTCAAACATTGGTGGAATATTTATGGTACCTCTACATGGCTATGAAGCCGAGGTCTTATGAGAAGGAAATTGTATGTTTTATCTTAATAGATGACCACGAAATCAACATTATATGTGAGGTCACCAAATTATGACTTGATCTAGATCATTCCATGGGGATTTTTCTCACTTTTATCATACCCTTGAATATTTAGCTTCATTGGAGAAAAATACTCATTATATCCTAGAAAAAGGACAGTTTGGAATGGGATGAGATTAATCCTAGAACTATTATAAACCATAGATATTGGGATGTTGACATTATCAAGATTTCTTAAAACATATAGAGGTATGATATATTCCTAGATATTTTCTTCCTAATATTTCTCCATGAATGAAATGGTGGCCTGAAATCCCACCAGAGTAGTTTCCACCGAGTAAACCTTGGATGTAGTGAATTTTTTTTCAAACTCTTAGAGACTCCTGAGGTTTTTGATAAATTCTTCTCCAATATATTGTTAAATATATAGAGTATCTAGGATTTAGATTTTTTCTAGGATATTCAAAAATTGTTTTATAATTTCATATTTCTACACCAGAGGTCTGTGCTTCCCAAGGTGGGATTTCTCCTTATCAGGTGGATTAAGAGATGAAGTATTTGGAGAATATAAGACTTATGTTTATAAGAAGGTCGAGAGAGTATTTGTTTCTAATGGAGTAGGCCACGCAAGCATAACCCTTCATTTCGTTGATCATATAGTTTTACCCCCTCCAACCGATCATTTAAAATGACTAGATTCGAACTGCTATTGAACATATTTGAGGAATTTCCATTCTATTATTGGGATGGCTGAAGTGATTTACCATGGGTCTCATCCATTCATATGGATTTCGTAGGGATGTGAATAGAATATTGGGTTTGAACATGACTAATCCATCCTCGATACCCTTAGATTCTATGGTCTCTACCTATGGATCCCAAGATAGGTATCAAGAACTCATATTCATCAGCACATTCATAATTAGAGAAGACTTTTGTTAATTGAATAAAATTAATAGAATAGAAAATGAGCTCTTCATTTGTTAAGGGTTGCATTTTTGGGGTTATGACTATTTTTAGATACTGAAGGAAAGAAATATAAAAGGGTTAGAGTGAGTATGCGAGTTGGATAAGACTCATTTTTTGTGACTTTCCCTATTTCTAATGATTACATCTACCTCTATAATATGGACTCAATGATATTTTATAAGGCAATGAGATCATGACTGGTTTATAGAGATATGCCTTAAGGGTGGTGTGATATCATTTAAATATATTTTTGATTCATCTTGATATGAAAATTCTATTCATGCCTATCCAAAACTTCTTTCCAATCTCCCACTTCTTTTGATTTGGTGGTAGCCATGCAAGTCACTTGTGTTGATCCTTTTCTCAGTATCAATTGTCTAGAATCAACCATACCCCCGAATGATGTATTTGAAGACAAAGAATTCCTAGATGGTATGAACCAGTCTCACATGAAAAAGTAAATAGTTAGGGCGGTCACTGAGGATGAAATCATTGGGTTTCTGAGGATGTTGTAGCTAGAGGATAGTTTTTCCATAGTTACAAGGAGATAATTAGAAACCTATTAATTTCAGAATTTTTTTCCATTCATTGTATCATGGGAGGACTTGATATTTTTAACCCTACTTGAGGGTGGTTTTTCTATTATTCCCACTCAGCAGGAGGTACCATCTGATTTGGGGCCTACCTATGTGCTCTAATGGCCAACACTACTACTTTGAGTTTGATAGATGAAATATCTAATATACCAGGACTTTTTCTTTAGTCCCTATCCATGAGTTGATATTTGGACCTATTTAACTAAATGGTATCTTATAGGTGTTTTTGTATTTTAGTGAAATCTTAGAATCCTCCTGAATATTTAATTAGGATCAAAGGTGTCTGTATCTCATCTTTATTATTCTCAGCAAAGAGTTATAGGCTTATTTTAAAGATTCTCACCAAATGGTTTCTTCTAGGATTATTTTGAAGATTCAACTTCTGAGGCCTATGATCATCATTTTCTTTATCATGGAGATTAATTGATAAAGTAATTGATGAAGAATATCTCCCTATCTGACTACATACCCTACCAAAAGTCTAATGTGCCAAACAAAGGTTGGCCCTACCAGAGTTTGTACAAAAACTATTAATTTTTTTAACTCCTTCTGGTCTCACAGACTAATCATGGGGCTGTATCAGGACACAAAATGTTTGAGATACTATTATGGATCTCTCATGATCTCAATGTCTATGAAAATTGGGTTATGAAAATTGGTCAGGGGAAAATATTCATCCACCTATTAAAGGAATGGATTTATTCTGGGTCACATAGAAGTGTGCCTCCCCTCCATGGATTACATTTGAGTAACTAAGGGCTTTATGGTGTTGAGGAGTTAGAGAGGTATCACTTTTTTGTCCACATCCTATGTACAGGGAGTGATATTATGGTTTCCCTACTTTCACATACTACTAATTTTCAATCTGTGCCGAGGATGAATGATTACCTCAATAAAGAGGAGGTTGTTGTCTCAATTGAGGAAGGTCACAATCATCCTCAATTTACTTATTTACATAGACCAATTTAATGGATATAGAGTCATATTTATGTTTAAATTCAAAACTTATAGGAAGATTATCCCTCTCTTGATGGTTGGGAGGTGGGATATACATTTTTTTCTTGATGATAATACCCTATGGGAATATTTCCCTTGAGTAATTCCTCATTGAGCTGTATGAGGTTATATATCTCATTCTCATATAGTTCTAGTCATTCCTCTATAGAGGTTATTTTTTTCCCTTCTTAGTGGTTAATGGAATGTATCCATGCCTTTCCCTTTATCCTTGGAATAATTTCACCGAGGGTGTAGAAGATCATCATTTGATGGTGCCTGGTTCCAGATCCTTCTTTGGTCCCGTATACATTAAACCTCCATTTATGCACCAATATCACCTAACTATTGTTGTACTATTTCTATATTTCACCCTTATTCATTTGTATTTTAGACCACATCATTTTCGAGATTGATGGTGATGAAATTCACTAAGGCTTACCCTATGATATTGGTCACCCCATCAGTCCCCAAATAATAGGGAAATTCTATACTATTCACTCTTCCTTCAAGGGTTTCATCAAGGTCATTTCATAGGATCCTAGTATTATTGATCTACCTTGATTTACAACCATTTCAAGGTTTCATTTTATTCCCTATAAATTTCTCCAATCTTGGTAAATGAATAAAATCCTTAAGGGATTTTCTGATTATACTTTTTGAGTAGGCCCCAAATAAATGGGGTGTGTCTTCCGGTTGAAGGAATTTATGGGATGATTACCATTATTATTTACCTCATGATCTGTAAATGTATGATCTCCTTTGGGATGATTATAAAAATTTCCGATCGCTATGGGCTAGGGTTGATTTCGGGCCACTATTGGTACTGTTTGATCCTTTTGTCGAGGATTTGCTGACTCTTAGGGTGGTAGTTTCGAAAAAAATTACCCCAACCCTACATTATGGGGTTTACTTGGATTCATTGATAATTTCACCATGACCCTCCTAGGATTTCATTACCCTATGGGTGGAGGCAGTGGTAAAAATTCTAATAGCCTTATGGGATGGGTTTTCTATTGGACAACTGCCATAGCAGAAGCCACTATAAGTTTCCTAATTTGGTTAAATTTAGTTCACACATAGGATGGGTGTATTAGCTGTTTCTGATGTGAGTTACTCATTATGATGTGATATATATTAGTCTACAAATTCGATTTTTTATTTATGATGTGTTACCATTTTTTCTAGAGACTCATATTTGGAGGCTATTGGGGGATCTCTCCCTTCGTTCACAGTGTCTTTGTACTCTCAAAATAGAGGGGATATGTTAGAACGATCTACTAGAACTTTCATTACTCAGTCCCTTAACCTATCTCTTGGATATGATATTATAGGATACCACATCCAAAGAGGTCTAATTCCCCAAGGATAGAGTTATGTGAAATTCCCCAAACATACCCCATTCGCAGATAAAAATTTCCAACAAGGGATTTAGAGATTAGTTGTCAAAGGGATTCCATGTTGTGGAGGCAAGCATGCCATATGATTTTTTCATAATTTACTGATCTTGGATCCTAGGACATAGAGATAGCAGCTGGGTATATCTAGTAACAAAGAATATTCATATCCACGAGGTGACGCTCATATCCTTGATAAATTAGGTGACTAGACTTTAACCACTAAAATGTTTCCCACATGTTATGACATAAGTAAGGAACAAAATACTATTTGAGATCACTTAAAAGTTCATAATTGGAAGTAGTGATGGGATAAATCATCGTCAAGGGGGTTTCTTATTCTGGCTCTATCCATATGTCCATGTCAGCCTCTTCATAATTAGAGTCATATTCATCCACCTGGTCAGACAGTAGGGATCGATGTTGTGGGTCTACTGCTGATCATGGGGAGTTATTGACAGTTTATAGTACACTATATATGGTTAAACTATACATTTATTGTACCTATCTATAATAAGGTGTCTTAAAAAGGGGTGTATTTACTTGTGTGGGTGATATATCACCATAGGGTAGTTTTCCATGTCTATTGTTAGGGGTAGAGTACCTGTAATCAATAACTAGACTTCCATGAGGACGTCTATAATGGTAGTTATCACCTTTTTCTTCATATGAAGAGTTGGTGGATCCTTGAGGTGTTTCAAATATGTGTTGTACAACCATGAGTACATTGGAATTGATAAGAGTAGAAATACGAGTCTCATCCTGCATTATGGATGGAATATGCTAGTCTACCTTTTGGGGTTGAGTAGAAGTATAATCCTACTATGAGATGGTCACCAGAATATGCTGATGGGATTATATTCTAGTGGTAATATGAGACTGCTGATGAGAAGTTTTTAGAGTATTCTCGTGAGTTTTTATATATTCTGTGGAAATATAAGCCTCCCTTTGAGTGGTTTCTATAATTTTTTGGTTAAACTTAATTGAATCAAGGGGTTGAGACTAATTCAAATATGTACTCCCCATTAGAATATTCCAAGGGTCCTCTTGAATAGGATAAGGGATATAAGAATCCTTTTTTATAGCCTCTAAAGGATCCCGGTGTAGCCATTCTTTTGTCAGAGAGGGGATATAATCCTGGCCCCCGTAATTTAATGGAATATATTAAGTAGTTTCATTGGAAGGGATATGATACTTACATGAGGTGATTTACAAAGCATGTTGACAAACCTCAATTATAGTGGGGTCATGAAACCAATATTGGGTTGAATTTGGATGATGCTACATGCATTTTTCAATAGGAATATGCATTTTTTCTGAGGTGATCATCAAAATAGGTTGACAAACCCCAGTTGGAATGAGATTATAATCCTAGTCTCTTGCCTCACCCTTTATCAAAATATGTTGATAATCCTATTGGATGGGAGTAATAATATATTATTAATTCATAGTAGCCACATGTTCATGTTTATCATTTTGATATGCTACTCAAGAATTTGGGAGAGGAATATGTTCATATCCTCATATCTACTTTTGCACTAAAATATGTTGTTAGAGATCTTCTGTAATTTCCAGATTATAGTGGTACTTTAGTAGAGTATGTGTATCCATATAATCCTACACGTTCCCGGTCTCCAAGATATATTGGAAGATGTATTTATTTTAAGTATAGATAAATTCACACTCCTTTCCTCCTAGTGGAATCAGAATATA
Organism: Viscum album; assembly: GCA_963277665.1. Taxonomy (NCBI): domain Eukaryota; kingdom Viridiplantae; phylum Streptophyta; class Magnoliopsida; order Santalales; family Viscaceae; genus Viscum; species Viscum album. Next base: position 2,104,431,298 of record OY728161.1, on the reverse strand, counting down.
CTAATGGGCTTCATGCATGGGGGCAGGGATATGTGCCCCCCCATGCTTGATGCCGGGATATACGAGAATACATGGTTTGTGCAAGTGGGTACATGATCCTACTCACCATTTTCCTCTAGAATATATTGGTGGGTTCACTAGTGGAATCATATATATTTTCCCAATTCATTTGATCTGTATCTTTCCTCACCTGGTTAGATCTCCTTGGCACCCGAGTACGAGTTAAAAAAAACATATTTGGTAGTTCCCTTAGTAGGTGACTGAGGGGAATTGGTGGGATGGTTCTTATGGTGGTGGTTGAAAGGTTCCCCATGATGCGACCACACATATCATTTAATACATAAGGTCATTTATCAGATTAGAAATTTATATTCTAAAACAACACTTACTACCAGTGTGTAGTAAAGTGGCAGTACGCGGTCGAACCCACATGGATAAATGAAAAGTAAAAAACCAATAAAAAAACTCTTGGAGAGGATTCATCATTTTTTATCATCATATTTAATTTTTCTAGAATTAGGTACTTTTTATTTAATTTATATAAATAATAAAGGATAAAGATCAATTTCAAGGCTATTGGAAGAAGATAATCCAAAATCCAGCTTGTAAAAATCAAACAACTATGGTTGTGAAGCAGTGCAAGGGTCACCAATTGGTTTTGATCAACCTAATTGGATCTTTGTATGCTATAATTATCCCTTGTTTTGGGTATATACAATAACCTAGATTCATTACGCTTATCTTCTATGCAGAAAGTTTCATAGGATAATGGTCATAGCTTTCTCAACACTAATTAGGTTAGGTTCATTCAAATGCACCTCCCATGGTCAAGGATGTGTAAGAGAATGTTATGAATAATTGTTTTAACCTAATTAATATTATTTAGGTTAGTAAGGTTCAATTTATAGATTCATTTATATTATAAAAAAACCTATTCTTGACCCCTAACACTAATCAGATTAGCCACACATAATAGTGTTGATAAACATAAAAGGAATATAAAACATGATTAGAATAATCATAAAATAGTTGAGAAATAAGAAATACAAAATTTTAAAAAATAAATAATCAAGATTAATAATTAAAAATTAATGTAAATCCAATAAAAAAATTCTTATAATGAAGAAACAATAAATAAATAGAAAATGTTGATGAAGTATGGTGAACGGTATCAAAAGCGAGAATAAAAATGGAAATGGAATAATAATGATCAAATAAACGATGTAAAATTATTAATGACTCAAAATGATTTTATAAAACAACTAAGTAATGAATTAGAACATATTTTGGATGAGAAAAAACGAAAAAAATAAAAACTATAGAAAAATGTAGGGTGTAAATCTCTTGTGCGTGGTAGAGTGCTCAAAAATATATAGGCTCAAAAATTACATGATAAGAAAATACTTGGCATAGTGTACTAGATGTTAGTAGATTTTTACTGACATATTCACATCATGTAATTAGGTTTCACATCATGTATTCGAGATCCAAAAATTCCTTTGGAAAATCATCCCATATATTTGACTGAGTAGGAACTCAAACATCACACATTGTGTAAACTTTGCATGTCACATATTGATTCACTTTTAGTGGCATTCTGATCTTAAAATTATCAAAATGTGTAATGTGTGTACACATCAAGTCTGAGCTTCACATCATGTAAATTATTCATGGGTTGTTCTATAGATCTACAGGAATGTTGTGAATGAGGAATAAACATCATGTATGTGATACACGATGTGTAAAGAATGATTTTTCCACCCTTCATCATTTTTTCCTTTGAGTAAAAAATTACTATGTCTTGTGAAAATAAACTAAAACCCAGTGCATTATCAAATAAATCATAAATAATCTATAAATAAATGGAGCCAAAATTTCTATATAAATTTATCTTATCAGTCTCCTAAGAAGCTCCTAAACTAGGATGGAGATGATGTTAACTCCTTGATCCACCTTCCTAAGGCATGGAAGGTGTTGATTTTCATTCTCTAGGGATAAGCTCCCAAATTGGTTGGTAATGGTGATTGACATCAATAATTTCATCACAACCTACCATGAGCAATGTGGGCTTGTAGGATTCAGTTCCTAAGGACCCCTACATACAACCTCGAGGGTCATAATTTTACTAAATCAATAGTACTCCCTAAACATTACATTTTCCACCTACTGTTGAAGGCGTCAGGCGAGTGACATTGTTATGTGATTCTTGAAATCCATCACTACACTCACAATTCCATAACATTTACTTGATGATGAAATGGTTTTAAATCAAAGTGAAAATTTTCGGATTAGTATCTAGAGTCACAAGAAAAATACTAAACAAGGTCAATGATTTGTACAACATTGTGAGTTCAAAACATGCTTAATAATTTATATATGTTTGAAAAGATTATTTATCATTTTTATCAGTTGGTCCATTTTATTTTCATGTTATATTCATCACTTATGTCCTTATGTTTGAAGAACCCATTTTTTCTTTCTTGTTATAAATAGATTTACGAAAGGTTCACTATTTTTATTTTCAGATGAAAATGTTCTTTCACTGACGTTAAGAAACCCATACTCTTTTGGTATTGGAATGTAGGGGCCTAATATTAGATTTTGTGAAATTTAATATATTTGATAAATATTTTCTTGTGAGGTTGAACATTTTCATTTAAAAAATTCCCAACAAATCTCATATCCATAATGAGCTATGATTCTACTTTCCAAAGGCATAAGATCATTAAAATTTAAAGACCAAGTACACTAAGGAACTCACATTGGTCAAGATTATGGGATGTCGAACTCATCACTCCATGTTTTGTAGTAATTATCACCTAATCCAAGAATCTATTATAGATTTAAGATATGTTCATTAATTTATACCAATCCCCCATATGGGACTGGTTACCCTAACAAAGAATTGGGTGTTGATTCCTTTCACATGTAATAATTCATAATTAATCACATCATCTATAAGTATCCAAGGTTCTCCATATCTACGACAACTATTATTTTAATATTTGGTGGAGGGATACTTATATTTTAAAGCTATATGATTAGAAACTCTAAATTTTAATACCTTTAAGGGATACAATTTTCATGTTGGAATTGGGATTGAACCTCCAGGAGGCGTCTTATATATCTTATTTATAATAGGAATTAGAACCCTCTTAGTTTGTTTTAAAATGTTGTGAAATTTAACATCATGTGAAAATGATTTATATACGGGAATTTGAATGAATTGGATGTGGATATCGGGCCTTAGGAGGGAGTCATATGTATCCTATTTATAGAAAGAATTAGAGTCCTCATAGTTCATTTGATCAGAAATTTATGTCGTAAAATGTGCGAAAAAAATGGTTTTGAGTGAGACCTATGCATGCAAGTCTTCCATAAGTCATTTCAATAAGAATATAGTCCTATGAAGGAAATGAAGATATAATTGAGCATACATCTAAAAGGAATCCCATATTGGGGGTATTTTAATAAATCTAATGACACAACCTTCTCTAGTCTCAAAGCCCGTGTGAATTTTTCTCACTGTGAGAAACAAGAGATGATGGAAGGTTGGAAACATTGCATGAGAGAATTATATTGATTTGAGTGGGGATTACACATCGAGGATTCCTGAAAATTTGATTAGAGGAATTACATATGATATCTCTCCACAAGGGAAGATATAATATTTATGTTTGATATGGATATTGATCCTTAGGATGGATTACCATATATCTTACTTATAGTAGGAATTAGAGTCCTCATAGTTAATATTTTCAAACCTACTAAAGTGATAAAAAGAATAATTAGGCCTAAAGGGATTATTTCCCACAGGTTTAGGAGAGATATGGGCTTAAAACAAAGTGGATTTCATAATGTTTGGAGGAACATGTATCAATATATTGACATGATCACTGAAAATATCTAAGTCCATGTGAGTCAGGATTTATGTGGGAAACAAGAGGTAACATGTGACCAAAACAGTTATATAAATTCATGGTTTAATTTGTGTGGGTATTACACAAATGTGGATACCCATATCACACACCAATTCTTGATCCTATAATGTATGAAGGGGATGATGAACATAAAATGTGTATCAAATATGTTTAGAGGACACTGATCCTCCTTCGAAGTTATATCTTGAATAGGGTTTCTTGAATACGTAAATACCTAAGAAGGATGACAGATGAGGGAGTGTTTTCTTAACATAGAAAAAATTCCTGAAGGCTATCACATGAACTAGCTGATAAGATCTTCAATTATCACATGATTTTATTGACATGTCTAAGAGCCATCACATGATCTTGCTGACAATCTCAAAGTTCTTCACATGATCTAGTTAAAAATTATAAGGGTATTTTCCTGATCTGAATAATATGTCTACGGGCTTTTGTGTGAACTAGATTGATATATCTGGGGGTCTTCATGTGACTTGGATGTCAATTATTAGGGTTTTCGCATAATGTTACTAACATATATAGGGAACTTCATGTAAACCGACGTGACATGTCCAGTGCCCTTCACGTTAAATATCTCGACATGTACAGGGGGTGGTTGATCTATGAATGGATCATTCTAAGAGAATGACCCATTCACATGAATAGAATCTTTTCTACCTTCACATTAATCTTCTTTAATTTTATCTTTATTATATGAATACCATGATATTTGTTAAGAATTTTTCCTACTATGGAATTAATTGATTAATATAACATGTTAGAGGCCCTTCAAAAGATATATATTACATACCAAAAGTCATTTTTATGATCTATGAACTAATCACATGAAGTACACAAACCTTATACACAACTTTTTAAGTTACCCACCATGATTATTAGGTGGAAGACTCTCACGGTTGCATAGCTCTCCTCTCTGAAAATTAAACTATTTCCTCCATGTGTTTTCTATTTTTTATTTCTATTAATGGTTGATTTTATATAGATCGCCATCCTATATATATTCTTATTTTAAAGATGATTAATTCTAATATGTTAGCATGAGTCTGAAGAGGAAGCATTTGGATAAGTCAGTAATGCATCACATGATTCATGTGATCAATTATCATGTCATCAAATGATTTTACCCATCTATCACATGATAAATATAATACACATGATTAATCCATGATTACCAACTTTATCAAAACCACAAAATGTGTGAGAGTCTTTAAGTTACCATCCAACATGTTGAAGGTCTTTGACACAATCAATATGATATATCAAATGTCTTTTACATGATTATTATGACATATTGGAGGGATTTCACCTGATCCATCCAGTATGTCAAAGGGTTTTTGGATGATAATAAATTGATCATGTGAAGCATATAATCCATTCACATTAAAGTCATCGTAACTCTCTTCGCATAAGGGTTCCACTATTTATATCCTTTTATCACATGAAGCTCTGACATGTTCCCATCAGTCATCAATCTAAGCATCACATAATCAATCATAAAAGTAGAAATTACTATTCATAAAGAATGTGATATCCAAAATTACATATCATGATGAGGATTCAATGTAGGATGGTATTCAAAGGATCTATGAACTAATCAAATAATCCCCACAACCCCTTTATGTGAAAATAAATGAAACTTTCTTCACATAAGGTTTCCATAAGTTTTAGATTTTATTGCATGAATGTATCGATGGTTGTCAGGATATTGTAAATTTTACATGTTGTGTGATTAGGAAGAATCATCTGTGTGGTTTTTTATAATTTGGATGTCTATCTGATAGGGCTTCATATGATTAGGATAGATTTCTAAGAGGCCTTCACATGATCAGGAGCACTGTCTGTGGAGATTTGTGTGATTATTAACCAGATCATGTGAAACACGTGATCCATTCGTATGATGTTCCCAGAGGTCCACACATATCACATCGTTTACTTTATCATAAAATAAAATTTTATCTTTGGGTGTTTCTTCAACCCCAAATTTTTTGATACTCACTTTTTGGGTGTAAAAAATGGTCGAAATGTCATTTTTCTAGTAGAATAGTTTTTCTACACAATACTTATTTCAATATAAAAGTTAAATTTATAATATTTAGAAATTGATTTAGATTAAATATAATCTAAAATAAGTTTTAGAACTCCCAAATATGGTTATACGAGTTACTATATAATCTTAATAAAACATAAAATCACTTATTTAAAAACTAGTTACATAGTTTAAAAGTAAAAGAGTAAAATGTAAAAACTTAATGGTAAAACCCTATAAATTGTTTAAAACATGTGTAGAAAACCTTTACCAAGTCTTGATCAATCCAAATACACCCCACACTCAATTATTTTGAAACTTTGGATCCATTAACCATGGAATAGGGTCATGACATTATTAAAATATAAAGGGTGTTTCCAAAATGGCCATTTCTCTCTCTTATAAAAGGGGATCACTCACACCCTTTTAAACATACACCACCCAATAGAAATTTACTTGAAACTATACAAAAATATACTCTCATAGAATCACCCAAACATTATAAATCACATGTTTATACTATGTTATCCTAACCCCTTCAATTCTAAGGATTATTACAAGGATAAATCAAGTCCCCAACGTAAGTATTATCTCATACTATATTTTTTCAACTTAATATTACTCTTCTGAATATAGTATCACCCCAATAATATGATGAATTCATTATAACTTGTATACATTTATGGTTTTATATTAATGGTATAACCCTTATTTATTCTTTTCGATCCATTTTAAAAAACAAAGGAAGACCAATCATGCATGTGCACAGACTACCACCTCCACATTGAATCATTTTTTTTCATTTTTATTCATATTTTTACTTTTTTAACAAAAAAAATTAAGTATGGGTTAAAATAATACAAAAATTAAAAATAATATCATAATTATTCTTTTATAGTGACATTATTTCAAAATAAACACCTCTTTAACCATACTCACTCATCGAGTTATAGAATATTCTAGTTTAGATCAGTATAATACCCAAAATTAATGATAATGTAAAAATAGATCATGGATGGCCATGGGAACATGAAAAATGATATAATTATAATATAAAAATCAAATAAATATTGGTATATTTTTTTATAAATTTTATATTAAGTTTTTAACTTTTTATTAAAATGTCATTTTTTTCTCATTAAAATCACCGAAAAAAACCAACACTAATTCCGTTTTCACACAACTTAACTAAAACAATTATAGAATGATATAAGAGATTTTTAAATTAATGTAATTTATATATTAAAATATATTTAATTATATAATTTTTAATAAATGAATGGGTTATAATATAAACATTATAGCGCATTCACAAATGTTTAAAGATATTAACACCAAATGTTGAAAAGAGATTACAATAATCTAATACTTGAAGATAATTGTTATTAATAATGAGTAAACAAATAAAAGTATATGAGTAAGGTTATGAAATAGTTAATTAATATATTTATATTTATGATATGGGAAGGTAAACACACTACCATGGAAATCAAGGGTAATGGTACGGACTTGATAACTCAAAATCCTTTCTTTGAGTTATATAATATCTTATTAAACACAGTATTTTCAATACTTTCCATTTTGATTGAAGTTTTATCCTTATTTCTATAAAATAAGTGTTTTTGAACCAAATTAATTATCATGAACAATATTAATTTAAATTTTACTAATTAAGGATACTTTTTGAAAAGGTATTCATAACTATGAATTTTATAAAGATGAATACAAAATATTTTCAAAAATACTTTTCATTATTTAGTTTTAATTATATTTAAATGATCTATATATCATTAACTGATGTTTTGATCATAATATAAAAATTATTAGTTTGTGAATCCTTTTTTAAAATGATATTTTTATATCCTATTAAATCTTATGTTCATGTTATGTGATAATTTCCTGAAACATATTCTTTTTTCCGTGGGTTATTTTGGTAAGAAGATATTTGATTTTAAGTGGAAAACATATGCATGTATGATGATGGGTAGGGTCCTATATAATACTAAAATTTATTGGATTAAGATTATATCACATGATATATTTAGGCATGGACATAATGAGTTTGTTCCCATAGGTGTGGGCATGATGGGTTTGCTCACATTTTCATGTGTAAAAATAATGAGTTTGTTCATATATGCACGGTCATAATGAGTTTTCTAACATTGGTTTTATATGATTATGTTTGTGATAAATTTTAAAGTTATTCATTATGTTATGTGAAAAAAATTTCAAGATGAATTTCATTTCCCTGAAATGACATGTTTTTAATATTATGTCTTATTTTTAAAGTATTCTGCAATTTTTTGTCATGATGCAATGTTATATGACCATTGAGATGTGTTTTGAGATAGATATTAACTTTTATGCTTCCCTAATAATATTTTTAAGATATTATTTTACTCAAACAAATTTTATGATTATCATGTATGGTCTTTTGATCATTTATTATGATATTAATCATGTTTTCTTTCAAGTCATGATATGTATTTCCCTTATTAAGTGTCTGAGGTCACCCCTTTCTTGTGTTTCCAATTCATAGGTTAGGAAGATGATTATATCATGTGAGATATATATTAAAGGGTTTATATGATCATGATTATAGAGATATTTTCACAAGTGTAATGAAATAAGTAGTTTATGTAGCTAATTTTAAAGAAACTAAACCATTTTTCCTTTGATTATGTGATTTTTATGAGATGTATTATTTAAATAATGATATAAATGAAATATTTAAGTTATGTTTTGTGTGTATTTCTATTAATTATTTATTTTTAGGCCCAGGTTTTAATGTAATGACTCTTTTAGTCCTAAATAAATAATTAATTTCCAATTTTGAAAAGTTACTTGAGAGAAGAAGCTGGTAAAGTATCTGGTACCTAAGACAAAGGTTCATTGTAAGTTCATTCAGAAAAGAATAACCCAAAGTGATGGTGAATTTGAGAAAATTATTTTCCCAGTTATATATATATCATATATATTTTGATGAAAGAAGAGATTCTAAACTTGGAAAGATAAATTAATAGATATGTATATCAATATAACGAGAAGAAACTGAGTTTTTATTCTTTTGAAAGGATTATAACTATTTTTAATAAAAATGAAATTTAATTAAGTCAGAGTGAAGCTATTAAGTGTTTTAACTACCTAAATCCAGAATCCCAGAGACGATGCCTTACTTTATTACATTATCATGATTAAAAGGCATCAGATCTCAAAGAAAAGATCAATTTAGTAGTTTTGGAAAACTAGATTACATACATGATACACATATTACATTGGTAAAAGAAAATAAATCATAAAAAAGTAAAAGCTTACAATTATTGAAACTCATTCGAAGAATTAACCTTAATATCCTCTGGAAATTAAAAAAATTATAGTGATATCAAATTAAAGGTAAGGTTTATGTACAATAGAAGATAAGATGAATCAATGATGAATAATCTATATGGAGATGTAAATAGCTAAACACACATGACATTTAATCAATATGATGATAATGAAATGAATCCATATATTTTGTCAATATTAAAGTTATCTAGATAATAATAACTAAATTATTAATAAAGTAAATTCTTTAATTATTGGATTTCATGATCTTAGGAATAATAGTACCTCTACTTTCAATACCTTTCTCAAGACAATTTAAAATACTACCGGTAGAAACCCGTTTAACTTGGACAACTTATTTTGTCTCATGTAACCTACATATTTGTTGAGAGGATATAATATTCTAGGCTCCAGCCATCAATTTAAATCCAAATAATTACCCATATATATAAAAATTTATTTAACTAATCAATATTCCTTATCATCAAATATCTATATAGAATAATAGATACAAATTTATAAATATTTCTCATGTTAATAAAATAACTTTCAAAGTAAACACCATATGTAAAAAATGGAATATGGTTTAGGAAATAATTATATACGTCAAACAATAATATTTTTATTTAAGATAAATTTAATTTCCCAAAAAAATTTATTACAATAAATTGATTGTTTCTATATAAAGTTAACAATCACAAAATAAAGTGGGATTGCAAAGATAACTTTTACCACTTGGTAATTTTCAATTCAAAACACCTTGGATTAGATAATTCAAAGATAAACTTATAATACGTTGAGTAATGAGTGAATAATTACATTAAATTCCAAAGGGTAACTATATAACCAATATTAAAGTTAATTGTTTCATAATTTCAAATAAGTCTCAATGGAATGTAAATTGAGATGAAATCCCTTACCTTACGCTCCCTTTTGGTTGAACACTATTTGACATCATATATAACAGTTTTAATAATTTTAATAACTTACAACATAACCATAACCATATTTGTAATATCATATATTATTTTTTATAAGATCTCATCACCCATATATTAATAATTTTTTATTATTTTCATTTTTTCCGGTGTCAATTCCTTTGTTTTTCAAGTATGTTTTAACTTGTTATACTTTTTTTCTTTTAATTAGATCTTGATTTCATAATATAAAATATTTAAAAAATGATGTAAATATAATAAATAGTTAGTTTATATGTATTTTTAGTAAACCATAATATTTAGTGATTGGAGATAAAATGCACTTTTCATGGAGTCAATTGGCCTTACGTACGCTTGAACACTGATTCCATTTTCTTATCATCTTAAATGAAATAAAAGTAATTGATATACAGGTATATTTTAATTAAAATAAAATTTCCATTATTTATATATCATATATTTTTATTAAACCCATCCTTAATAAATTTCATGTAAAGCGTGAATGAAGTACATCTCTTTGAGGAGGTGGTAGTCAACAGATCCGTAAACGATCTTATCGTATTCCCACAAAATGGAAAGAATGAGGGTATGTTTTATGTAATATTTATAAAAGAATAAATAAATTATAAATATAATATATTTTATATATAAACTATAATACATCTTTATTACCAACCATGAAAGGTGGTAATGGAAGAACGAACAACATCAGTTTGTGAGGCGATAGTTCATCGTAGACACGAATGATGATTTCATATCTATTTGATGGAAGTGTGTAAATCTGTAGGTCATACCCTTAAAATAGAAAATATTAGTGTATTTCAAAGACTTATTTTATTATATAATAATTATATGAGAATAATTTAATTGTTGGAAAAATAAATAAAACAGAAGTGTTTGATGTAGAATGTTACCTATTCTTCGGGTAACTCCTTTTGGTTTACTCCAAAAGACTTCCTTGGTTTACTTTATTTACAAAGTGATGACTCTTTTATTAGGGGAGTGATTTTGGTGTTTTATTTGGGTATGTTTTTATGAGTAAAAATTATTTATAGTTATGAAGATGTGTGCGGGTGAGTGCCCTTTTATAGTGGAGGAGGAGTGACATTTTTTTAAATATCAAAAATGTAAACACCATTGGGAAGTCTCCCTTGCATAATGTGCCTAAAATAATGAAATATTTTCTATAAAATAGGGTATATGATATAGATATTTCCATAAAAATGTCTTAGACATGTTTTTAGTCCATTTTTCCTTTAAGATTAATGTTTACCAACTAAGTAAACCTGTTTTTTACATTAATCAATGTAATTAATTTTAATTAATTTCACTAATATTTTTTATCCAAAATGATGTGAAAATTAATATAAATTATAAATTATAATTATTAGAAATATTTAATCCATTTTTTAAAATTAAAATCACATAAGTGTTAGAAACTAATTTAAAATCAATCTCACAAATGAGACAGAAAATGAAAAGTGAAAATGTTCAAGAGTTTACTATGTTTTTATATATAAATTAAATATAAAATTTATTAAAATGAAATAAATTGTAGTAATAGATGTATAATTTATCTAATTTTAATTTTAAAAAATTTAAAATATAATTTAACATTATAAATTAGTTATACGAAAATTCAGTTTTGAATTAAAAATCAGTTTTGAATTAAAATTCAATATTTTCACTATTCATCAAAAAATGAAACTTCTCAGAAAAATAAAAAAAAGATATAATTTTGAAATTTCAGTTTAAAAAATGAAGTTTATTTTTTCAAATATAATTTAAAAAATCATCAAATTTAGATTTCAAATAGGTACACCATTAAAAGGATGAAAAAATACATTTAGAAAAATACATCTCTTTATGTGTAAAATTGGATTTGTTCTTATCTTATGCCTATAATGTTTATTGTATGAATGAAAAAAAAATATTTTATTGACTATATAATATATAAATTTATTTAATAACAATCCCAAATATTAAATAATTTAATTTATTAAGATAAAACTCCTTCAGTTGATAATAATATATTTTTTATAAAAATATCTCATTTATATTTAATTAGTTTTTTATATTCATTTTTAACTAATTTGTAACCAATGAATTCAAGTATATATTTTTATAAATTAGTTAATTCTATTCATAACATCTAATTGAACATCTTTCAGATAATTTTCATTTGATATAATAATAATAAAAGTATCTGGTAAAACTCAGTCTTTCCTGTGATGCAAGACATTGAAGAAAGTCATTATTGCATGTAACATAAGCTAAATTAGGGGTTCCACATAGATAAATATAAGAATAATGTTGTATGTAAGTAAAACTAAACTCAATATTTCATGTTTCATATGATTAAATTGGTGTTTTATATAAATAAATCTAGCATAAAAATTAAATTTATTCTAAATGGAAAATATTTTATTGTCTTTGGGTGTTAAAAGGGTCATCCACTAAGTTCCATGAGAGATGGTATTTTAAGAAGATATTATATATTTAAAATAAATAAATCAATAATATTGTGCCGGTTTTTTGGATATGATAGTTTACCATGAACTAAATCCGACCCTCAGGCCTTTGCACAAGTTTAGGGTGAGCCTTCTAGGGATGTCCCTCCTCAAATTAAAGGGGATATTGAAAGAGAAGTTCTTATAGACTCATCTAGATTTCCTCAGGATGTTGTGGATAGAGATACCCCCCCCAAAGAAAACAACTTATGGTGGAGTAATATTATATTATGTATCTATAGAAATTATGGGTGTTATACTTAGTGCTAAGGTTAAGCTTTAGTATCCAGTTAGGAGTTTTTGATTTAGCATATGTTTAAGAGATTATACTTAAAGAGAAAGTAATTATAGTTAATTATAATATAATGGTTGAAATATAAATAGATTGTGATGATGATTTTGGTTCATATATAGATGAATCTAATCTGGTTTATGACATTATAAGATATTTATAAGAATATGAAGTTGAAAGTTCAAATGTTTTTTATTAAGGAGGCTAAGTAATAGTGAAGTTGTGGCTGCACCTACACCTTCTAGTGAATAATAGGAAGAAATTTATTCTTTTTATAATAAAATATATTTATTTTTATATGTATTTTTACTTATATTTATTTTTTTGATAGATGATATCAATGGTTTAAAATCTATGATAAAAGATTCTAAGGAAGAACTCGAAGTTTTAAATAAAGTTTAATTTATAAGTCTGATTTTGATTCCATGAATCCTCAAATGGTATATTATTTTAATGAGATGAATAAATAGATAATTTCCAAAATAATTTTTTACATTTTTAAGAAGTTAATGGCTATATAATTTTATTTCATAAATTTTTCCCCTTCTGATCACAAAGATGTGTCATCTTCTATTTATAAAGAGACTGAAGCCATTATAGAATAGAAGTCTTTCCTCAGATGTCATTTTGGGAGATTTTATGATTCTGAAATTACATTGTGATATAGCTACCTTACTTATTTTTATTCATTGAATAGTGATTTGGTGGTTGAAGTTAATTTTTTTCACTATTTAAATATACGATCTTATAAAAATTGATAGAAATTTGGTTGATATGTTTTCCACCTTGAATTAAACTCTTTGTGAGAATATTATAGTTTCTAAAATTTTCTTAATGTTATTAAGATAATAGAGGACTCCCCTAAATGAAAACTTTGACATTATTAATGATAATTATAAATATACTAAGAGTATTTTTATAGAATCAACTTTTTAATAAATAGATTCTTCTTCTTAGATAAATATGGTCACTCTAAACCTTATGTGAAAAAGTATTATACAAAAGGGAAATGACTTATTATTTTTCAATAAAATAATTCAATTTTTGGGCCTAAAACTACTTATACTCAACCATTCATTTTAGATAATTGTTTTTCAAAATTTCAAGATATTGGTTGAAATTACTTCTTAATTTTATTAAGTAATTAATACCTTAGATGAATCTATGTAGGATTATCATATTCAAGACATATTATATATTTTTTGGACCCTTAGAAGAAATATAGAAAAAATTTAAGGATATGATATATATTTGTTCTTAATTTTTACAAGGATGAAATAGTTAATAGATGAGACATATGTATCATGGATTTGTATTAGTTGAGAGGTGGAAGAACACTTAGATATATTCCACTGGAAAGATATTTTACTACCAAAAAAGATATCAGAAGGCACCTTTGGTCCTCCATGATTATATCATGATGTTATCATAGAATATGTTGCTATTATAAGAAAGGAAAAGGTTTCTATTTATGGATATGATCCTCTAATAGTTAAATTTACCTTTTCTACCACATCCAAATTTGATAAGGTGAAATCTAAATAGATTCTTGACAAAATCCTTTTAGTAAAGACATTAATTGGTAGAGATAAAACTCCACATAAAGCTATTAGTGATGAGTCCAAACCCTGTAAAGTTAGAATTATGATGTCTTGTATAGGACATTCATTTTCTAACCTAGAACCTTTATCTCACTACTTCTCAGAAGCCTCTTGAAAATCCAAATTCCAAGACAAAAAGATAATTATATTATATTATATATTTTTTCATTATTTTAACTCATTATTTTTACTATTTATATTGATATATTAATATAAGTATTTCCATTTTCCTTGTTCGTTTTATAAATATATTCCTATATTTTTTATTGTACTATATTATATATTCTTTCTATATTATCTTTAAATTTATTTTTGATATCACAAAAAGGGGGAGTAAATATAAGATAAACATAATTTATTCTTATGATTATCTATTATGATTCAATTTTGATATAAATCTATAAAATATTATGTTTAGTGTTTTATGGGTTTTTGATCATCAAAATGGGGAAATTAATTGACACACTAATATTGATCCAATATATCTAATTCTATCATGAGTTTTGATGACTAGAAAAATCCATTACTGTTTTAACAATGAAATTACTTTTAGTGTTTCTATAGTTTCAATTAATAGTATTTTCAGTTATTTTCTTATCTGAATATTTTATTTTGATTTGATTATTATTGATTGGGAAATTTTTTGGTTAAGTTTAGGTTCTTAAAAAATATGGTGTTGTTATTATGAAGCCATAATTTTGGCTAAGTATTGTATCATATGAAGCTTGGAGCTTCTATTTTTGGAAAATGATTTCTGTAATATAAATCTGAGATCTTTTTTTGGTAAATGAATCATATATTATAATGATAGTAAACCCTCTATACAAGAAGGGATCCCATATTATGAAATTATTAGTATCATATTGAATTATATAGATTATATAAAGTCTTATATTGTATGAATCCCTCTATAATTCAATAATTTTCAAGCATATGAAAAGTGACCCAATCTTACAAAATGTTTCACATCATATGGAATACATAATATCTATAATGCAGATTTTTTATCTTAAAGGATTCATACCTTAAAGTGATAATACCTTAAGATTGAGTATAACCTTAAAAATGAGATGAACCTTATGATAGATCTTTGTGTACCCTATGATGATCAGTAAACCCTATGAAAATGCTGAACCTTATGAGGGTTATTTTGAATATTTGAAACCCAAATGTTTTTATAATTCCAAAACTATTGAGTGATTTTAGGAGGTTGGTGTTTGTGAAATTATAGAATTTATTTATTAATAATTTAAGAATTTATGACTCCAAGAAAGATACTAATTTTGAGGAATACAATCTACTCCAACATTCAAATTATTACTAATTTTTACAAAGAAGATGAAAGACTAAAAATTATGTTGAGAAAGAGACACAAGGAAACTAATCTAATTCAAGAAAAATATGCACTTATTTTTTTTATTTTACCATAATAAGTGATGGGCCTAAAAATTATCCAAAACATATGAATTACTTATATTTTTATTCCTACATGATCAAGAATTATCTTATCATTTCAAAAAATAAAGAAAAATAGAGTAGTTATATTTCTTCTATATCTAGTTAATATCATCTTTAGTAGTTAAATAAACATTTCTGAGCTACAATTTAAAGAGTTTTTTATTTTCTAGATGTTTCTCATCACCTACCACTTGCTACTAATTACTATGAAATTATATGTATTACTTTTTCTATACATTTTTTTTGTTCTTAGAAGAACACACCTTTTAATGAGAATTTGAGAAATAATGGGTATAATTAATTTAATTTGATATCCTTATAAAACATCTTGGTTTATTTGTAAAAATTAATAACTTTTTACACTCACCTATGTAGTCCCCAAGAAAAGGACGGAAATAAAATCACCAAGATCTCATTGAGTGTTAAGGGTTTTTATTAGGGGAGGTTCTTGGAGCCCCAAAACACCATTAAACTTAATTTTCACTACTCAATTTATTTTCCATATTTATAATACTAAACTTGATTAAATTTAGGGGGGAAATTCAAGAAAATTTTAAGAGGGTTTTTTTAGTTGGTGTATAATTTAGAGAACTCAAATAACCCCATATTTAGCTATTATTAAAGACAACTAGGATAATTTTTTTTACTATTTTTGAGGATAAATCATTATTTATTAATGGAGTCCTTAAGGTTGAAGTGTACATCGATTAACTAGATGCATTTATTTTAGAAGGAGATGAAATAAATATAAGCTGGTTGAAGAAGGCTTGGTATATACTAAAGCAAGAAAAAAGATATTGGTATTCCATGATTGATCAATATTTGTTAAATATTGGATTCTAATGATGTGGAGTTTATCAAAACCTATATATCAAGAATTAAAAGTATATAAGGTTATCAGTTCATATTTCTGTAGATGTATTAATTTTTAGAGGATTAGGCTATACACAGTCTGAGATGTCTTCAGAATACAATAGTTGTAAATTTTTTATGTCCATGATTGGAAAGATAAAAATTTCCTTGGTTTATAGGTGAATTTAGAGACTCATTTTAAACATGAATTTATTTTACATATTTTATATTCTTTAAACATTAAATTAAATAAATAATAATATCTCAAGAATTGATAGGTTTAATTTCCTTGGATACCAGCTATATAATATGTTTATTTTACAAATCTTGCGATCATTTGTCATTAAAAAAACCATAGTAGATCATATTCTAGATGTGTCATTATTAATAATCATCCTAAATACATAGGTAATGATTAAATAATAAAGGGGTGAGCTAAAATGATCAACAAGCGATGAATAAACATTTCATCAAGGATGAGTTCATTAGAAAAAGTGGAAAACCTAAGCATAAGATAAATATTATAAAATCATGAGTGATAATAATTACACACAAGTGAGATTAAAATTACATAGAATAATAATTTTGCAGCACAAAATATTAACATGGAATAATAATAGCTATAACATGGCTTAGAATTATTTAGCATAAACCATGAATCATTAGAGCACCAGATTATATTGAATAAATTCCTTTAACTATGGAAGAAACATTAACATTGGGAAACAATACTATCATGAACCACACCATCAGTTCCCACTCTTATGAGTAATTAATATATACTCTAGAATACCTATCTCGTGAGATATAAACTCTTAACCAATGCATTGGAGGAAGATATATATCCATACACATCATGATCTATATATATGTGTGCTACTTAAAAATCATTCACTTTTCAAATCACAAAGAACCAATGGAAATAAAATGGGTTTCATAAAACTTCAAAATAGAAATCATTAAATTTTCATAAATAACCCTTGTAAATTAAAATTGGATGCATGAAACATCCAAATGGTATAAAATAACACCATGAATTAGATCAATTTATATTTAAAACATGATCAACAAAAATAATAACATAATAAAAGAAAAATATAGGGTGAAACATGAAACATAACTCCATTTGAGATATAACATTTTAACAAAATGAAAACCAAATCATGAGAATAGTTTTTTGAAAGCATTTTTCTCATCACTTTAAAACACACTGGTACAAGTCTCTTTTAAAAACTCCCCATTGTTTAAAAAAATTAAAATAAAGCACTTAATGGAAGTGGATTTGGACCAAAAATATTTTTTTAGAGAAATAATAAAGAAAAAATCATTCAAAATAGAAATTATTTAAAGAATAATTTTTAATAAGAAATTTTATAACTAAAATAAATGATCTTGAGTTAACAATTCCCTTTAATTTACCCTTTATTTCTATAAAAGTGATTTAACATCATGTATAATAAAGATAAAAATATTATTTACACATTTTAAAACCTTATTCATATACATTTATATTTATACTCTTCATTAATAACAATTTTCTTCATATATTAGATTTTTATAATCTCTTTTAAACATCAAGTGTTAATAATCTTGACCGTTTTGAACCATGTTCAGAAAAGTGGTATCAATATTCCTTATTCTTACAAAGTTCATAATTTCCAAACCATTTAAGGTAATTGAATTAATGTTAAAAAACTATAATGTTATAATTCCATTTCATGGGAGTTTTTTCTCATGTTTCATGATGATGAAATTGGCGTTGAACTAGTTTTGGGTTATTTTCCTATATTGATAGATTACCTTATAACGATCATTAATTTTTTAGTTATCCATAAATAAACATGATAATGATTCATATTAATTATATATATCATATAATATCATCAAATATTTATTGAAACAATCCATGAATGTTGTAGTTAAAAATGAAACACATCGTTCCATGAAGGAGGTAGTCGACACATACATGTGGATGTTGATTTCATTTTTCTAGTTGAGGAATAAAGAAGTTATATTTTTTATTATTTTAGGAAATTAAATGTAATATATATATATATATATATCATAAATATTTATTTGTTTTCCATTTTTTACCATCCATGTTATGAGTTGAAGGAAAATAAAACATGTTTTTTCATGGAGGTGGTAGTCCACATGTACGCACGTTTCACATTTTCATTTTTATTAAAGGAAAAGAGAAAGGTAGTTAGTGATTGGAAAATAATTATAATAACATACCAGTATAATAATGATAATTATTCTTTCATGTTAATATGTTTTAATGGAATATTAGGAAGAATAAGTGCTCATAAAAAAAGTATAATTGAGAAAGGAGTGATTAGAACTTAATATCACACTTCTTGGATTATATCCCTTTCAAAGAGGGTTAAAACATTGAAGGATGGTATTTTGAGAAGACCAGAAGCTCTTGAAGGTCTATAAAAATGTTTAGGAGAGATATGTATATATTTTGGGATGAACTAAGCGGGTTTTTGTGTTAGGGTAAGGTAGGAGAGGAGTTCCCCATTTATAAGCTAACAAGATAGGTTTTTTTAGTTACCCACTAATTTTTAATAATGGGAAGTCACTATCAAGTAAAGTGGATAAAATTATTATAAATAATGGATTAAGGTATATATAGGGTCTATAAAGTAATCAATAACATATTATAACACTTTTTAAACATGTTTTATCCTTTTAAGCTTTATTAAATCATTTTAACCATACTTTACTCTCATCACGATAACTAGTCTTTATCAATGTAATTTACCATTTATGTATAAAATGGTCATTGATAAATAATTTTTTCCTAATGATTTTAAATTTTAAATCAATTTTACTATATTTAATCTTGAAAATTGATAAAAATTAATTTTAAAATAATCAATGTAGAATTTTTTAAAAACAATTTCTTGGGAAAAATATTTATTAAGATATGAAATATTGAATATAGATATCTAAAATAGAAGAATTATATCATTATTCATAATTTCACTTTTAAAATACATATTTTTGTTAAAAAATGATTCATAAATTTCTATGGCATACTTACATGATAATAATTCCATTAAATTATGATATTTGTAAAAACACTACATGACACTTTATATTTAAAAAATATATCTAGAAAAATACCAAAAATTAATTATATGGAAATATTAATATGATGAATCCTAAAATAATTTTTAATTTTCAAATTCAAATTTCAAAATTTATAAATTTAACTTTTAAATAAAATTATAAAATATAATGATAAACTACTTTTAAAGAGAAAACAACTCTTTAGAACACTATATATTCAGCTTATTATTTCATATAATTAATTAATTATTGTTATCAAATATTTCATATCAATGAATATTAGTATAAATTTATCATAATTTTCTTGTGATAAAAATGCATAGTGCATATAAGTTATATTTTTTAGAAAAAATACAATTCTAAGATTAAAAATGACCTTATTAGTCATTTTAGCTTTACCAATTTCCTTTCATTCATATTTAAAGTGGAATTTATTTTATTTATATAAATATTTCTTAAAGAGGATACTCCTGTTCATTTATGTGAATTAAATGTCTTAGTTTTTATGACCATACTTAAATATTTATATTTTATCAAAATATATTGTTGTTTTGTTTAAGTTTTGTGTTGTGCGTGGAGAAAGCATTTGAAAACAATGAATTATTTAAAGAAAATATTTTATTAAAATTTTAGTGTGTTACATTATCCCTCATTAAATAAATTGGTTCTTTTCAATTTAAATCATAATATTAGAGTAATTTATACAGGTAACTTATAATGAGCCAAACATTGTTAGATTTTCATTTGTTTATTTATGACGTCGAGTAAGAATTATATATATGAAAAATTATTATAAGAAATTTATAAATGGGTCCAAACCATTCCTAACTTAACATAGAATTACAATATGGGAATAATATCTATGCATATAAGAAATAAATTCATGAAAAACATGAAAATAATTTAATAATAATCATACAACCACGTGTTTTTATTTTTTACACAATATCCAATAGTTGTTGAAAGCTTTCATGACATAATACATTGTATCAAATGGAGTGAAAAATCCCTATCCACTACATTAGTATCAGTTTCATAGGATTTTTCCTTTTTCAAAGTTTTATTTGTGAATATTTCCCTCATTGTCCCTTATATTTGGACATTGAGTCGTATCTTGCCCAACCCCCTTGAAATTGAAGCAACCAATTTTTGAACCTTCTATATTTCCCTTATATCTATGAGTATGATATGATTCATCTTCCTTATTATAACATCTATCTATCCATTTTATTCAATTTACCTCATGATTCTTTCCAAGTCTATGACATGCATGGAATTGCATCTTCTTTCCTTCATTATCTTTGTCACAACATCCATGTGACTCCATGATTGTAATCTTTGGTGTGTTTGGGAATTTTACTATGTTAAAATTATTAATAATATTTCATGAGATATTTTTTTGGTATAATTTCAAGGTTTATCACTCTAGATCAAATTCCAATGGGTAATTTAATAAGGTAATCTTCACATCGTCCCTTTCACCCTGGGTTCTTTATAGTTCCACCCATTACAAAAAACCCAAAGGGGTTTACATGAGTGATGTAAAATTGAAATTATAAGATTATTATCTTAAATAGTCATGGGAAAATTTAAATACAAGATTTAATTTTTTACGACACACTCATGTAAACCTATAATTATTTTAGTTCAACCTATATCACTCTTAGTTTCACCTATATCACTATTGATTCAACCTAGGTTACTTTAAGTTGGTTTTAATCATAATTCTTAACCTAATACATTAAAATTACTTAATAATTAATCCTTTATAGTTATTCATAAATATTATATGATTAACCAAATAATATATCCCATAAGTGTCAAACCAACTATGTAGTTAATCCTATTTATTATTAACAAGGTGATAATTGATGTAATACCTATGTAAACCTTTTCAAGGTTGTTACCCCAAGGTAAATATGTGCTAAATACTTTATCCACTTAAATATTATTACAAGGATTCTATTTCTAGGGAAACTACACAATCAAAACTTGCCAAAATTTTAGGATTTCATCCTATTCTTAGTCTGATTCCTAGTGTTTTTACTAATGTTATCTCATCCTAATTCCCAAAATATTAAACATTACCTCAACTCCTATAAATTATTATCTATAACTTGTAAATTTGATCAATAATTTTTTATTGACTCTTAAATTATCCTCAAATAATATCATAACCTATAGAGTTTTGTAATCCTTTCTTTGATATCGACTATAGCACCACATACATAACAAATATTCAAAATCTCTCAAACATTCTGCACACAAGATGTTTTACTAGACATATTTTGTATAATAATGTTCTTAATAATCTAGGTAATGAAAACATAATAAAGGGGAGAGATAAAACGCTCAGTAAGAAAAGAATAAACATTTCAAAAAGAATAAGTTAGTAAGAATCTATGAAAAACATGAGCATATGAGAAATATCATAACACTATGAGTGATAACCATAAGACATGAGTGATATTAAGAGTACATGACATAATAACTTAAAGCCACAAACTATCAACATTGAAGTATAATAGATATAATATGTCTTTGAATAATTTAACTTAATCTTTAAATCATGAGAGAATAAGTTTATAATTAATAAAATACTTTTACTATGGAACAACGTTAGCATAGGAAAAAATTACTTTCATGAGACATGACATCAGTGACCGTTCTCTTGAGAAACTAAAATATACTAGGTAACACCTATCTCATGAGATATAAACTCTTAACCAACATAATGGAGAGTGATATAGGACCCTCCCCATCATCATCCATATACATGTCTTCCACTTTAAAGACATTCACTATTTAAATCATAAATAACCCAGGGAAATAGAGTGGGTTTCATACAACTTTAAAATCAAATTTATTTATGTTTTATAAATAATCCATATAAATAAAAATTTGTTTCACAAAATTTCAAAATGGTATAAAATAGAATCATAAATCTAGTCATTTAATATCATAAACTTGACCACCCAATATAATCACATAATAAAATAAAAATATAGTGTGAAACATGAAGAATAAATCCATTGAATATATATCATTTTGAGATAATGAAAATCAATTCATGAAACAAATTTTTTTGAAAACATTTAGTATTCGTCATTGTAAAAGTCATAGTTAAAACCCCCTTTTAAATAAGTCTCCTATATTTTAAAAATAATGAATAGAAAATATTTCATGAAATTGGATGTCGATCAAAAACCCTTTCCCCATGAAATAAAATATAGAATGTGACTCAAAATGGAAATTATTGGATGAAGGAAGTTTAATAAGAAATTTTAGAACTCAATGAAATGGGTTTGAGTTACTAACTCCCATAACTTTGTCCTTGATTTCCATATAAGGGATTTATTATCTTGTATCATAATGATAAACATATTTATTACCTATTTTATATCCTTATTCATATATATTTTCATTTATACTCATCATTAATAACAATTATATTCATGTATTAGGTTGTTATAATCTCTTTTTAGCATTGGGTGTTAGTAATCTTGACTGTTTTGAACTATGTGCCTTAAAGTGGTGTCAATATTACTTATTATTCCAAAGTTAATCATTAAAAAACCATTAAAGGTACTAGAATTGATATTTTATAAATATAAATAATTTTATAATTCTATTACATGAGAGTTTTATCCAAGTTTCCCAAAGATGAAATCAGTTTTAAATTAGTTTTGTGTTATTTTCCGATATCGATGGATTTCCATTTACTGAGAATTACATTTTATTTTATCTACAAATAACCATTATAATGATATATATTAATTATTTATATAACATATACTCTTAAAATATAAACTAAAAATATTCATGAAGGCGGTATTGAAAAATGGAATGCATCGTTCCATGGAGGCGGTTATCTACACGTATGCCTAAAAGATGATTTCATTTATTAATAGGCGGAAGATAGAAGTAAAATGGTCTATCATTTAAAGAAATTAAATATTATATATATCATAAATATTTAAAAAATTCCAATATTTTACAATCTAAGTTTTGTGTTGAAGGAAATGAAACATATTTCTTCATAGAGGTGGTAGTCTTCACGTTCATTAGATTCCAATTTTATTTTTTCTAAAAGGAAAATGGAAAGTTATTTAATGATTATAACTCAATTATAATAACATAAAAGTGTAATATTGATACTGATGTTATCATATTAAGTTTGTGTAATATAATTTTTGGATGAATAAGTGTACAAAAGTACATATAAATGAGAAAGAGGTGATTAGGAATTTATACCTCACTTCTTGGATGATTTGTTTTTCAAAGGGTGTTAAACCATTGAGAGACAATTTATGAGAAAACAATAACCTATTAAATGTGTATTTTAATGTTTAGAAGGGTTCTTGGTAGATTTTTGGGAAAAATAATTGGGTTTTAGTGTGAGGGTAAGTGAGGAGAGTAGTTCCTCATTTATAATTAAAAAGGCTTATTTTTTTGTAATTACATAAATTATTTTAATAATATGATGCCACTTTCAAGGAAAGTGGGTCCAAAATTGATAAATAATGGAGCAAGGAAAATATATGGTAAATAATGGCCTTAAATAGACAATAACACACATTTTTTAACATGTTTTAGCTTTTTTCACTAGGTTAAACCCTTTTAAACCTAATAGACTCTTACCACGATAACTTGTTTTTACCTATGTAATTAACCTTTACGAATAAAAATTTAATGGGATTTATTAAATATCTTAGACCTTGTAATTCTAAATTTAAGATAAATTTTATTTTATTCAATCTCTGAAAGTGAAAAAAATAATTTTAAAATAATAAATTTAAAAAGTATTAAAAACATTTTCTTGATAAAAATATTACTTAAGTTATAAAATTTCAGATATAGGTTTATAAAGTAGAATAGATTTTTTAAAATTTAGAATTTCACTTCTAAAATACGTATTCTATGTGGAAAAAGGTTTCAAAATTTTCTATGATATACTTAAATACTAATAATTTCATTAAATTTTAGTATTTATATGAGCATAATATTTCACTATTTACGTTAAAATAAATCATTTCTGAATAGGTCCAAAATTTTATTCTAAGGAAATACTACTATTTTGAATCCAAAAATAATGTTTTTTTTATCAAAATTAAATTTTTAAATTTATACATTTAACTTTTATATAAAATTATAAATATAATTAAAGAAGATTTTTATTGGGAAACGACTCTTTATAGAACAATATTTTAAACTTCTTATTTTATATCATTTACTAATTAGTGTTAACCAATTATTATTATCGATATATATTACCATAAATTAAACATAATTTTATTATGATAAAAATAATAGCACATAAAAGTTATTTTTTTAGAAAAATAAAATTCTAAACATAATATGATCTTATTATTCATTTTAATTATAACAACAGATGTTCATTATGATTAAAAAAATAATTCATTTTATTTATATAATATCTCAAAAAGTGATTATACCTATTCATTTATGCTAATTCAAAGGAAATTTTTTAATGATTATACTTAAATATTTATACTTTATCTAAATATACCTCAGTTTCATTTATGATTTCTATTGTGTGTGGAGAAAAGTATCAATCACATTGACTTATTTAAAGGTAAACATATATTAATATTTCAAGGTGTTATAGTGACTCAAGTAAGGTCTGGTAGTTTTATGTCCTAATAAAAATATGATAAATAAATATTAAATATATTTTCAATGGAATGTTCCATACCAATGAAAAATCTAGTGACTACATCGAAGAATTTTGTAAGATATGATTGTGGAAAGAAGTTCAATATCACCGAGTATTAGCTGATTATTTGGTGTCTCTTGTATCTACCAAAAAATAACATAGAATTGGTTTTTTGACCTATCAATTCCACTATAAAATATATATTCAAAGGAAATACAATTAATAATAGTGAAATGAGTGATTTATTACACCAATAAAATGTTGTATTTTAGGATGTTTTATCATAGAACATCATATTATGTGTTTTGAGAATACACTAGTGTAGAGCGAGAAGGTTCAGTGGATTATCACATATTTCATCAAGATGTCATTTATATCTTGAAATTTCTTGTATTTCTTGGATAAGTATGAAGAAATACTGAATTTAACTTAGAATTATAGAGGATGAATATATTGTGGATACTCAAGAATTCCCTCAATCACTATGCATAATGCAAAGAATTGAAGATATTTGAGTTGATGTGAAATATTTTGATATAATAAAATGTGATAACTCAAGTTCTATTAATCTTATAAAAAACATAATTCATTATTTTGGAACAATTAGAGTTAAGATAAAATTTAATTTTATCAAGGATAAGGTTTAGTAAGGGATAGTAAGGTTAGAGTATGTGTCAACACAAAAATAAATTAATGGATATCATGATAAAGGCATTATACAAGGGAAATTTTGAAATAAATCAGTTGGATCCTAGAGTCTAACAATCTAAATCCACCAAGATGGTTTTTAAAGGGGACCCCAATCCACTAAGTTATTTTCAATTTATAACATGATATGGTAACTCTCTTTTATTAATTGTTTTTATTTTTAACTTTTGTTTGTGAGATTTTAGTAAAGAAATATTTGGGTTTGTTATAAAAGTGGGAGAATATATCCATTAACCATTTGAAGAATATTTTTATGTTTTCAAATGAATTGGGATAGGAGTGTTATTCCCTTTTGATAAATGGGTATGTTCCCATACTAATTATTCTAAAAGGGGGAGTGTATTTGAATACGTAATCATGGGGATTATTTTTGTTAAATATATCGAAGAGAATGAGGATAATGGTTGTGTTTTCATGGGGATATTATAATTTTAATGTTGTTTATCCGAAATATATTTGCTTATGTGGGATTAGAGTTAATATTTAGAGAATAAATGATGGAATATATTAAGGAAATGGATTTTATAATGGTGCTATTCAGATTTACAGTTTGAAAGTGAAAATTTTATAAATATATTTTAGAGTTTCCAATATACCAAACATTATATATTATTAGAAAAAAACCATTGGTGTGTTTTTTGGGTTGTTTTTTAACAATGGTGTTGATTTAATTTACAAAATATCTCAAAAATTCATGTAGAAATCATATCATGAAGTTTAGTAGAGTTCTAGATGAAATATGGAAATGTCAAGTTTTTAGAAGGTTTTGTGAATTTATATAAGTCATTGTGTGTGTAAGGTTTTTATCTTTGCGTAAGGAATAAAGTATTATAGATTTATGATGTAATTTAAGAAAGTCCCCTGATATATAATATATTCTTGGAAGGAGATTATTTGGAAAAGGAAAGAAGATATCAGTGATACATAATATCTTCTTCCAGATGCTTATATATTCTCCTTGGAATTACCTGTAAATATTGAATATTCGTGGTATATATATGATATTGTGTAGATGTAATATTTGTTTTTTGAATATCTCACTAAAAATAATTAAAGGAACATATATTACTTGATATGTATAAATTCTTTAGAGTTCACTGGAAATCAAACAAGTTTTGAGCATTCCATATATGTGTAAATATTTTGATATAGTACGTAATATATTCTAATATATGGTAAATAATCAAATGCAAACACCTCTGATTGATATATAATATTCAAAGGGATGTATAATCAAAATATAACAAAGTCATGAAACACCCATAGTGATGTGTAATATTTTTTTAGTTAATTCGTATGTTTTTTGTGATACACAATGTTTTTAACATGGGAAGATTTTTATGGAGAATTATTTTATGAATCAGATTAAGTTTTTTTAACCTTCCATTAGTGTGTAGTTTTTTTACTTAGGATTATATTAGCAGAACACTGGATTATCTCTTAACCTACAATCGTTCAAAAATCATTTTAATAATCATTAAAATTGTTACACCATGAGATTTTATTAAGTGTTATTCTTCAAATAAATACCATGTTAAATAAATTATATCACACCCAACACTAAACTAAATGAAATAAAAAGATCATTAAAATAAAATGTAAAATATTATTAAGATAATTACAGGAAGAGTAAAACCTCAAGTAAATAAAAATAGAGTCAAAATTCATAATTTTAATTACTTTTATATAACATTAATTTTTTAATGTATTATAATGCCAATTAATGAAATAAATTCAATGGTTTTAAGGAAAATATATAATGGTATGTTTTTAAAATCATTCAGTGTTAAAAGGCCTATTTTTAAAAGAACATTAGTTTTCTAAATTTTATGTATTTTTTATTAAAACTTTTTAAATGATTATTTTAATTACAATTTTAAATTTTAATACAAATATATTAATTATAATTTAACTTTTAATTTATATGAATTAAGATTAAAAACACTTAGTGTTTTAAAATTAATTTCTATTTAAATAAAAATATATTATATTATATTATATGTTTTAATTTAAAAGTTAAATTCCAAAATTTTACAATTTTAATTTGATAAAAAGGTCTTCAATTCTGGAATAATAATTTTAAAATTATCTTCAGGTTTATTTGTAGTATTTTCCTAAAGAATATGATTTTTTTACGAATAGTAAAAAATTATAGTTTTTAAAAATACCGCAACTTTTAGGACACCGTCATGATGTAAGAAAGACTTAAAAATTTAGAAAAAGTTTTATGAAAAAAAATATTTAAGGAGTAAAATAATGAATTTATAAATATTTTTTTAACTTAGAAATGTATATTTTACATTTTTAATTCTAAATTATGTTTTACCCCCATAAATAACATTTTTTGGTTTATTTCATTTAATTTAGTGGTTGAAAGGTTCTATTCAGTTCTAGATTGATCTAAATGTAAAATAACTATCCTTTATTTAATAATAAACTTACAAATATCATGTTTATTAATTTATTTTCATAATATTTCTCTTAAATAATTATTTTTATACATAAAAATTTATTTTTTTAAAAATGTTTTTACTAAATTTTGTGAACTTATATTGAAGTTAGTTTTTATCATGTTAAGAAATTGAATTCATTAAAACTTATTTTGATATTTCAAATCATAGTTTCCAAATTCTTTAATAAGGCCAATTTTTTTTTACGTAATAAAATAATTTATAGAGGTAAAAATGCAGTTTCCAATATAATGGTAAAATGAGATAAAAGAGTTTAAAATAAGTGGTAAATGATTGAAATATCATAAAAACTTATCACTAATTCTGAAAATTAGGTTATGATGTACCTTACCCAATATTTTTCTCATTACATATAATATTTGGATCCACTTCACATGAAAATAGATTTTCATTTTTATAGTAAGAAATAATCATTACTAAAATTCCACTTCTCTCAATATAAGTGGACCCCTTCACATCCCCACTTATCCACACACATTATGCATATTATTCTGGATAATCCATACAAAAATATCTACCCAATACTATTTATCATGTTCTATAGGTTCGTGACTTAACAATAGATCAATCTAATAATGTATAAAAAGTGGTCAATAGAGTATATCTAAGGTTGAGGTAATTATTTTAATGACATTATAGAAAGTTTCTGTTTTTTATTATACCTCCTATGAATATTCTATAACCATCCTAAAATAATAAAATTAGTATATTTAGTTTTTCATAATGTTATTATGTTGATATAATAACCAATATCTACTTTCCTCCCATCCATTTGAAAAATGAAAGCTACTACCTCATTATGGCCGGTTCACCTCCTCCATAGACAACATATTTCATTTTTCATCATCACCTTAATTGGATAGTTCTATAGATGAATTTAATGAAGAAATATGATTTTTATAACAATATTAATATTCTTAAAAGATAATTTGGTCATTATATTAATAATATTGATAATAAATGATCATTGTAAAATTTAACAACTAAAAACAAGAATACCAAGATACTTTTACCCATTTAAATCGATTTTGGACAACCTATTGAACTGTGTAAATTATGCGATACTCATAAGGTATTATATTAGTATGTAGATAATTTTTTAGGCTCTGGAATGGTAATAATAACATTACTCACCATTACTACTCAACCTTTAGTTTTTTAAAAAATTACCAAAACCATCCAGTTATGAGTTTCATATTTAATAATCATAACTAAAACTCTAATGGAATGAACCTAGAACTTTAATTATTTTTTTGAAATTCTGAAATTCCAAAAATATATATATAACACTAGGAATAGAAGAGGTAATTATTGGTCTCCCAAATATTTTCTTTTTTTAATTATTCATTTCAATTCAACCTCTTTTAATTCTCCCATTTTTTGATATGATCTTTCTTATGTTAGTCAAATTTACTCAAATAGTTTAGTAAATAAAGGTATGAACACTAAAAATCTAAAAGGTTTATCATTAAATACCTACACCTTAACTTGATTTAATGTCCCAAAAAATCAATAATCCTACACTATAATAAATAATTGACTACATTTATTGGTGCTCACACACCTGCAAAACATCTCACCATGTATACCCTTACCAGCATATCACTTGACTACACAATCAGGTTTTCAATAAAATAAAAGCTTTAAAATATGTTTTACTTTCATACCTCAAGTCTCATAGGTTCTACATTTTCCCAAAATGAATACAAAAGTGTTTTTCCTTCTAACCATTTTGAAGTTGATTAAATAATCCCTTAGAATTATTCAACATCTACAAGCTTGATCTTATTCCACTTATCATAAGGTCTTCAATTACTATATTTTATTTAAGAATACATGCTTGGATGTTGTCCATTATTTCAAAGTAGTTTCAAAATTATAAAAAAACTACTAACTTTTATTTCTCTACTTTAAACTGAGCTCTAATGATCTTCTCCAATCTATTATCTCCTCAATATTTAAAATTATTGAAACCAATATACTAAAACCATTTATAATATGCCAGTCTTTCCTTAGTTCATATTTCTTCTACCTATGTCTTCATCTCACTGATTTGATCATTTTATGGTGGAAATATTCATATTCTTTCTTAATATTCAATAATTATAAGATCAAACTTTAAAGCAATGGATCTATATTTATATCCTCCTTCACGAGTTCTCTTGTTTTTCTTAGTCAACTACAAAATCCTGGTTTTTAGACATTTAGATCTTTCTATTTTACTTTCTTTTTATACATTGATCAAAAAAAATATTTTTCTATATATTTAGAATATATAGAATCCCTTTAAAATTATTTCCCATGATCCTCAATCAATTTCTCAAATTTTTCATACATTGTAGTGCTTAGAAATCCTCAATTGGGTTTTTAACTAAAATGAATGTATCTTATAAATTTATAGGAGTACTATTTTCCCTTTTCATCAAATTATTTTCCTTATTATTTTTTAATCAATTGAATAGTTATTCTAGATCATTCATGTAGTAGGATTTAATTCATCATCGCCATTATATTAAAAAACTCAAATCATTTATATAAAACATTCACCAAAATAAAATAATTTATAAACATAGGTATTTATGAATTCTAGAAATAACCATCTTCTTATTCACACAAAATTTTATCAAGTTTGAGATTTTCTTCTTATGATTGAATAACAAGTCAACTTAGCATCATTAATCACAACTAATTTGTGATATTTAAAACATCTCATTTAAGTACATTCATATTAATAATTATTTTAGATTTTTATCAACAATGAAAAATTTCAAATATTCTCATTTTAAAGAAATAAATAGATAGAAAATTTATATCCTCCATTTATATTTTATTCATATTCATTTTTATCTTCATTTAATTTCTCAGAACTATCACTATTTTGAACTTCTTTTTCTCAGACAACCCTACTTGGTTCACACATTATTTTTAGATTATTGAACAATGAGACTCATCACATGAATCATAATTTAGGATTATTCAATTTTGGATAACTATTTATGATTTTCAAATATTTTCATTTGAAAAACCTATAGATAAAAAATAGTGATAATGACCCTAAATCATCTGCAAACCAATCTTGGATCATGTCTCTTTAAGTATTTATGATGTTTTAATCTTGATAGAACAACTTTATAATCCTTTGATATATTCCTTTAGAATTAAATAATTCTCAAAACTCCATTCCATTAACTTAAAAAGTCTCTCCAGAATATCTTTATTTGATATTCAATTTTATCAATTTGAAAATAAACTTATCTAAAATAAAATACTTTTATAACATTTATTTTTATATGTTTTGATCCATTAAGAATAATCTAAGAATCATCATAATCAATTTTCTGATTGAAATATTAAATCTAGAAAGTTAATATTTTGGTTTTTCATATTCTTAAATTTCTCTAATAACTAATTACTATATAGAAAAGATTCATGGTTACACAAATTTCTCCCTTTTAAAAATTATTCGTACATAGATGCACATGATGTTTACACAGACAATGGTTCATTATTATGCTGCTTATATAATGATTATTATGAGAGGATTCATTCTTACACTGATTTGGTTGATGTTTACACATTGGATAGAATTATTTTTTTCATGACATTTCAGATGCATATGCAGAAAAGTTTGGAGTTCTCACTGACTTTTCTAATTCATATGGTGAAATTTATGATGTTTATACAAACATGTCTGTCCATCTATCCAGATTGTGTCATCTTTAACAAAATCCCTTTTCCTTAAAAATATTCCTTTTGGAAACATAAAATATTTATGAAAACACAATATCATCCATACAAAGTAAATTATGATTCTTATATAGATTCTTATATGATTCTTATGAAGTCTAGACAAACCCAAATTTCATCTTTGAACTCCAAAATCTATAATTATTCACATAACATTATTTCTATTGAAATCAAATTAGGATCATCTCTAGTACTTCGAAACACCTCTAAATTTATTTAAGACTTCATTAGAACTTATAAAATTATTTTTCTCCATTCCCAAGTACTCTTGTAGAATATAAACTCAAATTTTAGTATTCTATGACACTTTATTTCACTTATACTTCATCCTTATTCCATTCACCTCAAACCTTCATCCAAGTGTTGGTTAATACTGATTGTAGCAGTCATTTATAGTATTACTACAAGGATGGGTTCTCTAATTAAGAATCTATCACTCCTTCCCTAAAACATATATCTTCAATATTCCAATGTATCCAACTTTAACTTACTCAAATTAAAACTATTGTTGAAAACACCAGATCACTTCCATCAATACTTGTTAGAATTTATCATAAATATCAAATATATAAATCATTTGATGTATGGGGTTTCAAAAAAACTAATATATCTTCCAAATATATATTTACATTATAAAAATGTATATTTTAATATAAAATTTCATTATCTGTTTCTTCATTACCCATGAACTATATGGGTATCCTCTCAAGTCCCTTGGGTGGAATCTCACATCATCTACCTTCTTCTTTATGAAAAATGAATTTAATTCATTAATATTTATTTTAATACAATTCAACCATTATACAATGGGAAGATGAATTTATATTCTAATACATTGAATATTCTATAGATAGTGAACTCAAGAACATGGAATGATAATCAAAATCATTATAGAAAAATAGACATCAAATGGTTAAAACTACTAAGACCGACCATCTATACAAACTAAAAATTTATAATGAGTTTGAAATTAATGCATATAAATGAGTAATGTAAAATATTATAATTTTAAATAATATTCTAAAATAAATATTTAATTAATATTAGTTTATTATAAAGGATGTTAGAGCACGATCAACTAAAAGAGAATAGAAGGGAAGTGTTTCATGGTCTCAATTTTAATTCTTTTAGACATGTTTTATTTTATAAAAATTGTTTTTTTTGTATAATTTTAATTTGATTAACTTACCCATGAATATAATATAAAATATTTGTCATATATTTGAAGTGATTTACATATCCAAATCATGTTCTTTATTTCTATGGATTTTGATTCAATTTTCATAAAAATTGTAAGGGATTTCATCTCAATTCCCCTCTATTCAAGTAGGTTTTGGATATTATGCTCCTATTATTTTTCAAAATGTTGCATTTAATACTCTATTTAATTATTTTATCATAAATTAGTTTCTTATAATTTTATTTACTAGTCTATTTCAATCTCTCTTCCATGATATTTTGATTCATATACTACCAAATTTGAAAGGGTGTTGTCAAATATATTCTCTTTTCATTAGGTCAAAAACCTTATTACTTAACTAAACACTTATATATTTCTCATATTTAACCATTTATTTATCAAACATGGTATTTTATATTTCTATCTATGGAATGAAAATCTTCATACCATAATTCCCTTATTTGATGGATTCCTTTATAACGATAATAGAAAAATGGAATAAATAAACAATTCTAAAAAAAATTGCATGAAACGTATCTCAAGTCATATAGATTAACAAAACATGGAGCCCAGTGTGGAAGATCAAACAAGAGTGTGATCAATAAATATTAGTAAATAAATCACTACCACATTACTCTATAATCCATCTTGATATCACCTTTGATCACCATTCTTCATCTCCTAGATCCCTATCAACGGGGTTTTCACTTTCCTCTATCCCTAATCACGAGGATTTCACACACATCAATATTCTATTATAGGGTGTGAGTATAAACCAAATTGTAAACCACCACTGCATCTTTAACACATGTGCACATGTATAAGAGTGTATTCCATGATAAGATAATAAATGTACACACAAGTAAACAAATCCATGCATTAAGTCAATGTGCTAACCAAGCTGACACAAACATGAGCCATACCCATTTTTTCTCTATACCCCAAAAATTTTAAAATGGTCATGGAAATATTAAATCTTAATGATATTTACTTAAGGATACTAAGGTATACATCCAAAAGGATTCTCAATAGTAGTACATGCCTTAGGCCTCCTGGTCAGATCACACTAAGACATCATGCCTCATTTATATCTCTTGGGTAATATCACATAAGATAATATTTTACAACTATATCATCTTTATTTATATCTCATTAGACCATAATTCTACCATACAAGGCTATATAAGTCTATACAATATATTTTAACTCACTCTAGTCTTTATGTCACTTGAAACATATGAATATAATCTCCCTCTCAGTAAATTGAGACATGATTGGCCCACATATAACTTTGGTACCACGAATATAATAAAAATAACATATCATATACCAATATATCACATAGAAATTGTGTCCTCACCTCATCTATATATATCCCAGTACATAAGATAATAATCAAGGATAATAGTATCCTAACACACACATCTGATCAAACATCAAACATGGGTCACATAGGCTATGCGCATGTACACACACATGTGATCGAATAAAAAGAATGATCTAACATTAAATACACACACACACACACATTTGATCAAAAATCAAACATGGTATCACTGGACACACACTCACATGCGATCAAACTCAATTAGGGTCTCACATGCTACACACGCACAAACATATGATTAAACTTAAAACATGGTCTAAATAATGTATTCACACAATGTAATCTCATAATAACAATCATATACTTGGACTGTACTAGGTAAGGGTCTTCCTACCTCAAGCGTTTCATTATAAACATCACTATTCATAAAGTGTGTCATCACCCAAACCATGTACACACACCAACCAAAAGAAGTTTTCTTACCAAGAGTTCTTAGAAATCATTCCAATGTAACATGATATTATTATATTATGAGGCTCAAGAAGAAAAATAAAAGGGTAAGAACAATCACATACCCCACATCAAACATCAACAATAATAATCTTCCAGTTTGATTGAATAAAGGAGTAACTTAATCCCTCTTAGATAGGGACAAGTGAAGAGATGTAGGGTTCTATTGAGTCTGATTCAATAAGAGAAGCCTCCCCCTTACATGTAAATATTTACCAGCATGGTTTTATAAAGTGGTAATAGAAGAATTGAGGCAATCAAAACAGCAACCTCAATGTAATATGAGTTGAAAAACTTAGCCTAAGTTCATTTAGAAGCCATCTTGAAGTCATATAGATAACAGAATTAACAAGATATGTGTTTCAAATCCATTAATAAGGAAAATAATTGACTAATATCTCATCGAAGATCCCTCATATAAATATTTTGAATTTCCACTTTGAAATATTAAATATATGAGGATAAATGAAACTATTTTTTATATTTCAATATCTATTGGACTGTTAATACTACGTCCACCATGGTCTACACCACGACCATGGTATGTTTGAACAAACTGAGAAACATGACCATCAATTATCGTGTTTTTACAAATACAAGGACATTTTCCCTCATAACGGGTGTGGTGATGTTTCTATGGTCCTAGAATATAGGTTATACCCCATCTCATTATTCCTATGGCCATGCCCACACTCATTCATTTTTACCTTTCCCATTTTACACAAGGTGCACCAAGGTCTAAAAAGGGTTACACTGTGGGCATGTTGTTGGATGTTTTGTACCAAAAATATCAAAAACACATTTTTTATGCTTCTAAATACCTCTAAAACATCATGGAACACATTTTTAATCATGAAAAGAAAAAAAATTCACCAATTTCATGAAAATACTTACATTAATATACCCACTAAAAATGAGGGTATTACAACTCTCCCCCTCTAACAACTTCTAATATATGAGAAGTGTCCCTAGTGGTCTTGATTGAACTACTTTGGACACTAATATAAAACATATGAATTCTACTCCCACATTTCATCTTGGATATATCCATGATTCCATAAGACCTAAACAATTGGAACCATCCACCCCCACAACACCTTGTCACTATATCCTATGATCTTCAATGGGTGATCCACAAAAGATACATCTAGTTCCAACTCAACATACTCATAGTTGAACACATGCATAAGATCAGAAATGTACCTATAGAGATGAGAAATAAAGAACACATAATTTAATCTTCAATAATGTATAGGATGTTCCAATTATTAATCCACTTCTCTAATACTTTAAGTGATACAAAACAGTCCCACAAACCATGGCACTGGCTTGCCTTGATTCCATAAATGATGATGCCCCAACCAAGGTGACACCCACAAGAACACTTGATCACCAATATTAAAGTCCAATGTTTTTCTCCACAACTCAACATATGATCACTGCTAGATCTAATTGATAATTTACCCCTTCATGATCAATCAAATTTTTTCATAAGTCTCCTACACCATACTCAAACCAATAACTATTACCTCACCCACCTCATAGCAATATAGAAGTGAGTGGAATGAGTGTCCATAGAGATCCTCAAAAGGTTCCATATGAATAAAATATTGGAATGTGGTGTTATATATAAACTTTACCAAGGTAGGTGCTCATCGCATGCTCCACTGAATTCCTGGATTCTTTCCTAGAGCACATGCTCAAGGATCTGAATAGTCCTCTACATCTGTCAATCGGTCTACAGATGCTATGATCTAATCTGCTTCAAGTAAGTACCCAATTCCTTCTATAATACTTTATTAAAATGTGATGTAAAATGTGTGTCTCTATTTGATAATATAGTGTAAGGAACTCCATGTTGTCATATAATCTCTCGGGCATAAAACTTACCCAACTCATTTATAGATTGAGACTCTTAGATCGATATGAAGTGTGTTACTTTCATTTACTGGTCAGTTATCACTTAAGAGACATCTGAAATCCTTAAAGTCCTAGTTAACCCCATCATGAATTATATAATAACATCATTACACTTCCAAATAGGCACTAAAAGTTGTTGGAGTAAACCACCAAGATATTAATGCTCACCTTGGAACCTCTAGTAGGTAAGGAATCATGATAAAAACCTGATGATGTCTCTATTTATACATTTCCACCAAAAATGATTTCAAATGGCATGGTATATCTTTTTGAAAATTATACACACTTGAAAAATTAAATCAAGAGTTTCTTTCATCAGATCCTCTGACAAGGAATCTAGCACAACCACTCCCCTATGTATGTAAATCATTACATAATCATCAAAGGACCAAATCTGAAAATAATCATCCCCCTCCAAGAATTATCATGTCACCACACACTCAGGATCTGATTCATGGATCTATTTCATATGGTTCACCAAATAGAATATTGTTATTAATGGTGATAATGTCAATAATCCTTGATCCTCTGATACAACCACTATCTATAAAGACAATGAACCTCTCACCAAAGAGATTATTCCACCAATACTTCAAAGAAAAGATTTCAACTACCAACTCTATGTCATTCCTCAAATAATTCTACACATGGGTTCTTAGTTAACATGTCCCATAAGAAACTACTTGTTCTATTTACGTCAAAACATCTCCCAATCCAACTCTTGAGGTTTCAAAATAAACTGCATATCCAATTCTAGGCTCTGGAAGGGTCAAAACATAGGTTTTCCTTAATTTTACATTCACCTCTAAGAGGACCTCTTCACATATATCATACCAGTTATAATTATTCCCCTTTTGGTCACCTATATCATTTAATCTTCCATATGGTAGAAATTATGGATGAAATGATAATAGTATCCAACCAAACCAAAGAAATTCATGATCATAAAAACATTTTGTAGGAGATATGAATACATCACTGCTTCCACATTCTCTTGGTCCATTGATATCCCATCTTAAGAAATCACATGAAATATAAAACACAACTCTTAAACCTAAATTTGAAACTTTTAAACTTTGGAATATAGCTGATGTTCTTGAAGTGTACTCAATATAATCTCATGGTGTCTTGTATGCATTTTTTATATCTAATAGTATATGAGGATATCATAAAAAATAACATAATGAAGGGGATTGGGTATACATGAAAGATCCTATTTATAATATCTAAGAACACAGCTAGCACATTTTTCATATAAAAGGAATGATAAGATAATATTAAAATTTGTATTTACTCTAGAACACCATTTTAGAAATATCCTCCTCTTTGACCCGAAGGAAACAAAAATTTTACCCATCAATCCTCTAGAGTTTATACTAGGTTGAATATACTCTCAATAACATTAATATAGTCCTTATAATACCAAGGGTCACTGATTTCCTAGAAGGATGGAGGAGGATGGAGATAAAAGTATCAATCATAATCAATCGTTTTCCTCTATAAGACTCTAAATGGGGTGATTTCACCACCTTAATCATTAGAACAAGTTTAAGAGTACACTGTATTGTATCTTCCTATATAACCAGTGATTAAACTAGTGTGTCATTCTAAGTTGGAGCAATTTGAAATCTCCTATATTTCATTTTTTTAAATGAGAAATGAACATTTAATATTTATATAAAAATTTTCTTTTGATACCTTAATAATTTTTATGGAACAAAAAATTAAGTTATTTCATAAGAATTAGCCTAGGAGATACCCACAAAAATGGTATAACAATAAAAATTATACCCAAGGCTCAAGCCTAGTCCTCGATACTTGCACATTAGTTGGAATCATAGATATACAAAGTATAATAGCATGATCAAGTTCAACTAACTAATACTATATAGATATATCACAACAAAAATTATATTGATATATAACTCAACAAAGAATATATTCCTATATGGAATAGACAACACTATCAAGGCATTAAATTAAGGAACTACTATGCATTTCTCGATAAGTATTTATATTTCATGTGATCTTACATGCCTAGTCATGATGTATGAATGCACCCAAATACCATTAAACAGTAGAATCACAACATAATCAGGATCAACCGAAAATTATAAAACTATAATTATCATAGTAGTCTTGAAAATGGTAACTAAGAGTTTTGTTACAAATGTGTTGTCTAGGGAGACACATGACACCCCTTCCCAAGTCCCACACTACCTAAATACTTTTTACCTTACCCTAAAACATAGTTTAGAAGAAAGGAAAATTAAAACCCTCTCTGACACCACTTTATGTCGCAATGACCCAAATCACTAGGTTTGAGCCGAAGAGCCACATGGCCTAATGCATTCCTCTCCATACGTAAGAGGTTGCTGACTAGAAGTGAGAGTTTGAATGCTGAATGTCACGACCCGCCCTCGGGGCCCGTGCCGTGACTACCCCAAGCCCGCCTTCCATAGGCCAGGGGCTGGTGACTAGCACCAAGGTGTAAATCCCATTAAAAAGGGAAGGCATTGCCTTTGAAAAGTAAACAAACACCATAGAGTAATCAAGCGGAAAAGTAAACACTAAGTAAAAACAGAGTACAACTGAAAGTGCGGAAAAGTAAATGGGCCAGTATACAAACCCAAACTGAAAGTAAAGTACAACTCGAAAGGGAAAACAACAACTGTAAAGTAAAAGCCGCTACACCGAGCTGTCCACTGGAGATCCCACCTGAAAGGTGGGTACAGATAGCTCCACTGCTCCACAGGTCCCACAGTCCGCTCCGAGTACGTCCCGCCCAGTGGTCTACCTCCAGGTATCGTCCTGCTCTGCAAGCCTCAACCACGATCAACGCTGTCCGTCGTCTGCAACCAACACAACGTAGTGCGGGCATAGACCGTGCAGGGGTGAGTATAAGCTACTCAGTAGGGACCCCGAGACCCCTGGAGGTCTCCCAAAATCCAGAAAGGATAAACCACAAAGGTAAGATACAATCACTAAGTAACAACCGACACTACTTAGGTATATGCCCATACAAATGCCTAAGTCATCAATTCCAATACGCTCCAACCTCCGAGCCCAAGTACAACTCAGTACACGCAGGAAAGTATACGTATTCCACACAGGAAAGCAAAACGCAATCCAAAAAGGAGAGTAAACAGTAAATCTACACAGGATAGCTCAACACAATCCAAAAAGGAGAGTAAACAGTAAATCCACACATGATAGCTCAACACAATCCATAAAGGAGAGTAACAGAAGATTCATCTCACACAGGTATACATCATCGAAAAGGTGAAATAGATGATCAGACATAGATACTGAATCATCTAAGCTGGACCCACATAGGATACAAGACCAGCCGTCCTCATTGTTTCATTTATGCTGGGACCCACATAGGATACAAGACCAGCACGGAGTCATCTAAGCTGGGACCCACATAGGATACAGGACCAGCACAGCTAGGACCCACATAGGATACAAGACCAGCTGTCTTCATTGATTCATCTATACTGGGACCCACATAGGATACCAGACCAGTATTGAATCATCTAAGCTGGGACCCACATAGGATACAAGACCAGCACAACTAGGACCCACATAGGATACAAGACCAGCTGTCTTCATTGATTCATCTATACTGGGACCCACATAGGATACAAGACCAGTATTGAATCATCTAAGATGGGACCCACATAGGATACAAGACCAGCACAGCTAGGACCCACATAGGATACAAGACAAGCTGTCTTCATTGATTCATCTATATTGGGACCCACATAGGATACAAGACCAGTATTGAATCATCTAAGCTGAGACTCACATAGGATACAAGACCAGCACAGCTAGGACCCACATAGGATACAAGACCAGCTGTCTTCATCATCGCAGTCCACTGAGGATCTCTGCACAGTCGTCACCGTAGTCCACGGAGGATCTCTGCACGGTCGTCGCTGCAGTCCACGGAGGATCTCTGCACGGTCATCGTCGGAGTCCACGGAGGATCTCTGCAGAGTCGTCGCTGTCGAAGAAGCAGTCACAGCCAGCACTAGGGTTCCCGCACACAGCAAGCTCGTTCGGGAGGGTTCGCTCCACGAGCCGAGAGGCTGATACATCAACTGACACAAAGTCCGAAGTTGATGTATCCAAAAGTTCCGTATCGTCAACATGAACTCAACGTCGCAGACGGCGCGTCAATCGGACGCCCGGTCTGAGAGTTATTGGCATTCTCGTCCCAGGGGCCTGGTTGGTTTTTAAGGCAAAAACAACCCGACCGTACTCCACCTGCGTCCAAACCTCGGGAAGAGTATGCCAAAAGATCCATCTCACAAATAGTAACTCAACAAAGCTGACGGCACGTCAATCGGACGTCCGTAGCTCAAGATATGAGCGTTTCCGCTCCGAGGGCCCGGTTGGTTTCGTGTAAGAACCAACCCGACCGTACGCAAAGTATTCCGAAACCTTGAGTGCAATATACCGAAATGACCGTCTCGATCCAAGGATCGCATGGCCGCTGACGGTTTGTCAATCGGAGGTCCGTAGCTCAATTTATGGCCAAAAGACCGAAGTCGTCTTGAAAACGGGGGGTCTGGGTCCGGGCCGCCTGGCCGGGCCGACGGCGATCTGCCGCGGCGGCGCGGCCCGGCCGGCGGCGGCGCGGCCTGGCTCCACTCGGTTCCACGCGCGGGGGGCAAGGCCCCCTCTTCTTCTTAGCTGGCGGCGTGGCTTAAGCCGCGCCTTTGGAGAAAACCGGCCCCCCTCGTGGGGGCCTGCCTAGAGGAAAACGGGGGGCCGCCTGCCCCCCTTTATGAAACCGGCCCCCCTCATAATGGGGGGGGGGGGGCAATTAACCTGGACGGGGGAATTTAATTCCCCCAGTCTTTCCCCTTCCGGCCGGCCCGACCTGGCCGGCCGGTTCTTCTTCAACGGACCGGCAAAGCCGGTCCCCTTCCGGCTACCGACACCGGCGGCCCGGCGAGCCGCCGGTCTTCTCGTTCCGCCGCGGCCCGGAACCGGCCGTGGCCTTCGTCGTCTGGTGCGGTGCGACGGCACCGCGCCCCTCCGCCGCGGCCCCGCTCCGGCCGCAGCGCCTTCGGTTCCCTTCGACGCGGCGCGACGGCGTCGCGTTCATGATAATCCTTCCACGGCGCGGCGCGACGGCCCCGCGCAATTA
Source organism: Viscum album (assembly GCA_963277665.1). Lineage (NCBI taxonomy): Eukaryota > Viridiplantae > Streptophyta > Magnoliopsida > Santalales > Viscaceae > Viscum > Viscum album. Next base: position 2,104,388,568 of record OY728161.1, on the reverse strand, counting down.
TAGCCTTGCGATTCCCGCATGGTGCGACGGAACCACGCCATCTCGTTTCATTCGCAAGATAAATAAACAAGAACAAAGGAGGAGGGTTCAGACGTGTTCGTGCGGTCCGGCCCCCTCACGTTTAACGATATCAATTATTCGTTATCCTCAAAGTTCGACATTCTAATATCAAGAATGAGAATAATTAAATAATCAACAACAAACCCCTACCTCGGTTTCAAGATCGATGATCGTCAATGACCCGTGGAAGACAACGTCGCGGAGGTCGGGTGTCGCGGTAATCGTTCGTCAATTCTGTTGACGAAGAGGTACGTCGTTGGTGAATCTTCATAAGCCGACTAAGGAAGTCTGAGGAGGAAGCGGCGTTCCCTTTCATTGACACGGAAGGCGTCGTCGATCTTCGGAAACAACCGGCTACGAAGAAGAGAGGAGCGGCGTTCTTCGTCGGAGCTTGAGTGTTCTTCGTGTTCTTCGTCAAAGTTTGAAGAAGAAGAAGTAGGAGCTCTCAAATCCTCTCAAGAGCAATGGAAACCAACCCAAAATAATAAAATAAGCTTAAGCTTATTTTATTACACAACCTTCCTCTTAGAATTTCAAAGGTTTGAAATTCAAAACAACCCTCCTCAATTAATTAAACCAAGTTGTCAAACATTAATTAAAAGGGGTTATAGGGGAGTTTTGAGAGAAGATGAAGAGTTGGGGTTCGTGTGGGCCCCACCACACTTAATCCTCCCAAGGGAGGTTAAGTGGTTGTGGGTCCCACCACTAACTCCCTTTGGGAGATGTTAACCAATAAGTTAAAATAAAAATTTTTAATCCACAATTTTTATTTAACTTATTCTAAACTCCCAAAAACTAACTCTCAACCCGAAATAAACGCAACCTCGGAAAAGGTCTCCTTAAGAGAATATCGGCACTGCGAGTTCATCGGTGTCCTCAGATTTCAATTCTGAGCACCGGATCAAAAGTTAGAAATTCCCGCTCGTTCGTTCACTGAACGTACCCGAACCAAACTTCGGAAATTGATTCAGGGCTCTCCGGGCCTCGGAATCAGGTGCCGTCAGAAACCGCGCTCTTGTAAAATTCCAAAGAAAATTAAGAAAAAATTTCCCTTGAATTTTACGGGTCTTTACACTGAAAATGGATAGACTATACCCTCTATATCAGAAATGAAAATTATAAATAATAACATATAATAACATAGAAAAATATATAAAAAATTATATAACAAATGTCATAGAAAGTATCTCAAGTAATATTTAATAATAAACAAAGGAACCTAAAGTGGTTGGTCAAACAAGAGTATGAGAAAGATTGTTATGTAAATAATACACTATGGAATCAATCTAGAATCCATCTTGGTACCAAATTAGATCACCATGCTCTGTATCTTAGCTCCATGTCATTAGGGACTTTCCCTTGACAACATCCTCAATCATAAAGTCTGTATGTGCATTAAGATTCTCAAGTAGGGTGTGAGTATAGATATTGTAGGAAACTAAGAATTTGTCATTAACACAAGTGAACATCTATAAGAGTGTATTCCATGATAAGAAAATAAATGTGCACATAAGTAAAAAATTTCATACCAAACATGAATTAATTAACCAAGTAACCACATATTTCAAATATTCTCATTTGAAATTCATAAATAGGTAGAATAATGATCTCCTCCATTTCCATTTTATTATTTTCATTTTTTTATTAATTTAATTTTTTAAATCTATTTAAAAGTTAAACTTCTATTTCTCAGAAAAACCTAATTGTTTCAAATTTTATTTTGATATTATTGAACAATGAGACTCATCACATGAATCATTATTTATTATTATCAATTTTTTTTAACTATTTACGATTTTAAAAATTTTCATTTGAAAAACATATAGAGAACAAATATTGATAATAATCACCCTAAATAATCTTCAAACCAATCTTCGATCATGGATCTTCAAGACTATATGATGTTTTAATATTGATAGAATAACTCATGAATCAACATATATATTCCATTAGAACTAAATAATTCTCAAAATTCCTTTCCTTTTACTTAAAATGGATCTCAAGAATATCTTTCTTTGATATTCGATTTTATCAATTTTAAGATAAACTTCTCTAAAATCTAATGCTTTTACCACATGTATATTTCTATGTTTTGATCCATTAATAATAATTCAAGAATCTTCATAATAAATTTACTTATTGAAATATTAAATATATAATTTTCATATTTTAGTTTTCCACATTCTCAAGTTTCCATAATTTTTTATTCCTACATAAAAAAGATTTATGTTTTCATAGATTAATCCCTTACATAGATGATTCATACATATACGCACATCATGTTTACCCATACAATGGTTCATGCTTATGATGCTTAAATTATGACTATGATGAGAGGATTAATTATTACATTGGCTAGATTTATGTTTACATAGTGGATAGAATGATGTTTATCATGACATGTCAGATTCATATGCAAAAAATTTGGAGTTCTCACTGACTTGTCTAATGAATATGGTGGAATGTCTGATGTTTACGCAGACATGTCTGACCATCTATTCTAATCTTCTCATATTTAATTTTTTCCCTTCCCTTAAAAATCTTCCTTTTGGTCATATAGGAAGTTTATGTGATTATAGAATGATCCATACAAAGTAAAGTATGATGCTTATGTAGATTATTAGATGATTATTATAAAGTCTAAACAAACCTAAATTTTATCTTGGAACTCTAGAATCTTGAATTATTCACTTAATATTTGTTCTATTAAAATCAACTTAGGATCATCTCTAGTACTTACAAATAATTCTAAAATATTTTAGGAATTTATTATAACTTTTAAAATATTTTTCTCCATTACCAAGTACTCTTGTAGAATATAAACTCAGATTTTATTATTCCATGACACTTTATTGCACTCATACCTCATCATTCTTCAATTTTTTTAATCCTTCATCTAAGTGTTGGTTAATACTGATTTAAAAATTAATTTATAGTAGTAAAACAAGGATGGGTTCTCCTTCTAAGAATACACCAATACTTTCCTCAAACATAGATTTTCAAGCTTCCCATGTATCTAGTATTAACTTATTCAACTCAAAACTATTGTAGAGAATACCAGATCACTTACATCACCACTTGTTAGAATTTACCATGAAGATCTTCTCTATCAATAATCTAATTCATGAGGATTCAAAAATAACAACTATATCTTAAAAATATCTTTTCCATTATATGAACTAGAATTAGAATATACATGGATAGTTATCTTTTCTCTATTACCCATGAACTATATGGGTAGCTTCTCAAATCCAATCGGTGCAATCTCACTCCATCTCCCATCTTCTTCATCAAAAATAAATTTTATTCATTCATACTTATTCTAAAAACGTTGAACCATTATATAATGGTAATATGAACTTCTATTCTAATAATTTTAACATTTTAGAGATAGTGAACTCAAGACCATGGAATGATAACTGAAATTATTATAAAAAAATAGAAAGGAAACGATTAAAAATACTAACACCAACAATAAATATTAAATAAAATTGTTAATAAATATGTAATAAATTCATATAAATGAGTATTTTAAAATGTTATAAATTTGAATAAGTTTTTGAAATAAATGATTGAATTATATTATGTTATTATAAATGATGTTAGAGTATGCTCAACGAAAATAAAATAAAAGGGAAGGGTTTTGTAGTCTGAATTTCAATTTCTTTAGACGTGTTTCATTTTGTAAAACTTGTTTACTTTTATACAGTTTTCATTTGCTTAAATCCCTTATGAATTTTTTTTAATATATTTTTCATGTACTTTAAAATATTTAAATATCCAAATAATGTTCTTTTTTGATGAATTTTGATTCAATTTTCATAAAAATTCTATGGTTTTTCATCTCAATTTCCCTTCATTCAGACATGTTTTTGATATTATGAACCTATTATTCTTTAAAATGTTGTATTTAATACTCTATTGAATTATTTTATTAGAAATAAATTTCATATAAATTTATTTATAAGTCCATTTAAATATCTCTTTCATGATATTTTGATTCATATACTACCAAAGTTTAAAAGGTTTTGTCAACTCAATTCTCTTTTCATTAGGTAAAAACTGTATTCCTTGACTACACACTTATATATTTTTTATATTAAACCATTTATTTATCAGACATGTTATTTTCTATTTTTATATAGTAAATTCATATATTAACACTATAATTCCCTTATTTGATGAATTCCTTCATAATGATAAGTATAAACAATAACATATAATATAATAATAGAATAAAGAAACAATGCTATAAAAATGGCTTGAAATGTATCTCAAGTCATAGAGAATAACAAAACAAGGGCCACTAAAGTGGAAGATCAAAAAAGAGTATGATCAATAAATATAAGTAAATAAAACACTACCACATTACTCAAGAGTCCATCCTGATACCTCCTCTGACCAGCATACTCCATCTCCTAGCTCTATATCATTGGGGATTTACCCTTTCCTATTTCCCTGATCATGAAGTTTTCACTCAAATCAATATTCCATTATATGGCACAAGTAAATACCCAGAAATAAACCACAACTGTATATTTTACATTAGTTAGTGTATCCCATGATAAGATAATAATTTCACACACAAGTAAAAAACTCCATACTGGGCATCTATGTGCTAACCAAGGCATGAAAAAATATAGACATAACCACTTTGGTTGTATGGAAGAAAAGATTCTAAATGTTTATGGAAAAATTACATGTTTAGGATATAGACACAAGGATACTCAAGGTTCCATCCACAATGTTAGGATATATAATCTATTCACTAGAGTTTAACTTAGTCTTGTTATTATTTCTTGTGAAACATCAAAATATAATCCCCATCTTAGGCCACCGAGCCATGATTGGTCCACCTGTCACTTTAGTACCGTGAATAGAACAAAAAAACATATCATATAACAATAGATCCTATAGAAATAGTGACATCACATCATTCATATATATCCAGATACATATCACAACAATCATGGTTAATAGTAGCCTAATACACACACATGTGATCAAACATCAAACATGGGTCATATAGGCTACGAACACGCACACACACATGTGATCTAATTAAAAACATGGTATCACATGAAACACACACACACACATGTGGTCAAACATAAAACATTGTCTCATAGGCTACACACACACTTTCAATCCAACTGAAGCATGGTCTCATGGGCTACACACTCACAAAGATATGATCAAACATAAAACACGCTCTAAAAAATATAAGAATGCAACATCATATCATAATAAAAATAATATACATGACTTATACATGGTAAGGGTATTCCTACATTAATAATTTCATTTTAAACATCACTATTCATCAAGTGTGTCATCACCTGAAGCATTTCACACACCGAAAAAAATAATTTTTAATGCCGAAAGATTCTAGAACTGATTCCCATCCAACATGATTTGATTATATAACTAGGATTAATAAGAACAATCCAAGGAGTAGAACATTCCCATACCCAATATAAAACAACAACAAAATAGTCTTCAATTTTGATTGAATAAAGGAGTAACTTCATCCCTCTTAGACAGAGACAAGATAAGAGATGCAAGGCTCTTAAGAATTCAGAGAAGCCTCTACCATAAAAGGTTAGATTTTCCATAAAGTTTATATAAAGAGGTCCTAGAATAATTGAGGATATATAAAAAGAAACATAAATATAAGATGATTTGACCAACTTACCATAGGTTCATTTAGATGTAATTTAGAAATCATCTGGGTCAAGAAATTAACATGATATGAGGTCCAAATCCATTAATAGAGAAACTTTTCGATTAATATATCATATAATACCCCTCATAGAAGGCATATGAATTTACCCTTTTAAACTTTCAAGATTATAGTAATAATGTGACTATTGTTTACAATTCAAAATTTACATGATCGTTACCCCTTCCTCCACCCCGACCTACTCATCGACCATAGTATTTTTGAACACATTGAGCAACATGACCCCCCCACCCCTGTGGTGTTTTTCAAAATCCTATGCCATTTCCCCTCCCCATGGGTGTGGTGAGGTTTCTATAGTCATGGAACATTGGGGCTTCCCCATATCACCATTACTATGGACATGAAAAAACTCATTCATTTTCCCCATTTATGTGTTACATAGGGTTCACTTAGGACCAAAAAGGCTTTCACCACAGGTGTTTCATGGGCTGTTTTCTACCGAAAATCTTAGAAATCCAATTTTATGTTTCTAAAAATATCAAACATATTATGGAACCAATTTTGAATAAAAAAATGCACAAAAAAATCACTAAAGGAATGAAGGTACTTACAATAACATACCCACTAAAAATGAATGTGTTACAACTCTCCCCCTCTAATGACTTCTCATCCCCAATAGGTGTCTCTAGCGGTCCTGATTGAACAAATTAGGCCACTAAGCTCAAATATTTGAATTCCACTCCCAAATTTTCTCTTGGATCCATCCATGATTCTATAAAACATGAACAAGTGGAATCATTTTCCCTTACAACACCTAGCTATTCCATCCTATGATCAGCACCAGGTGCTCCACAAAATTTATGTTTAGTTCCAACTCAACATTCTCACAGTTGATCACATGTGAAAGAGATGGAATGTACCTATAAAGATAAGAAAAATGGAACACATCATGAATGAATGAATAATGTATCATATGTTCCCATTAGTAATCCACAACTACAATATTTTCAGTGATATTAAATTGTACCACAAACCATGGAATAAGATTCCATTTCTTCCATAAATGACGATGCACCAACTGAGATGATGTCCACAAGAACACTTGATCACTTGTAGTTAACTTAAAGTGTTTTCTCCAAAAGTAGACATATGATCACTTCCATCTGTTAGTGATAATCAACACCTTATAGATCAATCAATTTTTTTGAGGTATCATGCACCATATTCAAAACCAAAAAACTATTTCTTCACGCACCTCATGAAAATATAGCAGTGAGTGGAATGAATGTACATAAAGAGACTAAAAAGGTTCCTTATGAATAGAATCTTGGACACTGGGGTTGAAAATAAACATTTACAAGGCTATGCGCTCATCCCATGCTCCATCTAATTCCATATTGCATGCCCAAATCATATTCTCAAGGATCTAAATCATCATATTCAGCTATCAATCGGTCTATAGATGGTATACTCTAATAAGATTCAACCGAGTCACCAAATACTTCTAGAATAATTTCCAAAATTATTACGTAAAATGTGTGTCTCAATTTGATAGTGTAAATAATTACTAGATGTGTTACTATCTATCAAACATACATCTTTCCCAAATCATCTACATATTGAGTATCTTAGATCGATAAGAAGTTTTTTTAGTTTCATTAACTGATCATCTATCACCAAATATACATATTGAATCCCTGGGGTCCTAGTTAACCCCATAATTAAGTATATCATGACATCATTCCACATCCACATTGGTACTAAAAGTGGATGGAGTAAACCAATAAGATGTTGGTACACATCCTTGATCCTCCAGTAGGTGTGGAATCATAATAAAAAACATATGATGAATCTCTTTATACATTTCCTCCAAAATAAAATTTCAGAGGTCATGGAACATATTTCTCAAAACAAGATGCACTACCAACTTTAAAGCATGATATTTTCTCATCAAAACCACTTTCAAGGAATATTTCACAACTACTCTCCCATGGATGTAAATCATGACATCATCATCTAAGGATAACTGTAGAAAAGTATCATCCCTCAAAAAATACACATGTCACCACACACTCAGGATCTGATTCAAGGATTAATTTCATGTGGTTCACCAAATAAGATATGATCACTAATAGTGAAAATGTCAGTAATCCTTGATCATATGATACAAACACAATCCACTCTGCTATCAAACTCATCATATTCTATTCCTCCCATGAAAGAATCTATCTAAGATCATACATCTCTAGAATTTTCCCACTAAGAGAATATGCAATGACATTAAATTTAACTAGAGAATAATCCATATTAAAGTAAAATGTATTCATATAATCCACCCAAATCCATTTCCTCATATTGATATTCAACTAATAGAAGATATATAAAATTCTATTTTAGTTTGTGTAGATAATAAACGACTCATTGAAGAGATAGTTCCGTCAATACTTTAAGGAATAGATCATAACTTCTAACTCCAAGTCATAAATCAGGAAGTTATGTTAATGGGTTCATAACTGTCATCAACCCTAAGAAAAAAACATTTCTTTGTTTATCAACACATCTACCTACCCAAATTATAAGGCTTAAAAATTCACTACATATCTAATTATATGCTCTATAATGGTAAAAAAATAGGTTTTCATAAATGTTATATTTAGATATAGAAAACCTATTCACACATACATCTTCCTATTTTGTTCAAATCTATCATTTATTCTTCCAAATGGGATATATTCTAGATGAGATGATGATAGTATCTAAGGAAACTCATGATCTAAAAACCATTCTATAGGAGACCCTAAGAAACAACCATTTCCACCTTCTATAGGTCCACTAAGATCCTCACCAAAGAAATCACATGACCTTGGAAACAGAACTCCTAAATCTAAAACCGAGACTTTGAAAGTTTTTAATAAATATTATTTTATCAATGTGTACTCAATATAATCTTATGGTTCCTTTTAGGAAGTTATTATGTCTGATATTATATGAGTATATCATTAACAAATACCATAATAAGTGAGTTTTGATACAGATGAAAGACCCTATTTATTATATCCATGAACACTACTAGAACATTTTTTTAGCTAAAAGGAATGACTAGATACTCGTACAATATGCATCTTCTCCTAAACATCATTATAGGAATATCCTCCTCTTTTATATGAAGATGATGTTAGTCTAACAGTAAGTCATTCTTGGAAAACCATTGTGCTCTCAGAAAATAGACATACATGTTATTTATCCTCTTAAATTGGTATTTTTTATTCATAGTTACTCATTTCATCTTACTATATTCCAAAAAATACTGAATATTACCTTCCAACTTCTTTGTGAAAAACATCAGATCACCCTAAGGAGATGCACTCAGTCTGATAAAACTTTCATCTCTAAATTATTGACCTGTACCATGAGTTCCTTTAACTCAATTGATTCCACACTATATGGTGGAATCAATATAAGATTCACTCACAAGATAAAATAAAAAATCATTTTCTATATCTAGAGGAAGTCCTGAAAATTTTTCTAGGAAAATATCCCTATAAAGAATATATTCTCTTATATAGTTGTCTATTTTAATTCTAGCACAAATCCTCTTCATTCATCTTCCTATTATCGGTTGTAGCACTGTGAAGTCCACTAAAAGATGAAAGAATACCCAAATATATATCATCCTTCAGACCCTTATCGACTATCAGTTCCTCGTGAAGAACTCTTATATATTTCATTAGGTTTAAATTATTGACTTATCATCTCAGGTATAGAAAAATTCTGATATCAAACTTTTTATCCTTTTATGCCTTATTTTTATTTAATATAAGAGAAAATTGAAATAACTCGGTAAAACATTATAAGTATGTAAACACCAGCATCATCCCCAAATGAAGATCTATGAACTTATACTCTTGGTCTAGCTTTATCATACAAAAAAATTAATCCTTGAAGAAATGGTATTTTAAGGTCATCCATTTCATAATTTCATATATTCTAGACTGAATCATAACCCCCCGTCCTCCTAGAGGATCCCTGAAGCATGAAGGGAACCATATTTTTCTCATAGATCCTCTATAGTCTCTAAAATGTTGAATATACTCTCAATTACATCAATATAGTCCTCAAAAACATAAGGGTATCTGGTTCCTTAGAAGGATAGAGAATTATAGAGATAAAATTATCAATCCTAATCAACCATCATCTTTTATAAGACTCTGACTGGGTGAGTTCAACACATGAATCATCATCACAAGTGTGGGATCACACCCAAGTGTATCCTTCTACATATATAATGATTGAACATGCATTTTATCCTGATACAGAGATATATTCCATCTCAGATGTTTCATTTTTTGAAATTCATAATGAAAATTTAAAATTTATATAAATTATTTTGATACCTTAATAAGTATTGAGGAATAAAAAATGAATTTATTTTATAAGACTCATACTTGGAGATACCCACACACAATGTATAACACTAAAACTTATACCCAACACTGAAGCCTAATCCTCCATAAAAAAACATTAGTCACATTCAAATATATAGAAACATGAAAAAAAATGACCAAGTTCAACTAACTAATATCATATAGATTTATCAAAACACCATGAATATAGATATATAACTCAACAAAAAATATAGGTTTATCATAAATAAACAACACAATCAAGGCATCTAATTATGAAACTATGATGAATCTATCAACATGTATTTATATTAAATGTGATCCTAAAATCCTATTCATGATTCATGAATGCACCCAAATACCATTAAAGAGTATCATCACAACATAATCAGGATCAAAATAAATGTATAATCCCATAATGTTAATAGTAGACCTAGCAATTGTAACTCAGAGTTTTGTTACTCACGTATTGTCTAGGAACACATGCAAGTCCCCTTCCTAAGTCCCACACAACCTAAATCCTTTCTACTTTACCCGAAAACATAGTCAATAATAATGAAAAATGGAAACCCCCTTTGATACCACTTTGCGTCACCATGCCCCGAATCACTGGGTCCAAGCCGAAGTGCCCCATGGCCTCATGTGTTCCTTCCCACACATAAGAAGTTCCTGACTAAAAGTGGGGGTCTGAACACTGTCAATGGGTAGAATATACCCTCACTATCAATAATGAAAAGTACAAAAAATAAAAAATAATAACACAACAAAATATATAAACATTACTATAACAAATGGAATGGAAAGTATCTCAAGTGATATATAAAAATAATGCAAGGAACCCAAAGTGGTAAGTAAAACAAGAGTATGAGAAATATTGGTATGTTAATACAAAACTATGGAATCACCTTAGAATCCATCTTAGTACCACCTTCAATCATCATGCTCTATCTCTTAGCTCAATGTCTTTAGGGACATTCCATTTCCTACATCTTTATTCATAAAGTCTATAAGTGCATTGAGATGCTCAAGTAGGGTTTGAGTATAAACATAGTAGGAAACAAAAAATGTGTGCTTAACACGTTTAAAAATACATAAGTGTGTATTTCATGATAGTAAAATAATGTTTCACAAAAGTAAAAAATTCTATACTAAGCATCCATGCGCTATCCAAACCGCTACGAACCTTGAATGCACCCAATTTGAATCCATGATAGAATAATATCTAAATGGTTATGGAAATGGAAAAATTATAGGATCTATCCAGAGGGATACTTAGGGATCCATCCACAATAATTATTATGGAGCTAGCCATAAGGATTTTCAAATGTAGTGCATTCCTCAGGCCTCTAGGTTAGAAAACAGCAGACCTACATTCCCCTTTGCAATCTCTTAGATCAGATCACATAAGATTATTATTCTCCATTGTATCCTCTCAAGTATGATATCATATAACCATCATGCCCCTAGTTCAGGCCACAAAAGGCCATAATTCCCCATCCCTAAATCTTTCCTATCATTATGTCACATGCAGTGTCTAAACACACTCCCCCTCTAGGTCCACTAAGACACAACAAGTAAATATAAACTATGGTTCCATGAATAGAAGAACAATAATATAACATACTTCATTACATCACATTGAAAAAATTTAATTATGTTAGCCACATATATCTAGAGGAAAAGCACAAAAAAACATGTGTAATGGTGTCCAAACACATATATATGTGATCAAACATCAAACACAGGTCTCATAGGATACATATGCACACATATGTGATTGAACTCCAAAACACAGTCTCATAGTCACGCACACACACACACATGTGATCAAACTCAAGCATGGTCTCATGGGACACACACACACATGTGTTCAAACACCAATAATATTCTAAATAATATAATCAAACAACATCATACCATGATAATAATAATATGAACAACCTCTATATGGTAAGAAACTTCATACTTCATGTGTATCAATTTTAAAGCCAATATTTATCAAGAGTTTCATCACTCAAACCACATTCGAATACAAGTCAGAAAAAAATGTTCATTATAAGGGTTATTAGAACTTATTATAATAAAATATGATATTTTTCAATAATGAGACCCGATAAGAACTAGCTAAGGGATTTTATAATCACATACCCAATTTCAAACACTAACAATTCCAATATTCAAGTCTAATTAAAATTAAGAGTAACTTCACCACTCTTGGAGTGTGATAATAGAAGAGTTGAAAGGATCTGACAAATGTGGTTCAACGTGATAAGCCTCCACATTCCAAGGTTTTATTACCCAAAAAAATTCACAAGGATGTTTGAGAAGAATTGATTCTATCTAAGAAGCAACCTCAACATAAGAAGAGTTGACCAAATCACTGTAGGTTCATCTAGAAGCCATCTAGAAATCATTTGAATCAAGTAATCATCAATATATGAGGGATAAATTGATTAAATTGAAAAATAATCAATTAATATCAAATATAATACTACTCAATTAATTCTTACATGTCCCCCATTTGGAACATTCAAGACCCCAGAAAGAAGGTGTTAGACGATTTCAAAATAAAAACAATCGCCACTAAAATCCTTCACCATGGTCAAGGAGTATTTGAACACACCAAATAACACGACCAATACCTATATATTTTTTCTGAATAATAGGATGTTTTTCCCTAAAAATGGTCTCCACCATTAGTGTGGTGATGTTTTTATGGTTGTGTCCCATAGGTGATGCCCCAAATCAACATGCTTACAACCAAACCCATGATCGACCTTTCTTCTTTTTCATATTTTATATAGGGCACAACAAGGACCAAAAATTCTTTCACCATGGGTGTGGTGTTGGATATTTTTAACCAAAAAGCTCAAATACCAATTTTTTACTTTAAAAAACTCTAATATATTACAATCCCAATTTTTAACTAATAATGGAATAAAGAAATCACTCAAGGCATGTCATAACTTATAATAAAATACCCATTTAAAACCAAGGTGTTATTGAATATTAATGTGACTTATAATTTTTTTTAAATAATGTTTTTTTAGGTTTATAAATATTATTTTTATAATTTCACTTTCATTTTACTCTAAAACACTAATGATCTATATATTTTAGAGTTGCGTTTCATATATTTTTCTCTAAATTCTATAATGAATTTTTTTTGGGAGATTGAACTAGTGGTTTCAAATGATCTAGTTCTCAATCTCTTCTTATGTGATACCATATAAAAGTTATAAGTAACCCATCCTCTTATAAAAGTGTTTTTAATATATATCAATATCATCAATTCATTATTTTTATTCACTAGGGACATGGTATATTAATACTATTCATGTTCTTTCTTTTCATAGATCATGATCATCTTTTATGGAAATCATTAGGAAACCCACCTTTTAGGTTAATTATGATTTATGAAATTATGAATGTATTATTATTTGGAAAAAATAAGAAGGGAAATATTTTTATGTAATGAGTGGTACTAGAATTTTATATCCATATAATTAATTGGGTAATGTTTTATATCTTATGAGATGATAAATAAGGGAAAATAGAGTAAACCCAATCCACTATGGGACTCTGTCAACTTTGTGATGATGGTCTAGGTGGAGAGCCTTTTAATATTCTTATGAATTCAAGATTTATTTTGTGTACACATTTTTATTATTCAATAATACTTTAATATGCACTTATTTATGCCAAAATACTTATGTTATGATTCATGAATTAGGAGACATGATTTAATAGGTATGATATCTCTATGATGTGTTCATGTGCCTCGATTATGTTCTCATACCCACATGTTTTCATTATTCTCAATTATGATCTTAGTTTTTTATCGCTTATGTTTACCCATGCTAAAAATTTATGATCACACTTTTTATGTTTCTATATTTTTGGAGATTTTAAAGACTTACTGTGAAGTAATCAAACCCTTTTTTATGGAAAAATTCCTAATGGATTGGAAATATATTGTCTTTTTAGTTAAATGGGTTTTTAAAATTCATTAAAACTCTAAACATAATTTATGTTGGGTATTTAAGTGAATAAATATTGGTAATTGATATTGTAATTTTAAATTATTATGTTTGGGTCTCTTTTGTTGGTATCAAATCTTATATGTATGGAAAAATATTTAACACTTAATCTAGGAGTGTGGGTCTATAGAATCTTAGTTAGTGTAAAATTAGTGTTTATATTGCTTTATGAGTTAAAATATTATTAAATTATGATAATTTAAGAGTTGGATATACCTTAATGGGTTAATATGCCTAATTTTGATCACAATTTCAATGGAATAGATTCCATTTTGAGGCCTTATTTGATTATATTTTAAGGTGATTAATAATAATTTGGGATAAATTTATTTTTTTAGAAGAATACATGATTAATTTATTTGCATCCCTTATATCAGGTATATAATTTGAGGTCAAAGAAAATAAAGTTATTTTTTGAAAACATTAATAACTTTTTGGGAATAAATATGACTAGGCTATATATTGATTAATGTTGTTTGGGAATAAATGCTAATATTGAATTCTGGGAGCATATTTTTCAAAGAATTTTGGATTTATGGTAAAGTAAGAAAGATCTTGATTTTAATATTATTTGGAATCAGGAATAAAATATATTAGTGGAAATCCTGGGGGTAGGTTTAACTATAAGAAATCATCTAAACATATTAGGGAAGTAAATAATTTACATTATTATAGAAATTAAATCTTTTCCTTGATAAAAATTAGTGAATGAAGTCTATGTAATAGATAACCATAGAGGTAATGAACCTAGAAAAGTTTGGGTTGGTATTAACTTGATCTTCACTTGATTCATAACAAAAGGGATTAACTACACACTTGGTTTGACCCTCCAAGGGGATACACTTTTCATGATACCAAATCTCATTGTGAATCATTATAAAGAATTGGTATACATATTCATTTCACGAGTCACAATTATATTAATAATAACCTCATCAATTTTCATATGTGAGAGTATTTAAAATTGTGAGGCCATGGTTTATTTTATTTGGGTGTAATTTAACACCCCAATATTTTATAAAGTGTTATACTTTAAATAAAAATTGTGTTAAATAGATTATATCCCACACAAAACTGAACAAAATTAAATAAAAATATAGTTAAAACAGAATGTAAAATATCATTAAGGTAATTACAAGAATAAAACCTCACGTAAGTATAAAGATACTAGATATGCCTCATTTTAATTCAATATATATTAAAATTATTATGGTTTTATGTGTTAAAATACCAATGTATTGGATAAATTTAGTGGTTATAATATAAATAATTAATGGGATGTGATTAAAATCATTTAGTGTTAAAATACCTAATTTTCAAATAAACTTATTTTCCTATATATTATGTATTTTTTTTAAAAAATTATAAAAATTATTATAATTAAAATTTTCAATGTAAAACCTAATATATTAACACTCATTTAACTAGTAATTGATTCATAATAATATTAATAACACTTAAAGTTTTAAAAGTAATTTTTCTTTAATAAAAATAGTTTTTAATTATATTATAGTTTTTCATTTAAAATTTTAATTCCTAAATTATAGAATTTTAAATTAATAAAAATATTTTCATTTTTGGAATCATCAAGAAAAAATTATCTTTGTGTGATTTTTTTTATTTTTCTAAAAATTTTATTTTTTAGGGAATAATAAAAAATGCCACCTCTATAAACAACACAAAATTTATGGAAATATCATGGTTTAATCATGAGGTAAAAATTTAGGAAAACTTTTTATCTAATTTTTTTTATTTAATTAGTATAATAATTTATTAAAAGATATATATTTTTAATTTATAAATGTATATTTTATATTTTGGAACCTAAATTATTGTTTACCAAAATAAGAAACTATTTTTGGTTCATTGCATTTAATTGAGTGGATGAAAGGTTCCATTCTATTTTGTATTGATCTAAATGCTAAATAACCCTATATTTTATTATAAACCATTAAATATCATGGTTATTAATTATTTTTATAATATTTTCCATAAATAATTATTTCTATGCATGAAAATATATTTTTCTAAAAACGATTTGATTTCTTACTATGTACTTTTATTGAAGTTTGATTTTATCAACTTAAGAAATTGAATTAATTAAAATGGTTTTCATATTTGGAATCATCATTTCAAAATTATTTAATAATTATAATTTTATTTTTGTGGCATAAAACAGGTTACTGAGGTAGAAATCAAGTTTTGAATTTAAAGGTAAAATGAGGTAAAAGGGGTTAAACTACGTTTTTAAGGCTTAAAATATCATAAAACTCTATCTTTAAATGCGTGGATTAAGTTATTATAGAACTTTTAAAATATTTTTCTCATTAATTATCATATGTGTATATACTTTCCCTAAAAATGACCTTTCCTTTTTCATATCAATTAATTGGTATTAAAAAAGTGCTAATCCTATCACTATAAAAGAACCCCATAAAAACCCCACTTTTACACACACATTAAGAATATTTTAATGTAATGGATAAAATAAACCTCTCCCAAAAACTATTTTCACAACCTATATGTTCTGGTATTACTAGAAGACCAAACTAACAATGCTTAAGGAGTGGTCAATGTAGGAAATCCAAGGAAGATGTAATTATTTTAATGGTGTTATTTCATGTTTATTTTTTCTTATACAACCTCAAAATATTCTATATCCACCCTAAAAAATGAATTAAATATAATTAGTTTACTAAAATTATATTATTTTAATGTTATAACCATTGTCTAATTTCCACTCATCTATTTGAAAAATGAAAGCGACGCCTGTGTTAGGGTAAATTTACCTTATCCATGGATGACACATTTCGTTTTTCATGACCGCCTTACATTGGTGGTTTTAAAAATGAGTTTAATAAAGAAATAAGATCTTTATAATAATATTAAGATTTTTAAAATAATTTTTCTACATTTTTATTTATAATATTAATAATTAATGATCATTGTAAAATTTAACTTCATAAAATAAAAATACCGAGACACTTACTTTTATTTGATTCTATTTTGGACAACCAATTGAACTATTTATAAATTTTGTTCTAGTATGATAAGATATTAATATTTAAATAATATTTTTTGGTTATGTAATGGTAATATTAATGCTTAAATCATTATTAAAATACATCCTTTAGTTCATTAAAAAAATTTCTAGAACAAGCAAGTTATGAGTTTTGTCTTTAATAAAATTCAAATAACAACAATATAATGAACGTAGAACTTCATAAATAATTATAGAAATAATTGAATTCCATTGGGACACATAGACCATTAATAGGGGATGAGTAAATCAACTGCCTTAAAAATATTTTTTTTATCATTTATTTAATCCAATTCATCCTTTTAGACTACACCCATCATCGATCCTACATTTATTTTTTTCTCTCAACCTTACTCAAATAGTGTTTGTAAATAAAGGTATAAAATTAATAAATTTAAAAGCTTCATCTAGAAATTTCTACTTCTTTTCTTGATTTCTTATTCTCCCTAATAAAATATTTTACACTCTAATCAATTCTTGACTACTATGGTTGGAGATCCTCACACCTACAAAACATATCTGCATGTAAAGACCCATAATTTTCAAGAATTTTTTTTCTTAATTCTTTGGAATTTTACAAGTCCGCAGTTTCTCACGACGCCTGATTCTGAGTCCCGGTGTGCCTGGAATCAATTTCTAAAGTTTTATTTGAGTGCGTTCAGTAAACGTAGGTGCATTTTTTTCTATCTTTTGAACTGGTACTCGAAATTGAAATCTGAGGGCACCGATGAACTCGTAGCACTGGTATTCACTTAAGGGGACCTTTACAACAGTTGTGTTTTCTAGGAAGGAGAAGTTAATATTTGGGGATTTATCTTAAATTAAATAAAAATTGTGGTGGTGCACAATTTTATTTTGAGAGGTGGTTATTTCCTCCAAGAGGAAGTTAGGGGTTGGTCCCACACCCCACATAACCTACCATGAAAGGATTTAGTGTGGTGGGGCCCACACGAACCCAAACACTTTCACCTCCCCTCAACTTCCTTAAACTCCACATTAACTCCCCTTAAATTAATTTGAAAACTCCCCACTTTTAGTGAGAACTCTCTACCTCCACTCTTTTGAATATGAAAATGCCAACAACTAGGATTAATTAAATGAAACATTTAATTAATATTTGATTCCATTTGAATCAATTTTAATTCCATATAAATTATTTTAAAATTGGGGAGCCTTGATATTATATTGGCTTGGAAAATATTTGGTGGTGGAGCCTTTGGAGATTTAGAGGAGAGATTCACACCTCACCAATGATGAATACGAGCAATGATATCCTCTCGACGAATGAGGCAAGAACGTGAGTCGACGCTCGTGAGGAATGCCTTCACCCTTTCTTCTTCCTCTACGTCAAGGGAGAAGACACCGCTCGTGAGGAACGTCGTCTATGACAAAAACTTCCAATGTTGACGGGATGGAACCATTCTCCGCGATTCTCGTCTTCCGCTGCTCAACGACGTGGGACGTGAATTTTGAGGTAGGGGGTTTGATATAATTTTAAGTGAATGAAATTATATTCTGTCCTTGGAGAATGCTTGTATTGTCTTCGGCCAACTGATATTGCCTAACACGGAGGGCGCGGGCCGAACGAACATGGCCCGACAACCCTTCGACGGTTCTTGACTATTTTGATGGCAGAAATTGAACGCGATGGTGAACAGAGGAAGCGGCAGCCGAGTGCCGGTCGCGTAGAGAAGAAATGTGGCCCGCATCCACGGGCTGCTTGGCTGAAGAAGAACCGGCCTGCTAAAGCCGGTCGGGCCGAAAGAACCACGGCGTCACGAGGGTGTCGCGCTGCGGAAGAACCGCGGCCCGCAATCCATGGGCCGCTCAGCCAAAGAAGGACTGGACGACCATAGCTGGCCGGACATGGAGACCGCGGTGCCACAAGGGGCGCCGCGCTACGGAGGACCGCGGCCCGCGCTCCGTGGACGGCTTCGGTGGTAAACCGGCCTGCCACCAACCAGCCGGGTTGAAGGCCGTGGTGCCGCTTGGCGCCACGTGCGGAGGACAGCAACCCGAAACTGTGGGCCTCTCTTTCCGGAAAGACCGGTCGTCCGTATAGGAGGGGCGGCGCTGCTTGGCGCCGCCGTTTCAGAAAATTGGGGGTCGCGCCCCCCGCACCGCTCGACCAACTGGCCGAGTCGGGGCCTACCGCTGGGTCGGGCTGCACCCCGTCGGGCCAGGCCACCGATGCCGGGCCGGGCCATTCCCTACTGGGCCGGACCCGGACCCGGGTCAGGTCGACTTGGTTCGGGCCGACCCGGGGCGGGTCGGGCCAGGTCAGACAGGACCCAAACCCCCCTCTTCGGACCCTTTTTAGTATTTCGCACATAATTTGAGCTATGGTCCTCTGATCGATGCACCGTTAGTTGCATAGGATTCCTTATATCAAGATGTTCATTTTGGTATATTACACTCAAGGTTTTTGGCGAATTTTTGGTATGTCAGAGTTGGTTCAAACTCGAAACCAACGAGGCCCTCGGAGTGGAAACACTTATAACTTAAGGACCGGACGTCCGATTGACATGCCGTCAACTACGTTGGTTTACTTTTGAAGAGACGGTACTTTTGAAATACTCCAAATGGGATTAAAATGAGATTTGTGTATGGATGGGTTGGATTGCACCCAAAATCCAACTGGGCCCCTAGAAGGGAATAGCTAATAACTCTCAGACCGGGCGTCCGATTGACGCGCTGTCTGTCGCGTTGGGTTCCCTATGATGAGACAGAACTTCGGGATACATCAACTCAGGACTTAGTGATAGTTTATGTATCGACCCCTTTTCTCAAGGAGTGAAACCTCCCAGATTCGAGCATTCTGTGTGTGAGAACCCTAGAGCTGGCTGTGACTTCGACGACGTCTACTGTACTGGAATCCTCTGTAGGTTTGACAGTGATGACTTCCATACTAGAATCCTCTATGGGTTAGATGGCGAGGACATCCGTACTAGGATCCTCCATTGGTTCGACGAAGATGTCTACCGTACTGGAATCCTCGGTGGGTTCGATGATGATGAATTTCATGCTAGGATCCTCCATGGGTTCGACGACAATGACTACCATACTAGGATCCTTTGTGGGTTCGTTGACGACGTCTACCATAATGGAATCCTATGTGGGTTTGACAGTGATGACTTTTGTACTGGGATCCTCCATGGTTTCGATAGCGATGACTTCTGTACTTGTATCCTGTGTGGGTCTGACAGAGTAGCTGGTCTAGTATCCTACGTGGGTCTAACAGCTTAGCAGGTCTAGTATCCTACGTGGGTCCGATATCTTAGACGAATCAGTGACTAAATCTGATCAACTTTATCGCTATACGAAAGATGTATACCTGTGTAAGCTGAGTCTTGAATTTCAATCATTATCATCGATGTGATTGACTTCTTTCCTATGTGGACTGGGTTGTGCTTGGGCTCAAGTGTTGGAGTCGAACTGTGATTGATAACTTAGGTATATGTATGAGCATATACCTAAGTAGAGTTGGTTGATACTTCATTATTGTATCCTTCTTTTTTGGTTTATCCTTCGTGGATTCTGAGAGACCTTAGGGAGTCTCAGGGTCCCCGCTGAGTATCGTATACTCACCCTGGCAGAGGCTATGCCTGCACTACATTGTGTTGGATGCAGACGATGGATAACACTGATTGAGGAGGAGACTTGTGGATATGGACGGTACCCGGAGGTGGACCACTTGGTGATACGTACATGGAGCGGACGGTTGGACCTGAGGTGCTGAGGAGGCCATCTGTACCCACCCTTCAGGTGGGATTTCTAGAGGACGACTCAGTGGTTGTTGTTTTACTTTACTGCAGTTGTACTAGCTTTTCAGTTGTACTGTTCTTACTGTTGGGCTTGTATTTCCGGACCCTTTCCTTTCAGCACTTACTTTTTTATTCAGTATTACTTAGTGCTCACTACTATTACGTACTCTGTTGTGTTTTTTTACCTTATAAAGGCAATGCCTCCCCTTTCTTTATTGGGATTTACGCCTTTGATGCTAGTCGCCAGCCCCTGGCCTATGGAAGGTGGGCTTGGGGTAGTCACGACACGGGCCTCGAGGACGGGTCTTGACAAATTTGCATCAGAGGAGTCGGTTCTACTGTAGAACTTAGGACTCTGATCATTCTTTTATGTAAAGAAATTGTGTTAAGAGTATTGAGTGTGGTTTTCAGTCCAGGGAGTCCAGTGTTGGTGCAGCGGCCGGCGTATCCATACACCAGGTCCTTGACCTCTGATTTCCGACTTAGTGCACGAAAACACTAATTGTGTGTGTGTTTCCTTTGAAAATGTTTTATTCATGATTACTTTGTGTCAGCTCAATAGGTATACTGTTTAAACCGTGGCGCACCTGTTCCTTTTCAGGATGGCCCCACGAAGGCAGCCAGCTAGGGTTCTGAGTTACGTACGAGATGGTAGCCCACCGAGTGGCGAGGCCTCGGTGCAGGGCCCCATCACAGTGGAGGCACCAGCAGTACCACTACCCGCTGGGCCACCAATACCACTAGCCCCAGCAGCAGAGAGTGCAAGCTTCCTGAGTGTGTTGCATGAGTTCCAGTGATAGAGGCCGCCCAGATTCTAGGGAGAGACGGACCCCCCAAGCAGTTGAGGATTAGCTGGAGGCTATCGTTAGAGTTTTTATATTGGTAGGGACACTAGCCGACCTCATGTTGATCCTTTGCACGAGTCTCCTGCATGTAGCGGTAGGCAGATGGTGGAGCCTGATGATCCAGGTGCATGGCGAGGCATCACTACTCTAGATTGACTTCGAGAGCCTGTTCTAAGTAGAGTTTGTACGAGTCACCCTTCAGGTGGTGCAGATTCAGGAGTTACTTCATCTCTAGGAGAGAAACATGATAGTAGCTCAGTACTCAGTGAGGTTCAATGACCTCTCATGTTACTCCATGGAAATGGTAAGAGACATGTTCTTCACGGCCCGGACCTTCGAGCAGGGACTCAGGCATGAGATCAGGGATTCGATGATCTACCTCAACATCCCGAAACTGGTGGGGGTGCTGGAGAGATCCCTTCTAGTGGAGTGTTTTCTCGCTGAGTAGTCACCAGCAACGATACCCTCCACAGGATGACACGTAGCGGATTCTTCTGCAGCCAGCAGTAGACAGTTGACACAGAGGTCCAAGCGGACCAGACCATCAGGTGGGCGACATCCGGATATAGGTTCGGTTTTGCAGGGAACATGAAATAGAGCCATCCATATGAGGAGCAGGCAGTGCTATGCATGCGGCGGGCAGGGTCACATGGCTTGAGACTGTCCGAACCGCCCTGAAGATGAGAAACAGGCAGTAGAGGAACCTACCAGGCAGAGGCGGAGGTTCGACCAGGGTGGTCTTCAAGGAGCAGGCGGACATGGTAGAGGAGCTGGCCGAGTAGTAGGTGGTGGATGACATTTCAGGGCCCTACCACCACCACCACCACCACCAGGAGGTCCACCATGACCGCGGTGAATGGGTGGATAGGGGAGAGCTCAGATTTAGGTAGCCGAGGCCTAAGACCATGGTGCTCCGGGAGTAGGTGGACAGGAGCAGGACTAGCTCCAGGCATAGAGACTATTGTTCATGAAGCTTCTAGCTTTGTTGAATTCGTTATTTGTATTTTCTTTGTGTCTTTTTTACTTTGAGCTACTGTAACAAAAGACACTTGTCCTTCTGAGGTTTTCTTCCCTGTCCTTTTTTATGGTTGATACCGAGTGGTTCTGATTAAAACTGTTGACTTGACCCTCACATTCGATATTCCTACTGGAGGAGACCTAGTGACCACACACTACTGCCGATAGTATGACTCGACCCTTTGAGGCGAGAGTAACGGTTGGATCTCTTGGTAGTAGCGCCGAAGCCTTACGATGCCATCCATGGCATGAAATAGTACCGTTCATGTCAGGATTGAATGTATTAGGCAAATAATGTGGTTCATCCTAGGGATGATACCAAATTTCACTTTTCGGCAAGGGAGAAATCTTAGAATCTCTGGTAGGATGTAAGAGAAAAAGGGTGTAGTCGAGTTCTTTACAAATGGTTAGTCACACCCATAGTTCGTTGAGCAAATGGTTTACAGTTTAATATAATCTCAAAAGTCTCAAGTGTGTCTTCTCATAAAAGGACCTAGACCTGAGATGGTGACGTTGGCTTGAGTTCCTCCAGGACTATGACTTTGAAATAGTCTATACTTCTAAAAAGAGGAACATTGTAGCAGATGCTCTCAGTAGGAGATCAGACATTCAACTGCTAGGAGAGAAGACAGAGCAACTGGCCGCTTTGCAGATATTATTTGTGGATAGGGATGGACCACCCTTTCTGCTATCCCTCACAGTCACTCCTCCACTACTTCAGTGAGTTAGAGATGGTTCATGCTACAACGAAGAAGGTTCAGATCCTCTAGGAGCGGATGAAGACTGCACAGAGCAGACAGACGTCCTATGCTGATTGGAGACGGAGACCACTGGAGTTCGAGGATGGCGACCACGTCTTCTTACAGGTCTCACCATGATGAGGTATATGGAGATTTGTCCAAGGCGGAAAGTTATCTCCGCACTTTATCAGTAAATTCTAGGTCCTTAGCAGAGTAGGAGAGGTGGCCTACTACCTGGCTCTTCCACCTCAGTTGCATCGGGTGCAAGACGTCTTTCACGTATCTCATCTGAGGAGATACGTGCACGACCCATCACACATCATCGACCATGGGGAGCTAGACATCGATGACGGGGTGACATTCATGGAGGTCCCAGTGGAGATCAAGGATCGACATGAGCGAGTCTTACATGGACGATCAATTCCTCTAGTGTGTGTACGCTGGAAGCACGAGAACCTCCAGGAGATCACATGGGAGTGGGAGGCTCAGATTCGTGCTCAATACCCTATTTTGTTTCCCTAGTATATGTTGTAGCTTTACAGGGACGTAAATCCCTGAGGTGGGGGTAATTTAAATACCCATAAAACTCAAGGAATTTATTTTTATTAACTCATTGAACTTTTACGATTCCGTAGTTTCTAACAGTTCCTGATTCCGAGTCCCGGTGTTCCCAGGATCACTTTCTGAAGTTTTGTTTGGGTATGTTAAGTAAAATTATGTACATGTTTTTCTGTCTTTCGAACTGGTGCTCGGAATTGAAATATGAGGGCACCGATGAACTCGCAGCACCGGTATTCACTTAAGGGGACCTTTACCGCAGTTGCGTTTGCTCGGGAGGAGAAGTTAGTATTTGGGGATTTATCCTAAATTAAATAAAAATTGTGGTGGTGCACAATTTTATTTTGAGAGGTGGTTATTTCCTCCAAGAGGAAGTTAGGGGTGGGGTCCACACCCCATATAACCTCCCATGAGAGGATTTAGTGTGGTGGGGCCCACACGAACCCAAACCCTTTCACCTCCCCTCAACTCCCCTTCAATTAATTTGAAAACTCCCCTCTTTTAATGAGAACTCTCCACCTCATATCTTTTGAAGTTGAAACTCTTCACCTCCTCTTAATTAATGCCAACAACTAGGATTAATTAAATGCCACATTTAATTAATCTTTGATTCTATTTGAATCAATTAGAATTGCATGGCAATTCTTTTCAAATTGGGGAGCCTTGATATTATATTGTCTTGGAAAATATTTGGTGGTGGTGCCTTTAGAGATTTGGAAGAGAGCTTCATCCCTCACCAATGAAGAATAAGAGGAATGATATCCTCTCAACGACCGAAGCAAGAACATGAAGCGACGCTCGTGAGGAATGCCTTCACCCTTTCTTCTTCCTCCACATCAAAGGAGAAGACACCCCTCGTGAGGAACGCCGTCTATGACAACGACTTCCAACATTGACGGGACGACACCATTCTCCGCGACGCTCATCTTCCGCGGCTCGATGACGTTCGACGTCAATTTTGAGGTAGGGGGTTTGATATAATTTTAATTGAATGAAATTATATTATATCCTTGGAGAATGCTTGTATTGTTTTCGGCCAAGTGATATCGCCTAACGCGGAGGGCACGGGCCAACAAAACACGGCCCGTTGACCCTTCGATGGTTCTTGACTATTTTGGCGGCAACAATAGAAGTCAATGGCGACTGGAGGAAGTGGTGGCTGAGTGCCGACCGCGTAGAGAACAACCACGGCCCGCATCCGCGGGCCGCTTAGCCAAAGAAGAAACGGCCCGCTAATGTCGGCTGGGCTGAAGGAACCGCGGCGCCAAAAGGGCGTCGCACTGCGAAAGAACCGCGGCACGTAATTCGTGGGCCGCTCAGCCAAAGAAGGACTGGTCGGCCGTAGCCTGTCAGACATTGAGATCGCGATGCCACAATGGGTGCCGCGCTGCGGAGGACCACGACCCGCGCTCCGCGGGCTGCTTCGGCGGTGAACCGGCCGACCTCCTCCCGGCCAAGTTGAAGGTCGCGGTGCCACCTGGCGCCACGTGCGGAGGACGGCGGCGCCTCTCGGCGCCGCCGTTTTGGAAAACCGGGGGCCGCGCCCCCCGGACCGCTCGACCAACTGGCCGATCCGTAGTCTGCCATTAGGTCGGGCCGCACTCCACTGGGTTGGGACGCACCCCGCTGGACCGGGTCGCACCCTAATGGGCTGGACCCGGACCCGGGTTGGGTCGACCAGGTTTGGGCCGACCCGGGGCGGGTTGGGCCGGGTCGGACTGGACGCAACCCCCCCTCTTCAGAACCTTTTTATTATTTTGCTCATAACATGAGCTACAGTCCTCCGATCGACGCACCGTCAGTTGAGTAGGATTCCTTGAATCAATAAGTTCGTTTCAGTTTATTACCTTAAAGGTTTTAGTGAATTTTTTGTACAGACAGGTTGGTTCGAACTCAATACCAATCGGGCCCTCAGAGCTGAAACGCTTATAACTTAAGGACCGGACGTCCGATTAGTGTACCATCAACTAAGTTGGTTTACTTTTGACGATACGGTAATTTTGGAATACTCCACAAGAGATTCACATGAGATTGGATTATGGTCGGGTTGGATTGCACCCGAAATCCAACTAGGCCCCTGGAACGGAAAAGCTTATGACTCTCAGACCGGGCGTCCGATTGACGCGCCGTCTGTCGCGTTGTGTTCCATATGATGAGATGGAACTTCAGGATGCACCCACTCAGAAATTCATGATAGTTGATGTATCGACCCCTTTTCTCAAGGAGCAAACCCTTTCGGATTCAAGCGTGCTGTGTGCGGGAACCCTAGATCTGGCTGCGACTACGACGACGTCTACCATACTGGAATCCTCTGTAGGTTCAACGGTGATGACTTCCATACTAGAATCCTCCGGGGGTTCGACGACGATGACTCCTATACTCGGATCCTCTGTGGGTTTAACGTCAACGTCTACCATACTGGAATCCTCCATGGGTTCGATGGCGATGAATTTCATACTAGGATCCTCCGTGGGTTCGATGAGGATGACTACCGTACTAGGATCCTCCATGGGTTCGATGATGATGTCTACCATACTGGAATCCTCCATGGGTTCGACAACAATGTCTTCTGTACTGGGATCCTCTGTTGGTTCGACAACGATGACTTCTGTACTTGTATCCTGAGTGGGTCCGACAGAGTAGCTGTTCCAGTATCCTACATGGGTCTGACAGCTTAGCTGGTCTAGTATCCTACGTGGGTTCGATAGCTTAGATGAATCAGTGAATATATCTGATCATATTTATCGCTATATGAAAGAAGTATACCTGTGTGAGCTAAGTCTTGAATTTAAATCATTATCATCAATGTGATTTACTTCTTTCTTGTGTGGACTGGGTTGTGCTTGGGCTCAAGAGTTAGAGTTGAACTATGATTGATAACATAGGTATATGTATGGGAATATACCTAAGTAGAGTTGGTTGATACTTCGTTATTGTATCCTTTTTTTGTGGCTTATCCTTCGTGGATTCTAAGAGACCTTCGGGAGTCTCAGGGTCCCTACTGAGTATCTTATACTCACCCCTGCATGGGCTATTCCCGCACTACGTTGTGTTGGATACAGATGACGGACAACACTGATCGAGGAGGAGACTTGTGGAGCTGGACGGTACCCAGAGGTAGACCACTTATCGAGATGTACACGGAGCGTACGGTCAGACCTGAGGTGCTGAGGAGTCCATCTGTACCTGCCCTTCAGGTGGAATTTTCTGAGGATGACTCGGTGGTTGTTGTTTTAATTTACTACAGTTGTACTAGCTTTTCAGTTGTGCTGTACTTACTGTTGGGCTTGTATTTCCTGCCCCTTTCCTTTCAGCACTTACTTTTGTATTCACTATTACTTAGTGCTCACTACTGTTGCATACTCTGTTGTGTTTTCTTACCTTATAAAGGCAATGCCTTCCCTTTCTTTATCAGGATTTACGCCTTTGGTGCTAGTCCCCAGCCCCTGGCCTATGGAAGGCGGGCTTGGGGTAGTCATGGAACGGGCCCCGAGGATGGGTCGTGACACTGCATGTGTACACTGTCCAAAATATTACTATAATTTACAAAATTTGTTTTATAGTAAAATAAAATTTTCAAAATATATTGCCCCCACATGCCCAGAGTCACACATGTTTCACAAATTCGGATCGTATATACACAATTGTTTTCTATATAACCATTTTTAAGAGGATTAACAAATCTCCCAAGATGACTCAATATCTAGAAGTCTAATATTCTTTAACTTAGATTATCATCTTTGACCTCCACATGTTATTCAAGAATATATGCAAACATCTTGGTCCTTATCTACTAAGTTTCACATTTCTAAAAAATATTTAATTAATTTTATTTTTAAACTCCAACTCGATCTCTAATGATCTTATTGAGTCTAGAAAATCCTTAGTATTTGAAAGGATTGACACTAGTGAACTCAAAATATGAAAATCATAATCACATTTCCCTAGTTCTTATTTATTCTAATTAAAACTTTTGCTCACTGATCATGTCATAGGATAATGGCAGGATTCCTCTTGTTTATTCATGTTCAATACATAAATTATCAAACTTCACATCATTCGATCAAAATATGTATCTTCATTTGAGGGTTCTCTTGTTATTCAAACTTGGATACTAACTCTTGGTTTTTGAACATATATATCTCTCTCTTTCATTTTATTTTTATACATTGTTCAACATAATGTATTATTCTATATATTTTGAATATATAAAATCCCTTCAAAATAAGTTCCTATGATCCTC
Organism: Viscum album; assembly: GCA_963277665.1. NCBI lineage: Eukaryota > Viridiplantae > Streptophyta > Magnoliopsida > Santalales > Viscaceae > Viscum > Viscum album. Next base: position 2,104,360,175 of record OY728161.1, on the reverse strand, counting down.
AATCAATTTCTCACCTTTTTCATACATGGGAGTTCTCCATAGTCCTTATTTTTATTTTTTATAGAATAATTGTCTCCTATTCATTTTTAGTAGTAGCCATACTTTCTCTTTATATTATATTTTTCATTATATTTTTCTCAACTCAATAGGAATTTTATATTATTATTGCAGTAATATTGAGTTCATCATCACCTTAATCTTAAAAAACACACAATGTCTGCATAAAACATTCACCAAAATAAAATAATTAATAAACTTAAATATTTTTTAATTCAAAAAAAACACATATTTCTTATCTCACTAAATTAGATCGAGTTCATCATTTTATTCTTCTACTAGAATCACACAATTTTATAACATAAATCTACCTAGTAGCTTTAATCAAAACTAATTTTTAATATCTAGAAAATCTCATATCAGATCTTAAATATTCATAATTTTGTCATCTTTTAATCACTAATTATGACTTTCAAATATTACAATATGAAAATTATAAATAGATATGACAATTATCACCTTCATTTTCAGTTTCATTCATCATCATTTTCAGATTTATTTAATTTCTAAAATCTATCTCAATTTTTAACTTCTATTTCTAAATTAAAATGACTAGGGCCACACATTATTTTGTTATTATTTAATAATGAGCTGTAGAAAAAAATGATCATATATGATTCTCAATTTTTTCTCACTATTGATGATTTTCAAATATTTTTATTTCAAAAAAATAGAAATAAAATAGGGATAATCACCTTAAATCGTCTTCAATCCAATCTTGGATCATAGATCATCAAGACTTCATGATGTTTTTATCCTTATATAACAACTCAAGAATCATCAGACATATTTTATAAGAATTAAATACTTCTTGAAAATCCCTTTTTTATACTTAAAAATTATCTCATGAATCTATTTATTTGATCTTTTATTTTCTCAATATGAAGACCAACGTCTCTTAAACACAACTCTTGTGTCACATGTATTTTTTATGTATTGATCAATTTAGAATATTCCATGCATCATCAAAATCCATTTCCTTATTCAGATATAAATTCTGAAATCTTTGTATTTTGGTCTACAAAATACTAAAATTTCCCTAAGTAGTGATGCCTGTATATAAAATCTTCATGTTTTCAGAGATTTACCCCTTAGAAAGAATTTTTTTATATAGATGGACATGATTTTTACATAGATAATTGTTCATTATTAAATTTATGACATTATGTTCACACAGAGAGGATTATTACTTAAAATGACTAAATTTTTGTTTATGTATAGGTTAGAATGATGTTTTTGGTAAAATTTCTAATGTATATGTAGACACTTTTAGAGTGCACACCAACTTGTCTCATGCTTATAGTTACATGACTGATGATTATGAAAGTATATATGACCATATATATATCTTGTCCAATCTTTACCCATTTTCCTTCACCTGAAAAATCTTCCTAATAGTATAAGATAATGCTTATGAAATCTAATAATCACCCATATAACATCAAGTAAGAAACTTACATAGATGATTAGATGATCTTTATGAAGTCTATACTTTTCCTAATTTCAATTTTGAACTCAAAATATATAATTATTTACTTATTACTAGTTTATATTAAAAAAATCAGGATCATCAGTAAAACTTTAAAAAATTCTAAACTCATTTAGTAATTTATTAAAATTAATATAATTATATATCTATATTCGCAAGAACACTTACAATATTTAAACCCAAATTTGAGTATTCTAAGACACTTCACAATACTAATTTTTAAACCTTATTCAAATATATTCAAACCATCATCTAAGTGATGGTTAATAATTATTTCAATAATAATTTATTAAAACACAAAAGGTTGGGTTCGCTAACATACTATTTAGAACTCCTTGCCTCAAACACAGATCTATAATCTTCCCATGTAGCCATCTTCAACTTACTCAATTCAAAATAATTGAAGACATTTTTGGATCATGTTCATAAGCACATAATATATTATATCATTAATATTATCTCTATAAATTGTTTTATATATGGGGATCCCACAAAACAACCACATCTTACCATTTTTTTCATCATACATAAAACTATTTGAATATAAAATGGAAGGAGTATTTTCTCCATTATCCATGAACCATATAAGAAGATTCTCAAGTCCCATTGGGTGGAATCTCACTCCATCAATGATCTTCTTCACACATAATGAATTTTATTCATTTAAATTTATTTATAAAATAATCAACCATTATCCAATGGAAAATTCATGATCTATTACGATACTTTGAACATTATATAGAAAGTGAAATGATGACCATGGAATGATAACCAAAATCATTATAGAAAAACATATTTACAATGACTAAAAATACTTACACCAATGACCAATATTAGCTAAAAATAGGTAATGAAAATATAATCAATGAATATAAAGAATTAATGTAAAATGAAATATATTTTGAATATATTTTTGAAATAAATTATTGATCAGTAATAGTTTATTATAAAAGATCTTAAATCATGTCTCACTTAGAGAAAATATAAGGGAAGGGTTTCTTAGTATCAATTTCAATTCCATTAGGTTTGTCTTATTTTTTGAAACTTATTTCATATTATACCTTGTTAATTTGATTCAAATACCCATGAATTTCTTATAATTTATTTTTAATTTTTATCAAGTTATTTACACATCCAAATCATGTGCTTTCTTTTAATGGGTTTTGATTCAATTTTTATAAAAATCATAAGGGTTTTCATCTCAATTTCCCTTCATCAAGGCATGTTTTCATATTATGAACCTATTGTTATTTTACATGGTGTATTTATTACTCCATTTAATTACTTTACAATAAATATATTTCTTATCAGATGATTTAAAAGTAAATTTTAGTATCTCTTTCATGATATTTTGATTAAAATTATACCAAAGTTGAAAGGGTGTTGTCGAATCAATTATTCTGTAATTATGTCACAAACTTTCTCCCCTGAATACACACTCATACATTCCTATATTATACTATTTATTTATCATACACATTATTTTATAATTTTATAAGTGAAATGTACATTTTCCCTTCATAATTCTCTTCTTTAATGGATTCCTTATTGATAAAAATATGATTATTATAAATGATTATCACCCTTTTCTGATAAACCCTTTCAACTACATGTAATTAAAGATTACATTTTTTCAATATTGTTCTTATATATACTTCAAATATTTATTAATTTAATTTTATACTATCTTGGAGCTTCATACAAATGTTTTGAAAGTAATATTTTTAAAGTTTCCAATACGTTTTGACTTATTTTTAATAGCATGTGAAAATAATGTTTTTAGATTCTTACATGTAAACACTTTTTCCTATCATCCTAACTATTATTCATAATTAATATTAATTTCCAAGATTACATGATTTTTCCAAGAAAAACATATTCCTCTTTTTATATGAATTTTTTATTTTAAAAATAATGCTTAATTTTTAAGAATAATAAATAAGGAAATTTCATTCCTATTATGTATATTTTATCTTCTAGTCCACATTTTTTTATCGTTGACTTCATTTATATTAAATATTCAAAAATTTGGAATTCATATTAAATTATGGGTTTCAATTTCCTCTTTTAATCCATTTTAAATGGAATTTTAATGTGACCTATAATTCTTTTCTAAGTAATACTTTAAAAACATGATGAAAATTCATTTTTTAACTCCCTTAAATTTTACTCTTAAACTCTAAAGATCTATCTTTTTTGGAGTTATTTTTTATTTAAGACATTCCAAATTCTCTTATGACATTTTTCTTTTGGTAGATTGAACTTTTGGTATCAAACCATATAATTCTTGATCTATTCTTTGGTGATACCATTTAAAATTTCTAAGTAACCCATCATCTTATAAAAGTGTTTCCCATCTATGTAAATATACTTGATTAATTATTATAATTCATTATGTATATTATCTATCAATACAATCCATCTTAATTATCCATATGGATTATGATCATTTTTTATAAATAATAAAAAACCCATTTTTTCTTAGATTAAAATTTCTTTAATGAAACTATGATTCTTTTCTTATGTGGGACATGTATTAATTCATATAATATGATGTGATGAGAAGGCCTATAATTGTATATCCATATGATGCACTGGGTAATGCTTTATATCTAATGATCTGATAATAATGGACTGTCTATTAAATGCAATCCCCCATGATACTCTATCCACTATGTGATAATGGTCTAGTAATAGAGCCTTGACATATGATTATGGTGACATGAATTTTTTTTCAAATTTATTGTGATGAAATAATCCTATGATATCTACTTCTATATACCAAAATCCTTATGTTATGATTCATGAACTATGATATGTGATTTCTTAGGTATGATATTTATATGATGTGTTCTTAATCATTGATTTTATTCTCATTCCAACATGATTATCTTATGCTCACTTATGATATTTGATTACTATCACTTATGTTTACCCTTACTAAGAATTTCATCTCTCCGTTATTATATTTCTATTTCCCCAGGTTATGAAGAAGATAATTAAAAATGAAAATTTCTTGATGGGTATCATGTGTGGATTATTTTTTTGGAGAAGTCAAATACTTATTGTAAAGTAAGTAATTCCTTGGTTTTATGGGGAAAATTCTCCTTGGATGAGAAATATATGGATTATTTAGTTAATGGTTTCTTAAATATTCTATAAAAATAAAATATTAAATGTTTTTTTATATATAAGTGACTTAATATTTTTTATTGATATTGTAATTTTGGATTATTATATTTGGGTCAATTAAATTTCTATCAAATCCAGTATGAAAAGAAATTTTTTTGCACCCTTTCCAGGGGTGTGGCTTTATAGCATCTCAGTTGTTATCAAATAATGATATATATATATTTTTTGGTTAAAATATTATTATATGAGGATAAATTAATAGTTGTAGATACCATTAAGGGTTAATAAGTTTAAGGTTGATCTTATTTTGAAATAAATAAAAACCATTTTAAGGTATTATTTGATTATATTTTAATGTGATTAATGATATTTTGGGTGACATTTATTGTGTTTTAGGAATAATACATGATCAAGGTATATGTTACCCTTATGATAGGTATGTAATTTGATGTCAAAGAAAATCAGTTTCTTTTTCAAAAGTATTAATATTTTTCTAGGCTTATACAGGACTAAGGTATCTATTGATTAGTATGCGATTAATTATGTTTGTGGAAAAAAATTTATATTATATTCTTGGATCATATGTTTTCATGAACTTTGGGTTTAAAATATAGTAAGAAAGATATATATTTTATTATAATTCAGAATTAGGACTATAATATAATAGTATAAATCCTTCAGATAATTTTAAATATAGGGAGATATCCTTGAATCTTGGTAAATTAAATAATGTGTGGTTTTATAGAAATTAAATCACTATCTAGATACAAACAAGTTGATGAAAGTCTAAACTGAGATTCACATATAGGTGGTAACCTTAGAAAAGTTTTGGTGGGTATTAACTTGTTCTTCACCGAGTGCATAACAAAGGGGCCTAGCTACATGCCATTTTTGAAAAACCTGGAGGATATAATTTGAATGTTTCAAAATAAATTTATGAATGATTATGAAACATTTTAATATATTGTTTTTTAACAAGTCGTGCTTATATGAGAAATACCCTCTACTATTTTAATTAGTGAGACAAATTAAAATTTCAAGGATTCAGTTCATTTATAGGGGTAGAATTTAAAAAATTCATATTTTAACAAGTGTTATAATTTAAATAAATACTATGTTAAATATATTATATCACATGAAACAACAAAGTAAATTAAACAACATGACAATTAAAATAGAATTTAAAGTATTATTAATATTGTTACAGGATTAAAACATCAAGTAAATAAAAATATATTTACAATAGTTAATTTTAATTGATTACATATTATTATTATGGTTTCATGTGTTACAATACCAATTATATGATAAATATTTAATGTAATGTGATTAAAATCTTTTAGTATTAAAATTCCCTATTTTCAAATAAATATATTTTAAAATATATTATGTTTATTTTATTTATTTCTTGTATAGTATTATTCTAATTAATTTTTCAATATAAAGAACTAATATATTAACACTAATTTAACTAGTAATTGATATGAAATAATATTGATAATGCTTAATGTTTTAAAAGTCACTTTTCTTTAATATATTTTTTATATTATATATTTTATTTAAATGTTAAATTCCGAAATTTTGAATTGTTAAAATTGTCTTCATTTTTAAAATCATCATATCAAAATCATCCTATGGTGATTTTTTTTTGATTTTTCTAACAAAGTTTATTTTTTGGTGAATAGTAATAGCAAACAATTTTTAAAAACACCAAAAATTTTATTACCACATCATGATTTTAGCATTAATTATAAATTTATAAAACAATTTTCTAAAAAATAAATCTAAGGATTAAAATAATAAATTTAAAAATACTATAATTAATTTATAAATATATATTTTGTATTTTAGAACATAAATTATATTTTACCCAAATAAAAAAATATTTTTGGTTCATCCAATTTAATTGAGTGTTTGGAAGGTTTCATTCAACTTTTGATTGAAAAAAATGTAAAATAAATGTAATTTATTTAATCACAATCCAATAGATATCATTGTTATTAATTATTATCATAATATTTGATTTGGAAGAGTATTTCATTACATGAAAATTCATTTTTATAAAATAAAATTTAATTATGTTACACATATTTATATATAAATTAATTTATTTTTAATTCCAAAAGAACTTTTAAAGGATAAGTGGGAACCTATAAAATAAAAAACATCCCCATCACAAACCAAAAAACAATCCATATAACCATTCCATAAAAATTTGAAAGAGGTATAATTCTTCACCCTATAAAGATGCCAATTAATAGATGTTATCTCTATGTCTGAATCAGTATTGATATGGTGTTTAGAAAGGCTGGATATGTTGTCCCATGTCTATATGTAATCCTATATGTTTATCTTCCCCTAATTTATTCCTTGTACTAAGATCTAATATTTATTTCTAATCCAAAATCTTTTCTCCCCATTTGAATCAACTGTGAGAGTGATCACATACATTCTATCAGCCTATTTTTTTGGTACATTGAAAATAAAGGACTCCTCCAATAATTATTATTTGGAGTGTAGTAGAAGCCCCCAATATTCTTCAAGTTCATATTTATCAATTACAACCTTCTCTCGAACAACAATAGTTGTCTCCCTTTCCATCAAAGATGTTGGGTCCTTCAGCTTTTAACCTTAGTTATCCTCAGCCTCTTCATTGGGAGTTGTAGCTTAATCACCTAACTTACCAAGGTCTAGTATCACATCTTATACTAGAGTTTCTTCAATTGAACTTATTTGTTCCCTAGTTTTACCTACTTTACATGATGAGTTTTACCATATTTTTTGATATACTAGTGTAATCCTTTCATGGAATTGTTTTCATTCCCTTAATAGATGGAAAATTTCTAGAAATGAGGTTACATTTCTTGATATTATTTGATCAAGATCCTATATTCATGTTCATGTGAGGGTAATACTAAAATTCCATCATAGTTTAAGAGTTCATTTCTACACCAATCAATTTATTATCATCAAGGGGTCTTGATCCAACATGTTTTATTTTCCTTCTTGGTATATATGTTCTCCATCCTTTTGAATCCATATTTTCCTTCTCAGGAAAGGACATGGAAAGCTAGGATATCATTGTAGTATAGAAATAGTTGGGGTTCTCTAAGTGGAGGGGTCCTTATCTCATGTAGACTTAGGGTTCCTTTAGCAGAGTTAACTCCTCCCCTCCTCCGGTGCAATGGATCATTGTCAGCTTCTCGGCTCAGCATTGCTCAGCCTTCCCTCCGGTGAAAACTCCATCGTGGATTCTAGATGTGCTTCAGGTGTGGATTGGAATTAGATTCGGTGTGCTTGGAGGGGGGAGGTTTTTCTTTTCTGGTTTTGGATTTCAGTGATTCTATGATATCTGACAGGCGCACAGCAAGAGGGCTTTCTCCTCATCGCCTCCTCCTTCTGATCAGATTTTTGCGGCGACCACCCCTATGGTCGGAAGGATATGGCGGTTTCTTCAGTTCTTATGGCTTCATGGACTTGGTCATATTTCACTTTCACCATTTCTTTCCTTCCCACACTATTGATTATCACTAGATAGGGGTTTCCTTGGCAGTGTGGTGATGGTCCAATATCGAGGTTTCAGATCCATCAACATGAGGTCTCTTCTTTGCTTCTGGTGCATGTGGTTGGTGTCTTGCTTCGTTTTTCAACTTCAAACAGGATGGTGATGGATGGGATATGGGTAGCATGAATCCTCCTGGATCCTGTGTGTCAGTTTCCTACTTCATTTGACATTCGAGGATGGGATATGGTTCTTGGTGGAGTAAGATGTGGTATAAGGACAGTACAGTCTTCCTCGATCTGGATTCTTCTTTGGCCTTCTATGGATGTGTTCTTCCTGAAGTGTTTTTGGGAGTCCATATCACATCATTAGAGGGTTTTGGAAACCTCTTACTGGAGTTCACTATCTGCTTCGTGTATTTGGGATGGTGTCGAAGGTCGCATAAATGGCGTTCGAGGATGCTAGTTCTGATGTTTGTTTATGATTTTATGAGGTTCGTTCTTTATTTTATTTTTTTGGTTCATGGTTCCTTGGCATTATCTTGGGTGATTCTGGCTCCTACTATGATGGTTTCCAGTTTGAATGATGGAGTGGTTGATTTTTTATGTTGAATGAGTTGTTTGGTTGGCCATTTTATTCTAATTAATGGTGTTTGAATGTTGTAAGTTGTGAAGTCGTGTTTGGTTTCCCCAATTTTCCTCAAAGTGTTTGTTGGTTTCTAACTTTTCCTCAAAAGTGTTTGGAAAATAAAATTATTAATTTTCAGTCATATTTTCCTTCTCAATCTCTTTAAAAGATGAAAACTAATTTTGCTACTAAATTGAGTTAGTTGAGTCGCAATGGCCTAAATATCTCATCCCTAGAGTAGTAGTTCCCTTTAGACCAAGGGAGACTTGAATAAAAGATACTGGACTTGAATCAGAATGGGTTGGATTGGAATTACCCACGGTAGTAGTTGTATTATCAATGTCAAGCCCCTTACCAACACCTCTAACCTTCAATGTATCAGCAAAAGATGGAGATTCAACATGAGGGATACTTCCAGTGACTCCTGAAACCTGAAAAAGTGACTTGAAAACACCCAAATCACGTCTTAAACAAGAAAATATATCTAAAACCTTTAGATAAATATCCACAGTTCTCTATTTTTTATGAAGAGGATCAATAGAAGAGATTTCATTACTATCCAGATGGACAACCTAGAGAATACCAGGAGGAAAAATCCCCCATGAAGCAACAACCACCCCTTGCGAGTCCCTTAGACCCCACCAACATAATAAAATTGAATAACCCAGTTTTTTACAAGATGAGTAAAAATTATTCCAAGTCTAGAAGACCAAAACTTGTTTAAAATAGAAATATTCCCCATATGAAATCGCTAACCACCCCCAATACTGGTTTCAAAATGTTGAATTCAATTCATATATGCAGGGAGATTGAGTGAGAAAATGTAGAATTTATTCTATCTAAACACAGGAAACATCCAACCACAGTTCCAAGCATATAAATGATTGAAGGGTTTTGGAAAGAAAGTACATGTTTAGGAAAACTTACCCAAAGTGCCATTGTAGGGGAATCACACTTCATATTGAATTAATAGTACCATTGAAATAGTTATAAATTGGATCCATTATAAATTCTAGGAGCACTGGACAAAGAAATGTCCAAATCCTCCAGCGATGAGAATCGAACCATGATATTCCACTGGTTGAGAAGGATAACCATTGCCCACTCTTATAATCCACAGTAAAAAAACATGAATATATAAAAAGAGTCAATTAGGGGACATTTATAACTTAATTAAGCTACAAAGGTCTTGTTTGAGAGGGTCGATGCTTTAGAGAACTCCTATTTATAAAGAACAAGTTGAGGAGAACAATAAAAAAGATCTAGAAATTTTGGGTTGAGAAAAATTTCAAGGAAAGGCCAAAGGAAATATGGTTTCAAGAATGATGATAAGGGATTAATCCAAGCCTTGGAGGAAGAATAATGAAGTCCCTCCCAATCCACTAAGGGAGGGAATGAAGCCATGACCATCGGCACCTAGGACATGGTTGAGGGTGGAAGTGGGGCTACATAAGGTGTTATAAGTGAGGTTCCAATGAACCTTAAACTCATTATGATTATTTATACTGAAGTTAGTTTTTACCACCCTAAGAAGTTGAATTCATAGAAATGTTTTTAATATTTTGAATTATAGTATCCAATTTATGTAATAAGGAAAATGTTATATTTAATACATAAAATAAGTTAACGAGGTAAAAATTGAGTTTCCACTATAAAGGTAAAACGAGGTAATAAGGGTTAAACTAAGTGGTAAAGGCCTGACATATCATAAAACCATATATATAAATGTAAGTATTTGGTTATGATCACACTTAATAAATATTTTACTCCATAATTATCATATTTGGATCCACTTTCCTTGAAAATGACCTTTCCTTTTTTATATTATATAATATGTAATATAAAAATTCCACTCCTCTCACTATAAAAGGGAAAATTCACCACTAAACTACTCCACAAAACCTAAGAATATTAGCATGACTATACTTAATAAAAAAAATCCCCAAACTTATTTACCATGTTCTATAGGTTTTGGTCTTACCAAAAGACCAATATAAGAAGGCTTAAGTAGTAGTCAATAATGGATATCTGGTGAAGTGATAATTGTTTTAATATCTTTCTTTCATGTTTCTTTTTTATTATACCTCCTAGGAATCTTTTATGACCATCCTAACATAATTAAGTACATATAATTATTTTTATAAGATGTTATTTTTTAATGAACTGACCATTATTTAATTTCCTCTCATCCATTCAAAAAATGAAAATGATGCCTGTGTTAAGGTCGTTTCCTATACTCCATGGATGAAGTATTTAATTTATCATCACCAAAATATATAGATGGTTCTAAAAATTAATTTAATAAATAAATATAATATTTATAACATTATTAATATTATAAAAAGATAATTTTTCCATTGAATTAATAATATTATTAATAAATTATGATTATAGCATTTAACAATTTTAAAAGAATAAGACTTAGAAACATTTATTCATTTGAATATATTTTGGAAAACCTATTGAAATCTATAGATATTGTGTTACTAGTAAGATATTATATTAATATGAAAATAAATTTTTTTGGTTTTGGAATGGTAACATGAATACTTAACTAATTTTTAAAATATTAGCTTTCATTTGTTAAATAAATTACCAAATCAAGCACATTATGGGTTTTGTCTTTAATAATAATAACTAAAAATAAAATGGAATGAATCTTGAACTTTGTAAATATTTTTGGAAATTATAAAATTATGAAAGGATTTTTAGACCATTGAATGTGGAGGATTGAATCAGTGGTCTCTTAAATATTTTCATTCTTTAATTATTCATTTCCATTCAACATCCAAGACAATTTCAAGTATCAATCCAATATTTATTATATCTCTCAAAAATAATGGAAAAATATAGTAAATTAAGGTATATACACAATAAATTTAAAATGTTTAAAAATAAATAACTACACTTTTTCTTTATTGGTTATTCACCCCAATAAATTATTCTCTTTTATAATAAACCACTGACTACAATGGTTGGTGCTTATAACACCTACCCAAACTTCACTATTTTTAAACTTGAAAACATCTCAATAGACTTTACACGATTAGTTTTATAATAAAATCAAAACCTTTTAGTATGATATTTTAAGATCCCTTTTTTCCAGTTATGACCTTCTTTGAGTTTTGGTTGAACCTCTTTTAATTGGGGTTTTCTTTTCCCTCTAAATTTTTTGTTCCAGTCACTTTTGGGGATGGAGAAATATTTCTTGAAAAAATAACCTAAAGTTTGGGAATATATGTTTGTTTTATTTAATGTAGTATGGGTATAAATGTGCCAAGGGACTATGAGGGATATTCATTGGTTTGGAAGGTTTCATTGGTGGTTCAGGTTCTTTCTATAGGATCTAGACTATGCACTGTCTGTTGAAAAAATTCACACTATGAACATATTATATGATGTGAACCTGTTTCTAGATAGATGTCATGAACTATTTCAGAGCATGAAATAGTTACATGATGTGAAGCTATTTCATGATTACAAATGGTTTATTTAAACTATTTTAACATGAGGAAACATTTTTTAGTGTATCTTTTAAATATGTAAATTCACATCATAAAAGAGGTTCACATTATGAATATCTCAAGATCAATAGTTTTAAACAACAATGCGCATATTATTTATTTTTCTTATGATGTGAAACTCTCTCTCTCAAACTATCGAGAAACTGAAAGTTATTTTAGAGTGAATCCTTCACGTTAGGATGTCTCAGTCTTGTGATTGATCTCTGGTAATTTCTTTCACTTTAGGTTTTCCCTTAATTCTACTATCCTTTATTTTGGTGGTGGGATCTATTAGCCATGGTTGAATTGGGTTTTGATCTTGATGACTGTGTGATCTAGTTTTTCCTTCTGATCTCCTTCACCTTCATTCATCATTATTATTCTCGGTTATGATTGTATCTATGATCACCAGATAAACGTAGGTGGTCAATAGCTAACTCTTTTGGCCTATTTTTATTTTTGTAAGTATGTTCGATATTATGTGATTGTGCCGAAAAAACATGCACATTTACTAATAAAATAATGGGTGATGATAATCATGTGTTTGGACTACTACTTTTATCCCTTTGGATCAGATATTATTGCAACCTATCTTGTGGATACTGATAGGGTGAGCGTACCCTAGAATAATAATGAACTTGAAAATGAATTAAAATATATGACATGATACGTTAGGTGGTTGATTTTGATAAATTCATATTGAAAAAATTCTTTCTCAATTATTGAAATAACAGGTGATAAATTGATATAAAGTGGATGTGAACACTATAATGATAACATATTAAGATATAATTTAATTAGTGAATAGATAATTGAATAAAAAATGGTAAATGTATAAATAAAAAATTATAGATTTTGATGTTATGCTATGTTATTATTGTTTTTATAACTTGTGTTGTGATTTATACAGAAATGTTTAAATAAAGGTCTTGTCCCGATTATGCTGAAATTATTATATAAAGGGATCATCCTGGTTATTCTAAAATGATTTATAAAAGGGTTGGCCCTACAATGATAAAATTCTTATATAAAGGTTGTGTAATTTTTATACTAAAATTATTATATAAATGGATTGGACTAATTATATTTTAATGCTTATTGGGATCGGCCTAGTTAAGTGATTATGCCATGGAATTTTCTCTATAGTTATCATAGTTGTGATACATGATAATTGATGTTCTAGTGTAGTGCCTAAGTAGGTTGACTATTGTATCATATTAATTGATTAATTAATTCCCATGATCATCACTTTATTTAATACACTTATTATCAGATTGGTTTTGTTCAAACATGATGGTATCAATCTTCAATTTTTTTCTCACACCCTATTAGATATTCAATTTGGTACCCATGAAGATTAAATGGATGAAGTTTTGTAAAAGGTAATGGGACCTTATTATTTATTGTTACTTTCTAGACATGTTGGAGGTTGGAGACATGACCAATGTGGGGTTTGGGACCAGGGTTTTTGTTGTGTTTTTCTATTTTATCCTTGTCTTTTATCTCTATGAATTTTAGAATGAAATTTATTTATATTAAAACTTTTTATTAAATTATTATAATATTATTATTATATTGTTTAGATGATATATATTTTTTGGTTTATCTGCTGTGTTATAATGTATCCATTATTTCCGCTACTATAATATTTTTTTACTTAAATTTTATTATAGTTCTAAACCAGGGGTACAGTCTCCCTACTATGTTCTACACCCTAACTACAAGCCGAAAGCCTCTAGAATATGGGGAGGGATGCTTGTGGTCTAGTAATGCACCTATTTTGGCCACATGAGAGAATGTTGGTCCAAGGGACGTTACAAAGTGGTACCAGAGGTCTTTAAGTTTCTTTTTTTATTGATTTCATATTTAGGAAAGGTATAAAGAGGATAATGAAGTGTTTAGACTTGGTAATGTGATTGTATAGGGGAGTATCTTACCCATGTATGGGGTAAAATCCAAGTTCCCAGGGATGGGATTATTATTTATACTATTTTTTACGATTAATGTTATCTCACCTTGAGTGATTCACATGTTTTTTGAGGTTATTTGTTCTCGATATTTATACTCATGGATTGGTATGGTGCAATATGAGTATTCATGAAACATGATAGGAACATAGAGATATATATGAACATGAATTTTTTATGATTGGTATATATTTATTGTATGTTTTATCTTTTCCGCTATGAATTGTGAAATGTGATACCTATTATATCTGATAAATAAAAATTAAAGAACTATTATGTCATGTTAGTTCACTTGTTAATCCATGTTTAGAGTGACCATGATCTAGTGGTTATATTTTATTATCACATTTTGGGGTTTAAATTTATGTTATTTAGTGTTATAAGGAGTGAATTTTTATTACAGAGAGAATTTCCCATCTCCATTATCAAATTGAGCATTAAGAGTCCAGGAATCAGCATGCTCATAACACAGCTAACCCAAATCTTCCAAGACATCCTTTGGATTAGAAGGATGTTTGGATTCGTGAAAGATTCTTGAGGGTCATGAAATCCATGGAAAGGGAGACTATTTGTACCATTCCTTCAATTTATGTGCTGATGAGAGAGTTTTAGTTGCAGCATCTACCTACATTCACTAGGGAGGGAGGCCCCCAGGAAGAAGTGTTCTAGATCAATTCAGTACAGATGATCTTCAAGCACCCCGAGACACCCACATATAGGAGGGTGATTCTTGATAAATATATGTTTCATGGAACTACCAATAATTGGTGGGACACTGTAGATAAAGCTGGGCAGCAAGAGGGATTATCCTAGAAGGACTTAAAGATGAAGTTTTAGAGCCACTTATGTCTCAAGACATAGAGAGATGAGAAGACTCATGAGTTTATGAAACTAAAATTCCAGATCATGTCAGTGTTGGACTGTGATGTAAATTTCACTGAATTTCAGTAATTTATACTATCTTTTCAATCTGATGATATTTCCAGGGTGGGGAATTTATAGGGTGGTCTTTTCTATGAGATAAAGTCACCAGGGATGCTTTTTCACTTTAGTAACATTTTAGTTTTTATGAATTTGGCACTCATCATAGAATGAAATTTGAGATTCCCAAAGTAGTGGATTGGAAATTTTAGAAAGGAAAATCGGGAGCTCTTATTTTTGTAGAAAGATTCACTTATATAATATTTATTGACAAGGAAACAGTGGGATGAACAACCAGTGTAGTGGGAATCCATCTTAGGATCGTGTTCCATTTTAGTGCTATCAGTGTGGCATGTTAGGTTAAAAGAAGCATTAGTTTACATACCCTTATTTGAAGTGTCATGATTTTGGTTGGATGGGCCACCTAAAAATGTTTTTAGAGGAAAATAGTAGTAGAGAAATGGAAAAGGATCAGGACAGGTACTAGAGTCTAGGAAGGACCCAACTACCCCTCAATAGAATGGTACCTGGAGTTCCACTGGATGTTCAAGTCTATGTAGAGAATGTTGTACTCTAATGTAGTAGTAGTAATACCATTCAAAGGGATAATCCCAAGGAATTTATACTAGATTCTAGGGCATAGGTTCAAGAAAAATTTACTTTATGTAGTATACTTTGGTAAGTTTGGATCCAAATCCTTTGACCATCATAGGAATGATTTTTATATCATATACCCTTCCATATGTTTTTTTTGATACAAGAACATCTCATTCCTTTATATATGATATTTTTTTCAAATGGTTTATATTTGGTTATAGAAATCATGGATGGTATCTTGACCATCTATAAATAGTTGGGAGTGTGGTCAGAGAATATTAAATGTTTCAAGTTATGCTATCTAGGAAATTAGTGGTTACCATTTCCTTTGGGAACTGATTGTGCTAGAGATGATAGGTTTTGATAATATTATTTATATGGATCAGATGGTTTTATACTAGACTCATTTCAACTATTACAAAAGGATAGTTACTTTTATCTCTCTATAAAGAGGCAACTATTTTCACTAGCGTGAGTGAGATATTTAGGTTGATCTTGTAGGACCAATTCAATTTAGATTGGACTATCTCACATCTTAGATTGTTGGTATTTCTCTCTATTATGGGGGAATGCATCAGGGTACTTTTCTTCTAGTGGTATAATTTTTTTAGAATTTTTTTCATGAGTAGTTCTAAAACTTACCACTTGAGTGGTAGATTGAGTTAATGATCGAGTTGGTTTTAGGAGAAGAGTTAGTTTTTATCATACCTTACATAGTAGAACTAATAGATCTTCTAGAATTAAAGGTTTTATTGGATGATATAGAAGCTAAGGGTTTCATATAACCTAATAAATCACCTTTTGGTTTCCACAATTAATTATTTAAGAAGGATAATAGGGATTTGTGCTTTTATGTGGAATATTTAATATTGAACTAGATAATGGTAAAGAACTGGTATCCCCAACCACACATCAATGATATGCTCAATCAGTAGATAGGTGCCTGAATTTTCTCTAAGATTTACTTGAGATGAGGGTATCACCAGTAGAGAGTGATACCATTATAAATAACGTAGAATACTTTTTAGAGCAGGAATGACCTGTTTGAGTTCATGGTATTGTAATTATAAATCTCCACAATAAATTGGGTAATATTTTCATCTCATGATATTCCATGTATGGTGAATAAGCAGTTAACCTCTAACACTATTGTGATGTCATGGCTATGAGCCATGACATCTTAATCACAAGTCAAGGGGTCATATATGAAGACCAGTAATGGAATAATCATAAGTTAAGGATAATATCAAATACAACATAATATATTGTTCTTAAGATAAAACACCATGAACTATACATGGAATCTCATATGATAAAACATTATCCAATGAATTTGAGGGATATATAACTCCTGGACCATGAATACATTAAAATCAAGTACATTCATAAGAGTGCCACATAGATCATACAACATAAGAATTAATTTCATCAATTTTAACCCCATGATTATGGATTTTAGGTTACAAACATGGTATTACCCATTAAATTAAGTATAGGTACATACAAGTGAATAACTTTGAGTAGAAATGAGGATGGGTCTTCACTATATAAATTTTTTCCACGGGAAATCACTGGATAATTTTGACAGCACAACAGGGGTGCATGAAGATTCATGGAAGGGTTAATTGATATTGAAAGGGGTATAACATTACTTTTACATTACAACGTTAATAATAGGGATGTATAAAAATATATCACAACGTGAATAATTGTAAATCAAAAGGCATAAAATAAATAAGGTTCTTGAATAGGAGAGGATCCCTTAACTTGAGATGTCACTTATAAAATCTTTGGAGGTGATTCTTGGGAGCCTGGGGGAATATTGGGAGGGATATAGAGAGTGAAGGGAAGAGTAAATTTGGTCTCTAAGGGTTTTGAGTATAGTGTAATGAGTGTTTAGGTGGTTTTTTTATAGCAAAGGGGGGGGGGAATTCTTTATTAATTTCTATAGATGTATTTTAAACTCTATAAAATAAATTAATCTAAACCAAAAACAATCCCATAGTTTTTATGTATAGTTTCTACCAAAGATTGTTTTTTCATTATTTTATAAGGAAAATAACCAATGTACTTAAATTAATACCCTTAGTGATGTTGAAGTTGAAGTTCCCAATCAGGATCCAAGTATCACTGAGAGGGGGAGGGGGTGAATCAGTGATATCTTTTTCTTTTTAAGTTTCCCCTTTTTGAAACAACCTTCGCCTCCTGTTAAAGAGTTTCTTCCCTGCTGAACACACACATCCACAGGAACACAAGATTTACAAGGTTCACTACTCAACAAGAGTAGCTACGTCCTTGGTATGGTACGGAAATAATCCAGTACCACACAATCCACTAGAAAACAATCCTTTGATGTGGAATACAACGAGTAGGATATACCCTTACACTCGTGCAGCACTCTGAAAACAATCCAATAGTACGTGTGCTCCCTCTTATCACAAATAGAATAACACAATGTTTCAGTGCTTCTTTACAATTAAACAGATGTATTCTCCGAAGTACAAATCTTCACTTTCTTACCCAGAAGCTGGTAAGAACTCTCTCGTGCACAACTGAATACGTGCGAAGACCCCAAATATTTCACGCAGCCTTTACGGTGCCTTGCGCGCAATTCAAATGGCCTGCGCGTAAAATCCCCTTTTGGCGCGAAAAACGTTTTCGCGCAACTTTCCTTTTACGCGCAACTTTTTCTCTTTTCACGCAACTCACTTAATGTATAATTTACGCGCACCAGAGCTCGGGATTTCTTCTAAGTGTCGAGCATTACCATCTAACAGGGATTAGCCTCATATTTATAGGCATTTTTGAACCCGCGCGAAAAACACTAATCCGCGCGTAAAACCTCCTCCATGCGCGTAAAAACTCTTTTATGCAACTTCATATTTCGCGCCATGCTTCAAGTTTTCGCGCACCTCATTCCTTTGCCATTTTTCATCCTTCTAAGCATGAAGCACCAATTGCGCGCAAAATTCCGCACCGCGTTCTATATTGCGCGCAAACCCAATCTTTCCTGCGACATCAGATTTCGCGCACTGCTCCAATATTTCGCGCATTTTATGCCTTTGCCAATTTTTGATCTTCTGATCTCGAATCATCATTTGCGCGAAAACTTCATTCCCCAATTTCGCGCACCATGCCAATCTTTCGCGCAACCCGCAGATTTTTCGCGCAACCCGCTACTATTTCGCGCATCCCACAGATATTGCGCGCACCACTTTATTTTTGCGCGAAACGTGCCTAAATTTCCGCGCACTCCATTACTTTGTCATGTTTCATAGTTCCGACCTTGAATAACTCTTTTGCACGTATAAACCATCTTCAGCGCAACATCCATTGCCAAGCACATTTCTTCATCTCCCGATTTTCAGGCCCTAAAATTTGGCAAACACTGGAAAACGGCGCCACCTTTAACTGTGCTTTTCTGCCATCCTCAGTTTGTCTATTGCTTTGCCATTTTATCTCTTTATTTATTCCCATATCCATTCTTCTGCTCTTATCACGAATCCCACTATCGTGATATTTATCCTTTGATAGATCAGCTTAAGCATCGTCAGAGTTGCAATGGGAACTGAATCTTTCCTATCTTCCAGCAGCATCATCCCTTCCAATCAAAACATTATATAACTGGCATCATCATTTCTCCCCCTTTCCTTCATAAGGCTTGCATCACAAGTTCTTATAACTCATGATATGTGTGAAATACATACCAGCAAAGCATCGTCTGATTTATGATCCTTCTACACAGTGAATTGATTTATCGCCTTTGACAACAAAATACAACACTCTGCAAAAGCTAACTCTTCAAACTTTCATCTTCATTCAACCTGGTCCCAACAATCTCCCCCTTTGGATTTTGTTGTCAACAAAGATTCATAAATCACTGAATTTTGAAACCTTTTGCAATGGATTACTTATCAACAATTCTAAGCCTACGTGAGCTAACTCATTGTAGGAAACAAGATTTATTGACAGCCAAAACCATGCTGTCCAAAAGAAGTGATTGTGAAATCTCATGAACATACCTCCTCATCCTTCTTCAGAACATCTTGCAATAGCATTCTTCACTTCTTCAACTTTCCTGTAAAACAACTTTGTTTCCTACAACCACTCCAACAAATAGTTAGAATAGTTCACTCACATACATGCTGAATTCATAGCTTACCCACAACTCTCCCTTAATACATTCTTCCTTATGGATAGATTTATGAAACAATTCTCCCCCTTGACAACACTATCCAAAGCTAAGACGAGAGAGGGGACAGAAACATGTACGTTAACCTTGATGAGAAGGAGGTTGTACACCCATGTTCAACCTCAACTTTGCAAATGGTTCCTTCGGTAACGGTTTTGTAAATATATCAGCAATTTGTTCAGATGTAGGAACATACTCCAGCCTCAGTTCATTCTTTTCAACCTGCTCTTTGATGAAGTGGTACTTTATATCAATGTGTTTTGAACGAGAATGTTGTACAAGATTTCTTGTAAGATTGATTGCACTCTGATTATCACAACCCAAGAGCAATGGTAGCTTTACTTCAACAAGTAGATCTTCCAGCTGAGTCTTCATCCACATTAGTTGAGTTGCAGCTTGAGTAGCAGCAACATACTCAGCCTCAGCTGTGCTAAGAGTTACTGAATTCTGTTTCTTGGTATGCCAACTAACACAGCTTTTTCCTAGAAAGAATACTCCACCAGATGTGGATCTTCGATCATCAATATTTCTTGCCCAATCAGCATTAGAATACCCAAATAGATCAATATTTTCAGAGCCGTCATACCGGATTCCAAAGTTTGTTGTGCCTTTGATATATCTGAGAATTCTTTTTCCAGCAATCAAATGTGATTCTTTAGGAGCACTCTGAAATCTCGCACATAAAGTAACAGCATAGACGATGTCGGGTCTTGAGGCCGTCAAATATAGCAGACTTCCAATCAGTTTTCGAAACTCTTTCTGATCAACTTCCTTTCCTTCTCCATCTTTAGACAACTTGGTTCCCACTGAAATAAGTGTGGAAACTGGTTTCGAATTTTCCATGCCAAACTTCTTCAGAAGTTCCTTAGCATATTTTTCTTGAGATAGAAAAACATGATTCTTCTTCTGTGAAATTTGTAACCCAAGAAAGTACTTCATTTCACCTAGCATGGACATATCAAATAACTTCTTCATCTCCTCAGCAAATTTTTCACATGATCTTTCATTATTTCCAGCAAATATAATATCATCAACATAAACAATAACGATCAGTGAAAACTCCTGACATTTCTTGATGTAGAGATTGCTGTCAACTCTCCCTTTCTTAAAGTTCATCTTCTTCAAGCAAGTATCTAATTTAGAATACCATGCTCTCGGAGCCTGTTTTAGCCCATACAGAGCCTTCTTCAACCTGCACACATAGCTTTCATCTCTCCCAATAACAAATCCACAAGGTTGATCAATGTAAACTTCCTCGTCAAGATCACCATTCAAGAATGCAGATTTTACATCCATTTGAAAGATTTTGTAACCTCATTGTGCAGCAATGGCAAGAAATATTCTGATTGTTTCTAATCGAGCTACTGGAGCAAAGGTTTCATCAAAGTCAATGCCTTCAATTTGTGAATACCCTTTGCAGACCAATCTTTCCTTGTTTCTTATTACATTACCTTCTTCATTCAGCTTGTTTCGAAAAACCCACTTTGTACCAATAATGTTCTTATTGTCCGGCTTGGGCACAAGTTCCCAAGTATTGTTCTTCTCTATCTGATCAAGCTCTTCATTCATAGCATGAACCCATTCTGGATGCTCAAATGCTTCATTTACATCATTCGGTTCAACTTTCGAATAAAGAGAAGTATGTGATATAGCATTTGTTGTTCTTCTTGTTTGAACCCTCTGATTTTTATCTCCAATAATGTTCTGAGCCTCCACTTGTTTCCTCAACCTAGGATGAGTTGTTTGAACTTCATCCTCATCACTTGATATTTCTGAGTCAGATTCCTCTTCTTGAGTAGGATGAACAAATTCTGAATCATTATCAGAATTGTTAACAAAATCTTCTCTATCCCGCTCGACTTCCACATCAACATATGACTGCTTTTCTTTCTCAACACTTTCAACAACTTTTACATCTGAAGAATCAATAATTATTCCTGTTTCTTTGTTGAGGCATCTATATCCTCTTCCT
This sequence comes from Viscum album, assembly GCA_963277665.1. NCBI lineage: Eukaryota > Viridiplantae > Streptophyta > Magnoliopsida > Santalales > Viscaceae > Viscum > Viscum album. Next base: position 2,104,338,216 of record OY728161.1, on the reverse strand, counting down.
TCTGGAGCATAGCCAAGAAAAATTCCGTCATCTCCTCTTTGCTCGAACTTTCCCAGATTTCCACCTTTCTTCTTTATAATACATGGACTCCCAAACACTCTCAAGTGTTTCAGACTTGGAGTTTTTCCATAGAACATTTCATATGGAGTCATATCTGAGTTTGGCCTATAGAAACACCGGTTCTGAATATACACAGCAGTGCTCATGGCTTGCCTCCAATAATAATGAGAGAGACTATGTTCAAGTAACATAGTTCTCCCCATTTCCACCAGACTTCGATTCTTTATTTCAGCCACCCCATCTTGTTGAGGTGTGTATGGTGAACTAAACTCATGCCGAATTCCATGTTTCTCAAGATAACTTTCAAACTCTTCATTCTTATACTCACCACCATTATCAGTTCTCAACTTCTTCACTGAATACTCACATTCTTTCTCTGCTTTCCTTCTGAAACTCTTAAACATTGTTAGAGCATCTGACTTATGTCTCATGTACATAACACAAGTAATGCGAGTAAAGTCATCAATGAAAGTAATGAAGTACTTATCTCCATTTGAAGATTGCTTGCTCATTGGACCACATATATTTGAGTGTATGAGTTCTAAGGGTCTTTTTGAGCGAATTTCAACTCTCTTGTGCATAGAATTGGCAATCTTCCCTTTCTCACAAATAGTGCAGCACCAATCTCTTTCTCTTGATAAATCAGGCATATCCCAAACACTTTCTCGCTTTGACAACTTGCACATATTTCTCTGACACATATGACCCAACCTTTTATGCCATAATTTATTTTCATCCACCACACTCATGTAACAAGAGTTCTGTCCATCCCCAAATTGGAACAAATTCCCTCTTGTACGCTGGCCCCTTGTAACTAGGTTTCCATCATTTTCACTTTTTACAACAAATCCATCTTTTCTGAAGATCACTTTGTTGCCCTCATCACAGAGTTGTGACACACTGAGCAGGTTGTGTTTCAGTCCATCAACATATAGTGTTTTTCTGGATTTCATCTTTTCTTTTCCAATGATGGCTGATCCAACACCTTTGATCCTTAGAGATTCATCATTTCCAAATGTCACAGTTCCTTCTTTAAAGTCTTTCACATTCTTCAGCAGATTTAAGTCTCCTGTCATATGAGATGAACATCCACTATCAAGAATCCATGGATGTTCTCCTTTGGTAGCCTTCAAAGCTGTTTCAACAACAAGTGCTTTTTGTTCTTCCTTTTCCTCCACTTTCTGTTTTGCTTCTTCCAATTTCCTAGCCAAATCAATGTGTTCTGGCCAGAGAACCATGCATTCTTTCTTTTCAGACTTATCATATTTGTCCCTTTTGTATTTTAAAAACTCTGTCTTCTGAGGATTATTAACAAACTTTTTTTGCTCTGGTAACACACTAAGGCAGCCCTTAGCAAGATGTCCAGGTTGATCACATCTTTCACAATAAGTTTCCAGTGGTTGGAATCTGTTCCCAACTTTCACACCAGTCTTCTCAGATTTCTTCTGAAACTTATTTGGAGATCTTCTATTTTGAAAGCGTTGGCTCCCCCTCAATCCTTGTCCTTCAAACCTTTTGGAATAGTTGTAATGTTGTTGGTTAAACCAACACATACTTTCCATGTGTCCGAATCCACCACAATACCAGCAGTATCCATAGAAATAATATTTACCTCTGAAACTTTTAGACTGAATGGAGTTGTGAACACGCTTCTCAAAAACCATCATATTTTCATTTGTAACTCTCTTCTTCAGCTCAGATTCAGCAGTACCAGAAGTATTAGAAGCTTTTCTTGACTCAAGATTTTTATGCACTTCTGATTTTTCTGCATTGCTGATTTTGACCACATACTTTGTCTTTCCAGCCTTGTTCTTATCAGAACCAGTTTTGTCTTTCATTTCAACCTTTGAAGGTAAGTTTTGTAGATCCCTTTTTGGTTCATTCTTACTGGAACATTCCCCTACTTCTGAGATAGAATTTTTGGAACGGATATTCATTTCTTTAGCTTTATGCAGTTTTTGTTGGACAAGTTCCAAATCTTCTTCTTTTGCCTTCAACTTCACTTCAAGATGATCGTTACGATTCTTTGTATTCTTAAGAGAATTTTTCAGATCATCAATCTCTTTTTTCATCATGATTTTATCATCTGTAAAACCTTCTTGATTGTTTACTGTGGAATTTTCTTTTACTAACTTGTTGTTTTCTTTCTCCAGTTTTCTGATCTTCCTCAAACATTCCTTCAGCTCTTCTTTCAGATACTATTCAAGTTGAGTCTCTTCTTCTTCAGTACTACTACTCTCAAAATCATCATTATTCACTGTTGCAAAAAAGGTACTCTCTCTAGTTTTTTCAGTAGCAGATTTTTCTGATTCAGTCTCGCTATCATCATCTTCCTTATCATTTGACAAAAAGCTTCTTCTTTTTGATTTAAAGAACTTTTTATTCTGACTTCTACCAGAATATTTATCTTTTCGATCCTGTTTCTTCCATGACCTTCTTGGTCCTTTGTCTTCTTCATCGCTGTCGGCATCTTTCCCCTTTTGAGGGCAATTAGCCGCAAAGTGTCCAACTGCTCCACATTCAAAACATTTCAAAGGGAGTTTCCCTTTGTATTTCCCTGTGCCTCTTTTAACATTTTTAGAAAATAAGGATATAATTTCATCAAAATTTTTACATACCTCATTTTCAGAGTTGGATTCACCAGCTTCTTCATTAATAAGAATTTTCTTCGACTTCTCTTTCTTTTCTGCCCTGAAAGACATTTCTCTATCAGTTTTTGCTTTGCTCTTCATGGTCTTCTCTCTTCTCATCTCATAAGTGATGAGAGTACTGTGCAAATCATCAAGAGATAATGTTTCCGGATCTCTGTCTTCTAGTGAAGAAACTTTAGCATGAAATTTGTCAGGCAGAATTCTCAGGATCTTTTCAACAACTGTATCATATTCTAACTTTTCACCAAGACATCTGATTGTACTGACAATGTCATTAACTCTGGTAAAGAATTCCCCAACAGATTCAGATTCTCCCATTTTCAAGTCTTCATACTTCATCCTCCAGATTTGTAGTTTTTCCTTCTTCACTTTTGTATTTCCTTCATAGATATTCATTAGCTTATCCCAGATTCCTTTAGCAGTAGTGACACCTTTCACTCTTAAAAACTCACTCTCAGAAAGTGATGAGAGTAATGCATTTTTAGCTCTTCCATCATTCTCAAGATTCTTCTTATCGACAGGAGTAAGAGGGACCTTGTCATCAATATCAAGAAATCCATCTGTTGTAGTTTCAAGAACTTCATATCCAAGAGACATAAGATACAGCATCATTCTGTCCTTCCAGATGTGATAGTTCTTTCCATCGAAGATTGGAATCCCCTTACTGTTCACGCAATTTAGATTTTCCATCACAACTTCTCTTCAAACAATTCAGCAAAGAGTAAACGAAGGCAACCTCCCTCTGATACCAATTGAAGTTCCCAATCAGGATCCAAGTATCACTGAGAGGGGGAGGGGGTGAATCAGTGATATCTTTTTCTTTTTAAGTTTCCCCTTTTTGAAACAACCTTCGCCTCCTGTTAAAGAGTTTCTTCCCTGCTGAACACACACATCCACATGAACACAAGATTTACAAGGTTCACTACTCAACAAGAGTAGCTACGTCCTTGGTATGGTACGGAAATAATCCAGTACCACACAATCCACTAGAAAACAATCCTTTGATGTGGAATACAGCAAGTAGGATATACCCTTACACTCGTGCAGCACTCTGAAAACAATCCAATAGTGCGTGTGCTCCCTCTTAGCACAAATAGGATAACACAATGTTTCAGTGCTTCTTTACAATTAAACAGATGTATTCTCCGAAGTACAAATCTTCACTTTCTTACCCAGAAGCCGGTAAGAACTCTCTCGTGCACAACTGAATACGTGCGAAGACCCCAAATATTTCGCGCAACCTTTAGGGTGCCTTGCGCGCAATTCAAATGGCCTGCGCGTAAAATCCCCTTTTGGCGCGAAAAACGTTTTCGCGCAACTTTCCTTTTACGCGCAACTTTTATCTCTTTTCGCGCAACTCACTTAGCGTATAATTTACGCGCACCAGAGCTTGGGATTTCTTCTAAGTGTCGAGCATTACCATCTAACAGGGATTAGCCTCATATTTATAGGCATTTTTGAACCCGCGCGAAAAACACTAATCCGCGCGTAAAACCTCCTCCATGCGCGTAAAAACTCTTTTATGCAACTTCATATTTCGCGCCATGCTTCAAGTTTTCGCGCACCTCATTCCTTTGCCATTTTTCATCCTTCTAAGCATGAAGCACCAATTGCGCGCAAAATTCCGCACCGCGTTCTATATTGCGCGCAAACCCAATCTTTCCTGCGACATCAGATTTCGCGCACTGCTCCAATATTTCGCGCATTTTATGCCTTTTCCAATTTTTGATCTTCTGATCTCAAATCATCATTTGCGCGAAAACTTCATTCCCCAATTTCGCGCACCATGCCAATCTTTCGCACAACCCGCAGATTTTTCGCGCAACCCGCTACTATTTCGCGCATCCCGCAGATATTGCGCGCACCACTTTATTTTTGCGCGAAACGTGCCTAAATTTCCGTGCACTCCAGTCCTTTGTCATGTTTCATAGTTCTGAACTTGAATAACTCTTTTGCACGTATAAACCATCTTCAGCGCAACATCCATTTCCAAGCACATTTCTTCATCTCCCGATTTTCAGGCCCTAAAATTTGGCAAACACTGGAAAACGGCGCCACCTTAAACTGTGCTTTTCTGCCATCCCCAGATTGTCTATTGCTTTGCCATTTTATCTCTTTACTGCTTCCCATATCCATTCTTCTGCTCTTATCACGAATCCCACTATCGTGATATTTATCCTTTGATAGATCAGCTTAAGCATCGTCAGAGTTGCAATGGGAACTGAATCTTTCCTATCTTCCAGCAGCATCATCCCTTCCAATCAAAGCATTATATAACTGGCATCATCATTTCTCCCCCTTTCCTTCATAAGGCTTGCATCACAAGTTCTCCTAACTCATGATATGTGTGAAATACATACCAGCAAAGCATCGTCTGATTTGTGATCCTTCTACACAGTGAATTGATTTATCGCCTTTGACAACAAAATACAACACTCTGCAAAAGCTAACTCTTCAAACTTTCATCTTCATTCAACCTGGTCCCAACAGAAGTGAGTCATGTTTATAAAGAGTAAATTTCAAAACCATAAAATATATTATAGGTTTTGATGTATTCATTAAGGAATTATAAAATTACTAAAATAATGTAAAAACACATTATATTAATGAGGAAACATACTTTTTTCTATTGATACTCTTTATATTATTTATTACAACACTTTTAGGCATTTAAAATTTCGTAATTCATAGCGTATGTTTATATTGTATTTAATTTTCACCCATAAAATTTTCTATCTGAAGAAAATTATGAAAAATTAACCATTTGATACTTTTTATGTGATGATTTAAAAAATAATATTCATTTTATCAAAATAATTCCATAAATGTCAGAATTTAAACTTTTAAATAAAATACATGTTCATTGAAAAATACTAATTTTTTGATAATAACAGTTTTCCGACTCTTATAAAAATTATATTTCATTTCATAAAATTATATTATTTTTTATACTTGAAAAAATATTATTTAATAAGAATAATTTATTAAAATATAATTTATTTAAAAAATTATTAAATTCATCAAAAAAATTTATATATTTACGATATATATTTCATAGAAATATAATTTGTGTTTCATCGTATCAAAATCTAATTATTATCAAACTAATTATTTAATAATTTATAAAGTATTTCTAAGAAGTGATAAATATAGTCATTATTTTATTGAAAATAAAATATAAAAATTTATTTTACTTTGGTCTAGATACATATCCCCTCATTACTCCAGTTCATGTCCTATGGGTAACGTGTGTGATAGTGGGTCTTTATTGGTGCAGTTCAAAGAACATGGTTTGGGCTATGATCTCGATAAGATTAAAATTATTATATAAATGGTTTCAATCATGATTTAGTTTTTGAATATCATCATGATATTTTCCATGGGACAATCCTAATGATTCTGTCTCCCCTAAAATCTATAATAAATGGGATTCATAGGGCACAATCATACCAGTCGAGGACATCACTCCTTACTTCTGTGTCAACTGGACATTATCATAACCCTTAATATACTAATCACAATGGTCAATATACAATGGATATATTATTATTGATTATCATGCATAAAAGTATTCTAAATATGATAGACTATATAATGGTCCAAATTAACCAAAGTACTGAATGTGTTTTCAATAACTACAAAACTTAATAAAACATTTATTCATTAAAAAAGAATTTTTATTTATAAAAGTTAAGGTCATTAAAATATTAAAAATTTAAAAAATTCACCCCAAAAATTTTTTATTTGATACACTGAAATAGATGAGGGTACTTATATTTCATTTCCTCTTCTATTTTCCATGTCACTTCCTAAAACATGCGGTTTTAGCACAACATATTGACCAGGTGAGTTGTCTTGTTTCCTAGAACTTTGTCTCTATGATCTAAGATATTCAATGGCTACTCCTCATATGAAATATCATTATAGAATGGTACCATATCTATATTTAGTACATGTGAGGGGCCTAGTATATACATCCTCAAGAGGGATACATGGAACACAACATGTACTTGGGATAGGTTAGGTGGGAGTTCAGGTCAATAGGTTACTGCTATGATGTGATCAAGGATCTCAAAGAGACTGATGTATCCTGGAATAAGCTTTACCTTCTTCCCTAAACTCGTGAATTTATTCCATGACTATATACAAAGGAACACATTATCTCCGAACTCAATATCTAGGTCATATTGATGATTGTGTCCCATAATCCTCTTCTCTCGAAATTTATCCTAGTATAGCTGAGTTCGACACCTCTTCCCCTACATAACCTTATAATGTACCATTTGAAAGCTCGAATGGAAACTATTATTACCTGGAAACTACACTAAGGGAAGGTGGTAATCCCAATATCCTTGTAAATCTGTTTAACTTTACCTCATCCTATCATCTAAGGTTTGAATGGTTTTATCAAAATCTCTATCCATCTTAGGGTGTTTTTTTGAAAATTAGATTCATATCCAATGCTTGTTGTAGGATTCTCTATAAACTCATGGCAAAGACAAGATCTTGGTTAAATACAATTTATAGGGGAAGTACATATAGTCTTACCACTTATATTATGTATATCTTGGTGAGTTTTCTAAGTGTTAAATATTCTTTAGCAGAAAATAAATGTTATTACTTCATAAGGTAATCTATTACCACCTGGATGGAGTTATTGCCTCAACGTATCCTAGGGAGTCCTATGAACAAATCCATGCTTATGTTTTCAAATTTTCCATACGGGTATAGGAAATGGTTTTATCACACCCTTAGAATTCTATTGTTCCACTTTTTCTTGTTGACTTCTCAAGCATGGAGATACAAACTCTGCAATGCCCATCCACATGTTATCCCACCAAATGTTTTGCTTCAAATCACCAAACATATTATCATTTCCTATATTAATAGATAAGGATGATCTATGTTAATAATTTATAAGGTCCCTATTTTGATCTAGATTTTATGGGACACATATCCAGGTTCCAAACCTTATAACTCCATTTTTATAAAATTTAAACTCGTGAATATTCACAAACTTTTTTTGTAGCACCTCATCATCTTTCTATGACTCTTTATTGATCTCAATAATAGATTTTTAGGAAGATATTTAGTCATGGTTGGATTAAGATACTTTTATTATCCCCATATTTATACTTTTCAAGTCTAAGAATATTGGATCCCTTTCAATCCCCAACATGGGAAGGGTCTTGTGATCATTTCTACTCATAGAATTTACCACTTTCTTCAATTTACCTATATGGTAATGGACTGAACAATCATAATACTTAATAATCTCAAACCACCCCCATTTTCACATATTTATCTTGTTTTGTGTGAATATATACTTGAGGATTTTATGATCTGTAAATATATCACACTTTTCACCATAGAGATAATGTTTCCAAATATTCAATGTGAAGATCACCGTTTCCAATTCCAAATCATGAGTTGGGCAGTTCTTCTCAAGATCTTTTGGTGGTGGGAGGTATAAGCTATCACATTTTCATCTTGCATGAGTACAAAACCTTATTCCAATTTGGATGTGTCACCGTTGATAAAAAATCCTTCCCCATTGGTGGGTAAGGTGAGCATAGATACAATGATTAACCTCCTTTTTCAATTCTTTAATGCTCTATTATAATTCATCACTCCATAAAAACTTGACTCCATTATAATTTATATTAGTTTTTGGGCTTGAAAATCATGAATGGTTTCTCAAAAATTGATAATAGTACCCAACTAATCCAAAGAAACTACAAATTTCTATTATAAAATCTGGTATGGATTAACCTTCAATTGTATCTATTTTTTAAGATTCTGTAGATATACCTTAATTGCTGATTTCATTCCCCACGAATGTGACTTTCTCTATTGAAAAATATCATATATTATACTTGACATATAATAATTTATTTTGAAAATTTTTAAGTACAACATTAAAATTCTCTTCATGTTCCTCCTTTCCTTTAGAGTAGATCAGAATATCGTCTATAAATACTACCATGAATTTGTTGATGTAATAACAATAGACCACATTCATCAATTTCATGAAGATATTAGGATCATCAGGGAACCCAAATGGCACCACTATGAATTCGTAGTGACCATGCCTTTTATAAAAACATTCTTGGTTATATCCTCCCTCTTCACCTTTACTTTATAATATCCTAAATGAAGATCATCCTTAAAGAATTACTAGGATCCTTGTAGATGAAAAAAACCAAACCTCAATACATGAATATGGATAATTGTTTTTACCATGATATTTTTAAGCTAAAAATAATCAATGTCGAGGTATATTGACCCATCCTTCTACTTGAAAAAAGGGCAGGTACACCCTAGAGTGAAGCACTTGGGCATATAAACCCTTCATCCATATTATCCTATAGTTTATTCTTTATCTGAACAAGTTCAATAGAGGCTATTATGTATGGGGTCCAAAGTATTATAAAATATATAGGTATAATCTCGATCAAACATTTAACCTCTCATCTAGGAGGAAGGCTAGAGATTTCTTTGGGAAATACCTCAGTCCATTCCCTCATAATGGTAATGTCTTCAAGGATTATCATTTACTTATATAAATCATTTGGGAAATAAACACTTGATCATAAGGAAATAATATCCATTCTTTAGATTATGATACCAAATGAGATTCATTATCCTCATTTCACTTTTATATAATTAGAGGTTGATTCATGATAGGGAGGGTAATTTCATTATCTCTGAAATTTATGTTGGTTCTATATAATTAAATCCAATCCATAAACTTAATTGTATAAAATTATACTAAAGGGAGTATCATAAGGTTCTATGGGATGTTCATCCCACAAATGTGGGTATAGGAGGAGTTATATTCTTGAGATACAATAATTGACCCATTCCATGTCTTTATAGAAAACTCAAATAATATGTTTTGATGTGGTGTTTGAATAGTTCTACTAGACCTACATGATATAAAAGAATGTATTTTACCTAGATTAAAAATTACTTTTACTATTCATAAATAAATAACTAGCATACCTGTCACTATTTTATATTCAGGATCCACCTTAGTTGTTGTGATTGTATAATCTTTCCCTTTCTCTCTAGGACATGAAGGTTATTGTCATTAGTTGTCATCAACCACCCTTGGATTAGTACATTGGTTCAAATAATTTTCTAATTCCTTGTAGTTAAAACATTATACAATAAGATGAGGGATGCCGAGAGCATTTTTCTTCTTCTATCACATTGGTGGTTTTCACCCATTGGTAATCGCTTTCCAGGTTCCCTTCCTTCCTACAAGTAAAAAATATAGTTTTCCCCTTCATAAAATTGTTAGGATGCTTCTGACTACACTTGTAAAAAATGGGATGTTGTAGTTTCTTAGATCTATAATACTTTTCTATTACACTATCAAAATTAAAATCCATTTTTGTCTTCTTATCTCTAGACCCATGAGACCCTTGACATTTTATGATCTCCATTTCTTCTTTTATGAAACATTGGAAAATTCCTCAATGATTTTAAAAGTTCCAAATGGATAAGGATATTTATAGACTAATATTTAATCAAAAAAAATATGTAATAAACTTTACATTTAGTGGAAAAAACAAGTTTAAATTCATATCATGAAAAAATTGTGAATTTCTATTCACACACCCTGATTGATTCGTTATCATTTTGATTGCAGAAAAATAAGTACCTATCTATTTTAAGTCAGAGAGCGTGAGTAAAATATTGATCAAAGAACATTTTATAGAATTATTTTCACTAAATCTCTTTGATATCCTAAGCATGATTTATATTTTTAATCAATATACACTATAGATCATCTTCTCGTACCATGCAATAAATAGTTAGTATGAACTTCTCTTACTCAAAGTATTAAAGGATAGAGAATATATTCTCAATGGATATAATAAATTGTTATGAGAGAAAAGGATAAAAAGATCCATTGAATGTAGGAGGATTTTATCACATAAATTTCTAAATTGAAGCTTTCTATTTCTTAGGGAGATTGGGGTGTTCCTAATGATTTATTTTTCTATAAAAACCTGATTCAATTGAGAAATTATTTCCACAATTTTCATGATTAATACTCCCATCTAGTTGGGAATATCATTTGGATATTCATCTCATTTCCCCTCGTATTGGTCATTGGATAAATTCCTATAATTTCAGGAAATTGAATAGAATAAAGGGAAAATAAGGGATGAGTATTTTTATACTGTTATATACATAAAATATAAACTATTAACATTAATGGGATAACTCATAAATTATATATATTCCTTAACCTATGAATTTATATGTTTTAATCTATGTTATCCATGATTTATTTACTAATATAAAATATTATGGGAATTTTTGCCTCCATAATGGTTCATAAGAAGAATGTAAATTTACCAAAGAATATCGCCTGAGATTTTCAAATGAGGTGTTTATAAAGGCCTATTTTCATGAACTAGGTGATGATCGAATATAATGAAATGAACCTTTTTTGGGTTATTACCACTAGAAACAACTACGTGTTATCCACATACACTTTTAGTATATAGACAAGGATGTATTAGATAAGATGCTCTTTACTCTATAATTTACCAAAATATTGGATTTTTTCCAATATTTAGTCTTATTTCTATGGTTTTCAATATATTTTTCTAATACTAATCAAACAAATAACTATACTTTCTTCTGATACCAACTATGACAACACATATCTTTAATACACCATAATTTATGATTTATTATATAAAGGTACACACAGTACAACCCCAGATGATTATGAGCCCTACTATATTTGGTAAATTAGATAAATGAAATGATAACTTAAATCATTAATACAACATCAATATTTGAAAAACTCGGAAACATGTACTTATATTCCTTGGATCTTAAAAAACTACACAAGATAACCTGAGGACATACATAAGAAAGAGGTGAGATATAGACAAAAGTAAGGGAATAATCAAATCATAACATATCGATAGTAATACATGTGATTTAATAGGCATATCAACGAGACATAAAATGGGTGATAATCATAGACATAAAAATTGAGGCATAAAATACAATGAGAGCATGAAGTCAATATAAAAATGTGGAAACAACATAAAATATGACATCATAAGCATGAGTTAAGGATAATATCCAATAAAACATTAGACTGTGTTCTTAGGATAACCTATCAATCCCCATACATGGATTCTCATGAGGTAAAAATATTTCCCAATTCATTAGATAGCTCTATAATTCTAGGTACACCCGACACATTCATATCATGAACATACATAAGTGTGGCACATAGATCATACAACATAATATGACTTTCATCACTTTTAACCCCATGATTAAGGAATGCATGTTACATAAATTGAATTCCCCAATAAATTTATAATATTTATATATTTTTTAATACCTTTGAGTGTAAATGGGTATGGGTATTCACTACACAAATATTTGGCATGTATAATCATATGATAATCTCCATAGCATAACAGTGGTACATAAAGATTCCTGAAAGGGTTAAATGAGAGTGAATGAGGTATCTCATATCTTTGAAATAATAATTAAAGAAATAGGAATCTATTAAAACACATCCAAACATGAAAAATAGGAAATCAAAGATAATATAAAAAAGGTTCCTGAATAAAGAAGTGAAGCAGAGGATCTCTTACCTTGAGAGGGAAATTGTAAAAGATTAGGAGGAGATTATTTAGAGATTTAGGGAACCTTTTGAGTGATCTAATTAGGTAAGTTTATAGTAAAATCATGTTCCAAGGGTTTTTATTAAAATGTAATGGGAGGTTGGGTGGGGGTTTATAGCAAATGATAGGGGAATTCTTTATTAATTTCTAAACTTAGGTTTTGGACTCTATACAATAATTAATATGAATCAAAAACCATCCCATAGTTTTCCCATGGATTCTACCAAAGATTATTGGGTTTAATTATATTATAGGTATAAAAAATATAAATTATTAAATTAATAAACATGATGATGTGTAAGTGAGACATGTTTATAAATAATTAATATTAAAAAATTAAAATGTAATATTAGTATTAGAGGATTCATTAAGGGTTTATAAAATTAATCAAATAACATAAAAAATGAATTATTTTAAGTATAAAACATAATTTTGTCTGTGAATACTATTTATAGTATTTATTACATCACGTTTTTGGGATTTTATGAGTCACAATTCATAGCATATATTTATACGGTATTTAATTTTTACCCAAAAATTCTAGTTTTTTAGAAAATTATGAAAAATTAACCATTGGATAACTCCAAAATGTTGTTTTAAAAAAGAATTTTTATTTTATCCAAATAATTATATAAATTTTATAATTTACAGTTTTTAGTCAAAATCTATATTTATTGAAAGATATTGGGTTTTTGACAAGAAAATTTTTATAACCCTTATAAAAATTACAATTGAATTCCTAAAATTACTCTATAATTTATAGATAATTAAATATTATTTAACAATAATATTTTACTAAAATAAGATTTATTTCAAACTTTATTGAATTCATCAAAAAGAGTTTCTTAGTTAAAACTATTCATTTCCAAAAAATACAATTTATGTTTCATCATATCAAAATATAATTTTTATAAAACTCATTATTTAATCATTTATAAATTAATAATTAAACATGATAAATATAATAATTATTTTACTTAAAATAAAATATAAAAAATAATCTTAAAATTTTTTAGATACAAGCCCCTTGTTATATTAGTGTACACCCTAGGGTAGGGTGTGTGATGGTGGGGCTTTATTGGGGTGATTCAACAAACATGGTTTGGGCCATGATCTAAACAAGCATGAAATTATCTCATAAATGGCTTCACTCATTCTTTAGTTTTGAATATTATATTGGGATTGGTCATGGGAAAGTCCTAGTAAAGCTACCTCACTCTTACGATCTGATAAATGAGCTTCATAGGGTACGATCGCATTGGATGATGTCATTGATCCTTCCTTTTTTCTCAATTGGAATTTATTATAAACTTTAATATACTAATCCTAATGATCACAATACAATGACTATATTATAAATGGTTATTATGATGAACGATCTTATAAATCTGATAGACTATATAATAGTCCAAATTAACCAAAGCAGTGCACATCTTTTCTACTATAACTACATTACTTAATAAGACATTAATTCATTAAAAAAGTGAATTTTCATTATAAAATTTCAGATTGTTATATTATTTCCACCTATTTATTATTCAATCATCTTATGATATTATTTTTAGTGTGTCATGATCCCATACTTATGATCCATTCTGTTATAATAACCAGATAAGTCTCTTGAATTTTATGTATTACTTCACCATGATTATTTACTATTATTATTCCATCACTAGGTATTGTAGCTCACCCTTTTTATTTGTGTATTACATAGGATATCCTATGTAGTAAAATATACTCAACATTATTTAAGGTAACATTATGGAGATAAAAATAAATATGACAGAACTTTTGTTTATGTTGTTGGATTATGTTTATAATATCCCAAATAACTATAAATTTATATTTATAGGTTTTATTTTATATAAATTTATGTTAAAATAATGAAATAAAATATATAAGATACTATTACTACAATAATTGGAATCAGAGCACGACCTAGTTATTTTTGGGTATTAGAATATAAATACATTACAGAAAATACTAGGGATAATTTTAAGTAAAACATCTTAAAATTTTGGTAAATTATTGAGTGTATGGTGTACTAGAAACTATCTGGATACAAATGAGTTGATCCATGTTTTGGTATAGATTTACATAGGCGTAATAAACCTGAAAAAGTTTTTTCATTCATTAACTCGGTCTTTTCTTAGTACACAACCAGTTGTCCTAACATCACACCAAGCATGACACTCCTGAGGGATATGACTTGGTTTATTTAAATGATATTTAGAATCCATTATTAAGGATTTGAAAATATATTATTATGGTATTGTATAATTTGATGATATAGTATATAAATGACCATATTTGCAAATATAACAATAAAAACACCATGGATAACCTAAATTGAAAACTGTGAATTCAGAAGTTAAGGTATAAATATAATATAATATTTATTACTTCTATGTTCAGAATATCCCTTAATTTTATTATTTCATATATAACTGTCCTTTATTTTAGTTAATGGATAGAAATAGAAGTATGTTTTTCTAAAAACCAATGCGATAGAAGGTAATGAATTTTGGTGGGAGATGAATAGTCCCACTAATATGATTAATGAAAACAAGGTTCCGAAAAATCCTAAACTTACGGTCTAATGTTTCAACTAAAATAAACATGGACACAATATAAGTCAATTCTCTAAGGCTATTGTTTTCCAAGATAAATGATTATAATAACCTATAATGTAAATGGAGTAAGGATGATCTTATTCTATCACTACTATTGTGGTGGATCGTGAAAATGAAGTGGTGTCAGGTACACATATTATTTATTCCATATTTTAAATTGTGTTATTTTATTACAATTCTATACATTATTCTGTATCATGAATGTTTAGTAGAACTTTTCAAACACTACCTCAAGACATGGAGTTTTATTTATTAGTTAAAACAAAAAATGATGCAACCATTTCATCTCAATTCAATAACACATATCCAATCAATATTTGTGGGGTGAATCGCCTAGAAAAATATTTTCATAGTCCCTTAACTGTAATTTAATGCTATATATGGAATGGAATTAATGTCTTCATATATATCTAACATCAACTACTTGTAGAAGAAAACCACTTTCCATTTCCAAAAACATCCATAGATTCTATACATGTATAATAAGTATGTGGAATATCCTTTGGAAATTCCATCTCAATAATTTATATTGTTTCTTTATGAGGAATATTCTATAGATCAAATGATTCAGTCAAAGGAGGGTATTATCCTTGAAGAAAATCCCATTTTTTGGGAATATGATGTGTATTACCCTAAGAGTTTCCTAGTTTTCCTCCTAACTAATATGTTGAGTTCTCAATTGAACGTATACCTGGTGATTTTATAATATCTATGATTCTATAAATAATGATCACCATTTAATTAGAAGAACTAAAGTAGAAACTACAATAGAATATTTACATGGGTTTCATATGTGTGAGTTCTTAACCGCGGGGTTCCCCAGTTGTCTTTATCAAGTATAAGGACAAGTTAGTAGTCTTATGCATTGACCATAATGTACTAAAAAAATCATGATAAAGAAAAATTATCCCATACCATATATTGATGACTTATTAGAATAGAAATGTGTGGCCCATTACTTCTCTTTAGTGGACCTTTGGTCAAAATATCATCAATTAAAGGTGAAAAATTAGGATATTACTATGAATACCTTTTTTACAAGGTAAAAACACTATATGGTCATATTAATTCCCATCAAAATCAAAAATTCTCCAAACTTTATCATATAAATAATGAATAGATTTTTAAGAGATTACTTTTGTAAAATTTTGGTAGACTTTATAGATGAATTCTCATATACTCTAAAAGTAAGAAAGAACATAAGGAGAATATTAATAGTTTATTTAAGTCTTTAATAAAGGATAAGTTATATCAAAAGTATAGTAAACATGTTTTTTTATGGTGAAAGAAACATTATTGGGTTATTTTTTAAAAAGTAAGGGGATATCTGATGACCCCTAAACGTCAAAGGGTAATGAAGAATGGACTACACAAACATCAGTATTGTATATCTATAGTTTCGTCGACTTAGATTCGTACGATCAATGATTTTTTGAGGAAATTATCATGACTTACAAACCCAGTAACTTTTATAACATAGAATTGATTACAGTCATATATACTAATGAATACTAAGAGATATTCAAGGAGATGATGAAGTTGTTAACCACCACACCTATACTTAGATTAACCACATGTATAGAAGGATTTGTGATCTATAATTATGGTTCAAAGAAAGGATTGGGTTGTATACTCATTTAAAATGATTAATTAATAACCCATTCCTTTAGATAGTGGATGGTTCTAGAGTATAATTATTCGAATCATGAGAGGAGCTGGAAACTATAATATTCACATTGAAGATATGGAGGAATTTTCTCTACAGAGTAAAGAGTGGCCTATATACAGATCCAAATTATATGAAGTATATATTCACATAGAATGATCGTAATACACACTGGTGAATATGATCATATCTAATTGTGGAATATAATGGATGAATCCACTACCATCCCAAGAAGAAGAATATAGTGGAATAATCTATAATTAAAAAAATTCATACAACTTTATATTTGATGATTATTGTTATTTATTCAATATTATTAGAAATAAAAAGAGTGTACATTAAAATCATTAAGGAAGGAACCACATCATATGTTTCTAAAATTATAAAAAACCTGGAAAAGTGATAATGAATATACTAAATATTGTAATACATGTAAATATGGTTTACATTTCCATTTGGTTGCTTACTAGATTAGAACTTTGAAGTTAATAGTTCTTATCCTGGAGTAGTCTCTAGATTGGTGACCTCTTAAGATGTTCCAAGGGTGTGTGTTAGTGTAAAAAATCACACTAAATGAACATGTGTTGACATATGATGTTAATCAATAGTGTGATAATGGACCCATGTGGTTAATATCCTATGGTTTCCTATGAAGTAAAAAATGTATTATAGGGGACCCATGTGGTTAGATGCCTTGGTTTATAGTTCCAGGATGTTTGGTCATGAAAAATGGTATCATAGGTAAAACCTTGTCAGAAGTGTAGTGGAACTTCCAGGGTTTGAGGTGTGGTATCCACGATAGGGATGTTTTTATTTGAAGGGGTGGATAGTGAAACACACCTTGAAAAGTGAGACATAATAAAATAAATTTTACTACCCATGTTTATAATACTCACCATTATTTTTTAAATTTTAAATTATTAAAAATCCACTACTAAGAATTCTTAGAATACAATAGTGGTAGGATGGGTGACCTCTTCAGAGGTTTCCCAGGGTGTGTGTGAGTGAGAAAAAAACACATTGGAAGAACATGTGTTAACTTTTGGAGAAAATCATTAGAATGAGAATTTACCCTAGTGGGTAATATCTTTTGGTATACTGGGTAGAAAACCAAGGTATTATAAGAGACCCATGAGGCTAGTTAACTAGTTTCATGGCCTAGGGAGGTTTGTTCATGACATAACTGGCTGCCCAAGCATCCATTTTAGTCAAGATTAAAAAATATCAAAGGGGTGATGTGAAGATATAGAAAAAGGTGGATTTTATTTGAAAGGGGAAATATTTAGAGATCATTATTAACATAGAAATAATTTTTTTAGATTTGGGACACAGCTATGTATACCATCATTGGATGAGATAATTAATGAGTTGTTTAATGGTCCCCATATCTCAAAATTATCTATCCCCCAGGAAGCACAAATATATATAGAAATATATGATAAAACTATTGGTGGGATAAAATATAGAATGCAATTTTGAAATATACTTATAAGTTCCTAGTTTGTCAAGAAGTGAAGGTATAATTTTATAAGTCCAAGGGGATGATGAAACCATTTCCTCTTACGTAATAGAAATTAGAGAATATAACCATGAATTATGTCACAATTATTCCAAATACATACAATAGATAAAATTACATATGGGTTTTTTATACTTTCTTAAAAATACTACTAACTTAATTATTATTCAAGAATACTTATCACTTGATCATCTTGAAAATATATACATTAGAGAAGTGGTGAAGCTGTATAGAAACCCACTTTATATTGTATATAATTGAGATCCTATGTTAACTAACAAGTTTTAAAAAATTATTCAATATGTTTTTAACATTGATTTGAACTTTCATATGGCCTATCACCCATAGACAGAAGGACAATATGAAAGGAGAAATCGTACACTTGATGATACGATAAGAGCCTCCTCAGTGGATTTTAAAGGATTTTGGGATACAAATCTTCCCATTTTAAAGTTATCATACATAAATAGATTCTAATAAATCATTAAAATGACTCTATATGAATCCCTATACTGGAAGAAATATAGGAAAACTTTGTTCTATGATATTGTTGGTGAACAAAAGATGTTAAAACCTAAATATGTCAAATATATTGTAAAAACTAGAGATTTTAAGAGGAACATAATGTTTGATAACATATATGATATGAAACACCAATATTAGAAGATAGTGTAACACCCCAAGACTTTATTATATATGTTTTTAAATAAATATGATCTCTTTGATAGCTTACAGAACATTCAACCCCGAATCTAAATTAACAACAATATATTTTACCGTTATAAAATTGTTGTAAAATTAGTGGGTATTAATATTACTAAATAAATTATGAAGATTATAGATTTTAAAATGTTCATTGATTATCATTTGACTATAAAAATGAAAAACATTTGAAATAAAAAGAAACATTTTCTAAAAAATTGTATTTTTCTATAAGATGATTTAAACACTCTGCGCACATATTTTAAAATAAAATATGAAATACTTTAGAAACTATATTTGATAAAATAAATTTAATTTTTGAAATCAGAATATCAAATTTTTATAAGGGTTATTTTTTTTGTATTTTTCTCAAATGTTTCTTTTTTGATGAATAGTAAAAAAATACCGATTTTAATTGAAAACTGCCTTTTCGTTTAAATAATTGACATAGTTAAATTTTATTTTAAGTTGATTTTAAAGTCAAATTAGTGAAATTATTTTAAATTTAACAAATTTTTTCCATTTTAATAAATTTTATATTAGATTTTGATATTAGAACCTTCTATACTTATGAATATTTTCTCTTTGGAAAGGATCTTTTTCATATCATCCACGTGTATAATTTCTTATTAGATTCTTAAACTTATATATTGAATATGGAAAAATTAATTCCATATTATTAATCTGAATTATTTATATTATATAATAAGTTAAACCTAATTTATGGCCATTTTGAATAGTAAAATCAAAAAAAAATAATTATTATAATTAAGGTAAAAATGGGTTTACTGGGGGTTTAACTAAGAAGATAAGGGTTAAAAATGACCTAATAAATATCCAACACCCATTATATATACATATTGTGACTTTGTAACCTATAAGTATTGATAATGAACCATTTTCCAAGATTTTGGAATAATGAATAGTGGGTTTGATTTATTCTTTTAAAAAATTCCATGTGTGTCCTCTCCCCCACATATAAAAGGTCACCCCTATCCTCTCGTATTCACACTTACAAAGACATTTGGTTCATAAAATAACTATGAAAATCACTTCCTTACTCAACTACAAACATCTTATAGCCCTTGTTTTGATCATAAATCCAACCAGGGAAGGATTTTGGTGAAATCCTAAAGAAGTTGTCTGAAGAAGAGGTAATATTCTTAAACTAGATTTTTTATTTTGTTTCATATTACATATTCGTAAAATATTAATATAGGGCCCCTTCCTTAAACATTAAATAATCTTGAGATAAGTCAACAATTTTACTTAAATTCACTTCAAGGATCATTTTAGGTTTAGAAATTTATAGAATTAGGTTATAACTCATACATAACAACTTAAAAATTAAAAGTTGAAACTTCTAATCACTATCCAATTTTTTTCATAAAAGAAAAACTTTTTATCAAGAAATATGGTTCATTTCATGTTTAAACAAAATGACATTTACTTGATCCAAAAATTGACTCAATTATTCTTTAAGTCCTATAAAAACATTTCAAAACCTAGTATGAGCATAAAAGGCTCAGTAATGGATACATAAAAAATGAAAACTGTTAGTCATTTGAAAACAAGTAAACCATGAATACATTGTCATAAAGTAATATTTTTCATCTTTAAGAAGTAGTAAATATACTTCAATGAATAAAAGCTCATTGCTTACCATTCTTTAGACCAAAATACTTCCATATATCCCATAGAAAGAAACATAAAACATATTAAGGTAACTTGGGACATAAGCATACTTAAATATAATAACTATACGGTCGAATTCCAAACACATCCCTAAATGGAATGGCAATATGACCGAATTCCACACCCAATGAATTAGAGGTTAAAACATAAAAACCCATCCTTGGTTTATCACAAAACCACTCATATTTTATTTATCATGTCACCACATATCTTTAGTTTATCACGTTACCACCCATAAAATGTTCAAGTACCATTATATATAATCAAAACATAAAAGATTCCAATTATCAACATTTCCCTCAGAAAATTTTATTTGAAATCACAAGAAATTATTTCAAGATATTAAAATAGTAAATCTACTTTCAATACCATTTTCAATTCCAAAACACCTCAAAAGGTAATAAAAGATTTACTTTCCTTTTAAAAACGTTGTGGTTTATAGAGGAAGCCAAATATCAAATAAGTTACCACGACGAATGAGTCATTGTTGGCGTATACGTTAAAAACATTTCTTTTTGGTTGTTTAGTAAAACGATTCACAGAAAAATATTCCCTTTGAACGAAATTAAAATTAAAATTAGTTTATTATAAATAGTATAAAATACGGTAGTGTATATTATCAAAATATTCCTCAATGAAAGGAGATTGAGACGAAGTCCCTTAGCTTGAGTCTGACAAGTCACATATAATAATTATGTTACTAAATAAAAAACATTTTTTAATTTATACATTATTGAGAAACTTTTTCATGTTTATTATTCATTTTATATCACTTATTACCATGTTATAAAAATTACATAATTATTTATGTTTATATCAGACATTTTGTCGATATTCGGTACTTGAGTCGAAAATGAACTTGTTTTGATGTAAATTATCCAAATATTTAAAATTACATAAAATATTGAATATTATTTCATATATATCAAGTATATATGTATTTATAATATCCATAATATTTTGAGATTAGCAATTAAATGCACCGTTCATGGAGATGGTAGGTTGTACGTACGGATGGACGCTACTTTTATTTCTTTGTCATATTAGAAGAATAAAAATAAAATGAAACATATGAATATTATAATTACAGTATAATATCTATTTTAAATATTTCACATAGGTTCATTAACATCATTCTTTATATGTTCCATGTCACGAACCAAATATGGTCGCCACCAAAATCGACACCAAACCAAGCCCGTGATATGGCCCGAAGGGCGTTCCTGATCCCCACGGGCTGGCACAAGTGCCCGGGTATCATATAATGATAATTGGGAACGATTTACCCGATTCTATAAACATTAAACAACAAAAAAACTCAATAAAACAAATCTGGATTTTTCAACTAAAACCATCTTTTACAAAATTTCAGAACTGAATTACATAAGTTAAAACTACATTTAAAGACCATTACAAAGGTAAAAAAACAAATAAGGACAGCCTAAGAACCCTTTTGTCAAGGGGCACCACCCTTATGCTATCTCCACAAGACTTCACTACCAAGGACCTGCTAGAAACCCGAACCACTGGAACAAAAAAAACTGTACCCAACCTGCGACAACAAAAATAACCAAGTATACTTACACCCAAGGGTGTAAGTAGGGTGTGAGCCAAAGACCAATAGGATACCACCACTAATATATTCCATGTGATAAACATTTAATGGCGAAAAGCATGCATGTTTTCAAAGACATGAGATGCTAGTTAAAATTTCTAAAAGATGCAACATTAAATAAAAACAGTTTTTAGGTGGGATAATTTAAAGAATAAAAATATTTAAAATAAATACCATAGCTACTGAATTTTACAGCCTCTCATACCGTATACCGACGGTAATAACAAAGTATCCAGTGAGCACAAGCAATGGGAAATAACCCCTAGGCACTAGCTAGCTGTGGGTCCCAGGTACCTCGTATCTCGGTGAAGGTAACCATCACAAATATCCATTATCGTGCACGAGCCACTAGTAGGGAACATACCCATAACCTAGTGGTCCCCAATAATCATCATCATAGTTTAGTTAGAGTTGTAAGTGTCAATCTTGCTAAGTGAAACTGAGGCCAAACCTCACAGATTCACTAGCATACTAGTACACGTCCACCCACCTAGATACCCGGGTTTTCCCTTTGTGCTCAAACAAGTTCAGCAATCCAAGAAGTATAGTTTTCACATGAAAATATCACTTCCACATCACAAATTAACCAAACAGCCCCATGTACATCACACAAGTCAAAAATTCCACTTTTCATTCAAATGAATTTTGAAATCAAACTCACTCCAAATTGCCTACAACACTTTTCAAATTTCATTAACACTTCCACAAATCCATTAAACAATTTTATAAAACCATTACAAGATATTCAACTCACATAACAGCCCACACACATGTCACACAATACCATTCTCACCTTCACAATTCATTTTATAAATAAACTCACATGAAATATCCCACACCCGTGTTTCGCACACCAAACACAATTTAGTAAAACATTTCGACAATTTATAAAAAAAATTATAAAAATGTTCAACATCTCAAATCACCACTTTACCATTAAAAAACCCACATTAGGTGAACACACTCACCCAAACAGTACATATACACCCTTTCCCAACTTTGTGTAACCAAATAAAACATTGGCAATTTTTATAAAACAAACCCAAGAGGTATAACCATTGTTTGCACACTAAACCCATTTCAAAACCCTCATTTAAAAGAAAAATCATACCAATACCAATCCAAAACAGAATTGTTCAGCCCTAAAACAATTATTAAACCACCCCCAAATGTTATAAGAATACATCAAATAATACCACAACGATACACATGAAAAACACACGTTTTCATAAATCACCTTCAAGAAGTACAACATGTTTTTACTCCTTAAACTCATTAAAAAAAAACCTACATTCAAGGCCAACATGACAATAAGGAATTAACAAACCAGAATTGGAATCCCCTTTCAAGACTAATAAATCACTTTCATATGTTATAAACTAAACCCGAACATTACCCCAAGAGTCACACATGAAAAGTACCCAATTTCAAGCTATAATGCAACTAAAAATTAAATGTTCAACCAAATCCATCAAAACTGTTTTCACAACACATAAAACAGATTATAAACATGCTAAATTAATAATCCATGCAAGCTAACTCATCATAAAATGGCTACACATGGAATCACCTACCTTTTGAGTCGAAATCCTCAAAACTTGGTGCGAAACCTTAAGCGCACCACCGCCGCACCACAAGGAATATAAATCCATACCTAGACCACCAAAAATTGAACCAAAAGATACCAAATCAGACCTTAGGATCGAACCCTAACTTCTGGACATTTTAGAATATAATGAAAGAGGGAGGAAACCCTAAGGAGAATGAAAAATTGAAGAGAGAAACACTTACTCAAAACAATCATGAATAAAACGACCCAAAATCCACCAGATTCTGAATCTGAAAACATCCAACCATTCAAGGGATGTTAGAAAAAAGATTATGAGACCATGTAGGAATTTGAATGGGAAACAAAGAGTGAGAATTGAAGGATTTATGAAGGAAACAAATTACCTTTATTAATCTGCCCGAAATGTGAGTGCTTCAGAAGTTTCGACCTAAACCGCAATGAAACGGAGCTTCAAAGAGGGTGGGAGGATATGGGACGCGCGGATGGGTTCAAGGGGAGTGTTTGGGGCTTGGAATCACCGAAGAAACCTTAATATTGTATATGTTATTAATTAAACAAAATTTATTTTTAAAACTGGAATTGGGATTTCGGGCAGGCCCAATCCCTTAAATAAAAACCCATATACAACTTGTTTATGGTTTTCTAAAGGCTCCAAACTACAATGGTGGTGTTTCTATATCAGGGTAGACCATTTAGGAACTTGAATGGGTGAAAAATATTAAAAATTGGAAATGTTATAAAAGAAACAAAATTTATTTTTAAATCTGGAATTGAGCTCACGGTTTGGCCCAATTCATGAAAACTCACCCATTCCACCATAAAAGCTTGACAAACCCCAAAAACAAATCATAAATGAAAAATAAATGAAATTTAACTTTAAAATAAGTCATTTATGTGACAATTCTCCCCACCATGAAAACTTTCCGTCCCCGGAAAGTGACCACAAGGCCAGATACCAAAACCATGCCCAACCGATAAACTAAGATGTAATTCTTTGCCAAGCTTTGCCCCCAAGGGTCAAAACACCTCCAGTGATCAATTAAGGAATGATTAATCTCACAACCCAAACTTACACCACATTACTGAAATGATCAATCACATTCATACATTATCCCAAAATGAAACTCCTCGAATGCTATCCGAACAAGACTCAAGCAATTCACCCAAACGAACAACAACTTCAAACAAGGTTACACATACCTTGCTACAACTAAACCATTGGTCACTCTCCAATCTCAATGGTTACCCAAAGAAGATTTAGGTAGCTTGATAGATCTGAATGAGACTACCTACCAACAATCCTTGACCTTGGATAAGACTAAGTTATTGGTACGGGGAAAAAAAAATAGGCTCCCCACCGTAAGAACCAACAATCTTAATCGACCAGCATGGGCCGGTACAGAAAGACCCCAAAATATAAAGTGTTGGGACGACCACATGGTGAGTCTTAACGGTTTGGGAAACCATGAACCAACAGTGGAGATTCTTCTATCTACATGGTTTTTTTTGTTCATGGTTAGAACTAACCATGTGAAAACCGCGTGCTCAACTTTTCAATCCAAATTTCCAACCATTCTTCAAAGACTCAATGGAAACCAAATGGGGAGGGAATAACATTGTGTGATGACATGGGTACAAAACCCTCCACCTATTTCCACAGAACAGGAACAACAGAAGAAATATGATGACACCATAGGTTTAAACTCTTCCTATCTTTCATACTGAGGATAAGACTTTGTACAAGGGTTTAAACGACACTGGGGTTTCCCCTGACTACGCGCCAGCTTCTCTCCGGGACCTATGGCTGGAGCTCAAAATATTGAAGCATCTTCGGCCACGCAGTTTGGCTGTTGAAACCCCTATGTGGAACTTCTTCTTTAGGTGCCACAAACAACTACACCGCATACCCTGATGGGTTCATAAAGACATAACACACTCCATAACTCACTTTACCAAAACCATACATTTCACTGAAACAAGGGATCAGAATAAGCACACACATCACACCCTTTTTTTCTTTGGCTGAGAAACAACAGAAGGGCAGTACACATATAAACATTGTCCTCTAAGGTAGAGGATTTGATGTTTTTCCCAAGGGATACATACTCCCAACATAACATAGAACCTAAGAGGATAGTGTGACCTTGACCTTTATAGTCAAAAGAGCACACAACATCACAATGCATCACCGAACATGACCCCTGTGATTGATAGAAACAATACATGGAACATGACCATATTCCAAGTCCCTAAACAACAGACAAGTCCAAAAAGTGGACACAATATCCTATCAGGACCAAAATCTCAAAATTGGTGGTTTAATAATAACTCTTGCTTCAAGGAAACTATGAAAAACCCAGAGGCCCTCTTAGACACCATCATGACACTCATCCACACTAACAACCAAAGAACACTTCCACCATCGATGAATCAAGAAACTTAAGAAACCAAGGCCTCTTTCAACCTTCCACAAGAACTATCCCACTACAAGAGGATCTACAAATCAACTAAATGAATGGTTGTAGACTCAATCAACAATGATCTATAAAATATTCCTTATATTGATCAACTGGAGGATTTTCCAATGGAGAAACAATACTGGTTGCACTTCAGTTCTGCACTAACCCTAAATGGGGGCATACCTTATCCAATGGGAGAACCCAAGGAACCAACCAAGATGGTTCATTGGTCAAAATATACCACAAACCAGATCCAAACACATGAAGGGAACCATCATAAAGGCGCCCCAAAACATTTTTCAAAAGAGACCACTAATTGTCCCTATAACACAACTTACTGACCAAACCCAAACCCAAAACACAGTTCAAACAGGAGGGGTTCTTGGACGAAAAACATCCCACAAAATCAATATTTTCCAAAAACACATAATATAAACCATTCCATACAATTCATCAAGTCTTCATGTTTCTCTTTAAAAACAATTCTTTAAAAACAAATGGTTCAGTGGTTAGCACATCCACCAATGGTACCCCATGGGCCTTACACATGCATGTTTCTGTGCCACACTGGGAACCCTCCTCGTATCCATCTCGACACTCATCCAGTCATTTCATCAACCATCCATCTTCCCATATAACCCCATGCATGTGGTTGCTCACGAAAATACCAAAGGTTAAAACAAAAATTTGTTCCACTTTTCAAAACCAAAACGGTCAACCAACACATCCTTTTTCCTCAAAACCGCTAACCATGAGATCAAAATCCCAACTCAAATCTTAGAAAAATTTCAGAAAGTCACAACCATTTAGAAAATAACTCACTTTCAAGATATTCACATCAATTTCAAAACATCTCATCCCATTAAAGCACACTCTGATTGTTTAGAAAACTCTATTGGAAACACTTTTCAAAACCAACTTCAATATAGTTCCCGCTTTCAAAGAGGTGTGAGCACACCATTTTATATTTCAAAACAATTCTGAAAATTCAGTTCTGCCATTTCATAAACCCAACCATTCCCTCTTTATTTGAAAATCATTTCATAAAAACTTTACGCTTCTTAAAACCAAGTCACCTTAAAACCAAAATGCCAAGATTTCAAAACTAAAGAACACCAGACAATGCAAGAGGAAACTAGTTTCAGTGGGTGACTTGGACATATGGTTGGCGGCCATATTCCAATCACTTCACTGTCACAGAGAGTGTTATAGGAAATATCCCCGGCTCCACATGGCTTGCCAGACCCTGCGAGCTCATTGAGACCATTAACCCAACTCTCTTTTCATTTCCCCTAATCATCATCAAACCAAGAAAACCCAAAGACATAGACAAATCCAAACTTCCCCTGGCGACTTGAATCCTGAAATGAGGTGTGGTGATCAAGCACACTACCCATAACCAGAATTCCATGTCCCAACAATCATAACTCTAGACTATGTTGACTATTTCCCAAATAACATGACTCAAATGGAGCGAACCTCCCTCTGATACCATTTTGTCACGAACCAAATCTGGTCGCCGCCAAAATCGACACCAAACCAAGCCCGTGATATGGCCCGAAGGGCGTTCCCGATCCCCACGGGCTGGCACAAGTGCCCGGGTATCATATAATGATAATTGGGAACGATTTACCCGATTCTATAAACATTAAACAACAAAAAAACTCAATAAAACAAATCTGGATTTTTCAACTAAAACCATCTTTTACAAAATTTCATAACTGAATTACATAAGTTAAAACTACATTTAAAGACCATTACAAAGGTAAAAAAACAAATAAGGACAGCCCAAGAACCCTTTTGTCAAGGGGCACCACCCTTATGCTATCTCCACAAGACTTCACTACCAAGGACCTACTAGAAACCCGAACCACTGGAACAAAAAAAACTGTACCCAACCTGCGACAACAAAAATAACCAAGTCTACTTACACCCAAGGGTGTAAGTAGGGTGTGAGCCAAAGACCAATAGGATACCACCACTAATAGATTCCATGTGATAAACATTTAATGGCGAAAAGCATGCATGTTTTCAAAGACATGAGATGCTAGTTAAAATTTCTAAAAGATGCAACATTAAATAAAAACAGTTTTTAGGTGGGATAATTTAAAGAATAAAAATATTTAAAATAAATACCATAGCTACTGAATTTTACAGCCTCTCATACCGTATACCGACGGTAATAACAAAGTATCCAGTGAGCACAAGCAATGGGAAATAACCCCTAGGCACTAGCTAGCTGTGGGTCCCAGGTACCTCGTATCTCGATGAAGGTAACCATCACAAATATCCATTATCGTGCACGAGCCACTAGTAGGGAACATACCCATAACCTAGTGGTCCCCGATAATCATCATCATAGTTTAGTTAGAGTTGTAAGCGTCAATCTTGCTAAGTGAAACTGAGGCCAAACCTCACAGATTCACTAGCATACTAGTACACGTCCACCCACCTAGATACCCGGGTTTTCCCTTTGTGCTCAAACAAGTTCAGCAATCCAAGAAGTATAGTTTTCACATGAAAATATCACTTCCACATCACAAATTAACCAAACAGCCCCATGTACATCACACAAGTCAAAAATTCCACTTTTCATTCAAATGAATTTTGAAATCAAACTCACTCCAAATTGCCTACAACACTTTTCAAATTTCATTAACACTTCCACAAATCCATTAAAAAATTTTATAAAACCATTACAAGATATTCAACTCACATAACAGCCCACACACATGTCACACAATACCATTCTCACCTTCACAATTCATTTTATAAATAAACTCACATGAAATATCCCACACCCGTGTTTCGCACACCAAACACAATTTAGTAAAACATTTCGACAATTTATAAAAAAAATTATAAAAATGTTCAACATCTCAAATCACCACTTTACCATTAAAAAACCCACATTAGGTGAACACACTCACCCAAACAGTACATATACACCCTTTCCCAACTTTGTGTAACCAAATAAAACATTGGCAATTTTTATAAAACAAACCCAAGAGGTATAACCATTGTTTGCACACTAAACCCATTTCAAAACCCTCATTTAAAAGAAAAATCATACCAATACCAATCCAAAACAGAATTGTTCAGCCCTAAAACAATTATTAAACCACCCCCAAATGTTATAAGAATACATCAAATAATACCACAACGATACACATGAAAAACACACGTTTTCATAAATCACCTTCAAGAAGTACAACATGTTTTTACTCCTTAAACTCATTAAAAAAAATCCTACATTCAAGGCCAACATGACAATAAGGAATTAACAAACCAGAATTGGAATCCCCTTTCAAGACTAATAAATCACTTTCATATGTTATAAACTAAACCCGAACATTACCCCAAGAGTCACACATGAAAAGTACCCAATTTCAAGCTATAATGCAACTAAAAATTAAATGTTCAACCAAATCCATCAAAACTGTTTTCACAACACATAAAACAGATTATAAACATGCTAAATTAATAATCCATGCAAGCTAACTCATCATAAAATGGCTACACATGGAATCACCTACCTTTTGAGTCGAAATCCTCAAAACTTGGTGCGAAACCTTAAGCGCACCACCGCCGCACCACAAGGAATATAAATCCATACCTAGACCACCAAAAATTGAACAAAAAGATACCAAATCAGACCTTGGGATCGAACCCTAACTTCTGGACATTTTAGAATATAATGAAAGAGGGAGGAAACCCTAAGGAGAATGAAAAATTGAAGAGAGAAACACTTACTCAAAACAATCATGAATAAAACGACCCAAAATCCACCAGATTCTGAATCTAAAAACATCCAACCATTCAAGGGATGTTCGAACAACGATTATGAGACCATGTAGGAATTTGAATGGGAAACAAAGAGTGAGAATTGAAGGATTTATGAAGGA
Organism: Viscum album; assembly: GCA_963277665.1. Classification (NCBI taxonomy): domain Eukaryota; kingdom Viridiplantae; phylum Streptophyta; class Magnoliopsida; order Santalales; family Viscaceae; genus Viscum; species Viscum album. Next base: position 2,104,308,067 of record OY728161.1, on the reverse strand, counting down.
AACAAATTACCTTTATTAATCTGCCCGAAATGTGAGTGCTTCAGAAGTTTCGACCTAAACCACGATGAAACGGAGCTTCAAAGAGGGTGGGAGGATATGGGACGCGCGGATGGGTTCAAGGGGAGTGTTTGGGGCTTGGAATCACCGATGAAACCTTAATATTGTATATGTTATTAATTAAACAAAATTTATTTTTAAAACTGGAATTGGGCTTTCGGGAAGGCCCAATCCCTTAAATAAAAACCCATATACAACTTGTTTATGGTTTTCTAAAGGCTCCAAACTACAATGGTGGTGTTTCTATATCAGGTTAGACTATTTAGGAACTTGAATGGGTGAAAAATATTAAAAATTGGAAAAGTTATAAAAGAAACAAAATTTATTTTTAAATCTGGAATTGAGCTCACGGTTTGGCCCAATTCATGAAAACTCACCCATTCCACCATAAAAGCTTGAAAAACCCCAAAAACAAATCATAAATGAAAAATAAATGAAATTTAACTTTAAAATAAGTCATTTATGTGACATTCCATGTATGGAATAACCGAGTCATATCACTTTGAGGGTGCGGTTTTCCATACTTCTCAAATGAAATTATCGTATAAAAAAATATGAAAGAATGAAGGTATGTTTAATTTAACGTATCCAAAATACTAAATTGTTTATAAAATACATATTAAAATATTATTTGAATATAATAATGGTTTTATGATCATCCATGAAGGTGATAAATGAAAAGAAAAAAAATATTATTCACAGAGGCAATTAATCGACATGACTTGGGAAATAATTTCGTTTATTTGAATAATTGGAGGTGAGAAATGAAACGGATATTAGATATTCCATTAGAAACATGAAACTATATTATATAAATTATTCTATAGTAATCATTAATTTATGGATTAATTATTTAGGTATAAATTATAAAAATAAATAAATTAAGAGCGGTACTTTTAGAAAATAATCTCTTGAATATCTCCTCCATGAAAGACCCTTGAGGACCTTGGATTTGGTATTTTGGTGAGACAAGTATAAATTAGATGTATGGAGAGTGAGTAGGAGAGGTTTGGAAAGATATTTTAGGAGCTAAAAGGATTTTGTTTTGTGGAAAAAGGGTGGTGGATAGGTTGTATTAATACTTGAGGAGAGGTGGGTTCAAGTGATTAATTTGTTGACTATTTTATATTAAAATCCAACCATATAGATATGGAATTAATTTAAAAAAAATTTATTTTAATTAAGGGTTAATGGATGGTTTGGGTTGATACACACCTCAACCAACCATTAAATTTTGTAGTTTTTAGGTATCTTATACTTTTTACTGTTAACTTTAACCCATGTCAAAATTTAACTTTTACTTTGGTAAATAATTTTTTTACCATGGTAAATTTTTTATACCTAAAAAATAAATTTACCTTAAAACCTAATTTGGTCTTTATTATTATAAATATTAAATCCATTTTATCAAATTCAATACACATATATTAGAAAATTTTATTTAAAATTAATTCCCCAAACCGAACTAAAAATGGGTTTTTAAAGTGAGACGTTCAAAAGTTGAAAATATTTTTATATCTTGTCTACTTTAAATTGTTTCCAATGAAATACATTGGATTAAATGATAAGAAATTAGTTTATTTAAACTCTAATAAAATTTAGATTATTATATTACTATATAAATAAATTAGAGTAAAAAGTATTTTTGAATTAAAATTTAGTATTTTTCACTGTTCATTAAAATATGGAAGTCATCAGGAAAATACCAAAAATTTATACAAACTAAATTTTGATGTCCTAATTCTAATGAAGAAGTTTATTATGTCAAATATAAATTATAAAATTTTCAAAAAATCTATTTAAAAATGGTTCTCCATCAAAAGGCAGTAAAACAACCTTTAAAAAATATTAGAATATTTAATGATTAAAATAGAATTTTTTCACACTTTATGCCTCTAAAATTTATTAGATAAATGTAAAACCATTTAAAAAATATGTGTAATCATATTTTAGTTAGTTATTTTTATTCCCAAAAATACAAAAGTTAGGATTTAACTAACATTTAACATAATAATAGTTTTACTGTATTATTTTTCAGTATAACTTAGTATTGTGTGAAGCATAAGATTTCGGAGAAACCTATTGTAGCGTGTTGAGTACGCTATCGGAAAAAGATTCCCATTTTACATAAAATTAATTTATTTTTCATAAATATTAATAGATTTAAAAAATGTATTATTCTATAAATACCTAGGATGTTACATCCATCCCCCATTTTGGAAATTTTGTCCCCATAACTTTATTTACTTATCAAATAAGTGGGGGTATTTCTCTCTCATAGAATTTTCAGATTTCGATGTTTCCTCTAAAACCCTATAGTTTTCCCCAAAAACCTTTACCTGATGAGTCACCTTATTCCACAACTCTTTATCTCTACGGTTAAAAATATTTACTTACTGTTCATCATAAGAAATATTCTATTCCAAATGAACTACCTATGGACTCAAAACATGAGATAGATCCGACATATACTTTCTTAACATTGAAAATTGAAAAAAATTGTGTAACTAGGATAAAATCATAGGTAAATCCACTATATAAGAAACTAATCCAACTCTCTCTAGGATATCATAGTGTCTAATGAACCTTGAACTCAACTTCTATTTCTTACCAAAAAAACAAACACTTTTCAATGGTGAAACATATATAAATACATGATCACCTACCTTGAAAGAAAGATCTTTCCTCTGGTTATCTACATCACTTTTCTACCTACATTGTTCTATCATCAAATTCTTATAAATCGGCTGATCTTTTTCTGCCATCTCTTCTTCAAATTATGGTCCCATCAACTTCCTTTCACCCACTTCACCCCAAAAAGTTGGAGTTCGACGCCACTTTCTATATAATAATTCAACTGGTGCCATATGTATACTAGAATTAAAACTGTTATTATAAGAAAACTCAACCAAAGATAAATATTGATACCAAATTCCTCAGTAATCCATTGAGAAATAACATAGCATATAACTCCACAACCTTAAATGTTACTTAATCTGGAGATAAGTCATTAATTTTACTTTAATTAAAATCAAGGATCTTTTAAGGTTTAGATATTTAGAGAATTATGACATAAATATTACATAAAAAAACATAGAAATACAAAGGGTACACTTCCAATAGTATCTATTTATTTCATAATAATACAAATTTTAAAAAGAAAAATGGTTTCTTTTCATGTTTTTTTATCATAATTTTCCTTCACTCAATCCTTGACTATATTCTCCCTTAAATCCTGTGAAAACATTTAAAACTTAAGATGAGAAAAAATATTCAGTAAGTGACCTAAAAATAAATAAAACCCATTAGTACAGTTAAAACTTGATTACTTATTCATTGTTTTTTGAGCAGTTGAAACAAAACATTTTCAAACGAATAACACTCATACTTTTTTCTCAATGAAAAATACTAAAAAAAATAAAAAACAAATAAAACTCCTTATAGCATTATATAAATAAAACACTTTAAAACATATTCTAATTAAAATAACAATATAGTTGAATTTGAAATTGGAGATCTATAATGGGTATCACCCATCATATAAGCTATATCGGGCTCACCCATGAGTTATAATGGGGCTCAAACCTTCGTATAAGCTATGTCGGGCTCACTAGTGAGCTATAATGGGGCTCAAACCGACATATAATCTATATTAGGTTCACCCGTGAGGTATAATGGGTCTCAAACATTCCTATAAGATATATAAAAATCACCCATGAGCTATAATGGGGATCATACCTTCATATATGCTATATCGGACTCACCCGTCTCATATAATCCTTATGTACCATTTTATGAATAAAACATGTTCATCACAAAATAGATTGTTGAAAGCTTCTTCTAATCCCATATGAAAAAAATTCCATATAAAAATAACATTTTCATTTAAGAACCCATTTTAATACCAAGATACCCAAATAAAGGAATAAGGTATTTATTTTCATTTTAAAATACAGTTAGGCTTATAGAGGAAGAAAAATATCAAATGAGGGTTACAGTGATAGGGAAGTCATTGTCACCAAATATGTTCGTATCCTTTGGATGGAGGTGTGTGTAAGTGTAGTTATAATACTTCTCATAACAACATCATATAATTATCAGGATACTGGTTTTATTGTGTAATCATATAAAAAGAAGATCATATAGAGTGTAGGAGGAAACTAAAGGAAAGGAACTTGATAGAAGATATTACCTTTAAATCGGGTAACAAATTTTGATTTGAGCCAAAAGTATTTCTTGAATATTTTTCTACCCAAGGTGAGTATTATAGGAGGATTTATGGGATTTGGGGATATTATTTGATCTAAATTTGAATAATCCAAGGTGGTTGAGAGGTATGAGTAAGTGGGTAGAGTGGGTGACCTTTTATAAGACGGAGGAGTGGCACTTTATGGAGGTATTGAAATATTATTTTATTATAAATTTATTTTCAATTAAAAATTGTCCAAAACTCATTTAATTAAAATATAATATTATTTAGGATATAATAAACATCATCCAATTTTTTTTAAACAAGTTTATATTATAAAATTAACCTTACCTTATAGCTTTAACCATTTGTTAAAAATATTAACTCTTACCAGGTCTTCTTGTATTTTCACAATACGTGGTTACTATTGTAACTATAAAATTCTAATAGAATAAATATTGGATAATTAATGAAATTTTTAACATTATATTAGATTTTTGGTCGAATCATATATTTTTAGATATATTATATCACGTAATAAAATAATATTTATTTTAAAAACTCATTTATGTCAATGTTTACACTATTTAGTAATTGATTTTTGTTAAAGTCATTAAAACTTGATTCCTTCTAACAGAAGTAATTAAATGAAATATAATATGTCATAATAATCCCAAAAATTCATATATGGCATCAAAACGTTCAAATTATTTTTATTTTAACATTTATAATATCATTTATTTTAATCTTTCATTAATAAGTTAATAATTACATCCTCATTGTGTCATAAATAACATTATTTATTTAATGTATAAAAATTATAAATAAAGTACCATTATGAAGGAACTATTGTTAAATTTATAATGACTATTTATAGTCAAATATATCAGTTATATTACCCTATATTAAAATATTTTTAGTAAATGATACATGTTTATGTTATATTTCTCTTTACTTTAAATTAATTTTCATAACATGTCATTATCAAATTCAAGTGGCTCCAGGGGTTCCCAAAATCTACCCAAGGATTCCCATGGTCTGAAATATATTATCCAATAGGATTAGTACCTGTTTTATGGTAGTTTAATATTAATATAATACTATTTTTACCCTTATTTACCAAATTTACCCTTTAACCATGGTAAATAAAAATAATTACTAAAGTTACTATTCATAATGTCTAAAAATAAAAGGTACCTATTTATAAAATTTGGAAATTATGATTTAAAATATAGAATCCATTTTTCCAAATTCAAAACACGTAATTGGTAGAAATTATTTTAAAATTAATTCTCATTATCAAAACGAGGAAGAGGGTTTTTAAGAAGTAATATCTATCAAAAGATCGACATGTGTTTATATCCAATTTTAATGTAAAATTACTTCCAATGACCAAAATTGGATTAAATTATAAAAAATTAATATAATTAAACTTTAAAACCCATTAAAATAACAATATAACTATATAAATAAATTAGATGAAAAGGCACTTTTGGAATTAAAATGCAGTATTTTCACTATTCATTAAAATATGAATTTGATCAGAAAAATACCAAAATTTCAACCAAAGAGAATTTTGATACATCTATTCTAAATAAAATTTTATTTTTTCAAATAATACATATAAAAGTGACAAAAACTAGATTTAAAAATGGGTTGAATTGAAACGGTAGTAAAAGTGTTATTTTTGAAAAATACTTCTTTTATCTGAAAAATTGAATAGGTTCATATATCATATATAGAAAACAAATAAGTTGAATTTAAAAAATTAAATTGAATATGTAAAATATATTTTTTATCAAATAAAATTCCATAAATTTTGATATGATTTTATTAACACAATTATAGGTTTTCATAAAAACACATCTTTTATATTCAGATGGTTTTTATTTCCATTTTTAATAAATTTGGTAACCAATGAATGTGTAAAACATATTTTCATAATTAAGTTGATATTATTCATTCATAAATACAACTTATAGGCATTAAATACCATTTAGAATAATAATATTACTATTGTATTATTTTTTGATATAACTCAATGTTGTGTGCAACGTAAAATTTCGGAGAAACCCGTTGTTGCGTGTCGAGTATGCTATCAAAAAAGGTTTCCTCTTCAACAAAAAATTAATATCTTATTCATAATTATAAATAGATATGAAAATATATTATTCTTTAAATACCTCAGTCATTACATCATTCCCCATTTTGAAAATTGCATCCTCACAATTTAAAAATGGGGATTAGAAACCTCATTGAAAACCCCACATCGGAAAAGGTGTCAGTAAAAATATCAATTTAAAAGAATGAAATAGAAGTAAAAAGGTCACATGAGATAAAAAAATACTATGATTATATGTAGGAAAACATGGATATGGAAGAAAAAACTAACCATCAAGTTCTAATGGATAGTGTTAGAAAATAAAATTATGAGAAAGTTAACAAACAGAAAACCATAAACTTGTAATGGGTTAAATAGTTTTTGATTTCCTAGTAGGAACAATAAATGGAAAATGTTTTTGTTTTAATTTCCTTTTCATAAACATTAGGAATTTATTTATGAGCTTTGTTAAGAATATAAGGAAACATAATTACTTTATGTATTTCTATTTTATAAGAACAATTTCATCCACAAAATATTCCCCAAATATGATGTACATATCTAAGAATAACTTTAAGTTTAAAAGATCACACAAAACACAAAGGATATTAATATCGAAAAGCTATGGTCCAAAATTAAAGGAATATTTATACATTAAAAAATCCATACATAAACATTACCCCAAAAAACATCTCCTAGAAAGGTCGTTAACAACTTATTATCACGTCACATAAAACTTCAGAAGGTGTGTCTAAGACCTTGAACTTATGGTTAACATTAAAAAAATTCCAGTCTCTCAAGAGCTTCCATCACTTTAATAGATGTATCAACATCAACATTAGTAGTAGAAAAATATTTTCACAAACCTTTTTTTATCATACTTATTTCCTTCCTAGGTAACTAACTTCAGACACTTATTTGCATAATTTACCTACTCATTGTAGCTAAAGAATCATACTATAGAATGGTTATCTATTATCTCATTATTGGACTATTATGGAACCTTCTCTTTGTAGTCATGATCCTTGTGACCAAACTTACCACACTATTAACACTTTCTAGATCCTATCATACATTCCCCAAAATGTATTTTACCACACTTGGAACAAGTTTTGGGCATATCTCCAAAATTCTTAGATGGTTGCTTCTCCATTTCTTAGTACCTTGACCATTTATCACTCTTATCATATCACGAAACATAAGTGTCGAAAAACTTCATTTCAACTTTCTCATCACAATGAACCACTTTTTCATAACTTTTAAATTCTTTGGAGGACAATGCTATTCTTAGCTCTGGTTTCAATCTTGAGTAAAATCTATTAATTTTACAGTCAATGTCTCAAATAAAATCCAGAATATACCTAAAAAATATATTGAATTTCACTTCATATGCGACAACTGAATCATCATATTTTTGCTTTAATTTCAAGAATTGTTTCTCAATCCTAATATGAACAACCTTAGGGAAATATTTCTCAAGGAAAATGTCCTTAAATTCTTCCCATTTCATGGCATCAAGATAATTTTTCTCTATAGTATTCTTAATTAATGACCACCATCAATCATATTTACCTTCAAAATGATAGATGGAAAGAGTTACCATTTAATGTTCTGAATATACCAAGACTTTAAATATCTTCTCTAGGGTATTGATTCATCCTTAAACTATCGCTGGGTCAGATGATCCATTGAATGATGGGGGAATTTGCCTCATAAAATGTTCCACTACTGACATATTATTTTGTGGTTTATCGGAATGACCTCATGCATGGATACCACTACCATTTATAGCATGAGTGAATAGTTCCATCACTACAACAAACTGTTCTATTAAAATTTTCACCACCTCATGTTGTTGATTTGAATGGTTGTTTTCCTCTCGATGCCTTCCCATTACATATTTCCTATTTCCTATATGGAAAACCATTCTGAACAGACATGGTTTAGATGAAGAAACAAGGTAATCTTAAAATGCTACATAATTTCTACTTAACCACAAAGTAAAACCCTATAATGGAAAGAAATTTACACCATCCTCTCCTCCAAAGTTATCTAAACCAAAATCTGATGTGAACTATAAGTCCCCACCCTTAAATATTACTTAATCTAGAGATAAATCGTTAATTTGAATTTAATTAAAATCGAGGATCTTTTTAGGTTTAGATCTTTAGATAATTAGGCCATAAAAATTAAATAAAAAAACATAGAAATACAAAGTGGACACTTCTAATTCTATCTGTTTCTTTCATAACAATGAAACTTTTAAAAATAATCACGGTTTCATTTCATGTTTAATCATCAAAATGTTTCCTTGATTCCATCATTGACTCTATTCTCCCTAAAATCCTATGAAAACTTATCGAACTTGGGATGAAAACAAAAAACTGAATAAGGATCATAAAAATAAAAAAATCCATTAGTCTATTTAAATCCTGATAACCCATTCAATTTTCAATAAGTGGATGAAACAAAATATTTTCACATGAATAACACTCATATTTTTTTCTCAACGAATAATACTGAAATAAATAGAAAGAAATTAAAACTCCTTAGAGCATCATATAAACAAAACCTTTTCAAATATCATCTAATTTGAATAAAAATATGATTGAATTCTAAATTGGATATCAACAATGTGGATCTCTCTTCTTATATTCTATATCAGGCTCACCCGTGAGCTATAATTGGGCTTAACCCTTCGTATAAGCTATTTTTATCCCACTCGTGTGCTATAATGGGGCTAAACCCTTCGTATAAGTTATATCAGGCTCACCCATGAGTTGTATGGGGGCTAAATAGTTTGTATAAGCTATATAATTTTCTCCCATGAGCTATAATGGGGATAAAACCTTTTTATAACCTATATCAGTCTCACCCATATCATATAATCCTCTTGTACAATTTTACAAAAAAAACATGTTCATCACAAAACCCAATTCTGAAAGCTTCTTCTAATCCCATATGAAACACTTCTGTATAAAAATACCATTTTCATTTAAGAACCCATGTTAAATACCGGTATTCTTAAATAAAGTACTCAGAGAGTTATTTTCATTTTTAAAGACATTAAGGCTTATAGAGGAATCCAAATATAAAATAACGGTTATGGCGGCAGAGAAGTCAGTGTCACCAAATACGTTATAAACACTCCCCTTTATCATTTTGTAAAATTATTCAGAGAAAAATATTCTTTTTGAATGAAATTAAAAGTAAAAGGGGTTTATTATACATCATATAAAATAAGGTCGTATATAAATCACAATAGTACTCAATGAAAGGAGAATGAGATGAAGTCTCTTACCTTGAGTGAAACTTATCGCATTCATCCTTTGTATTCCATAATAATATACATAGGTAAATTTCTACTTTATTATGAAAAAATTTCAATTTTATTTTTAATTTTGTATTACTTATTATAATTTTATAAAAATTACATAATTATTTAAGTTCATATCAATCGTTTTGTCGATATTTGGTACTCGAGTCAAAAATGAAATTGTTTTGATGTAAATTGTCCATGTGGTCATAAGTCCATCATCTACAAAATGATATTCATGATTTAAATATAATATATATACATTATATATTTATGTTTAATAGTCCATAATATTTGGAGATAATAAATGAAATGCACCATTCATGGAGATGGTAGGTCATACGTACGCATGAATACTACTTTCATTTCTTTGTCATATTCAAGGAATAAAAAAATATATGACATAAATGTATATAATAATACCAATATTATATTTATTTAATTTATGTATCATAGGTTTAATGAAACCATCTTTTATATGTTCTATGTATGGCATAAACGAGTCATATCACTTTGAGGGGGCGGTAGTCTGCACTTCTTCAAATGAAATTATTATATTTACACATTATAGAAAGCATAAAGTAATGTTTTAAGTATCAATTATTATATCATATAGAAAATATAAATATAATATATGTAGTATTTAAATATATTTCCATAATAATTTCCACCATGGGAGGTGGTAGGAGAAAATTGAACAATCATCGTTTCATGAGGCAGTAGTTCACAGTACACAGAAACAGTATGCTTGTATCCATTAGATGGAGGTGTGTGTAAGTGTAGTTATAATAAATCTCATAAAAACATTATAGAATATTGATTATACTGGTTTTGTTATATAATAATATAATAAGAAGAGCATAGGGAGTGGATAAGGAAAATAAAGGAAAGGAACTTGAGAAAATATGTTACCTCTAAATCGGGTAACTTCTTTTGATTTGAGCCAAAAGTATTTCTTAAATTGTCTTATACCCAATGTGAGGCTTCTAGAAGGAAGGGAGCGATTTTGGGATATTATTTGAGTCTATTTTTAATGATACAATGGGGTTTATAGGTGTGAGTAAGTGGGTAGAGGGTGTGTCCTTTTATAAGAGGGAGGAGGGTTACTTTAGGAAGGTCTTGAAATATTATTTTATTATAAATTAAATTTCAATTAAAATTTTCCAAAACTAATTTAATTATAATATAAGATGATGTTGGTTAGAATACCCATCATCCAATATTTTTTAGACAAGTTTATTTCATAAAATTAACCTTATCTATTATCTTTAACCCTTAGTTAAAAGCATTAACTCTTACTATGCCTTCTTGTATTTTCACAACATGTGGTTACTATAGCTACTATAAAATTTCAAGAGAACCATAAGTGGATCATTAATGAAAATTTTAACATTATATATGTTTTTGGAAGAATATTATATTTTTAGGACTATTATATCATTTAATAAAATAGTTTTTTTTAAAAAAAAAATTATGTCAATTTTGACCCTATTTAGTAATTGATTTTTTCAAAGTCATAGCAACTTGATTTCTTGGAAACAAAGGCATTAAATCAAATTTAATATGCCCAATTAAACCAAAAAAATTGTGGATGGAATTAGACTATTCAAGTTATCTTTAATTTAATATTTATAATATCATTTATAGGTTTTCATAAAAACACATCCTTTATATTCAATTGGTTTTTATTTCTATTTATAATAAATTTAGTAACCAATGAATATGTAAACCATATTTTCATAATTAAGTTGATATTATTAATTATAAAATATAATTACTAGATGTTAAATACTATTTATAATAATATTACTATTTTATTATTTTTCGATATAACTCAACGTTGAGTGCAACGTAAAATTTCATAGAAACCCGTTGTTGTGTGTCGATTACGCTATCTGTCAAATTGTCCTCTTCAACATAAAATTAATTAATTATTCATAAATATAAATTGATATGAAAATGTGTTATTCTTTAAATACCTAGGTCATTACATATAATATCCTCCAAGGCCTGAATTGTTTGTTCAGACTTCCCATCTGATTGATGATGAAAAGATATACTAAAATTTAATTAAGTACCCAAAAACTTCTGAAGTCTCTTACCAAAGATAGAAGTGAACCCGTGACCATGATCAGATACAATAGAGAGGGAAACAACATGTAACCTGACTATGTCTTTAATATAAAATTGATAAAGTTTATCTTGAGTTTATGTATCTCAAATAGGAAGAAAATGAATAGATTTAGTCAACTGATCAAAAATAACTCATATTGAATTATTACCTTGATATGTATTTGGTAATCCTACAATGATGTCCTTGGATATATTTTCCCATTTCCAATCTGGCACTAGAAAAGGATGAAGCATTCCCTTCAGTAACTTTCATTCTTCTTTCACCTGTTGACAAGTCCAATATTTCGTGGTCAAGTTAGTAATATCTTTTTTAATTACATCCCACCAGTAATACTCTCAAAAGTCTCTATACATCTTAGTGCTTCCAAGATGAACTGAGAATAGAGAAATATGAGCTTCACATAACAACTCTTTCTTAAACTATGAATCATAAGGCACACATAATCTCTTTTCAAACCTCAAAACACAATCTATATCAATGTTAAATTCAGGTAACATGCCCTTTGGAACCAAATCACCGTTTTTCTAAAATTCACTGTCTTCTTTCTATACATCCTTAATTCTTTCTAATAGAGATGATTTAACTCCCAACTAACAAAATAGAGGAATTACCTGCACCAAAAACGTCCAATTAAAAATTTATCAAATCAATAACTAAAGGATATTTTTTCAAATGTAGCATGGTTAATGTAGCATTACTCTTTCGACTAAAAGCATAAAACATTTTATTTTCCTTTCCTAGATGGTAATGAATTGTGAAATAATAATCCTTTATTAATACCATCCATATCATCTATCTCATGTTAAATTATTTTTAAGTGAATATATGCTTCAAACTTTTGTGATCAGTATATATTTTACACTTTATGCCATACAAATGATGCCTCTATATTTTTAATGTAATGAGAACATAAAATAATTCCAAGTCATTTGTTGGGTAATTTAACTCATGAGGTTTTCAATGACGTGAAGCAAAAGAAACTACCCGATCATTATGAATTAGGACACAACCAATTACTTTCAATGAAGCATCAATATAGATAACAAATTCACCATTCCTGGAAGGTAGGGAAAAAACTGGCGCATTAACCAATATTCTTTTCAGTTCTTGAAAACAGTCCTCACATTCTTTTCTCTAATTGAACTTAAGTCCTTTACATGTGAAGTTGGTTTTTGGGCTAGATAACCCAACAAACCTTTGGTAATAACCCACTAATCTAAGAAAACTATGAATCTCTGTGATATTGGTAGGTCTTGGACACTCTTTAAAGATTTTTTTTGAAGGGTCAACAGTTATGCCATATTTAGAAACAATATGTCTGAGGAAAGAAATTTGTTGGAACCAAAATTCACTCTCACTAAACATTACATATAGTTTATTTTCTTTTTGGGTTTGAAAAAACAATCCTTAAGTGACTTTTATGTTCCTCTCTACTTTTAGAGTATACCAAAATATCATCTATAAACACAACCACAAACTGATACAAAAACATATGAAAGACTCTATTCATGAGATTCATTAATTCAATAGGTGCATTATATAACCTAGTGGGTATAACTAAAAATTCCTAATTATTATATCTAATTCGGAAGGCTTTATTTAGAATGTCTTCCTCCTTTAACTTCAGCTGATGGTACCCAGACCTCAAATCAATCTTTGATGAATTCTGAGCTCCCTAGAGCTGATAAAAAAATCATCAATATAAGGAAACAGATACATTTTCTTAATTGTGATGTTATTCAAGGAACTATAATAAATATATTATCTCATAGAACAATCTTTCCTTTTTCACAAATAAAACTAGTGCCCCCCATGGTGAAGTGCTAGGTCAAATGAAACCTTTATCAAGTAATTCTTGCAACTATTTTTTCTCCATCCGTTACATTTGATCCATTTGATAAGGGGGTTTAGAAAGCATATGACACTAAATCAATAGTAAATTCAACCTTCTAATTAGAAAAAATACTAGGAAATTCAACCAGTAAAACATCTGTAAATTCTTTCACTACTAGAATATCACTAATCAAAACTATTTATTTCTTTTTAATAACATGAGCTAGATAAATTTAAATTCCATATTTAATAAATATTTCAACTTCTTGGTATGTTATCAAAAGTATGAAATCATTGAATAAAACTTTTTTGGATTTAAAATCTATTTTATCTTGATAAACTGAAATCCAATCCATACCAAAAATGATATAAAATTCCACTAAGGGAAGTTCAAGAAGATTTACAAGAAAGACTATCCCACTAACGACAATAAAAATATTCCAATATATCTTGGTTTCTTTAAAACTCCCCCATAGAGTTTTTCCCAAAATTACCATATAACATTCATGAGGCGCTATTTCAAATTTACTTGCAAAGATCTCAAAAATAAAATAATGTGAAGATCCAGAGTCAAATAAGGTATTGGAATATTTTGAAAAAACATGTAACATACCTATAACCACTTCATTTGATGGACTCACACTATGTATAGTAGCATCAAATTATTTTTCCATGCCCTTTTGCCTTCGATCTTGCTGGTTTCCATCCCATGTAGTCCACTTTAGAAACACATTGTCATAATTTCTTAACTCATTGCAACTAAAACATCTTACCACTAGTTTTTTGTTTCCCATATAACCATATTACTTAAATTTATGAGCAATATGACCAGTCTTACCACCTTAGAAGTACTTTCCAGACTTTGAGAGACATTATCGAAGATGCTTTTTACCACTCTTCTCACAAGTTGGAAATTAAATTTTCTTACCTCCAGACTTCTTTGATGAATTATTTCCCAATACATGCCTACTATATCACTTATTTTGTTTTCTCTCATGGAAAACATGATAAAAAAATACTCTATTTCTACCTTCTCATCACATCAGACAAGTTTTTCAAAGATTTTGAACTCATGAGAAGCTAATATCCTTCGATATTTAGGCTTCAATCTTGAGTAAAATCAATTTATCTTATTATCAATATCTCGGATAAAATTTTAGATGTACCTTGAAAAATGGATGAAATTTTCTTTATATGAAGCCACAAAATATTCCTCCTTTTGTCTAAATGCCATGAATTTCTTTTCCATTACAAGTCGAACAACATTATGAAAAATATTTCTCAAGGAAGATATTCTTAAATTCATCCCATTTCATAGAGTAAATCTCTTCACTTACTCTAATTTTTTTTATTCATTGACCACCATTGATCAGATTCACACTCAAAATGATAAATAGAAAGACTAACCATTTAATTTTATGAACACCCCATTACATCAAAATTATTTTCTTATGATTTAATCCACCCTTCTGCTTGCACAGGGTCAGTCGATCCTCTGAATGAAGGGAGATGTTTCCTCATGAAATGCTCAACTATCGACATATTCTTCAATGGTTGATCTGGTTAATCTCGTGCATGGACACCAGAACCATTTATCTTTTGAGTCAACTGAGCCATCACTGAAAAAAACTATTCAGTTCTAATTCTGACTATCTCATGATGCTAATTTGGAAGGTTGGTTTCCTCTATGTGCCTTTCTAGCACAACTGCCCTATTTTCTCTACAGAAAAACATTCTGAATTTAAATATCTTATATGAATCAACATGGTAATATTAAAATTCTATATCATTTCTATTTGACCATAAATTAAAATTTTTTTATGTATATTCTATTAACAATATTCTATCTCCTAAATTTATCTAAATTGTCCATTGATACTAACTATAAGGCCCTAGCCTTAAGCATTACATAATCGTGAGATAAGTCAACAATTTGACTTAAATTAACTTCAAGGATCTTTTTAGGATTATAGATTTAGGTAATTCAGTAATAACTCATTAAAAACAAATTAAATATTACAGGTAGAAATTTCTACTAACTATCAAATTTTCTTTCATAAAACAAAAACTTTTTAAAAAGAAAAAATGTTCGTTTTTTGTTTAAACAACATCACTTTTCCTTGATACCATCCTTGAATCTATTCGTATTTATTTCTTGTAAAAAATATTTCAAAACTTGGTATGATTATAAAAATCTCAGTAAGGGATACATAAATAATGAAAACTATATATCTTGGGAAAAAATGTAAACTGTGAATATTTTATCATAAAGTAATACCTCTCACCTTTAAAAAGTTGTAAATATACTTTACTGAATATAAGCTCATTTATTATCCTTTTGCAACCAAAATATTACCACAATTCCCCAAGAAAACTATATATAACATATAAAGGTAATTTGGGGGACAAGAATACTTAAATGGAATAACCATATAGTCAACTTCCACACATATTGTTAAATAGAATAGCCATACAATCGAATTTCACACCCAATGAATTAAATATTATAACGTTGCCACCCGTACTTGGTTTATCATTGAACCATACATATTTGGTTTATTATGTAACCATTCATCTGTGGTTTATCACATAACTAACTATAAAATTTCGAAGTACCATTATATAATTATAAAAACTAAAATATTGAAATTATAAATATTTCTCTCATAAAATTTCATTTGAAATCACAAGAAATAATTTCAAGATATTGAAATAGTAAATCCCCTTTCAACACCATTGTCAATACCAAAACACCCAAAAAGGAAATAAGGTATTAATTTTCCTTTTAAAAACATTAAGTCTTATAGAGGAATCCAAATATGATAAAATAGTTACGGTGGCGGAGGAGTCGTTGTCACCACATACGTTAAAAACATTCATTTTTGGTCATTTAGTTGAATTATTTGTAGAAAAAAAGATTACATTGGAATAAAATTAAAAGTAAAAGGGGTTTATAATACATTGTATTTAATAAGGTAGTGTATATTATCAAAATATGCCTCAACGAAAGGATATTGAGATGAAGCCCCTTTCCTCAAGTCTGAATCATCACGTACAATAATTATATTCCTGAATAATAAACTTAGGAAAATTTATACTTTCTTGAGAACCTTTTGTAATTTTATTATTACTTTTCTATCACTTATTAAAAAGTTTATAAAAATTACTTAATTATTTAAGTTTATATCAGACATGTTGTTGATATTCAGTACATGTGTCAAAAATGAACTTGTTGTGATGTAAATTGTCAATGTAGTCAAAATTCCATCATATTCAGAATATTATTCCATATATATCCAGAATATATGTATTTATAATATCAATAATATTTTTAGATAAGAAATAAAATGCACCATTCATGGAGATGGTCGGCCTTACGTACGCAAGAACGCTACTTTTATTTCTTTGTCATATTAAAAGAGTGAGAACTAAATGATACATATGTATATTATAATTCTAATATAATATATTTGTTATATAGGTTACATAGGTTTATTAAAATCATCCTTTATATGTTCTATGTATGGAATGAATGATTCATATCCCATTGAGGGGGTGACAGTCCACACATCCTCAAATGAAATTATTGTATAACAACAATATGGAAAAGAATAAAGGTATGTTTAATATAACATATAAAAAAATATGAAATAGGTTATAATATAAATATTAAAATATTATTTGACTAGAATAATTGTTTTAAGACCAAAAATTAAGGTGGTAAAGGAAAAGAACAAAAACATTATTCACAGAGGTGATTAACCGGCATAACTTGGAAAGAAATTTTGTTTATTTGAATAAGTGGAGGTGAGAAATTAAATGGATATGAGTTATTCCAATAGAAAAATAAAACTCCAGTATATACCTGATTCTAGAGTAATCATGAATTTATGGATGAATTAGGTGTGGATAAAGTAGAAAAATAAATAAATTAAGAGAGGTACTTTGAGAAAATTACCTCCTTGAATTATCCTTAATGACCTTAGATTTTGTCTTTTGGTGAGAATAACAACACTTATATTTGGGGAGAGTGTGGAGGACCGGTTTGGGTAAAGATTTGAGGATTTATATAGATTTTTGGGTCTAAAAGGATTGGTGGAGTGGTGGAATTTATACTTGAGGAGAGGTGGTTTCAAGTGATTAATTTATTGATCATTTTAATATTAAAAGCAAACCATATAGAGGTGGAATTAATTTCCACAAATTTTTATTGTAATTAATGTTTTATATACTAGTTATGGTCGATAAAAACATTAAATAACTATTAAATGGTGTAGTATTTTTATTATAATAAGCCTTTAACTTTTAACTTTAACCCTTGTCAAAATTTCACTTTTACTTTGGTAAACAATTGTTTTTACCATGGAAATTTTTTTACAACTAAAAGATAAATTTAAATTAAAACCAAATTTGAAAATTTTGATTCAAAATATGGAATCCATTATGTAAAATTAAATTAATATAATTGGGAAAATTTTATTTAAAATTAATTCCACAAACAAAACTAGAAATAGGTTTTTTAAGTGAAACGTTCAAAAGATTGAAATGTTTTTACATCTATTTTCAAATTGAAATTGACTATGATGACCTAAATTAAATTAAATGATAAAAAATTAGTTTAGTTACACTCTAAAAACAATTAAAAGGATAACCTAACTATATAAATAAATTCTACTAAAAAACAGTTTTGAATTAAAATGCAGTATTTTTCACTATTCATTAAAATATGAAAGTTATAAGAAAAATACAAAAAAATATCCAAACTAATTTTTGATGTCCTGATTATAAATAATAAGTTTATTATGTCAAATAGAACTTAATAAATTTTCATAAACTAGATTTAAAAAGGGTTCTCCACCAAAAGTCGCAAAACTACCCTTAAAATATAATAGAGTATTTAATGCTTAAAATTGGATTTATTCTCATTTTATGCCTCTAAAATTTATTTGATAAATGTAAAAAATTTATCAAACATGTGTAATCATATAGTAGTTAGTTATATTCAATCCTTAAAAATACAATGGCTAGGCTTTAACTACCATTTAAAATAATAATAATATTATTATA
The DNA here is from genome assembly GCA_963277665.1 of Viscum album. Classification (NCBI taxonomy): domain Eukaryota; kingdom Viridiplantae; phylum Streptophyta; class Magnoliopsida; order Santalales; family Viscaceae; genus Viscum; species Viscum album. The sequence continues at coordinate 2,104,289,370 of OY728161.1, read as the reverse complement.
TTATTTTTCGGTATAACTTAGTGGTGTGTGGAACGTAAGATCTCGTTGAAACATGTTATTGAATGTTTAGTATGCTATTGAAAAAATAATCCCCTTTAACCTAAAATTAATATCTTATTCATAAATATTACCATATTTGAAAAATGCATTATTCTATAAATATCTGGGATGTTATAATTAAATCATGATTATATAATAAAATTATTATCTTAAATATAATTAGATTTTATTATGTTAAGGTAATGACCTATATCCATCTACTATTCCTTGAAATGAGAAGTGAAACTATCAAACGTGTGTACGGCAGAAAACCATCTCACTAACCAATGTAATTCATTTTCTATCACCACATTTCAAGGATATATATAATGATATATTTATAAAATGTATATGATATTTATGATATTTTTATACTTTTAATATGATATATACCATTTTACATTCCATTTCATTTAAAATATTATAACATTGCTCGTGTGTATGGAGGTCCATCACCTCATCAAGCAACATGGTTCGTATTTCACATATGCTTTCATAGAAGGTAATATAAATAAATTTAGAAAATATATGTGATATATGTGACATTATATTGATTATTTAAAATTAATATATCTCCCAATTCACTATCCTATCACCTTTTAAGGGAATGATAAAAATTATCCTACGTAAATATAACCTACCGTCTCTAAGAAACAATGTGATCCATTCTCTATGTTAAAATTTCAACAATAATGATATAGATGTATATAAGAAAAAATTATATCCATAACATTAATGTAACTATGGATATGATGTAACTATATAATATGTACAATAAACATAAATTTCATTATAAAACAATCATTATAAAACACTGCAATTAATACCCTAAATAGTGAAAATAATGAAATATTCAGTTGCGGAAAACAGATTCGGTATGTACTCTTATTGCAGAAATCCACCAAACAATGCTCTCAAAGAAGCTCACGATACTCCTAAGGGTCACATGTGCTGAACTAATTCACTTCATATAGAAGAGAATGAATGAAACTATCCACAGTAGGGCGTGCCTTCATACTGATCTTCCAATGGGAAGCATATATGATGCAGTGAAGTTCCCTAATTTTCTGTATTCTGAAAATTGCTATAACTCGTTTGCTAAACTTTTGATCCTAAGAAGGCTACAGGTTCCAGGTAATTTCCCAATTCCCCGTGGCACACTAGAGGATTTTTGGACGCCCCTTTTTGATGGTTGGATAAAATGCAATACTGCTAGGGCATCTAGAGGTAACCCAAGCCCATCTGGTTATGGTGCAATTTTCATAGACCAGCATGGAGATGTGATAGAATATCTGTATGGAACTTGTGGCATAACCACTGCACTGGAAGTAGAGATGATGGAATATATAATGGTATCTGACCTTTCTCATGAAATATCATGGAGGTACATATGGCTAGAGTGTGACTCATCCACTCTTTTGAAAGCTGTACGAAAAGGCCAGATACACTTAGCTTGGTATGTAATTGGAAAGTGGGTGGTTTCCTTGGAAAGAATTTCCAAAATGAATTACATCATTACTCATGTCTTCATAGAAGAAAACTATATTACTAATGGGCTTGCCAATGAAGGGTTAAATGCTAAAGGATGTCTCTATTAAACCACTCTCCCTAGTTACATGTAACCCCTTTTACTCCATGATAAATTCAAAATTCCCTCTTTTCGACTTGTGTAATCTTGCTTTGACATAATACAAGGGGCCCAGAGCCCACTTTTTTCTCAAAAAATGAAATACTATAAAAAAATAAGTGGTAAATTGTTATAACAGGATCATATATAATATTAAAAAAATTTATATTTTTCTATTATAAATTAATAATGTGATTAAAACTATTATAAATGATTTTAAATCATGTTAAATAAAAAAGAAGCCTGAGGTAAGGGACTTTGTCTCAATTACTATTCATTGAGATATATTGTTTTATGATGCACATAATTTCTTTTATATAGTGTATACAGTGACAATTTTCTTGTAATATAATGATTAATTGGTAATTCATGGTATTTTATGTTTAAATTTGAATTATTTATTTTATTTTTTTTGGACTTAAAAGTTACCAAGTTGTAAAGAATTTCATAAACCAATTTATTTTTATTAGGTTATATTACTTATTCATTGTCTTTAATATTTTATGATCTTGAGTGTAATGAATTTAAAATATCAATTGTTGTATTTACACTTTTTTATGTACAATTAAATTTTATAGACATAATAAATTCATTGGTTAACTCTCACTTCAACGTTATGATCTTTGTAAGGGTTTATTTCATAATATAATTTTAATCAGGATTGTTTATGCTTTAATTTAAATTGAGGAAATTATTTAAAAATTTGATAATAAACCCATTTCATCATCTTCTCATATAACAATTCATTATGTTTTCAAATAATAGTACTATTATTTCTATTTTTTATTACTTAAAATTATTTTGAAAATGTGATTAAACAATCCATATTTATTCCTCTATTTGGTTGAAAATCCTTTTTTTCTGAATCCATGTTTTTAGAAAATGTTTTGAAAAATATTTTAATATTCTACAAATGATTTTTTAAAGAAATTTTTACACATTTTTTACTTTTTAAAAAATGTTTTCAAAGGAATATTCTTATCTCTTTCGCAATGAGGAGCCTTTTCCCCTTTTTAAATAGTGTGAGAGGAATGTTTTCCTAAATTATATGACATGTTAGGGGTTTCCTACCTATGTGAACTCTAATTTATTTGAAGGTTCCTTTAAAATTTTAAAATATTAATTTTAGAATATTTTTTCCCTAATATTATATAAAATTTTTACTTTTTAAATACTATATTCAAACATAAAATTATCTTTTCCTGAAGAATGTTTTTAAAGATATTTTTATGGTATTTCAATTCTTTAATGAGAACAAGCCTTTATTTTACTTATACTCCACTAAGGATATTTTTTATTGATATTATCCTTATTATTTCTATGGATGGTTTATGATATTTTTTTTCCAGTGAATGTATTTACATTCACTACATTGATTCATTTTTGTAGTCACTAACTTTTCCTTGAAATATCCACTTTCCTATGATCATTGGTTATTAAATTTCCCTTAAATATCCATAATATTTAAAATGGATAAAATTATTACTAAAACCATATATAATTTTAACATATAATGTTTTACATTGAAATGAATTTTATTTAATGAGAAAATTTTGATATATCTCTATTCTTTAATCAATATTGATATTTGTTGATAAGAAATATTATTCATGAATTAAATCAATTATTCAATATATAATCAATGATTTGGAAATATGGATATGGGTGGGGTCTGTTTATAGATATCTCCTCAATCCATTAGTAGTATTATGTGTCAAATCAGTTATAAAACCTTATAAAAATCATTTTTTATTGTATACGAACCCATCAGTTCTAAACTATCCCAAGAAAGGTCTTGAAAGTACGGGTATCATTATTATTGAGATCATGACGTCCAATAATTAAGAATTTCCTTGATTAAGAATTCAGTTGTTATTATCTATGATATTTTTTCAATGATATTATATCTAGATTGATTTTATTCCCAGTTTATTGATTAAATGAAATCTGTTTTTAGTCATTTTAATTTCCATATCGATTATGCGTTATCCAATTATGATAGTAATGTTATTGATTAAAGGGAAAAAATTTTCAATTATTTAATTTACCAAATTGATTATGGTTGTCAAATTATTTAAATGACATGTGTGTTCAGTTATTTTATTTACCATATTGATTATTATAATTGATTCACGATAGATTCCACTTCACTTAACCCTTACTGAGCATTTTTGTTCACCATTATTTCATTTCATTTCATAGGAATCCAAGAAGTGTACTAAGAATGATATGAAAGGATATATTTGATGGAATAATTATATTCTAGATTTTATTTTTGTATTTTTTTAGTTTTCAAATGTAATATGGGAATTATATATGTATATTTTTTACCAAGACTATTAAACTATTCATTCCTTAGTGATGTAATTACTTGTATCTTATGTCAATGAAATAGTGAATACCCTATATCTGGGCTACTATGGTTGGGGTAGTTATAGTTGGTATTAGATTAATTTTAGTAGAAACATTGGGAAAAAGATTTAACAAAACATATATCAAGGATCATAACCCTAGATAGTCCTTGAGGATAAGTAAAGAATAACACCATAAGGATTTGGTACGGTAGAGAGTATGTGGTTTATCCAGGAAATATATCCCTATATGGATACTACAAGTGGATTTTGATCTAGAATAAATGTAAATATGGGTAACTAATTCAGAAAACTCTCATAGGGTTTGAATCAGGCGTTACTTGGTACACAATAATGGCTATTATTGTATAAATGGTTTGAAACTCCCAGGGAATATTATTTGGATAGTACATATTTTATTTACAAAAAAATTATGAAGGATTTGAATATATGATGACAATGAATTACCTAGGTTAAACCTAATTTATATTAGATTTAAAATAATGTTTCATAATTTAGAAATCCTATAAATGATTATATGGTTTCCCCACTATTATTATTGTTTCTCACATTATTCTTTTTAGTTTTATTCAATGGATAGAACCTGAAGGAATAATGTTAACATTGAATATGTTGGACAATGTAGTGACTATGAGAAACCAAATGGGATAATGATATCAGTAAAAGATATCATGATTATTCCTAATGAGTTATACTATAATATTATTAAAAATATATACCTTAATCAAATATCCTACTCACTAGGGAAGACAAGGATGAATTTCTCTAAGAGCTCAAGTGGTGGAGACCATGGAGGAAAGAAGGATAAATATCCTTTATGTTAGAAATGTGAAAAGAGACACCCAAAAAATATATTTAAAGGAATGGAAAAAGGTTTTATTTTTGGAAATTTAGAGTGTAAAATAATTAATTACCAATGAAAAATGAAGTGTACGATGGAAGGAAATAAATTTTATCCTAGGGATCCATTAATAGTTTTTTGTCTTAAATGTGGGGAACCTGGGAATTTTCTGAGTGGATAATATATTCTAAATTTTAACACCTAGACCATGGAAGGACCTATGTTGAAATAAAATTAATGATGTATTTATGTATTGGGATTCAAGGATTTAAATTTAGATGTTTTTTACAAATATTGTTTTGGTTATAATAATTATTAGTCATCTAATTGTTGTGTAATGTTTTAGAAGAAAATATATATATTTAATAACTTTAGAGTTATGGATTCCATTACGGTTTTGTGAGTTTAATTGTGATCATAAGTTTAAAATTTTGAGCACCCCTTTTGAAAACTTTTGTGGACAGAATATCACATGATTAAGTATATTTTTGGAAAACATTTTTGGGAATGAAACCTAATTGTTTAGTATGTGTAAAATTTATTTATGGAAGAATGAATTTACATTCTTTAGACATAAGATTAAATTTATTGGGAACCTTTAAGGTTTATATTATCTTTTATATTATAGAAATTAAGGATCTCTACTATTTAGGAATGCAATCAGAATTATATTAATATAGTTTTGAGAAAAGTACAACATATTTCTTCTAGTGAAGCCCAAAGACCTTGAACCCATAACTAAATAATGATAAGGGTTTTATGCCTATAACTGGTGTACGTGATATTATTCTTAGTATGTCATTGTTTTTAGTTTAAATAATTTTAAAATAAATATTAATGATGAACCGGTGACATTACAATTGAGGATTAGAGATTAATGTATTATATTGAATAACTTGGGCTAATTTTATTGGTTTAGGAAAATTGTTAGAGAGAGATGAAATGAATTTTAAATATTTTTGGGATCTTGAAATCCATTAAAAGTAAATTTTAGTTCTATAGGTATAAAAAAATCATTTTTGGATATTCATTTCTAGGACAAAGTGATGAATTGGAAACTAATCGAAGAACAACCAAATTATAAAATTATTCTTTTGAAATAGAAAGACATCAAGAAATTATATTTTCTTATATTACTATATAGTAAAAAGAATTCTTAAACTTTAGTAAAATGGTATTGAAAAATATATTTTCCTATTACCTTTATATCTTATGAATTGACTTTCTTTTTACTCATCTCAAATTTATATTTTTTTGTTTGTGTAATTTCTTATGATCATTCACATTCTTGTGATTAATGAACTAGATCACACCCCATTTTTTAGGCGTTATAATTTTCTTTCATTTCCATATATTCACACCCACCTATTTTCTGATACTTGGAAAACCATTTATGTGTCATTATTGATGACCTTTCACATTTATTTTTCCTTCTTTGAATAAGGAATTTTATTACCCCTTTTATAATGTTAGTATAAGTTCAAATTGTGAGGAAACAATTTATTGAATGTGGGGAGAGTGTAACAAAATGATATTTTAAAATTTGAACATCATTTTTTATTGATTATACAACATAAAACACCAATATTATAATATAATTCAACACCCTAATACTTTATGATATATTTATTTTTAAATAAATTTGATCTCTTTGATAGATCACGAAACACGCAACCCCAAGTCTAAATGAACTATAATATAGTATACCAATTTTGCAAAGTTGTTAAATTTTCAGTAATTAATACTAATAAAAAATTGTTAAAAGTATATATTTTACACATGTTCATGGATTATATATTGATTATAAAAATAAAAATCATTGGAAAGAAAAAGAAATTTGTTATGAAGGACTGTATTTTTCTAAAAGAATGTTTAGTCACACTTTGCACACTTAATTTATAATGAAATTTTAACAATTTTAGAAAATGTATTTGATAAAATGACCTTAATTTTTTAAATAAACATATAAAAATTAGAATAGGGTTCATTTTTTTATTTTTATGAAATGTTTCATTTTTAATGAATAATGAAAATATCAATTTTTATTGAAAATCACTTTTTTGTTAAATAATTTAAAAGTTTAGATTTTGTTTTAAATTTTTTTCAAAGTAAAATTAGTTTAATTATATTTTAATTTAACTAATTTAGGTCATTAAAATAAATTTCATGTTAAATTTTTATATTAAAACATTCTATACTCATAAAAAAATTCAATTTGAAAACCCGTTATTTCATTATGTCTGTGAGTATAATTTTAAATTGGATTCTACCACTTCCATGAATTGAATTTTGAAAAATAAATTACGTTTTCAAATTATAATAATTTATATTATATAATAATTTCAACTTAATTTTTGACCGTTATGAATAGTAAAATCGGTAAAAATAAATTACCGCAGTTAAGGTAAAAACGAGTTTATCAGGGGGTTAAACTAAAATGATAAGGGTTAATAATGACATAAAACTTGTTCAAAACCAATATTATGGCTATATTTCAACCTTATTACATCCAATTTTCAATAATTAAACATTTTGGAGGCTTTTTTCATGATAAAAATTTGGGTTTAATTTATTCTTTCAAATATTGTTTGGGTGTCCTCTCCTTCACTTATAAATGCCACACCACTCCTCTACTCTTCACAATTAAAAAGCCATTTGGTTCATATAATAACTATAAAAATAACATCCTTACTCTATTAACAATATCTTAGACCAATTGGTATGATTATAAATACATCCTAGGAATGATTTTGGTGTAAACCTAAAGAAGTTGTCTGAAGAAGAGGCAACGTTGGTATACAAGCATTTTTATTTTTCTTCTTCTTTGAACACCTTAAATTTTATTAAAACATGATTATATAAGAAAATAAGTATCTTACATATTATGATATGTTATTATGTGATGTTAATGACCAATATCCATATCCTCTCCCATCTAATGGGAAAAAACTATCGATCGTGGGTATAGAGGATTACCACCTCATGAACTGATGTAATTCATTTTCCATCACCACATTTCAAAGATGGATATAATTATATATTTAACACATTTATATGATATTTATGATATTATTATACTTATTGAATTTTAATATCACATGTACCTTTTTAATTTTCATTCTATTTAAAATATAACAGTGTCACTCATGTGTACGACATACTTCCACCATCAATCCAATTGCCTGAAGGCCTTAATTTTTTATTTATTTTGATAATCTACCTTTCAAGGGGTGAGGTGGAACCCTTACAAGGGCCGTAGGTATAAGTATTACAAGGCCCGTAGGAATAAGTATTACATGGCCCATATGCCTTAGAGGAATTCATTTCCCGTAGGCTTCAAATATTACATACAACCCAGACTAACTACTTGGAACTGATTCTCCCTAGCATCTCCATCATGAAATCATCTCTCCACCTTCACATGGCTATTTAGCTAGGCTATCCCATGCATGCACAGGCTTGTCCCGATGGTAGGTGTCATACCCTCTCATTCTTACAATCTGTGTAGCTTCTGCTGTAGTGAAAGCTCCTAACTCATCCTCTTTATAGAGCTTGTTTCTTGTAGGTTTTCTGGTTTGTATCTACACTTAAGGTGGCCTAAAGGCCTCGAGGTGGCCCGAAGGCCTTACTGGCATGAAGTCTTGGGTGGCCCGAAGGCCTAAAAGAACTCGGGGACTAAATCGGTGGCCAGAAGGGCCAAACAGGGGCAAATTTCCAACTACTACAGTACCAAATAGTGCCTGCTACAGTTACCGCTACAGTACCTACTACAGTACTACACAATTTCTACAATAGTTCCTGGTAAAGTACTGATATAGTAAGACCTTCCATCTCCATGAAGCGATGTGATCCATTCTCGATGTTCAAATTTCAATAATTATTATAAAAAATTAAAGGAAAGAAAAAAGTAATTATTATAAAAATGTGTCTAATAAAAAAAATGATATTTATAATATTAATATCATTCTAGAGATGATGTAACTATATAATATGTGCAATAACCAGAACTTTCCTGAAAAAAATACGCTTGGGAAAACAAGACAATCAATACTCAAAATAATGAAATTTTATTAACAAACAGGTGTTAAAATGTTATAATAGGATCATATATGATATTATAAATATGAATATGGATCTTGTATAAATTAATAAGTTATTTCACACCATTATATAGTATGTTAAGGCATTTATAACCAAAATTAAGTATCTGGAAAGGGACTTCATCACAATTTACCTTCGTTGAGGAATATTGTAATGTCATGGACCTTATTTCTTCTATATATTGTAAATAATTCCCCTTTGAAATGTATTATCATGATTAATTATTAATTAATGTTATTTTATGTTTCAATTTTAATTATTTCTTCTAAATATATTTTGATATAGATGTTTCCAAGTGGTAAACAATTTCGTAACTCAATTTCTTTTCATTAGGTTATATTTCATTGTCACTATCTTTAATATTATAAGATTATGCGTGTAATGAAATTTGAATATATATTGTTTTATTTAAAAACAATTATGTGTATTACATTTTATACACATAATATATTTATTATTTAATTATCACATCAATGTTATGATCTTTGTAAGGGTTTATTTCATAATCTCATTTTAAAAAGGATTGTTTATGCTTGAATTTCCCTTAAAGGAAATTATCCAATCATTGGCTAATAAAACCCTATAATTTAATAATAATATGTTAATTTATTAAATTTTCAAGTAATAATATGATTTCCACACTTTTTTACTTAATTTTATTGATTAAATATTTTAAGACAACAAAACTTTATTTCTCTATTTGGTAAGAAAAAAATTTATTCCAAATCAATGTTTTCATAAAATGTTTTCAATTTTTTTAACATTATCTAGATGATTTATTAAAGATATATTTATCAATTCTTTAATTTTTAATAAATGGTTTGAAAGTAATCTTCTTTTCACTTTTTGAATGAGGAGATTTTTACCATTTTCAAAGCATCGTGAAACAAATTTTTTTAACTTATACGACAAGCACAAAATTTAATGCCGTTATAACCGATCATTTCACAGAAGTTTACTTTTCATTTTTAAAATACAATTTTAAAAAAAAAATTATTTTCCTAATATTCTATAAATTATTAGTTTTAAAAAATGGTATTCCAAGTTAAAAATTTTATTTTACTCAAGAAAATTTTTAAATATATTTTTATGATCCTTTTATTCATAAATGAAAAGAACCCTTTATTTTAATTAAACTCCACTATGATATGTTTTATTGAAACTATAATTATTCTTTTTATTTATGGTTTTTATCATTGTTACCATGTAAAATATTAACATTTAATTTCTTGATTCATTTTGGTAGTCATTAACCCTCCCTTAGAATATCCACTTTATTTTGATCATTGGATATCAAATTTCACCTAAATATTAATATTATTTATTATGGATATACTTATTTATAAAACTGTATATTATTTATATATATGATGTTTTATATTGAAGTTTATTTTATTGAATTGGAAAATATTGGTAAATATATATTCTTTACTCAATTCAGATATTTAATGGTATGTCAGATTGTTAAAGAATTAAATTCATTATTCTATATATGAGGAATGATTTGGACATGTAGATATAGATGGGGAATGGTTATTTATATCCCCTAAATGTATCAGTAGTCTCATGAGATGAATTAGTTGGCAATACTTAATTAAGTAGCTTTCTATTTTGTACCTACCTAATAATTTTAATCTATCTTGAGAGATATATTGACAATATAGGTATAATGATTCTTGAGATCATGATATCCAATAATTAATAATTTATATCATTAATAATTAAATTAATATCATCCTTGATATTTTCACAATGATATTATCTCATATTTAATTCATTCTCCATTAATTTCTTAAATAACATGTGTTTTCAGTTATTTACCTTTGTATATTTATTATAACTTATTGAGTTATTATATTCATGTTATTGATCAAATGGAATGTGTTTTTAGTTATTTACCTTTTCATAATGATTATTATAGTTAAATTATTTAAATGGAATGTGTGTTTAGTTATTTTGATTTTCATGTTGAATATGCTTATTGATTCGTGATAGCTTCTGGTGTACTTAACCCTTACTAAGAATTTGAGATCACCCTTATATTGTTTCCTTTCCCTAAAATATATAAATTCTACTAAGAATAATATGAAAGTATATTCTAGAGGGAATAATGATATTCTAAAAAAATTGTAATTTGTGTTTTCAAATGTAATACGGGAATCATGTATGTATCTGGTTTACCAAGAATACAAATCTATTCGGTCCTTTGGGATTTGATTCCTTGTATATTATGTTAATATAATAATTTAGACACTGGATTTTGACTATTGGGGTCAAGTTCATCACATTTGGTATTAGTAGATGATTATTAGGAACCTTAGGAACCAGATTTAGGAAAAAAAGATTAGGGATAATAACTATATTGTATAATTTGAGTATCATTATAGGAAAATATATTAAGGTCTTTCTAAGGTTGATATTATGTGGGTTTTTCTAGAAATACATCCATGTATGAATATTAAATTGGATGTGGTTTTGGTATAGATGTTCCTAGGTGTAATAACTCTGAAAAAGTTATGTTAAACTTGACTCAATAATTACTTACTACATGAAAATAGGACATACTGCACACTTGGTTTGACACTGCCAGGGGATATTCTTTGAATAATTCACATTTTATTTATATACCATTATGAATGATTTGAATGAGTTTTGACAAATAATTACCTAGTTTTAACCTAAGGTATATTAGATTATAAATAATGTGTTATGATTTAGACATCCTATAAATGATTATATGGTTTCCAAATATGATTATTGTTTTTCAAACTATATTTTTTTGGTATTAGTCAAAGGATAGAGCTCAAAAGAATCATGTTAACATTGAATATGAAAGAAAATGTAGTGAATTTTAGAAACAAAATGGGATGATGATATGGGTGAAAGATATCAAGATTATTCATAATCAGTTATCTTGAAATATAATTAATTACTTATACCTTAACCAAATCTAAGACTCACCAAATAAGCTAAGGATTATGTTTACTAAGATCTTGAGTGGTGGAGGCTATACAATAATGAAGGCTCTATTTACTTCATTTGCAAATTGTGCAAAGCGACACCTAAGAAAGTGTCTGAAAGTAATGATAAAATGTTTTATTTGTAGAAAATAAGGAAATTAATTATTGAATTGATAAGGAATAAAGATGATTAATATGGAAGGAAATAAATCTCTTCTTAGGGATCCATTCGTAGTTCATTTTCTTAAACACGGGGAACCTGGTTTCAATCTGAGTCAATTACTTCTTCTAATGTTTAACCCTAAGACCATGGAAATACCTATGTTGAAATAATATGGATAAATTATTTACGTATTGATATTCAATAATTAAATTGTAGAAGTTTTTTTTACCAATGTTATTATGGTTATATGAATTATGAATCATCTAAGGATTGTGTAAAATTTCATAAGAATATATATATTCATTAACTTAATAGTTATGAATACCATCATGGGTTTATTAGTTTAGATTTTATTGTATGTTTAAAGTATTAAAAAACCCTTTTGAAAACTGATGTGGAAAAAATATAACATGATTAATGATATTTTTAGAAACCATTTATGGGAATACAAACCATTGGTTTATATGTTTAAATGTTATTTGTGGAATAATTTATTTAGTTGTTTTGGATTTTAGATTAAAGGTATTGGTAAAATTTATGGTTTATCTTATATTTGATGTAGTAGTAATTATGGGACACCATAATTTTAGAATGTTATAAAAATTATATTAATATAGTTTTAAAAAAAGGACAACTCATTGATTTTGGAAATGACTGGTGAATTAACCCACAACTGATGGATGCTGAGGTTTTAATGCCCACCACTAGTCTACATGATGACCTGGTTATTTTTTTATTTTTTTAGTTAAATGATTTTATGAATAAATATTAATGATAAATGATTAGTGTTATTTTTAAGGTTAATAAATTAATTTATTATATTGGACGACTTTTTCTAACCATATTGGTTTTGGAAAATAGTTAGATACATATTGAAAGACTTGTCACTCTTTTATAGATCATATGATTTGTTAAAACTAAATTTTGTTACTTCAGTAATGAAAAATTTATTTTAGGATATTATTTTGTTAGAGTAAATGATGAATTGGTTATTTATCAAAGAACAAACAAGTGATAAAATTTTGTTTATGAAATAGAATGATATCAATAAAGTTTATTTCCTTATGTTCTTAGATAGAAAAATATTTCCTTAACTTTAGGAAAATTATCTTGAAATAAAAAATTTATCTTATTACTTTCATATTATATGAATAAATAGTCTTTTAACTCATTATATATTTATTGTTTTTTTGTTGAATTTATCTTAATCATTCACATTCTTATGATCAATAACCTCTATCAAGCTCCATCATTATTTGGGAATAAAAAATTTCTTCCATGTCCATATCTTCAAATACAACCTTTTTTCTTCTACTTAGAATCCTAGGTATATTTTATTCAAGATATAATTCATATTTATCTTTCCCTCTTTTAGGAGGAAGTTTTATTAACCCTTTTACTATGTGGGTGCAAGTTCAAATTGTGAGGAGACAATTTATAGAATGTAGAGAGAATGTAAAAACCTAATATTTTAAAATAGGAACATCATACTTTATAGAGTATAAGAAATTAAACTCCCATGTTATAAGGTAATTTAAAACCTTGATATTTTTTTATATATATATCTATAAATAAATTTGATCTCTTTTATAGCTTGCAGAACACATAACCATGAGTCTAAATAAACCGTAATATAGTATACCATTATAACCTAGATGTTAAATTGGTGAGTATTAATATTAATAAATAAATTATGAACATTATATGGTTTACACAAGTTCATGGATTATCTATAGATTATAAAAAAATATTTGAAATAAAATGAAATGTTTTATGAAAAACTATATTTTTCTAAAATGTATGTAGTTAGACTTTACACACATAATTTAAAAGTAAAATTTACCAATTTTAGAAAATTATTTTGATAAAATTAACTTAATATTTGAAATAATTATATCAATATAATATTATTATTCTTTTTTGGTAATTTTTGGAAATGTTTCATTTTTCAATGAATAACGAAAAATAATGATTTTAATTGAAAACTACCTTTTTGTTTAATTAAAATCCGAGGTTAAATTATATTTTAATTTATTTAAAGTAAAATTAGTTCAATTGCACAAAAATTTTACTAATTTAATTCATTATAATAAATTTCATATTGAATGTTTGTAATAAAACCTTATATACATATAAGAATTGTTTCTTTAGAAATCTGCTTCTTCATCCTATATGTGGGTAGAATTTTTAATTAGTTTATTCCAATTATATGAATTGAATTTTGAAAAATGGATTCCAAATATTTGATCAGAATAATTTATACTATATAATTATTTAAAATTAATGTTTGAAAATTATTAATAGTAAAGGAAGTACTAATTAATTACCACGATTAAGGTAGAAACATGTTTTCAAGGGGTTGAATTATGAAGATAAGGGTTAGAAATGACCAAACCATATCGAAAACCAATTTTATGGAAATATTTAGATATTATAACATCTAATTGTGGAAAAAAAACCATTTTTTATGCTTTTTTAATGATAAAAAGGTGTGTTTAATTGTTTATTTTTAAAAATTCCATGTGTGTCATCTCCCCCACTTATAAAAGGTCACCCCTATCCTCCCCTCTTCACACTTCCAAAACAATTTTGGTTCTGGAAATACCTACTCAAATAACTTCCTTACTCTCATAAAAACATCCATATCACATTTTTTTTCATAAATCCATCCTAGGAAGGGTTTTGGTTAAAAACTAATGAAGTGTTTTGAAGAATAGGCAACGTTCTTAAATGATCATTTTTATATTTTTTATTCTTACATATGCTTGAATTATTATTTAAGCATGATAATATAATAAAATATTTATATTAAATATTCTTTTACATTGTTATGTTAATGTAATGACATATATTCTTCTCCTCTTTCATCAAATGGGAAATAAAACTATCGATCATGTGTACGAAAGACAACTGCCTCGCGAACTGATGTAATTCGTTTTCGATGACCACCTTTCAAGGTTAGATATAATGATAAATTTTACAAATTTATATTATATTTATTATTTTATTATACTTATTTAATTTTAATATTATTTATAATTAAATACATTCTATTTTATACAAAATATGATAATGTCACTCGTGTGTATGGCAGGCTACTGCCTTGCATAGCGATGTGATTCATTTTTCACTTATGATTTGCATGGAAGGTAATAAGGATATATTTTGTGAATATATGTTATATATATGAAATTATATAGATTTTTTAAAACTAATACATGACCTAATTCATTAACTTGTTACCCATTAAGGAAATGGTAAGACCGCTCGTGCGTATGTACGCCCTACCGTCTTTGCGAAGCGATGTGATCCATTCTCCATGTTCAAATTTAAATAATGATTATAAAAATATATATAATGAAAAAATTATATTTATAAAATTAATACAATTTTTTAGTTTATGTGACTATATAATATTCATAAAAACTAGATATTTCATGACAAAATACTCATGATAAAACATGTTAATTAACACCCAAAACAATGAAATATTATGAATAAAAAGGTAGTAAAATGTTATAAGAGGATCTTATATGATATTATAAATATTAATATGGTTATGTTATATATTTGAAACATGATTAAAACAATTATACTAGAGTTTAAATCATGTTGAACCCAAAGGAAGTGTGAGGTAAGGGGCTTCGTCTCAATTTCCATCAAATGAGTCATATTGGAATTTTATAGATATAATTTGTTTTATATGGTATATATACTGAAAATTTGATATGTAATATCAAGATTCATTATTAATTAATTCTAATTCTAGTTTTGATTTGATTTTTTTCTTCAAAAATGTTTTTGACTTAAAAGTTACCAAGTGGTAATGAATTATATAACTCAATTTCTTTTCATCTGGTTATTTTACTTATTTATTTTCATTAATATTCTAAGATTATGTGTGTAATGAATTTTTACAATAAATTGTTTTATTTTTACTTACTTTATGTGAATTTACATTTATTAAACATGATATATTTAGTAGTTAATTATCACTTCAGCTTTATGATCTTTGTAATGGTTTATTTCATAATCTCATTTTAATTTGGATTTTTATGCTTAATTTTCCATTTAAGGGAATTATATGATCATTGGATAATAAAATAAAATAATTTTATTTTAATATGTTTATTAAATAATTTTTCAATTAATATTACCATTTTACTTCACTTTTTTACTTAAAATGATTGATAAATGGTTTTTAAGAAAATATGACTTTATTTATCTCTTTAGTGGAAAAACCCTTTTATTATAAATAAATGTTTTTAGAAAATGTTGTAATTTTTTTTATCATTATAAAAATGATTTATTAAATAATTTTTTACCCATGTTGGAATTTTTACAAAATATTTTGAATGGAATCTTCTTATCTCTTTCCTAATGAGGATCATTTTGCCCATTATACAATAATGTGGAAGGATTTTTTTTTAAAGTCATACGAAATATAAGGTTTTTTTTGTCATTATCAAATATAATTTATTTAAAGCTTAATTTAAAGTTTTAGATTATTAATTTTAAAATAAATCTTTTTCCCAATATTTTTTTATTTATTTAGTTTTTTAAAATTTATTTTAAAGAAAAATTTATATTTTGTAAAAGAATGAATTTGAAAGTCCTTTTATGGTAATTATATTCATAAAGAATAATAAACCATTATTTTAATTATAATATATTTGGGATATGTTGTTTTTATAAAATATTTATCCTTTCTATAGATGGTTTGTGGTCATTTTGATTATAGAAAGTGTTGAAATTCACTTTTTTGACTCATTATTGTAGTCATGAACTTTCCCTTGAAATATATTCTTTATTGTGATAATTGGAAGTTAAATTTACCATAAATATGAATATTATTTATCATTTATATACGTATTGATTTAAATATATATCATTTATACATAAAGTTTATGAGATTTAATGTAATTTGAATGACTGGGAAAATATTGATAAATCTATATTTTTTACTCAATCTGAATTTTTATTGATATGGAACATTGTTCATGAATTAAATTGACTATTTAGTACATGGGTTGTTATATGGGCATGATAACATGTGTGTGGATTAGTTATAGACAACCCCTTGATGCATCAACATTCTAATAATATCAATTAGTTGTATATCCTTAATTAAATGAGTTTCCGGTGTATGACTACCTATAAATTTAAAAGTGTCCTGAGAAAGGTCTTGATAGTAGAGGTATCATGACACCTAAGGTCATGAAATAAAATAATTAAGCATCTACTTCATTAATAATTTAGTTATTATTATCCATGGTGTTTTTTCAATGATATTATCTTGAGATTCATTTACTTACCAGCATATTAATTAAATAACTTGTGTTTTCAGTTATTTACCATACTATATTGATTATTTCTTATCTAATTATGATAGTGATGTTTTTGATTAAATTGAATGTTTTTTGAGTTATTTAAATTTCCATATTTATTATGTTTTTTAAATTATATAAATTTAATGTGTGTTGAGTTATTTACCTTTTCATACTGATTATGCTTGTTGACTCATGATATCTTCTGCTTTATTTAACCCTTAATGAGAATTTGAGCTTACCATTATTTTTTTCCTTTATCAAGAAACTAGGATGTTTAATAAGAACGATATTAAAGGATATTATAAATGGAATAATGATATTCATGATTTTTTTAAAAAAATTGGTTTCAAATGTGATATAGGAATCTTTTATGTATCCAGTTTACTGAGAATATAAAACGATTTGGTCTTCTGGGATCAGATTCTTTGTATCTTATGAAAATGTAATAAAGTAGAAACCGGCTCCAATATACTAGGTATAGGGCATTATAGTTCGCATTAGAGGATGTTTCATTGAAAATATGGTAACTAGATTTTGGAAAACATAGATTTGGGATCATAAACAGACGATATAATTTGATAATAAATAATGAAAAACATCCTAAGGTTTTGGTATGGTATGGATGTGAGGTTTTTTCTTAAAATACATCATTTTATGGATACTAAAAGTGATTATAGTTCTATAAAAAAATTGTTCTAGGGTAATCACTCTAAAAATGACATGTTGGACTTGACTCAAGCATTAGTTGTTATACAACAACGATCTGTACTGTGCACTTAGTTTGACACTCTCAGGGAATATGATTCAGATAATTCACATTTTTTTGAAAACCATTGTGAAGGGTTTGAATATAATATGAAAATGAAATACCTAGGTTTAAAAAAAGGTATATTATATTGAAAATATTGTGTCATGATTGAGACATTCTATAAATAATTATATTATTATCCCACTATGATTATTTTTTCCCACACAATGTTTTTTGGTTTTATTCATTCGTTGGAACCTGAAGGAATCATGTTAACATTTAATATAAAGGACAATATAGTCTCTATGAATAACCAAATGGGATGATGATAGGAGTGAAGGATATTATGATTATGAAATAGAAATATATCAAGTAAATATAATACCTTATATTATTTCACAGTAAATTTTTTTATCAAATTTTGGAAAAGGATATTGAAACAAAAATGTTATCCTATTACCTTAATATCGGATGAATATATGGTATTTTACTCATAATAGATTTATATTTCTTTGGTTGTTGAATTTATCTTGATCATTCACATTATTTTGAACAATTAACTGTATCACCCTTCGTTGTTATTTTGATGTTAATATTTTAGTACATATACGTATCTTCACCTACCACATATTTTCTACTTCTTAGAAATCTATTTATATGTTACTCAAGAGGAACTTTAAAATTTCTCTTTCCCACTTTTAAAGGTATATTTTATAAACCCTTTTAAGATATTTTTGGAAAACCAAATTGTGAGGATAAAATTTATTGAAGGTGGAGAAAATGTAACACCCCAAGACTTTAAAAGTGGTAAATAATGTTCAATAGATTATATTGAATTAAAAATTATTATTATACGTGAATTTAATACCCCGATATTTTATAATATATTTATTTTTAAATAAATTTGATCTCTTCTATGGCTTGTAGAACTGAAAACCTCGAGTCTAAATGAAATATAATAAAGAATATTATTATAAACTAAATGTTAAATTGATGAGTATGTATAGTAATTAATTAATTTTTAATATTATATGGTTTAAAAATGGTTGTTTTTTACCTATTTTTATGAAAATTAAAAAAAGTTAAATAGAAAAGAATGTTTTTTAAAGAACTGTATTTTTGTAAAAGACAGATTAGTCACTCATTATGCTCATAATTTAAAATTAAAATTTTCTTATTATATTTTTTTATTTGATAAAATAAATTTTTTTAAAATCTTAATATAAATATTATCTTAGGTTTAATTTCTTGATTTTTCTGAAATGTTTCATTTTTCGATGAATGTTAAAAAATACAGATTTTTATTAAAAACTTCCTTTCTGTTTAAATAATTTTCAAGGTGAAAATATATTTTAAATTGGTTTTAAAGTAAAATAAGTTAAATTATAATAAAATTTATCTAATTTATTTAATTTTAATATATTTTATATTTATTTTTTATATTAAATTATTCTATATTTATGTGAAGTTTCTCTTTGGAAACCTGTTTTTTCATCGCATATTCATGTATAATTTTAAATTGGATTCTTCCAATTTTGAGAATTGAATTTATAAAAATAGATTACTTAATTTTAATCGGAATAATATATATTACCTTATAAGTTCAACTTAATTTTTTAGCATTGTGAATAGTGAAAGTAGGAAAATTAATTACCATTGTTAAGGTAAAAACAATTTTACTGGGGGTTAAAGTAAAAGGATAAAGGTTAAAAATGAGGTAAAACGTATCCAAAACCATTTTTTTGGATATATGTAGGCATTACTAACTCTACAGTTTGATAATGATATATTTTAAGTATTTTTGGAGGATAAACAAGGGTGTAATTTATTCTTTTAAAAAATTCCATGTGTGTCCTCTCCCCCACTTATTAAAGGCCTCCCTATATCCTCCCATATTTACACTTACAAATCCATTTGGTTCATAAAATCCCTAAATAAATAAGTTTTTTACTCCCCTAACAACATACTAAATCCCTTTGTTTTATCAGAAATCCAACATAAGAATACTTTTGGTGTGAACCTAATGATGTTGTCTGTAGAAGGTGTCACATCTTTAAACAAGCTTTTATATTTTTTTTTCATATTCCATCTCCTTGAAATATTTATAATACCTAATTATATAATAAAATAAGTATCTTCCATATATATAGATGTCATTATTTTAAGTACTTGAACTATATCTATATCCTCTTTTATTAAATGGGTTACAAAACTATAAACCATGTGTACCATGAACTACTGCCTCATGAACCGATATGATACATTTTCCCGAACCACCATTCAAGGATGAATATAATTATAGAATTTAAATATTTATATTATATTATTATATTATTATAATTATTTAATTTTAATATCACATATACCTTCTTACATTCCATTTCATTTAAAATATGATAACATCGATCGTGTGTACGGAAGACTACCACCTCAAGAAGCGATGTGATTAATTTTTCACTTACAATTTACATGAAGGGTAATAAGGATTAATTTAGTGAATATATGTGATATATATGAAATTATATTGATTATTAAATGTTAATATATCACCCAATTACTTACTCTTTCACCCATTAATGAAATGAAAACATCACTTGTTCATACGTACGACCTACTCTCTACATGAAGCGATGTGATCCATTCTCCATGTACAAAATTAAATAATGTTTATAAAAATGTATATAATGAAAAAAAATTATATTTATAACATTAATATAATACAATTGATTATGTAACAATACAATATTCACAAGAACTAAAACTTTCATGATAAAACATGCATGATAAAAAAAGGTAATTAACACATAAAACAATTAAAATAATAAAATATTAGTAATAAACGGGTGGAGAAATTATATAAGGTGATAATATAAATATAAATAAGTTTTTTATATAAATTAATAATATGGTTATGACCATTATATAGGGGTTTATATAATTTTAACCAAAGGGATGCTTGAGGTAAGGGACTTCATCTGAATTTCCCTTCATTGAGTAATTTTATAATGTTAGGCTTCTAATTTCTTTTATATGGTATATATACTACCACTTTGACATTTAATATATTTATAAATTATTAATTCATGGTATTTATTGTTTAAATTTGAATTATTTCATGTTCATGGTTTTTTAATTAAAATTTACTATGTAATAAAGAATATAATTACGCAAAATTTTTTTTAGGTTATATTACTTCTTCATTATACTTAATATACTAAGATTATTTATGTAATGAATTATTATTATAATTTTTTTTATTTTGACTTGTTTTATATAGATTTAAATTTTATATGAATAATCTATTCATTTCTTATTTCTCACTATATTTTTTTTATCATTGTCA
This sequence comes from Viscum album, assembly GCA_963277665.1. Classification (NCBI taxonomy): domain Eukaryota; kingdom Viridiplantae; phylum Streptophyta; class Magnoliopsida; order Santalales; family Viscaceae; genus Viscum; species Viscum album. The sequence goes on along the minus strand of OY728161.1, from coordinate 2,104,267,846 downwards.
GAGTTTATTTCATAATCTCATTTTAATAAGTGTTGTTTATACTTGAATTTCCATTGAAGGAAATTATTTGATCATTGGATAACAAAAAACTTTAATGTATTTTAATTTTTTATTCATTATATTTTAAATTAATAGTAATATTTTCCCTCTATTTGGTACTTATTATTATTGAGAAAATATTTTTAAGAAAATCATACTTCATTCCTCTCTTCTGTCAAAAATCCTTTTTCATCAAAATATATATTTTTGGAATATGTTTTCAAAAATATTTTAACATTATAAAAAAGATTTATTAATGAATTTTTTTACCAATTTTTGAATTTTTACACAATGGTTTGACATGAATCATCCTGATCCATCCCTAATGGGGATCTTTTTATCTTTTTATAACAAATTAAAAAGAATTATTTTTAACGTATATGGCATGTATAGAATTTCATTACATTATGACTTCTCATTTCATTGAATATTTCTTTAAAATTTCAAAATATTATTTTTAAAATAAAATGTCTTTCCAAATATTCTGAAAATTTATAGTTTTAAAAAGTTATTTTTAAAGTAAAAAAGAATGGTTTCATTAAGAATGTTTTTAAAGATATTTCTATGCTATTTATATCCATCAACAACAAAACCTTAATTTTACATATAATCCGCTATGAATATTCTTTATTGATACCATAATTATTAATTAAATGGATTATTTATTATTTTTCTGACCAAGAAAAATATCAACATTCACTTTCTTGATTCATTTTTGTAGTAATTAAGTTTCCATTAAAATACCTGGTTTTTTGTGATCATTGAACATTAAATTTCCCTTAAATATCCATATTTTTACCATGTTTATAATTTTTTACTAAAACATGTATAATATCTACCTATGATGTTTTACATTGAAAGTTTTTTGATTGAGTGGGTCAATATTGATAAATCCATATTTTTTACTCAATATTGAAATTTGTTGATTTGAGATGTTTTTCATGAATTAAATAGATTATTTGATATATGAGTAATTATTTGGATATATATATATGTGGGGGGTTATAGATACCCTCTTGATGCGTTGGTAGTCTCATTAGATGAATCAGTTGGTTAAACTTAGTTAGATAGGTTTCTTGTGTGTACCTTCCCATCAGATTTAAACTTTATCGAGAATTGACTTGAAAGTAGAGGTATCATGGTTCATGGGATTGTGATTAAATTGAATTAATTTTCATTGATTTTAATTTACATATTGGTTATTCCTTATCAACTTATATTAGTAATGTTATTAATTAAATTTATTGTTTTTTTGTTATTTCACTTTCCATGTTGACTATTTCTAGTTGAATTTTTTAAATGGAAAGTGTATTCTATTATTTTCCTTTCTATATTGAATATTCTTATTTATTCATGATAAATTCCACTATAATTAACACTTACTAAGTGTTTTATCTCACCAGTATTTTTTTCCTTTTCTTGGAATCCAGGATTTGTACTAAGAATTATATGCAATGTTATGCTAGAGAATATAATGATATTCTTGAAAAAATGTTTTAATTTGTGTTCTTCTATCTAATAAGGGAATCAGGTATGTATCTGGTTTACAAGAATAATAAACTATTTGGTCCTTATGTATGATTTTCCCTATATCTTGTGCCAATGTAACAAAGCATACACTTGCTCCAAGTTACTGGTGTGGGCTCATTACGTAAATGGTTGAAAAATTAAAGACCATTCAGTAACACATTAGAGCTATACTTAGTTGACAAAAGGGATAAGATAAAAATCATCAATTAGGCTTCGATTTTGTGGTTGGAGATAAATCTTTCCTTTGTAAGTGATATGACTTTGGAAGAGTGGGAAGCTAATTCCTAGACACATTGTCCCCTTTGATATTCTTGATCACTTTAGAGCTATGATGTATCAACCAGCACTCTCACCAAACATTTATCAAGTGCATGAAATTTCCCATGTATCCCTATTAATAAATTACATAAAATAACTATCACATGTAATAAATTAAAATGTGGTATACATGGATAATTATTTCTCTTATGAGGATCAATTTGGGAAGATTTTAGATTATAGAGACAAAGACCATGCAATAAAAAAACCCACATGGTGAAAGTTCTTTTATGAAATCCTAATTATGAGGAAGAAACATGGGAAACCAAGGAAGGAATGAAAAATAATCACACAAATGTATTTTCACCTTATTATGTTTAAGGGTAACTCAAGTGTGAAATATCTAGGGGAGAATATAACAACCCATAATTTTACAAATGGAATTTCACCTTCTAAATTTACCTGAGTGTCATATTTATAAAGTTAGTATAAAAGGGATGTAATTTATATTAATGTTTCATATAATAAATTTGTATCCAAATTAAATTAAATTAGAGTGTTAAAATTATAAAAAAAATGTTTGACATAATGAAATAATGATTATATTTTTGGTAAAATATATATGTTTTATTTTCATAAAAATAATTTTTATAGTAGATGTTGAAATATAATTTTATTTTATTTCATAATATTGTTTCATAAAAAACATATATTTTTTATAAAAATTATAATATAATTTTATAAAATCAAGATCAGTTTTTCAAATGGTTTGAAAATTGAAACTATCATAAAAATTAGTCATTTTTCAATAAATAATGATTTTATTTAAAAATTAAAGTTCCTATAAATTGAAAATTATTTGGATAAAATGTATTTAGTTTTTCAAATCATCATTTTAACTAATATAAATGGTGAATGTTTTTTATTTTTTATAAAAAATAAAATACAGGAGTGAATAGTGAAATAGTATATAAGTAATATATAGGTATCATATTTTATAATAGTTTACAAGAATTAATTTCGGAATTTTCTAAAAGTTAGATGAAAATTTATTTTCCCCTTTACTATACAACAATATTCCCCTTACTATTAAATCACTTGTTGAGTCGCTGTTTCAAGATATAATATTTTATTCTAAAATAGCCCTCCACACTTATAAATACCATCCTTCACCACCCAATCTCCTCAAAATTTCTAATAAACTTATCTAACCCAAATTATTTCTAAAACTATCCCCAAACCTTTATCCCATGTCCCATTGGTTTTGGTGTCCCTAGAATACCAATTTAAGAAGGCTTAATGATTAGTCTAAAGGAGGATATCCAAGGAGGTGGAAATTGTTTTAACTGAGTTCATTCAAGTTTATTTCTTATTATACCTCCTCTAAATATCATAAACGATAATTATATAATTAAATATGTATCATTTGTATAATAAAAATTTATTATATCAAGGAAATATCAATTACCTCCACACACTCACTAATTCTAAAATGAAATCATCACCCATATTATGGTTGGTTCTCTTCCCCAATGGATAATGTATTTGGTTTTTCATCACCACCTTACATGGTTAGTAAAGTCATTTTATTATTCAAAAATATATTTTCTTCAAAAATATTTTTTTATTTTTTTTTGTGGGTGAATATTATAAATAATTTATATAAATTTCAGAAAATTTATTTTACAAAAATAATTTCAATTTTTAATTATCCATCTCAAAATTATCTTAAGGTCAATTTTAAATAATAATATTAAAATATTGATATTTCAATGAATAATGAAAAAAAGGAATCTTATTGAAAATTATTTTTTTAGTATTTTCAATGTCTAATTATATTTGGGATTAGTTTTAAAATTTAATTAGTTCCTATTTTTTAATAATATTACAATTATGTTTTTCAAAAAAAAAAATACTTGAATTTAGTATAAAGATATTTGATACCTAAAAGGGAATTTTTCTATAAAACAATTTCTCACAATGTTTTTCTGGGGAAAATTTAAATTAAATTCAACTACTTCTTTGTTTTAAATTTTATAAAATATAATACATATTGGGAACTAAGAGTTATAAATTTATTAAATAGGAATATTTATTTATGGTCAATATGAATATGAACCTTAATAATATTTGTTGTCATGGTGAAGGGTAAATCAGGTAATTAAAGATAAGAAAAAAATGTTATGAACTTTAAAATGACCCTAAAACTCACCATAAATTCGTTTTATGAGTCCTTTTAATCCCTAATCATCAAATATTAGGTCATATGGACTTTTTTTAACAATATTTATGATATTATGACCTTTATAATATTCTATTTAAAGAAAATTCAAAATTGAAACAATCTTATTTTTAAAAACTATAATATTTTTAAAATTGATATTATCAGATGATATGTATTTTTTAAATATTATTTTAAAATAAAAAATATTTAACCTCATCGTGTTAATTTATATTGATAATTTGGTGAATAAATATTTACTTTAAATTCTTACACAACATTGAGGTAGAAATTATTCAACAAATGGAAAAATAAAATAAATGATATTAAGAAAATTTTAAAGAAATATTGTCTAAGATACATACTATGATACACAAATTTAGCTGATGACCATGACATGTTAAGGATATATTTAAATATTTTTTCTTATTTTACTTGTTGTAATGATGTTATTAAAACTAAAGTGATGAAAAGTTTTAAAATTTACATTAATGATATGTTATGATAAATAATATTTTATTAAATGGTATAAAATTTTAAAAAATATTATATTCAAACCAGTGATTATGATGTGGTTTTTAAAATCAACCATTGTCCATTTATGTGCTGTTTTTTCATTTTTAGTAATTATCTTGACCCTCAATGAGTAAATATCCTTAATTTCGTGATATGTTTGAAAGGGGTTAAGGACATGTTTAAACCAAAAGATAAGGGTATATATATATACATATTAAAAACATGTATAATTTTTGTTTTATGAGGGTACTTATAACCATACTAATATTTTAAACAAATCAATTTGGAGCCATATGGAAATGAAAATTAATTTATCTTAATTTTATATTTTTGAAAATTTCAAGAGTGCCCCTCCTCTCTTTTATAGAGGGGTATCTCTTATTCTGAATTATAAAAACATAAAACCCTTTTTTTAATAAAATATAAGTGAAAATAGATTTATAAAATACATACCCTAATTTTAAAGTCCTTGTTTTTAGAATAATTCCAATATTATAGGTCTTAAGGTGTTAAGAAAAGAAGATTTTCGATAGAAGATGTATAGTTTTCAACTTCATGTTTTAGTTTTATTTCTTCTTAAACCTCTATAAAATATTAGTCAACCATGGAAAAATAATCAAACTAGAATAATAAATATACTAAAATGTTATTATGTTAATGTAATAACCTATACCTATCTCCAACATCCATAAAATGGGAAAAGAATTCATCATTCGTGTGAATGGTGTACTACTAACTTGTGAACTGATGTCATTCATTATCCATCACCATATATAATGAATGGTTAAAATGATGGATTTAAGTTATATATATTTTATATTTATGAAATAATTATAATTATTGAAACATAATATAATACCTATTTTCTTACCTATCCATTCACTAAAAAATGATAATGTCATTAATGTGTATGTGCGGACCACCAGCACCACGAAGCAATGTGATTCATTTTTCATTGAAAAATCACATGGATAATTCATATAAGTATTTTTAATGAATTAATATGATATGTATGATATTATTATCATTATGTAAACTTAAAATAATTCTTACCTTCTTTCCAAAATGATCGTTGAAAAATGGAAACGGTATTTATGCATATGTATGACCAACCATCTCCATAATTGGAATATAGTTCATTTTTCATAACCATATTTCATTATTGGTTTTCAAAGTATGATTGATATATATAAATTATAATTATTTCATGATTATTATTTTGGATATGACAAAATAATGACCTATTTGACCATTGTCAACATACCGAATTCATTTCTGACATATGAGCCAAATATCATAAAAATGCCGAATGTGAACTTAATTTATTAAATAATTGTATATGACATGGTATTAAATAAAACAAAGGAATAATGAAATTTTTAAGGGTTCTTATTAAAGAATAAATTTAACATATGTTATTTATTCAGGAAGAAAATGAATATACATGATGTGTTAGACTCTAGGTAAGAGACTTTCTATTAAAAATCATCTATTAAAGACTCCCTTAAAACTCTATTTTTATTCCATATCTATATTTATAAAAAATAATTAAATAAGTATTTTTATATTATCATTTTAATTTTTAAATTATTTTTTACCCATTATTTTATTTTTAAAAAATGGTTTGAAAGGAATCTATATTTTGTTTTTTTGAACAAGTTACCTTTTGAATTTTATCAAAAATGTGAAAGGAATATTTTTAACTTATACAGAATTAGAATATTTTTCCACATTAATAAATAATATTTTATTTTAATATTATTTTAAAATTTTAAAGGCTATTTTCAACAGACATATTTTCCTTCATATTTTCATTATTTTATAAAAATAAGTGATTTAACAAAGGAGTATTTTCCACAAGAAATGTACCAAGTGATTTTCAAAATAAATTTCCATATAAGATGAAATACCTTGATGGTATTCTATGTTTTATTTCTTAAAAATATTTAATATTTTCTAGAACTAAAAATCTTATTTATTTATTTGGTTATTTTGGGTAATAAAAATGGTTTTTTATATCTGAAAATGTTTTGCTTACATTTAAAAGAGTTTTTTAGTGGATTATGAGGAAAGGTTGAAAGAATAAAATGTTTTGTTCTTGATCATTATATATCAGAAATGGGTGATCCTAATACATCTTATAGTTAGATTTGATCCCTATTATAGCTAATAGGTGATCATGATACAACTTATAGATAGGGTGACCCCATTATATCTCTCCAATGCATTGAGTAATGTTTGGATGCTGGGAAAGAGGGTTATTCCACGTTTATATGTGAAGGTTAATCCTTGATAATATGTGATGGTTACTCCAAGGTAGTTTTTTTAAGTTTATCTTGAAGGTCTTGATGAGTATCTATGATGGTTAATCCAAATTAAAACATGGTGGTTATTCAATATGTAAAGGTGAAAATTATAACATTGTAAAAACGTTTTCTTATGATTTTAAAATTTTTAAATAAAACTTTATGAATTTATTATGACTTATTGATTTTAAATGAAATGTTTTAAGAATTGTTTTGTATAGAAAATATGATTTATTTTGTAAATTAAGGGTTTATTGTGGGCCCAAATTTAATTTTTTTAAAAGGAAATTTATATAAGGTATCATTGACTAATGATTTGTCTTTTCTTTTATATCAATTCCTGAGATTTTTTTTTTCATTCCTCAATTGTAAATTTTTTTATAGGGTTTCCTAAAGATATCAAGTTTAAAGTCATGAATATTCCTTATGAAAATAAATAATTTTTTATTTTAAAAATTTTATATTTGCAAAAAAATTGATACCAAGTAGATGTGTCCACTTATAATGTATAGGTTTTTATATATGAGTTGGGACCTATTTTTTTAAAAATATTAACTTAAATGATAATTAGGAATGAAAGAATGTTAATTATAATATAAAGATACTATATTATGTGATTTTTATGTCTGGGTACTTAAAACTAGTAAATAGATATGAATCAAGGGGATGATTTAATGATCAATGAAGAATAAAGTTTCCATGAAACTCTAATAAGAATAGAAGAAAACATTTTCCTAAAAAAATTGATCTAGAAAAGAAAATTCTGGTTGTGAATATTGTTTAGGGCTAAAAAAACTTGTGATAAGTTTAAGAAAATTGATCAAGGAAATAACTCGAAAATAATGAGAAGGGTAAGAGTGACTGCATATTTATTTTAACAGATCAAATATACATGGATAGATTGATTGTGGATGAAAAACAAATATACCATAGAAAAAGAGAGGAAAATGATTTTAGAAAATTTGAATAATGTTGATAAAAAATTTCAAATAAATCATGGTTTGAGTGTTCAGAAAAAGAATAATAGATATGCGCAAGTTGGGAATGTTACTAAATCACGTATGATGATCTTAACAGACCAAAAATAAATCATAATGAAAATGTTAAAAAAATATATATCAAAGATATTATGAAAGTTTAAGTGAATATAGAATATTTAACTAATTATTCTATAGATGTGAAGAAATGAATTAAAAAATCCTTGGAGGATGATCATAAAAAATAAATCACATTCAATGATGAATATAATAATTTGATGAAGATTTTGATTCTAAGAAAACTTTCTTAGAACAAATTTTATTTCTAAGGAACAATGAGGATTCTTTTTATTCCCAAAATACTTGTTTATTTGTACTAACTTGCAGGGAATTGAAGGATATGAAGTAAGTAATCTAGATGAGTTTTTGAATAGTTTTTATAGAAATAATAAATGTCAATCATGAAACATTGTTATTACCAGGATGAGGAATGGAATACTACCCTTAGGGGGGAGAAAAGATGATTCCATGGTATTATTATCAAAATTTTCTTCAAAGAAGTAATTTTTTTAATAAAGATAAGATACTAGGGAAGATGTGTTTTTAAAATTAAAATATTTTAATATTTCTGTTGTGATGGGTGTGGGATTTGACTTAATAATCATACTATGATTTTCATAGATGTAAAGATTTTGGAAGAATCCTAAGGGAAATGTTGAATGAAATAATTTTTATGGATAAAATTGATCATTATTATTATTCACTCTTGTTTTATAAATTGGGATTTCCCATAGAGATTTATATAGATTTTTAGTTAAAGGCTCTTTGTTAAGAAAATCATGTGATAATATTTTTCCCTTGAAGGAAGTTATCAAGATTATGAGATGAAGGAAGATGATTTGATATTATTCTTATTTTACCACATTTAATTTGATTCTCAATAAGAGGGATAATGAAATAGCAGAGAAAGAAAATTAAAACATAATATAGGGAGAATGAATTGACCACACATATTGAATTCAAGATGTAATTTTTTTTGTGGATATTGACAAAAAAATAGCGGGGGGTACATTATGCCAATGTGTTCTTTGTTTCATTTTTTTAATATATCAATATGTTTTTGAAGAAAAATTTCTTTAAAAGTTTTTTCATAGGGATGTTTGTTAAAAAAATTTATTTGAAGAAGTTGCAGGAAATATTTTTATGTGGTATAGGAATATTTTTTAGGGTAATCAAATGATACTAAGACATTATTCATGTTCCTAACATAATTAAGTTTATTATGATCAAAGTTTTTTTTTAAATAGGAGATTAAGGTACTGAATTGAAGGAAATAGTATGAGTTTTTCGAACATAGGTTATTAGATGTAGGAAACTAGATAAAAACACCAGATGTAATATAATTGAGGTTCAACATAGAGAGGATATAATTATAATCCAAGATCAAGATAAAGCACAAAGATAAACCTAGATTCATAAAAAAAATAGATTTTATGAATTTGAAAAATGTGATAAGATAGATTAAAAAATGTTACCAGATAGACTAGATGAGGAAGTTATTATCAAATAGAGGTCCAAGATACAATGTTTGAGTCAAAATGTGTGTGTAGAAGTATAAAAGGGCAGATAATGTAGAGGTAACTCTTGATTTTAATTACCCACATAATGGTATCAAAAGTTACAAAAATGGAGGATATCTTTTTGAAATCTATCAGACGCAGTAACATTATTTAATAGAGGAAATCCATATAGATTACCAAGTGAAACATTATTTAAATTTATAACAAATAAATTTTTATCCAAAAGACACTCAAAATATATAACTTATAGACACTTCCCACTTTCATCGGATGGAGAAAGTTTAATGACATCGGGTGAATGAACATTAGAAGGGAGAACCTTAGACAGATGAACATCAGACATATAAAAACTGAATGAACAATCCTATGAAGTGAACTGAATAGAAATTTGTATGGCGATTCACTATATGAAGATATGAGATGTCATTGGAAACACATATGATGATCTTAATAGATGAAGGATTCTTAACATTGGGTAATATAAATAATTTCTATCAGATAATGAAATCATATGATATCCATCAGATAGATATTTTTTAAGGTGTAATAATGGATATAGAAGTCATTTTGAATGAAACATATAGACATAAACTAGAATGAGGAATTCAAAGGAGGTTTAAATAAATTATGTAAAGTCCTTAATAATATTGATACTATGATGATATTCAACTTTTTTTATCTATCCAATTTTTATGAAGTTTCAATGAGATACTTAATGTATTAGGATAATGAAGTTCAAGGAAGGTTATAGACACTAATTTTTAATAATTATTTAGAAAGATCCGAGAAGAATATAAAATTATTGAGAAGAGTCTAAAAAATTTCTATTGAATGGGAGATATATAAAGTGGGTGAAAAGTACTACTATACTAAAAAATATTCACCCATAAAAACATTTACATACTGATGTTTTTTTGGAATAATTTATTTCCAACAAAGTTAACTTTAATGTTGAAGAATGACCACCAGATTGAATTCCATTAGATGAAGAAGAAACACATTTAGTATAAAATTGAGTTTTACTCAGTATAAGCAGGAAGTTTACTAGAACGAGTAAGATTTATCGAATAAATAAGTATCTTACTGAGACCAATGGATGGAGGTACATATTATAAATCACACTAGAAGGAATTTAAGTGAGTTAAGGAGCATTAGACGGATCCATCAGATAGGGGAAAGATGGATGGAGTCATCATATAAACATTTTATAAGGAAATTTTTTGATGAATTTATGGAAAATTTTCTATTGAGTACATACATGACTTATAAAGATCACAAGGAAGTCTCAAATCCAATAGGCTCTTAAGTGAGTTTTTAAGATATTCATGTTTATACACATTTGAAGGTGATCCAACATTCTTATGGAGGAGTATTTGATCTTTATATAGAAGATTGAAAAAGAAGAATATAATATATTGCATCTAGGGTGTATAACTAGTTGTATAAATATAATGTTACATATGTGTATTACTAACTACGGAAGAAGATATGATTGTTACGAGTAGAAATTGGGTTATATTGACAAATTATTACTGGGTTGTAGAACTAGTTACTCTATGTGGATTTATAATCATGTGATGTTAGTAAACGAATACATGTTGTGGGTTAATAACCAACATGAAAAGGAATTGGTGTTTGTAATGAATTTTATAAATATCATGAGCTGATATCTCCTTATATTTATTGCAAAGGAATGATGAAGTTTAGATTTATATTTGAGCATATCAAAACTCTAACATGTTTTCCGAGGTTAGGAATGTTTCCTTATGATGTTAGGAAAATTTCGTATAAAATTAAAATTAAAAGTGATCCTTGATTCACCCCTTGTATGTTATCCCACAATTATCCAAGGGATTAACAAATATCAATGTTAAAAAAATTATGGCCATAGTAATTTTAACCATCTAAAAAAAGCATACAAATATTCCTTTATTAGCTAGAATAAATTTTTTACAACCCATTGGACTATATAAATATTATATTTATAGAATATTAATTAATGTATAAAACTATAATTTTTGGAGATTCTGGAACTAATGGACCACAACTTGACCATAATTAAAATATTGAGACAATTCTAATGAAAATAACTGAACAACATTAAGTGGTCAATTTGAGAAAAATACTATGTAATAAATGAAGAAGATTTAATAATAAATGAATCTTTAAAAATCAAATAAACTAAAATATGTTTTTTGAAGAAGGTATTTAATAAAATCAATTTTATTATTTAGGAATTTTGATTCATATACGAAGTAAATTGTGACATAAGGTAAGTGAGCTTCTAAACTATACTTATCGTTTGGGTTATACTTTCTCTATGTAACTAACTTTATATCTCTGTTATTCTAACATAGATTTTCTATATTATATATATATTACTATTAAACATATACCTATATATTTTCCCTTCATTTATGGGGATTAAAAATTATTTTGATGTTCACTTCTCAATCCTTTCTTTATAGTGAACCTGGTTAAAGTGTACTTTCTATTTCTTGTCACATTTCTCGTACAAATATTTTAAAGGTTTTAATATTAAATGATTTATAAAAAAATAAAATATTTTAATGAAATTTATTTTTGTTTAATTTTTGGTTTTATGGAATAGATAATGTACTTATTTTCTAGAGAGGCTCTTTACACATTTCTTAAAAATAATTTTTAATAGGTTCATTTATATACCTACTTTTCCAATCTTTTCTTACAAATTTTATTTAGTAGAATTCATTAATGATGATCTATGATTTTGTACTCAACTTTGAAAGTCCAAAATGATTTAATATCTTATTTTTTGGGGAATAATTATGATATCCCACTTAGATATGTATTGATATAATATCATGCAACCCATTTTCTATTCATGGTTATTCTCAAGCTTAGGTTTTATGTAAGATTTATTTTTATTATATGTACCACATTTTAATGTAGAAATTATTATGTGATTATTGGGTATATAATTATATATAACCTAATGAAATGGGGAATGTTTTCATATCCTGAGTAACTATGTGTGGTTTACTGCCCAATCACACAATGTTATGATTTCTTAGTGGTGATCCCTAACTTATGCTTGTGATGTCATCTTTTATATTGTTGCTACATATTTATGATTCCATGATATTATGATATTATTTCAATTATTATTTTGATACCATGCCTATGATACTTCATTTTATGATATTTTTATGTCTCTTGAATCATACGTATTTGTTTCCCATCACACTTCACATTTATTATTCTCTTACTGGGCATTATAGCTCACATAGTATATACTATGCAGTAAAATAAGTTCAATTGGATTTGAGTCCAATTGAATGAGATAAAAATATATATGATGTAGTTTATGTTTATGTTTTTTATAATATTTATAATCTCCAAAAGACACTAGATCTCAATATTTATGGGTTTAATTTTATGGGAATTTATGTTTAAAATATTCAACAAAGGAAAAAGAGACTTGGTTTTATATATTTCAAAACCTATCAAAGATTAATTATATAACAATAATATTAAATGAACTAAAAATAAATCCATGGATGCAGTAATTTTACTTGGTTTAGAGGAAAAGGTTACTCTAAGAAGCATACACTGATGTTGTACTAGAAAAATAAATTTGTACATTTTTTATTACAAATGTGTAAGAAAGATTCACCACTAATCTAATGGTCACACCCTCAACTTATCTCTCTATGAACTACTTCAAGTTGAGGAACATAAGAATCATTGACGCATAAGTTTATTTTAATGAATTTTCATAAAATATACAAAGACTGACCAGTAATTGGTTTTCTATAGTATGATATAGAATTAAAAATCAACTTTATATCATAAATATTTCTCAGAATTATAAAATACCCCCTCTAAAAATTGATGTTACCAAAAATTAGTCTAAAAAATTATTACAAATACTATATTATTGTTTATTTAAATATCTTAATTTGAATTTCCAATTTAATTTTCTATAGATTTCCATGTGTAGTATTCAAATTAGACCCTAAATGAATTCATTATAGTTGAATAAAAGTAAAAATAAATTTCATATCACATCCATGATTCGAATAAGCTGAAAATTTTATAATTTTAAAATATTAATTTACTATTTCATGGTTATTACCCAACCTTAAAGTGGTCCATATAATTTTAGCTACTTGTTATTAAAAAAATGGATTCAAATTAAAAAATCTAGAGTCTTCTATAATTTTTAAACCACAATTTCTTCCATACCTTAACCAGATTTGGAATGGTACTATAAAAACCATAACCTGATATTGTTTAGATAAATCACATAGTAAAACTCCTATGAAAAATTATTTAAAACACACATACCTCATTGATTTTCCTCATACCTTTATGTACACTTTGATTAATTTAATTAACTTAGTGGCATGCAAGGATTTTGATAAAATTGACTCCAAGAAAACAAACCTTAAAAACCGTATAACATGTGCACTCTGCTAGTTTTTTGAACCACTACTTTAAAATGGGTAACACTACAATTATTTTAAATTCTCCCACCCATTTAGATTACTTTTAAACCACAACCAAAACATCACTGAACACCATGATCACATACCTTGAGATATTCCAGATTTTCTATCCAACAATGGCTTCAATAATGATATAATATACCTTCTCGTGACCAATATGGATTTTCCATAGAAAATGACTTCATAGTAGTCACAAAATATAGTCCTAATTATTTCAATCACAACCAAGATGTGATTTTCACCAATACATCATGGTTAAGAAACCCTTCAACAATACCATCATCCACATTTTCTATGAATACTCTAGTTTCTCTAAACATTTTACCATTTCAAATACTATTTCAAACACTCAATTTATTTTATTAGATTAATTTTGGAATTATTTGTAACGCCCCAACCCTAGTTACCCAGAGTAAGTGAATTATTACATAATATTAGCATGATCATAAGAGTTCAAGTCTTGAATGACCTATTAGTTTAGTATCCTTGGAAGTACTTGATATATAACGACCCATACATTACATACATTGTTATTACTTCAGAATTGAAGCACACTTATTACAACATATAACAAAACCAATAAAGGACCGTATAGGTATAGAGTCTTTAGAAACTAAGAAACATAAACAACTGGTTCATAAATCATCTAATTTTCCTCCCATTTATTTCATCATATCTAGAGTCCCTTTTTGGCATATCCTACTTAATAACCTTCTTCCTGACCTGGGGAAATAAAACATACAAAAGGGTGAGCTCAAATGCTCAGTAAGGGTAAACAAAAGAAATATCAATCACATCATATACATAAGAACATAACTTTTGGAAATCTTAACCTGCAAAAGAGATCATAATATCATAACATGGGATAAATCATAGAAGTGAAATGTAATCCCAATAATCATAACTTAAAACATGAAACTTTGTGGCATACACACATAATCATATATAATCATTTCTTATTAGTCAAGACTCATTGCCAAGACTATCTTAGTGGACAAAGTCCCTTTTTGAACTGAGTTCACTCCTCGTTTCAGTCCGGTTTCACTGAACCGGTATAACCTACCGTTCCAGCCATGTCTATCTCATGAGATATAAAATCTTTACCCAATGCATTGGAGGGAGATATATGTCCCACCCATCTCATAATGATACCATTCTTATGTGTGCCACAAAATCATAAAACCATATATCATAGCATAACCCATGTAATAAAAATGGGAATCTTAAACATTGTGACATCATAAAACAATTCATATAAGATAAAGGAATTAATAAAAATAATTCCATCACAACATAATCAAATCAATGTAATAATAGGGATAAAAACATAACCCTTTATTATCTTATATGGAAAATAATTTTGATAAAACACTTGAACTTCATTCTTGAGGAAAATATCCTTTCTACTTCAGAAGCATTTTCCTTTCTTTAACATGTCATAAACTTATAAACTAAAAGAAGTTGATTAAAAATAAACTTGAAAAATTTTAAAGGAAGCTTCTTGGAAATAATGTTTTAAAAATCCATTCATGCCATATAAGTTAAAAAAACATTCTTCTCGTACTTTTGTCGGAAAAGTTAAAAAAGTACCTCATATGAAAAATGACAAAAGATTCCTTTCATATATTTTAATAAAAACTAACCGAAGGGTAAAATTGGATTTAAAAAATTGTAGTTGGATGGAAATACTATTACATATTGATGAAACATGGATATGGATAATAAAATACACCCCAGTAAATACTAAAGAATAAACAATCTCGGATAAAAATGAGATTGTGATATTTCCCTTACCTTAGGTCTGATATGCTTTGTACGTGTCTGAACCTCCTGTATAATGATTTAAATAATGTTATTTAATTATTCCATAATCATACTTATTTTTATGATATCATATATGGTCATATTCTTAGCTTCTTAGTAGTAATATTTCATTGTTACTTGTTATTCAGGTGTTTATGACTTTTTGTTCTTATGCGTGTTTTGTTGAATAAATTCTTATTCTTCTCTTTAGGTTATAGATACCTCATTTCCAGAATGGTATTAGTGTAATATATATAATATTAATTCATTAAATTCATCTATATAATCATTATGAAATGAAGATCATGTAGAACGAGTCGCATCACATCGTGGAGACGGTATTCCGTACGTACGCACGAGTGATGATATCGTTCCTATGATCGTGGAATTGTATTGGAGTGTATGTATACTATTTCAGAATCAGTATCACTTTATACTAGTCATATATATTCATTATTTACACCATTATACCAATCCAAGTGATGTGGTGGTGGAAAATAGATTACACCACGGCGTGGAGACGGTATTCCGTACGTACGCACGCGCGGTGATTTCTTTTTCCGTAGGATGGATAGATGGTGAAATAGGGTTGTTTCATACTTATAATAAAATATCAGTATATGAGTGATACTGATGTTATTACTTCATAATGAAACAACTAAAGAAGAATAAGTGTAAGAAGAAATAAAGATGAAAGAATCAGTAACGGACATTACCTCTTCTTTGAAGTGCTTCTTTGAGACCTTCTTTTAGGGCACTAAAATTGGTCTTTGAAGAATACCAAGACCTCTAGGATGTCTCTAGGGAAGTGGAGAGGAGAAAGTTTCAGGGGTTGGATGATATTGAAGGCTCAAAGTGGTTTGAGGAAGAGAGGGAGGAGGTTCCCTTTTATAAGGGAGGAGAGGGGCACCTTTGGAATAACTAAAAATATTATTTTATTATAAAGTCAAGTTCGGTTTTAAATAGCTCCAAATTGATTTATTTCGAGGATAAGGTGGGTATGGGTCGAAATCCTCTCATACAATAGAATTTATACAAGTTTAGGTTCCTATTTTAACCTTATCATTTAGATTTAACATTAAGTTAAATAATTTTACTTTTACCGTGTCTTCTTGTGTTCTTATACTATAAGATTAATAAACTTACTATATCAAGCCAAAAGAACCCCAAGTTTTTTATTATTAATATATATAACCTTATATAAGTCATTTGGCCGAACCTTATATTTTTAGTAATAAAATAACAATTAATAATATAATATTTGTTTTAAAAACTATTTTATGTCAATTTTGACACTATTTAGTAATTGATTTTTGTGAAAATCATAACAGAATGATAAGTTCAAACAAAGTTAATTAAATCAATACTAACATGTCATATTAACCTAGAAAATTAGTGGAATTCATAAAAAGTCTCAAATTTTATTTATTTGGGTATTTATAATATCAATTATGTCAATATTTCATTAATAAGATAATTACTGCATCATCGTTGTGTCATAAATAAATTAAATTATTTAAAGTCTAAAAATTACAAATAAAATATCATTATGTAGGAAATCTTTTTATATTTCTAAATAATATTTATAGTCGAATTTATATTATGTAAAACCCCATATTAAAAATGATTATTTATTAAACTTTGATTTTAACTATTTTAACCCTTCTTTAAATAAATTAATAATAAATGTCCTAATCTAATACAAGTGGGCCTAAATGGTCATATTTTATTCCTAAGTTTGTTTTTGGTCTAATTAAACTTGTCCAATAGAATTAGTACATGTGTTAGGGTAATAATAATATCATTTTTACCCTTAATTACCCTATTTACTTTTAACCGTGGTAAAAAAAGGTAAAAAGTTACTATTCACCAAAAATTATTTTCATCCCATTGAACCGCATTTGAGTCCTTGATATTAACCGTGTCTCTCATATTTTCGAAATTCCACTCACAGAAGCGGTAAAATTAAGTTTTATGAAAAATTCAGTTTTTTTAACTACCACTTAGTGGTTTCACTATTCATCAAAAATTGAAAGTTTTTAGAAAAATACCAAAATTTCACCTTAGGCTAATTTCGATATTCCGAATCCAAAAATGAAGTCCATTTTGAAAAATAAAATTTATAAAATTTTAAAAAGTGGTTATTACTATTCATAACAGCTAGTTTTAATAATATTTTAATAGTATATCGTTGTTTTGTGAAACTCAGTATTGCGTACGACGCAAGCTATCGAGGAAGCTCACGATTTCGTGTAAAGCAAGCCAAGAAAGTGTTGTGTGTAGAAAAAGATTCCTTTGATGATTTATATAACATAAAAGTCTCGGGTGTTACATTCTACCCCCCTTAAAATGAATTTCACCCTCGAAATTCGTTCACTTTGTATCAAACAGATGAGGATACCTCTCCCTCATTATATCCTCAAGCTCCCATGTAGCTTCTTATAATTGGTGGTTCCTCCATAAAACATTCACCAATCAAGTGGTCTTGCTTCGTAGGACTTTTTCGCTACGATCCAGAATCTCTATCGGTTGTTCTTCATAAGAAAGATTTTACTCCAACGGTACAACTTCTGAGCTGAGTACATGTGAAGGATCAGGTATGTACTTTCTCAGGAGAGATACATGGAACACATCATGAACATGAGAGAGATTTGGTGAAAGCGCCAATCGGTAAGCTACCTTCCCAACACGATCCAGTATTTCGAAAGGACCAATATATCTAGGGCTCAACTTCCCCTTCTTTCCAAATCTCATAACCCTCTTCCAGGGAGATATACATAAGAACACTTTATCATCCACTTCAAATTCTAGGTCTTTTCTTCAGTTGTCGGCATAACTTTTTTGTCGACTCTGAGCTGCTCTTATGTGTTGTTGAATAGATCTGACATTTTCTGCCATTTTATCGACGAGATCAGGTCCTAATAGCTTTCTTTCCCCAACTTCATCCCTGCAAGTTGGAGTCCTGTATTTCTTTCCATAGAGAACTTCATAAGGAGCCATCTGAATACTAGAGTGGAAGCTATTATTATAAGAAAATTCCACCAAAGGTAGGTGTTGATCCCAACCACCTTTGAAATCTATAGAGTAAGCTCTCAACATATCTTCTAGAGATTGAATTGTTCTCTCAGACTGACCGTCTGTCTGAGGATGATAAGCAGTGCTGAAACTCAACTTTGTATCCAGAGTATGCTGAAGACTTCGCCCGAACATTGAGGTAAACCTCGGATCCCGATCAGATATAATAGAAAGTGGTACTCTATGCAATCTTACCACTTCCTTTACATATATCCTGGCAAGCTGATCCAGAGATAAATCCTCTCTAATAGTAATGAAGTGTGCAGATTTTGTAAGACGATCAACTATGACCCAGATAGCATTATTTCCTTTGGATGTTTTAGGAAGTCTTGTGACAAACTCCATAGTGATGTTTTCCCATTTCCATTCGGGTATGAGTAATGGTTGAAACATCCCCTTAGACTTCTGTCTCTCAGCTTTAACTTGTTGACAAACCAAGCATCGAGAGACATATTCAGCAACATCTCTTTTCATGCCATCCCACCAGAAGTACTCTTTCAGGTCCCTATACATCTTCGTGCTTCCAGGATGAATAGATAATGAAGAACTATGAGCCTCATCCAGTAGCTCCTTCTTTAATTCGAGGATGGGAGGAACACAAACCCGATTCCTGAACTTTATTATCCCATCACAATCAAGGTTGAATTCAGGAACATTTCTCTCCTTATTTTGTAACTCGACATCTTCTTTCTGTGCCTCTTTAATCGTCACATGTATAGATGGTTGAACACTCATTTGAGAAAGATACGATTTTTCCCCTTTCATTATAATTCCAAGATCCATCCTTTGTAAATCCTTAAATATTGGATCTTTTGTGATCCTCATCATGGATAAACTAGCATGTTCTTGTCGACTTAATGCATCTGCCACCTTGTTTACTTTCCCAGGGTGGTAATGAATTGAGCAGTCATAATCCTTAATCAGCTCCAACCATCTTCTTTGGCGCATATTCAGCTCCTTTTGTGTGAAAATATACTTTAAACTTTTATGATCAGTATAAATATCACACATTTCACCATAAAGGTAATGCCTATAAATCTTTAATGCAAAGATTACCGCAACTAACTCTAAATCATGAGTTGGGTAATTTTGCTCATGTATTTTCAGCTGTCGTGAGGCATAAGGTATCTCCATATCATTTTGCATAAGAACACACCCCAATCCCTTCTTGGATGCATCACTGTAGATCACAAACCTTTCTCCACTATAAGGAAGTGTGAGCACAGGTGCACTAGATAACCTTCTTTTTAACTCCTTGAAATTCTCTTCACATTCCTCTATCCAAACAAACATAACTCCTTTCCGAGTAAACTTGGTGAGTGGATTAGATAATCGTGAAAAATATTTCACAAAACGTCGATAATATCCAGCCAAACCAAGAAAACTTTGGATCTCGGTTACTGTTGTTGGTCTTGACCATCTTTTGATAACCTATGTTTTTGCTGGATCCACAGATATCCCCTCTTTTGAGATTATGTGACCGAAAAATGCAACTTTTTGAAGCCAAAATTCACACTTGGTAAATTTGGAATAAAGCTTCTCCTTTCTCAGGGTCTTCAATATAATTCTCAAGTGATCTTCATGTTCTTACTTTCTCTTTGAATATACAAGAATATCGTCTATAAAGACTACCACAAACTGATCAAGATAGTCTCTAAAGACACTATTCATTAGATCCATGAAGATAACAGGGGAATTAGTAAGACCAAATGGAATCACTATAAATTCATAGTGTCCATACCTTGTACGAAAAGTCGTCTTTGGTATATCCTCCTTTTTGACCCTTAATTGGTGATACCCTGAACGAAGATCAATTTTGGAAAAGTATTGAGCTCCGTGTAGTTGGTCAAATGGGTCATCAATGCGTGGGAGAGGATATTTGTTCTTGATAGTGATCTTGTTAAGTTCTTGATAATCAATGTAGAGTCTCATTGATCCATCTTTCTTCTTAACAAACAGAACAGGTGCTCCCCAAGGTGATGCACTAGGGCGTATGAACCCCTTATCAAGATTCTCTTGGAGTTGCTTCTTCAATTCCTACAACTCAATTGGGGTCATTCTATAAGGTGTCTTTGAAATAGGCAAAGCACCCAGTACGAGTTCTATTGAAAACTCAACTTCACGATTCGGTGGAAGACCCGGTAATTCCTCCGGAAATACATCATCAAACTCCCGTACAATGGGAATATTCTTAATCGTGAGTTTATCACCAACCATTTGAGATAAATAACCTTAATTTAGTGGAATCAATACCCATAAAATGGAAGAAATTTCCACTGGAAGGTTATGTTCATCCTTGCATTGATATACAATCATAGATTGATTTGGAATATGAAATGTGACTTCCCATCTTTGGCAATTGATATGAGCTCCATATAGAGAAAGCCAATACATGCCAAGAATCACATCAAATTCCACTATAGGAATGATAACAAGATTTGTTGGAAGCACTTTCCCACAAACTTCAATCGGAGAAGAATTATAAACTTTTGATGCGATTGTTGTTCCATTAGGTGTTGTCACAGCTAACTCAACATCTAATTGTTGAGGTAATGCGGTGATACCCTTAGAAAATTCTATAGAAATAAAAGAGTGGGTGGATCCAGAATCAAATAAAACATTTTCTACTTTAGAGTGGATGGTATGTGTACCTTTCACCACATCGTTATCGTACTCTACATTGCTGATAGAAATTGCATGTGACTTTCCTTTGTCTTTATCCTTAAGAGTTTTTTGACGTCGACCATCATCATCAACCCTTGGATTAGGGCATTTATTGGCATAATGTCCCATCTCCTTGCACTTGAAACATTGAAGTGTAGTAGGTTCATTCTGTGTATCCCTTCCTTTGTTTTCATCATTAGACATCTTCTTCCCATCATCGCGACATTCAAATGCCCGATGACCTTCCTTCCCACATTTGAAACATTTACTTGTCCCTTTAATACAACTCCCTCAATGTTTCTTTCCACACCTTGAGAATAAGGGAAAGCTCATATTCTTTTCAGTGTGCTCTTTAGATTTTCCTTTGAATTCCATTTTACTCTTCTTATCAAACCCATATGACTGATGAGTTACTCCAATCTCCATCTCAACTTTGAGAGAACATCGAACGATTTCCTCGTAGCTATTAAAGTCCCTTATGGCTAAGGCCCTTCGAAGACTTGGTTTTAAGCCACTAAAGAATCGATCGATCTTACTCTCAGGTTGGATAATAATACCAGAAGCGTACCTTGCAAGTCTTGTAAAATTTGCTTCATAGGTACCAACCGATTCATCATCCTTTTGCTTCAGTTCAAGAAACTCTTTCTCCATCTTTGTTCGGAGAATACGAGGGAAGTACTTATTGAAAAATAAGTTCTTGAACTCGTCCCATTCCATGGACTCAATATCATCCCTTTGCCTCGTATTCTTAATAAGATTCCACCATTGATCAGCATCACCCTCCAAACGATACACTGCTAAGATGACTTTATCGTGATCAGAACATTAAAGAACTGAAAATATCTTTTCAGAAGTACTAATCCATTGTTCAGCAACTAATGGATCAGTAGACCCGCTGAATGAAGGTGGACGCTATCTCATGAAGGATTGAATAGAATGTTGCTCCTTCCTTTGCTCGTTTGGAAGTCCTGCATGATTCATAGCTTGAGAAAGTTGTGTGAGCATGGCTACAAGATTTTTCATTCCTGCTCCCATAACGTTTGGTTGCTCAGGGGGACAATCATTGCATTGCTCGTCGCTTTCCGCATTAACACGGTTCCTTCGGGTTCCAGCCATTGACTAAAACCAAGACGAATAGTGTGAGAAACACTAATTATAATAGGAAAACCATATAATCAAGAATAAAATTTCACAATTAAGGTCTTATCCTAGGTTATTCATGGCCATTTCTAAAACACTAAGATTGTGTTCTATTCTTAGACTTATCCTTAGGGTTCTTACTAAGGCTTTCACATCCTAGTTTCCAAAGGTTGACTATACCTTTTCTTTGATACCAACTATAACGACCCATACTTTACATACATTGTTATCACTTAAGAATTGAAGCACACTTATTACAAAATATAACAAAACCAAGAAAGGACCGTATAGGTATAGAGTCTTTAGAAA
Source organism: Viscum album (assembly GCA_963277665.1). Lineage (NCBI taxonomy): Eukaryota > Viridiplantae > Streptophyta > Magnoliopsida > Santalales > Viscaceae > Viscum > Viscum album. The sequence continues at coordinate 2,104,244,938 of OY728161.1, read as the reverse complement.
CTAGGAAACATAAACAACTAGTTCATAAAGCATCTACTTTTCCTCCCATTTATTTCATCATATCTAGAGTCCCTTTTTGGCATATCCTACTTAATAACCTTCTTCCTGACCTGGGGAAATAAAACATACAAAAGTCTGAGATCAAATTCTTAGTAAGGGTAAACAAAAGAAATATCAATCACATCATATACAAAAGAACATAACTTTTGGAAATCTTAACCTGCAAAAGAGATCATAATATCATAACATGGTATAAATCATAGAAGTGAAATGTAATCCCAATAATCATAACCTAAAACATGAAACTTTTTGGCATACAAACATAATCAGAGAGAATAATTTCTTATTAGTCAAGACTCATTGCCAAGACTATCTTAGTGGACAAATTCTCTTTCTGAACCGAGTTCACTCCTCGTTTCAGTCATGTTTCACTGAACCGGTATAACCTACCGTTCCAGCCATCTCTATCTCATGAGATATAAAATATTTACCCAATGCACTGGAGGGAGATATAGGTCCCACCCATCTGATAATGATACCATTCTTATGTGTGCCACAAAATCAGAAAACCATACATCATAGCATAACCCATGTAATAAAAATGGGAATCTTAAACATCGTGACATCATAAAACGATTCATATAAGATAAAGGAATTCATAAAAATAATTCCATCACAACATAATCAAATCAATGTAATAATAAGGATAAAAACAGAACCCTTTATTATCTTAGATGGAAAATAATTTTGATAAAACACTTGAACTTCATTCTTGAGGAAAATATCCCTTCTACTACAAAAACATTTTCCTTTCTTTAACATGTCATACAATTTAAAACTAAAAGAAGTTGATTAAAAATAAACTTAAAAACTTGTAAAGGAAGCTTCTTGGAAATAATGTTTTAAAAATCCATTCATTCCATATAAGTTAAAAAAACATTCTTCTCGTACTTTTGTCAGAAAATTCAAAAAATTACCTCGTACGAAAAACGACCAAATATTCCTTTCATATCTTTTACTAAAAACTCACCGAAGGGTAAAATAGGATTTAAAAAATTGTAGTTGGATGGAAATACTATTACATATTACGGAAACATGGATGTGAATGATAAAATACACCCCAGTAAATACTAAAGTATAAACAATCTCGGATAAAAATGAGATTGTGATATTTCCCTTACCTTAGGTCCGATATGCTTTGTACGTGTCCGAACCTCCTGTATAATGATTTAAATAATGTTATTGACTTATTCTAGAATCATAATTATATTTATGATATCATATATTGTCATATTCTTAGCTTCTTAGTAGTAATATTTCATTGCTACTTGTAATTCGGGTGTTTATAACTTTTAGTTCTTATGCGTGTTTTTTTGAATAAATTCTTCTTCTTCTCTTTAGGTTATAGATATAACATTTACAGAATGGTATTAGTGTAATATATATCATATTAATTCATTAAATTCATTTATATAATCATTATGAAATGAAGATCATGTATAACGAGTCGCATCACATCATGGAGACGGTATTCCGTACGTAAGCACGAGTGATGATATCGTTCCTATGATTGTGGAATTGTATTGGAGTGTATGTATACTATTTCAGAATAAGTATCACTTTATAATAGTCATATATAGTCATTATTTACACCATTATACCCATCCAAGTGAGGTGGTGGTGGAAAATAGATTACACCACGGCGTGGAGACGGTATTCCGTACGTACGCACGCGCGGTGATTTCTTTTTCCATAGGATGGATAGATGGTGAAATAGGGTTGTTTCATACTTATAATAACATATCAGTATATGAGTGATACTTATGTTATTACTTCATAATGAAACAACTAAAGAAGAATAAGTGGAAGAAGAAATAAAGATGAAAGAATCGGTAACGGACATTACCTCTTCTTTGAAGTGCTTCTTTGAGACCTTCTTTTAGGGCACTAAACTTGGTCTTTAAATAATACCAGGACCTCTAGGATGTCTCTAGGGAAGTGTAGAGGAGAAAGTGTCAGGGTTTTTCCAAGCTTTAAGGCTCAAAGTGGTGTGAGGAAGAGAGGGAGGAGGTGCCCTTTTATAAGGGAGGAGAGGGGCACCTTTGGAATAACTAAAAATATTATTTTATTATAAAGTCAGGTTCGGTTTTAAATAGCTCCAAATTGATTTATTTAGAGGCTAAGGTGGGGATGGGTCGAAATCCTCTCATACAATAGAATTTAGACAAGTTTAGGTTCCTATTTTAACCTTATCATTTAGATTTAACATTAAGTTAAATAATTTTACTTTTACCGTGTCTTCTTGTGTTCTTATACTATAAGATTAATAAACTTACTATATCAAGACAAACGAACCCCAAGTTGTTTATTATTAATATATATAACCTTATCTAAGTAATTTGTCTGAACCTTAGATTTTTAGGAATAAAATAACAATTAATAATATAATATTTTTTTTTTAAAAACTATTTTATGTCAATTTTGACACTATTTAGTAATTGATTTTTGTGAAAATCATAGCAGAATTATAAGTTCGAAAAAATTTAATTAAATAAATAATAACATGTCATATTAACCTATAAAATTAGTGTAATTCATAAAAAGTCTCAAATTATATTTATTTGGGTATTTATAACATCAATTATGTCAATATTTCATTAATAAGATAATTACTGCATCATTGTTGTGTCATAAATAAATGAAATTATTTAAAGTATAAAAATTACAAATAAACTATCATTATGTAGGAAATCTTTTTATCTTTATAATGAATATTTATAGTCGAATTTATCTTATGTATAACCCCATATTAAAAATTATTTAGTTATTAAACTTTTATTTTAACTATTTTAACCCTTCTTTAAATAAATTAATAATAAATGTCCTAATCGAATCCAAGTGGGCCTAAATGGTCATATTTTATTCCTAAGTTTGTTTTTGGTCGAATTACACTTGTCCAATAGAATTAGGACATGTGTTAGGGTAATAATAATATCATTTTTACCCTTAATTACCCTATTTACTTTTAACCGTGGTAAAAAAAGGTAAAAAGTTACTATTCACCAAAAATTATTTTCATCTCATTGAACCACATTTTAGTTCTTGATATTAACCGTGTCTCTCGGATTTTCGAAATTCCACTCACAGAAGCGGTAAAATTAAGTTTTATGAAAAATTCAGTTTTTTTAACTACCACTTAGTGGTTTCACTATTCATCAAAAATTAAAAGTTTTCAGAAAAATACCAAAATTTCACCCTAGACTAATTTCGATATTCCGAATCCAGAAATGAAGTCCATTTTGAAAAATAAAATTTATTAAATTTCAAAAAGTGGTTATTACTATTCATAATGGCTAGTTTTAATAATATTTTAAAAGTATATCGTTGTTTAGTGAAACTCGGTATTGCGTACGACGCAAGCTATCGAGGAAGCTCGCGAATTCATGTAAATCAAGCCAAGAAAGTGTTGTGTGTAGAAAAAGATTCCTTTGATGATTTATATAACATAAAAGTCTCAGGTGTTACAAGATACGTACACAAGTTTCACGTTAAAATATGATATAAAAAAACAAAATTTTGTCTTCTTTGAACACACTCATATACCTTATCCTATCCCTACAGGTCAGTCATAATATACTTCTTCGAATCCTTGGGATGATGAAGCATAAGAAATGCGTGAGCTCAGATGCTAATTAAGGATAAAAATATAGTGGAAACTATCATAAATAAGCATAAACATTTAAGGAAATGTATAAGACTAAAACACAAGCCTTATAAACCTAAATTTAAGCATAATATAGAAAATATAAATTAAATAATTCCACTTACTTATTCGCATGGATATTCTACTATTCGAGTAATCACATGTAACATAATCAACTAATCTCATATTGATTGAATGCATAATACCGGACATCATAACCACATAGTCAAGGCCTCGTGCAAAGACTAAAAATAAAAATTTTGTCAAGGGCTTGTGCCAAGAAACTAATTTTTCTCTTGATACCTATTGATGAATCGAGGTGCTATAGCGGGCCCCACCCATCACTTACTAATTCCAATTCATTCCTCATATGAAAAGTGTGAAACATAATTTAAACATTTGTATTAAAACTATCATATGAAATGTCAATACTTTAACCACAAACTATTAATGGTATAAAAAATAGCACATCAACAGTCAAACATAACTCATTCAATATAACATGGAAGATTGTATTATAATAAGTTAATCTCAATAAAGAATAAAATACAATGAAGGATATTTATGTATATTAAAATAATCTATAAAACTATTTGAGAGAAATATCTTCTTTTTCTTAAAAACCTTTAAAAGTCTCACTATTTATCAAAGAAGTCGTTTAAAATAGATTTTTGAATCAAAGTGTCCCATACCACTTTGAAATTTTTGAAAGGAATTTTAATTTCAAAAAATTCATGTCTATATAAATAAATCCTTAAATCAATTTTTAAAACATGGACATTAATGAGAATGATTTAGAAGAATAAATATTTAAAATGATATTTTAGTTAAAGAGTTCCTAACTGAATGAGAGAAGCTTAAATACAAATAATTGAGGAATAAAATTTATCAAAACTTTATAATATCATGAGAATAAAGGGATTCATGATATAATATTTAAAAGGATAGTATATGCACCATATAAAAGTGAATTGGCACATAACAACAAAGAAGTATCAATGGAATGTAAAATGAGATGAAATCCCTTATAAAGACTGTATCCTTATATTAAGGATAAATCAATGAAATAATTATGTGTGAAAAAATTAAATACACTCAATATTATTAGATATTCAGAGTAAATAAATCAGAGGAAATTCACATATATTTTATTAAAAATAAAACCAATGACTTGGATGTTTAACTCAATGAATGGAAATTGAGTTAAGATTACCCTTATCAAGTTCATATCAATGAATTGAGAATTTATCAACAGAGTGATTATGTGTATAAAGGGTATATGCACACGATGGGGAGTTAAAATTACTATATAAATAAATAAATAAATAGTGATTTGACACATGGTCTTGGAATAAAATAATCAATGAAGTGTATGTAAAACCCAATGAGTTTAAATTGAAATTAGAAATTCCCTTAAATATTTGGTAACTTAAGAAATATACACCCCATGAAAGAAGGATCATACAATTAAGATGTAAATACCCATAAATTAATGTATGTTACACAAGGAATACAATCATGGGAAGTACATACACCACACAAAAGGAAATAGTGGAAATTATATCATGAATCTCATGGGAATAAAAAGTGAGATGAAAACTCTTTACCTTGTAATTTTCCTTAGTAGATGGTACATTAACCTATTTTATAATGGTTAAATAATTTTTATTGAATTATAAAATAATGACATAAATAAATATTATATCAAATATGATCTTATAATATTTCTTTGTTAGTAATATTTCAGTAGTATCATTGTTTCGGGTGTTAACTGATTCATTTCCTTTATATATTTTGTTATCTAAGTCATGTTTGTTATGTATGGGATTTATTTGATTAATTTAAATAATAATATTAATTTCTTTAAAAAATATTTTTAATCATAAAATGAAAATTATAATTGAATGGTTACGATGGGGAGTGGAATCTTATCCGGGTCGTGGAGATAGTATGCCCTACGTACGCATGAGCGACAATATCATTCTATTGATAGTGAAATAGTATGTAATTTGGATGGTATATTATATATAAATAATAATTAAAATTTTATATTTATTATTTACATCAAGTATACTCATTATTATACCCATCCAAATAATGAAGTGTTGAATAACCAACTACACAACGACTTGTAGATGGTAAGCCATACAGACACATGTATGATGACCTTTTCATTTATAATATGGATATAATAATGAATATGGTTGTACTATATTTATAATAACATAAAAATATGTATAATGTACTGGATTTATTATTTTTGTATAGAAAAAACAAAGAAATATGAATTGGATGAAGAAAACAACTTTGAAAGAGGTGATGAAATGGTTACCTTTTCTTCTGGTGTTTCCTTTTGATTTGAACAAAAGGGATCCTTAGATTGTATTTATGATCAAATTAAGGCCTCTAGGTTTAAGTGAGGGTAGTTGGGAGGAGATTTTAGTAGGTTTTGGCCGAGCTAAATGGATTTGGAGGTGTGAATTTTAGATAAGGGGAGGTACCCTTTTATAAGGGATGTGAGGGGGACTTTAAGAAGATCTTGAAATATTATGTTATTTAAAAACATTTCAGTGTTGTAATAGCTCCAAATGGATTTATTTCATGGATAATGTGGGTATGGGTCGCAAAACTCTCAACCAATAGGTTTTAGACAAGTTTAGTTCACCATATTAACCTTATCTTTTAGATTTAACTCTTAGTTAAATAGTTTAACTTTTACCATGTCTTCTTGTATTGTTATAATACATGGTTAATAAACATAATATAAAATTCCAAGAGAACCTAAAGTGCTTCATTAATGACATATATAATATTATTTAATTCCTTTGGCCAAAAATTATATTTTTAAATCTATTATATAATTTAATAAAATAGTATTTGTTTTAAAAACTCATTTATGTCAATTAGGACACTATTTAGTATTTGGTTTTTGTAAAAGTCCAAAAAATATTATTTCTTCTAAAAAAATACGTTTAATAACCCCTAACATGTCATATTAACCTAGAAAATTCGTGTATGGGATCGCAATTTTCAATTTTCATTTATTTTAATATTTATAATATCAATTATTTTAATCTTTCATTAATAAGGTAATTACTGCATCATAATTGTGTCATAAATAAAATTAAGTATTTAATGTATAAAAATTATAAATAAAATACTACGATGTAGGAAATGTTTTTATATTTCTAATTAATATTTATAGATGAATTTATCTTATGTATAACCTTAAATAAAAAATGTTTTATTCATTAAAATTTGAATTTAACACTTCTAACTCTTCTTTAAATAAAATATAATAAATGTCATAATATAGTACATGTGGATAAAAATGGATAATTTTTTTGTCCTAAGGTTGATTTTGGTCAAAATACACATATCTAATAAAATTATTACATGTGTTAGGGTAATGATAATATAATTTTTATCTTTAAATACCCTATTTACTTTTAACCGTGGTAAATAAAATTCAAATGTAACTATTCAACCAAAAATATTTTCATCCTATCAAACCACATTTTACATACTGGTGTTAACCATGTCTCTTGTATTTTTAAAATTAAATTCACAGAAGTGGTAAAATTACTTTTTATGCAAATTTGCAAATGTGCCTAGAATGTGGGTAGAAGATAGTAAAAAGTTCAATAAAATTTTATATTTCTAATCTTATTATAAAATGAATCAAAGTAATTAAATTGTACTAATATAGGTATTAGGCATCTATTTTTACTTTAAATAAATTTAAATTAAAAAATAATTATTTAAATAAAAAGTCGGTTTTAAACAAAAACACAGTGTTTTTCACTATTCAAAAAAAAATTAAATGTTTTCAGAAAAATACCAAAAAATCACTTTAAGATAATTTTATTATTGTGAATCTGAAAATGAAGTTCATTTTGAAAAATAAAATTTATTAAATTTCAAAAATTGGGTATTACTATGGATAACTACTTTTTAAAAGGCTAGTTTGATTGGTCGTGGTGTACTAGAACTCGAAGTTGCATATAATGAAAGTTATTGTATTATTCAAAGAGAAGCATACTATAGAATCTTTGTGTGTTACATTATTGAACCTATTTTTTTAAATCACTTATGATATTATTAGATCATATAAAAAATGACATCACCTATCCATATATTGAACATCTCAACCTAGGAATAAAAGAAAAGGATCCCTATACTGTTTCTACAATATGAAATAAATAATTTAAATAAATATTATATAAAAATTATGATAATGGATAACATTAGTATATATATACATAGGTAAATAGTTAATAGACCTAAAAAAATATAGCCTTGTGACAACTAAATACTCTTCTTAACATTTACCCCTCACTCCACTACATTGTAGAGTCCTGTTCAACTATATTGACAAACTAATTATCCATAGACTATGTAAGTGTCTAACTCTATATACATATTTTTTTCTTATAATGAAACATATGAAACTTCAAGTTCACTATGCTGCACATTTGGGGTGTGAGTAATAAAACCCTAAAGGCACCCCAAGATATCTCAACTCCAAAAAGTATATATAATTAGGTTCATGCATGTCCATGTTTTATTGGAATATATAAAAATAATTCATTAGTTTTACAAAAATAAAAAACATATTATTTTATATATGACCCTATATAACAATGAATTACAATGTACCCCTCTCACATCTATTGGGTATGTTATACTAAAATCCCAAAAGATCCCTCCCACACTACTAGGAGAATTGATACCAAAATGAATGAGTCATGAATTCCAAACTACTAGGAGGAGTGATTAAAAATGTACTGAGTCATAAATCTTAAACCACCAGGATAATCCATACTAGATTTATTTATAAGAATAATGTACTTTTAGAACGGTATAATAATACTCAAGGAAATTCTAGGAGAAAAATTAATATATATAAATCCTAAATATGTTGGAAATTATTTCTTGGACATCCTCACCTAGAGAGAAAAATTTGGGATTCCTATTTAAATAGAAATATATATCCATTTATATAAATTTTATAAATAATAAACTATTTTATAATGATATAAATACCATTCAAAAAGAGAACACATGATAAACATATCAATAGAAAATATATATCATATCTATTAAGTGGAAATGTAAAATGTCATTAGATAATAAATATATAATTTAGTGTGTCAAGAAGTAAACTAATCTCAATTATACCTCATGATATAATCTATCCCATACAACCTCATAAGAGTTAGTCATTAAATAGAATCAATTAACCAGATAACGCATGCCATAAACAAAATTTCTCAACAATATAAGCCTAATACCATTTTACTATGAGTGGAAAACCACATCCAATTAATTTCAAGATATTTTAATATATATATATATATATATCACCTCAAATCCCATTACCCACAACCAATATTAATTTTACAAATAAAATAATTTTTGTTTATTTCCATCCAATTAATGGTTTTCCCAATCCTCTAGTCTCACATAGACCCTTAGAATATAAGAAATATCTACAATGAAAACAACCTAATTCAATATAATCATCACATCACCAAAATCCTAACTCAACCTATCTGCAAAAAAAATAAAAAATCATCAATATATTCATACAATTTATAATTGAATCATACCCATAATATGACACTCACAAAAATGATTTTGAAATTTAATATCGATAATTTAAACTATAAATAAGAAAAAAATCAACATAAAAATGAAGGAGAGAAATTGATAGAAGGTCTTAAGAAATATTAAACCCTCAAACTAGGATAAACAAAAATAGATTTTTAAAAAGTGTAGTTTTATAATAGTCATGGAAAATAATAGGTAACTGAAGAAATATATATAAAATAATCAATGTAAATAAATAACAACATATTCTACCACCCCAAATATATTTGGAAGAACTACTCTCCCATAGCCCATCTAAGTATTCCATTAGGAAAATTTTGCAGTGCACTCATCAACTATAGTTTATTAGATAGGTTATCTAAATCCAAGGGTAAAAGTTTTATTATGTGAAAATTACAATTTAACATGTAACACAATAAATATAATTTTAACTAATACTAAATAAAAAAACAATAACTTTACCATTTACTTAACCTTGATATTAAATATTTACTAGTACAACCTCTTAACCAAAGGTTGGGTATCATTTATTGACTGCTAATTCAATAGGGCTCTCATGAAAATGAAATGGATTTCTCTTTAAACCATATACGTAAACCCATAGAATATGTTCAAAAATACATCCAATAAATAAGTGGGTGTAGACATAAACATATACCAATATACATAAATTCTTTAAAAAAATAATAAAATCATTATTATATATGAGTATATAGAGATAAAAAAGTATAACAAGGTATATTAATGACTTTAAATACCATATTAAAACATAGAAATGGGTAATAAAAAAAACGTGCAACAAAAATCATTTAGCTAGCTCATGATGCACTTTTACAAATAAATATTCAATTTAAATAGGATTTCACATATGAAAATATCATATTTATATTTTTTTAAAAAAATTCAATTATTATTTTTTGTGTTTTTTTAAATTAACTAGAATCTACATCATAGGTAATTTATCAATTAAAAACCAATGAAGTTGATACCACCTACTAGAATAACCCAATAATAAACACCAACAATTCTATTTGTAGTTACCTATCCCCGGTCTACTCAATAGTTCCTTTTGTACAATTCATTATATAAAATCAATTTCACCTCCCCACACACCATAGGCTACTGACTTGTAGTGAGGGAATAATTTATATAAAGGGGAGACTATTCCCTTGAATCAGAGTGTATAAAATAGTGAAAATCACTAAAAAAATCACTTATAATAAAATTTCAGAGTATAAAAAATCAAATAAGAAAAAATTCTTTAAAAAAATTAAATTATTTCATTTAGACTAATAGTTATATAAATTCACAATAGTTGATCAACCACAAGGATGATCACATATACAATATAAACCAAAGAGATAAAAAACTCACAACTATCCCTACTTCTATCCCCAACCCATTCCCAATCTCCAAAACCTGTCATGATTCCTCAACATGATCCACTGACTTCCCATTTCTATCTTGAAAGTAGAAATAACATTTGCATTTACACCAGAGTTTCCTTTTAGGATTTCAAAAATAAATATCACAATGGTATCACTAGGTTCCCCTAGTATACACTATCATATATGTGTTTACATGGAGAAAATAAACATTTAACACAAGCACATCGATAATATAGTGATTCCAAGTCCACCATGAATCCATTTATATTAGGTCATTAGGTGATAAGTAGGGTGAAATGACCCTTGATCATGCCCACTTCAATGCCTTTCCAAAATCACATCATCACCTCATTCCATTTAACATGTATCCTAGACTGTACCTAAGGAATCAGGATAGGGGATCATCTAATCCTTGACCACTACCCAAAGGAACATGGGAAGGGTATATGCCTGAGTTCCCAACCATCCCTTATCACTCAAGGGATATCATACATGAAAACCTTATCTCTACCTTATCAATCAATTTAGGGCCCCTCATCCAAGTTATATACCATTACCTTGACACTCAAGGTAGGGCTCATCATCCATGCCTCACATCACATCATGAGTCGACCATCCTTATTACTCAAGGATTAATTCTATCATAAGATGATCCTTATCTCTGAATATAAGGTGCACATAAACACCTTCTTACTCAAGTTGAATCTAACTTGTCTTAATCCATACATTTTCACTCAATGTATTCCTAGAATTTTTAAACACTAGGATCCCATCATGCTCTTGGAAATTTGGCCAGTGCTATCCCACTCATGGTGGGGAAAAGTCATAGGATCTATCACCCACAATAGAGTTCATTGCCTATGATAAGAACATGGTAAAATAAGAAGAGATATCATTTCATCCCATAACCCATAATCTCATCATAAGGTTTTAGTTACTCATATCTACTCCCTCATCCCAAACATTGATTGTCTCACTCAGTAGGGAATCCACTATATCCTCCAGACATATCATAGTGTTTTCTCATAAACACCATCTTACATCTATTACCCATCAGTGACAACACTTCCTAATGGCTCCTCTGACCTAGGAATCATCTCTCGGTCTAACATCATAAATATCCCTCATTTCATCTGGTCTTATTACCCAAGGACTATCTCAAACTATCGTACTTTGTTCCCCTTGGAAACCCAATCCCAAATCCTTAACAACTCCCATGAACCAAATATTGGTCTCTTCTCTCATATCTCAAGGTTGATATCTTTACTCATCATACGTTAATAAAATCTTGCTACCACACCTTGTCTAGTCCCAAAGGAATCATCTCACACACAAAATCTCTCCAATATATCAAACCACCCTAAAAGTTCATTACTCATCATGTTTAAGACGTCTATCCATCACACCATTCCCACAAGACTTAAGACTCTTATTCATTTGTGAATATCCCTAAGAGAACTAAACTAGGACACCCATGTATCGTAAAACACTCTGAGACCCATACAAGGTATCTCTACAACCCAATAGACATCCTCACCCCATTTGTAACACAGTCACTAGGAAATATTCTAATATTAAAAGTGCTAGGGAGAATAAATATTTAGCCTAGGAGGCCCAACACCATCCTATTTACTCTTCCTAAGGAACTCCTAGTCTCTATACATTCAATACTATGACATGGAACATGTATGCTAGAAATAATTGATGAAAAATATGAATAAGATCTTATATTAAAGGTTTTACCTTCCTCTATAATGGATTTACCATATAAGCCACACTTTTATGCTCTTATCCAAGCACTTATATTCCTTTTCAAAGATAATGAAACCACCCGAGAACATATATATTATTATACACCATAAATAATTAATAATATTAGTTTATAATTATTTATTTAAATTAAACCAAATAGGAATAATCATAAAAAAACTCATCAGTCATTGTTATTTTTAGAAATCTCACCCAAAAATATACAATCATCCATCAAGAATGTCCTCTCATCCCTGTGCATGAACCCCTCATCATTTAATGATTCCACTACATTCTAGAAGAATCAGTAGAAAAACCCAAGATTAAATAACCAAAATAAGTTTTTAGGAAATAGAAACTAAAATATAAGTATGATAAAGGAGAAACATACCTAAAAACACTATAAGAATTCCACTAAAAACATCCTCCACCGTGGGGTAATTTAAGGGAGGAAGAGAGGTTGGGGTGAATGACCTCTACCCAATGTTTATGTCCCCTTAAATCATGAAGGGTAAAAACCATAAAATATTGATCTATTCCTCTTTATAAAAAACAATTCAGGCCTCATTCATGACATGAATAAAAGGGTCGCGATGTAAAGAGAACCTTTTCCTAGAAAATTATAGCGAAACTATGGGATCATGGAACCATATAATCCAACATAGGGGAAGAATAACTACCTCCATCATTCATTGTGTAATGCCTCATTCAAATTTTGTGGAATTCCCTTGTTGTAGTCCATCGTGATTTTACCCATTGGCCGTGGTGAGAATTTCTACAATAAAAACGTTTTAGTCAGGACTCTAGGCCTTACTCCGCCACTCACTCAGACAACCAAACCACCAAATGATCACTTTTCCTCTTCCAAAGACACCTTATCAACATTTTTTTATCACTTTTATTCCTTATCCTAATCCCAATTCAGGGAACAAAACCAACTCTAGTATTAAAATTAAAATTCCCCTTGGGAGGTAACAAGACTGAAATTCTTAGGTCATTAGAAACTCCCCACCATAAATATTCTCATACCTAAGAAGTTGAAGTGATCCTATTATTATCAATCATTAAATAAATTGGCCATGAATTCATCAATAACTCTCCATGTTATATATTTTAAATGATGAATTCACTTTCATTGAACAACTCCGAACACTATGCCACACCATTCACTAATGGTCGATCCATCCACTATGAAAAAATTCAATCACTGAGTTGTTGTTCTATCACACTATTATATATAGATACATAACAATGAATTTAACCAATTTATCTTGAGTTTTATGGGGATCCACACCATAAGGATTCATACCAAATAGGTTTCTTTAATGCCATTTGTTCTTACTACCATTAGAATGACCTACCAAAAATGCACTCCCAATGGTCTAATGTCACACTCAATGTAGGTATTCACCTTATAACATCTAATTATATGCCAAATATTCATGTTAGTCCTCCTCTAGATAACCTCTCCCAAAAATGATTCACTACTCATATCAACACACTATTAAACCACATATCTCCATTATGATGAATTATTCTCTCAAAGAATCATGATATTGTTCAAATACCTACACCAATGTCTAAATTATACACCCTATGTAATTCCACAGATCAATCGCCAACAATCTAATTCTGTTATCATGATTTATCCATGTGGAATAACTCACCCTTCATCTAAATCACTCTCAGATTGCACCCAACTCTATCCTAAGAATGAAGGCGGTACGTTGAATCCATCCAACACCACATCTGAATCTTGATTATGGGATTTACCAAGGACCCATAGCACATCAAATCTTTCCCACACACTGGCATCCCATTATCACCTTAACCATGCATCTAATAATCTCACTCCACCCATGACCAATCCAATAGGAGAGTCATACAAGCATGATTGATACAATTGTCCCCATAATATGAGTATTATTACCATTACTCTATCGAACCAAACACTAATATCCATATCCTACACCCCATATTTTGTCAAATTTAATGAATGGACATGTCCATCATGCACATAATAGAGAAAAAATACAAAATTCTAACCACCGCCCATCCCTAGCCTACCAGGAAGGGAATCATATGGGATAACAAAATAAAATCACAACATGGATAATGTCCTCCAATGTCAAATGGTTCACTCACCACCGCATGGATTCCCTTAAACAGCTCATCGAGTACTGACCCATATGGTTCCCAAAACCACTCTCACCCATCCTAACAAACTTTGAAAAGTTTAAATACCCTCAAGACACAATCTATTCTAGAATCTCACCATTGTACTATCACCATAACACTACTTGGGTTCACCCAAAACCCTAAAAATTATCAATGATCCTATACAGAACACATTCACCAATCAAAAACACAAACGGGACCCACACATACCCAACATACCTATTCCCATTCACATAATGACTCTTTCCTAAAAATCTACATCAAGACTCACTCTCCTCCTTAGGAAATAGTGTTTCACAAAAAACTCCTCACATGTTTTTCCCTTGTTCAATCCTGATATAACCCAAACCAAAATTTTTGACACCCTATACAATGCATTTACACACCCCGAATCATACTCCCATGAGTCACATATTGTCTTTACCATGTTCATGAGCTTAAATCAGTTATCATGATCCTGTTATAGGATAACCTATACTTTTTACCTGTGGAATCTCACTCATTCCCTAGAAAACTAAAAGATCATTATCTACACAGAAGTCATTTAAAAACCAAGAGTTCCCACTCATGATCCCATCATGCTACCAAAAGTTAATATTTAATTAATAAGTCTAAGAATAAAACTAAAAATTAACTCTAAAACCAAAATTGATTTTATAAACACTCCAAGTGATTCACATTCTAAAAACCTAAGTCATTCACATGTGTTTTCCCAACCACCCAGTTTGGTTAAGTAAAATTCGACCAAGAAGTTGTATAAGAAAAAACCTCATAGGTTTTTATTGGAAATTTATGTAACTAAACATTTATTCTAAATGTAACCTATTAACATTGTTAGATCAACCTTTAGGAACTCAATTCACAAACTAAACCAACCAGGGTTCCACTATTGAGGCACATAATGCATGTACTGACCCTCTAAGGGACACTATAAAACCCTCTCCAAAAAGGACTATATAGTCATTATCGAAAAGAAATTTTCTATAGGATCAACATGAACTACCAATAAAAAACTTCCCATGATTGAAAATCACGGTCTAGTTGAGTATAATTCCACCAAAACATTATATGAGAAAATTCCATATAAGTTACTGTTGACATTTTATAGACCTGAACTCCCATCATCAGGGAAAATACCACACATAAACATGAATAGTTCATGTGAATCTTAAGTGAGAAATATGATGGATTTATATAGACCTCTTGAAAATGGGACTAGAGCCAAAACTAAAAATAAAAACCTCTAGTAAAACATCATATTTAAATAAAAACATCATCAAAAATAGTGAAAACTAAAAGAACGACAACCCCATAACCTAGTACCTAGAAATATCACTAGAAAGGTATTTATTAATCACCAGTATAAGTTACATAAAAATCATTGAAAAATTACTGAGTACATGTTTACCATCTCCCCAAATATTAAAACAATATAAATTTATTTAATACCACTTTGTAAATACCCAAACCTTTTCCATTTGATAGTGCCTTGGGATGAGGTCATTATATAATCTCAAACATACCTCCCCATACACCAGTGTCTAATGACTAGTGGGGAGTGAATAATCTATACAATTATTATACTATGTATCCAAAATAGAGTATAGTAAACAATGGAAATAACTAAAACATCATCCATATCAAACCACTATAGTATGGAAAATCAAATGAAACACAATTCTATAATAATGTAAATGATTTCATGTTGACCTATAGTTATACAAATGAAGAACAGATGGTGAAACATTGGGATGATCACATATACAAGATAAATTAATGAAATAAAAATTCACTACTAGACCTACTAGTATCAATAGGATCCATCCTAATCCTCGATACTCATTGACCTGTATTAGCCTGATTCATTTCACATCCCATGCTCTAAACTAAAATAAAACACAAGGTTTGCATACACACTAGGGTTCCCATGTAGGGTGTGATAAATACACCTAATTAGGCCCTCCAAAAGTTCCGATAATACAAAATGTTATATACTTTTATACATAAGGAAAATAAACTTGTCACACAATTATGTTGGATGTTGTGTGATAACCAGGACACCCGGAATCTATGTGTGTCAAGATATAATGCAGTAAATATTCCACCTTGACATGTGATCATACCAAATTATATTCCTTTCCTTAATCCTACTATCACCTCATTCCAATGGATTTTTAACCCATATTTTACCCTAATACTAAAGGCATGGTATTGTATAAACCCTAACTACTACCAAAAGGAATAGGGAAATCTCCTATGTAAAAGTGCTAGACCATCACTTATCACTCAAGAAAAGTTTCACATCTAATCCTAACCTATAAAGTGTCACTGAAGTTGGGACCCCTAATATATATCCTATCTAACCACCTTATCACTCATGGTAGGGTCTATTATCTACATCCTATATCAAATCATGACTAGAATGACCTTCTCATTTCTGTTTTTCCATTATCCTAACCTATGACTTCCCACCCAAGAAAAGGTCTAAAGAAATACCTTGTCACTCAAGGTGATTCCAAATGGTCTCAATATATACATTCTCACTCAATGTATGGTCATAATTCATGAAAATATGATTATGTATTTCTCATAGCTATCCTTCAATCATGATCTCACTCATCGGGGTGAAAAGTCTTAGGAACTATCACACACATAATAATCTATCAAATATCAAAAGAAAAAAATAACAAAAAGGGAATGTGTACCAATACATATCCCATAAACAAATCACAGGGTACTGGTCACATATACCTAGATCCTCATCCCAAAAATTCCTCATTTTCCCATCAAATAATCCATTGGGTCCTCTAGACTAATCATTGTCTATTCTCATTGACAATATCTAAAATCCATCACTTGTTAGTGAAAACACTTCAAAAGGCCTCCAATGACCTAGATATCAAGCAATATTCCAACCAAATAAAAATCCCTAATATATCTTGGTCTTTATACCCATGGACCATCTCAATATGCGCCACTCTATGCCCTTAAGTAACTTTATGAAAAGTCATGAACAACTGCTATGATCCACACCTAGGTCCTTTCTCACTTCTCTTAATATTGATCTCTTTTCTCTTCATTCAGTGGAAACCCATATCCATCATGCCCCATAAAAACATTAAGGGTACATCTATCTCATATTTCTCACCCAGAAATCAAACCTCCCACAAAATGGTTCCACTCATCAGGTGTAAGAAATATAGTTGACTAACCCTTCCCACATGGCCTAAGCCTCTCATTTATACTTGAATATCCCTAGGAGAACCAACCTTTTTTACCCACATCTCATCACACACTTTGAAACCCACTCTAGGTCTCTTGTAAACTAAATTGACATCCTCACCTCTCAAAGGCACAGTTTCCATGCAATTCCATAATATTAAAAGGGCTAAATAGAACTTTTCCCTAGTCAGGGAGGCCCAAAAACATCTTATTTATTGTACCAAAGGAACTCTCCATACAAATATGTTTCAAACAGTCCTATGAAAAAATAATGTTAGAAATTATTCATAAATAAACTAGAATTCAATATTGTTTTAAAGGGACCATAGACATTTATAATGATGTTACAACTAAATCTATTCAATTCACGATCTCATACAATCCCATCTGTGCCACATCTAAGATCCTACCACCACTAAAGATCTTATCTCATGCTATACACCATATATAATAATTATTTAAATTAAATGAAAGAGGTATAATTGTCAAAAACACATCAGGAATCTCTTATTTCCCCAAAGTTCACTCTAAGGCATGTGACCAAACTTATAGGATACCCTACATCCACTAAACATGAATGCCTCATCATCCTAGCATGATTCCACCATGATATAGGGGATTAAACACTAAAAAACCTATTGAAATTTCCAAAATCATTGGCTAGAAAACCGAAACCAAAATAGAAGTTGATGGAGGAGAAACTTACACATAACTTCTACAGGAACACCATTGTTGTAATCCATAGATATAGAGGGATTAAATGGTGTAAGTGGATGTGGGGATATTTCCTAATGTTCTATCCCCAATGTCAATTTACCTCTATGGGAGGAGGAACTACCTCATACTCCCCTATTACAGTCAATTCTGGTGTTACCTATGGGCATTGTCATGAACTGATTTAGTATCATCATTTCAACATGGCCTATGGTATTACTCTTCCAGTCACCCAAGAACTCAAACCACTAACCAATCCTCATTTCTCATTAAAAAATACCTTCCCATGATGTTCCAATGATCTTATTTTTTATGTAAATCTTGATTCATGTAATGAACCTTGATTTAATATAACTGTTTAAATCTCCCAAAAAGGAAATGACCTTGAAATTCAGGATTTTTTACACCATTTACAACTAAGAAGATCCTTGAACATGAAAAGTTAAGCTCTCTAAAAAATAAACATAAATACTTAAACACAAAACATAAATATCACTTTTGAAAAAATCTTGATGCTTCCACAACCAAAGGCACTAATTTCTAACACACATAACCATTAATTAAATGATTTAATCAATAAAATACATAATAAAATTCAATAGTAATAAACCTCCACAAAAATATAAATGACATGGTTTTACCCTTTTTTGAGCCTCATCAAGCTAGAATATATTAAATCCATTTAGTAATAGATTCATTTGTCTATGATCCCACAAATTACAACCTAAAACCCTTAACCTGGAATGTATAAATCAAATAATAACCAATTTAAAGAAGAAATTAATGGGATTATGTGTGAATTACCTCAATTAATCAAACAAAAATAAACCAAATACCTAGGATTAATGAGGGAAGATGAGAGGGGAAATGAGTGGGAATGAGTGGCTTACCCCATAATGTGGTTTCTCTATCCCATGTAACATTGAGTAGTGTTTAAAATGGGGAAGAAATCAAAATACTAGAAAAAATATTTTAATAAAAATATTATATGAACCACCAAGTACTAGGTGGACCTCTATCGAACACCCAATGGATCACTGATATCCTAGTGGAAGTCCACCAGTTAACCCATGGAAATTCATTGGGAAAATCCTTACTAGTTGAATTATCGAGTACATGGTGGCACTATAACCGTCACGACTCGACCCAATATGGATTCAGTATCAAATCCCCAATCCAGCCTCTATAGGCTAGGGGATAGTGTACAATTCCTAGTAGGCATATAACACACATGGGAGACCTTATCCTAAGTTACCCACACACACACACACCCACACACATACACCTCTATGAAATAGTGCAGAGATATATCCACTAAATAGAAATGAATGCATAAATCTATCCAAAACTAGAGTAAAAAAATTTCAAAAAGGAAAAATACAGAACCACCAAAATAAAACTGTAAAAGTATTCAACCGACTCAGATGAAGAAGATCACAATCAAATTCACCCAGCTGAAAGCTCCTCAGCCAAGATATGGTGAACACCCCAGTCAAAATTGGTCACTAAGTTCCACCTGCTCTGGGTCCTCCTGGGACTCTGTTGAAAGTACCATGGTTTGAAGAAGACACAACATGTGTGGGAGAATCCTGTTTAGGGGTGATGATAACAATAATCAGTATACACCACAAATATGAAAAAGTAAATGGAGAAACTAAAAGGAAATGGTCCGCTTGACCCAACCAGATGGAACTGAAATGATAAAGTCCATCTCAAAACCATCATTTGATAAATGAAACCATAAATAACATGAAACATGTTCTATTAACCAGGATGTGAAAAAAATGAGAGTACTACTAAAAACACCTAGATATACTTGTCTCAGACTCTAAGTCTCCTGAGCTTTTGACCTCACAGCCAGTGACCGATTTCTACTTGAGGCTCTAATAGAAACACTCATCCCAGATCACACACTCCATGAGCTCAGTCATCCTATATGAAACACATATATGTGATACACTCCTTCATGAAAAAATCTTTCATACCCAATAAAACCTCATAGATATACCAATAAATCGGGTGTCACAGGCAGATGACACAACACCACCATCCATAGGGGCATACATCTGAGAAAAAATGCTCTTCAGATATTTCCACTAATATTGTCACACTAAAACTTAGTGGATCTGGAAATTGAGATATATTATGTACCCCATCCTTGATGTGGGATGCTACTAACCTTACTAAAACCATTAAAGGTCCTTATTCCTCAAAAAATGGGATGAATCCTAGGATCTATTGGGGGACATGACAACCCCAGTCTAGAAAACTGTAAACCATATCTCCTCAGATAGGTGATCACTCCTAGGATATACTAGGGGATAGAAAAAAACCCAATCCAATAACCCGTGTATATATCTTAGATAGGGTATCAGTCCCATAGTTCATTGGGGGACACCACCCCCAATATAAAATCCTGGATACTGTATCGCTTAGATAGAGGATCACCTCCCATGTAGTGTTAGTCAGAGGGATTCCATAAACCCAAAATGATATAACTCGCGAAGTAGGGGATCATATATATGATGATCCCAAAATCTTAATAAAACCAATTAATACACAAAGGATCATATAACCATTGATTCGAAAACCCTAATTTCACCACCTACTACGTAAGGGATCCCTATACCCAACATTTCCACAAAATCTACAGTGATGTATTTCTAGATAGGGGATCACCGCCCATATAGTTTTGGTCATGAAGATACTAATAACCTAGTCTAGGGAAACAATATGCTATAAGATCCCACTTCAACCTCTCTAGAGGGATGAAATAACTCTAATAATATGATATAGGATCCTACCCCAACATCTCTATAGGGAAGCTACAACTATATCAAATCTCATCCTATCAAGGGAATCCAATTCCTGTACTAAGGATGGAATGCCACACTAAACCCTCATATGCATAGACCAAGGGAGCTCACTCAACCACTGATGATCTGATTATCACTAATCCGAGCAACCCAAAACATCACCACACCTCGCATCTCCTTATCCCAAATTGTGGCCACCATCACATTCTACGTAAAAAACTACTCAATATAGTATACTCATAGGCCTAAATATCAGTCCTAAAGGAGGAGATATTCTAGGTGGAAACTCCTCTAAATAGGATACTACACATCATGTAAGGGGGTCTACACAACATGTGACCCCACCGGAACACCTATCACTATCCTCTGACTACACAGCTTGGTCAGAGAAGTGGGACCACACAGTGTGTATCAGTGGTACATGACATGTCTCACCTTACCTGGGCACCGAACATGTATTTCCTTCACACATCTCATCTTTCCATGTCAACTAAATGGAGTTCACCCCTAGGTACATGGTGTGTCCAAGATAAATGGCCTCCTGGACATGTCATTTTACCATGTCCATTTCCATCAACCCAAGTACATGTACTTTCTACTTGTAGTTTTACATGGTCATGTACATTCACACAAATTATCTAACCATGTCCTCCGGTCACATGACATGGGGTCCCTACATGACGTATAACTCTAGTACGTGATGTGTAGTCCCCAAAACTCATATTGTAAGAACAGGAAGAAAATATGGTGTTATACACTTCACTACATACTATATAGAATGGAAATCTGTCAGGAAGTTCCCTGCAAGCATCCCAAATCACCCATGTTCACCTTGAAACACAAAGATCAACCCTCAAGGGGTACCTAAAAAGAATCTAAGGGAATTAAATCCTTAAAAAATTCATAATAAGGTGACTAGGATGTAAAAAATAAAAATCTATTACCTAGTGGTGAAACTCAGGAGCTTCAAGGTCGAATAAAAGCTTAAAAGCTACTACTGCATGATCTGGGAGTGATCGCCATCAAGATTGATGATCAATGGTCATTTATTTTCTCAATTACCTCCTTGGGTCATCCACAAATCTAAATGGGGAGAGAGGGATAAACTCCTACTATATTGTGCAACAAAGGGGTGGGAGACATGGTATTGGTTTAATTTTTATTAAATTAATACTCCCATTTTTCTCCCCTCCATCACACTTCCCACCAAATCACCTCTAACTATGAACCTAGTGTTGAAAAACATATTATCACACCTAGGGTAAACATGATTATTTGAACTCAATCGAGGTATTATAATTCCAATCCAAGACTCTACTCAGAAGTTATTCCACATTTACAATGAAACTATGTGTGCATGATGAAATATTTTTAACATTTTCAATATCACCGCACAGAGCCTCTCCATCGTCAGAACCCACAATTGACCCAGCCCTTGGCTTTGGAAGGATTCTGATAAATATTAAAAACTCTTATAGGGAAAATATTGAGTCCCTATCTCCTCCACAAATTAAGTATTTCTATCCATGAAAAGTTAAATATTAGGAACAAGGGAAAGAAATTCAGCTCTTAACTGGAACTCCCATGCTAACGAGCTTACCAAGACCCCAAAAAAATCCCCACAGGGTTCCCATTATTTAAATTAGCATGCACTTAGGGGAACCTCAAGTCTCAACCACACCCGAGACCAGCTCAACTATGTTGAAAATGTGCAATAATGAGGGAACATGTCTCCTTAGATATAATAGATGGAAATCATCAAGCACCGGGTTCATCCACTGTCATAGGTTCTAATGGTACAACACCCATATAACCTAATGAAGAGACCCAAAAAACCCTACTATGAAGACATAATTCAAAGGGACCCATCCAACACACCTCGATACTATCTATTTCAGGCAGCTCTGACTCGCCCGAAAATTTTTAGTTCATGTATCAAGAATTCATCTTGGTGGGGAATGAATCCCTAATTATTGTGAGTCCAAATCCGTGTCAAACCATACCATGACCTCCTCAAGAATCTCACATACAAATATGTTTCCAAACACATGAGGGTACAGACAAGAAAAAAATGGCTTCCCATATAGTGACACAAATTTTTATTATATTAATATTAGATCATTTTCAATATAAACAACATAAAATTATTACACAATGAGGATCCAATGGTTTTGTGTCTTTGTAAAATTAGGACCATACATAACATTTTCAGATAAAACATAAAAAAATTTAATTCCTTCTTCTCTAGATTCTTATTAGACCTTTAATTCTATTTAGTACATGTAATCACCAAAGGGTATACATCAAAAAAGGGTGATCTAAAAACCTAGTAAGAGGATAGATAATAACACAAAACAATATAAAATTTGGTGAGAATAATCATTATCATCATTATATAGGTATGAAATCATAATCACTAGAGGAAATATTAAGAAAAGTAATGTAATATGGAAATTCATAAAAATGAAACATCATGTGGTAGTGGTTTAATACCACACATAGGTGTAAAAAAATATAGCATCATTTTCATGAATATTTCACTTTATATCATGATTTTCTTCAAATTACCTAATTAGTTAGAGTGATATATAATTATAGGTGCCCCTGTCACACTATAACATTTACATTAGCATGCATGCCACATAGAACATATATCAATCTTGTATATAAAATAACCCATGGAAAGGAATGTGTTTCATTTCATACAGAATAAATTCGTAAACATTAGTTTCCCAAATGAAAGAGGGAATGCCATACTTGATATAATAATCATCAACCTTGAGTTAGGAAGAAACAATCTCGAGAAGTAAGTGGTGTGAGTTTTGATAGAATAATTCTATTGTAAGAAATTTTGTTTGTCATAAACTCATGTAGAAAAAATTTATATCCCAAAAAGTTAATATAATGATTAATAAATGATTTTTAAGGAATATATATACCAAAAATAGGGTGAAATCAGAAAAACCCAAAGAAATAGATTTGGGTTTGAGAATTCCCCTTACATTGTGTCTGAATGATTTCTTCACTTTAATGTCTAATATAAACCTATTATATTAATTGATTAACAATTAAAGAAACTTTTATAAATTATTATGAATCATTATGGTTTTATTCTGCTCTATTATGGTCCTTTTCATGACTTATAGAATTTAATTTCACCGTTCAGGAGCATTCATTTTCTGGTTTTTTATGATTGGTTCACTTGTATCCAGGAATGGAAGTTCGAGTAAAATGAGGATAAAAATCCATAATTGATTTTATATGTTATTAATGATATTGAATAAGTTTGAATGATCTTATAAAGATTTTTTTATATATCATGGTGATGAATCATTAGATAAAAGTTAATGATGATTGTTTTAGGTTAATTTTGGTGTTTTTTCGATCACAATGAATTCGTTTTGGTTTATCATTTAGTACTATTTGTATAAGTTAGTACCAAAAAATAAATATGGTTATAAAATAAAATTTAAAATGTTTTCTCAACCATTTAATGGTTTTATTTACATCCTTTAAGGTGTCAAAGGAAATTGAAAGTTTATCACACACAATGTCGGTAAATTGACACATCGTAGGCTACAATTTAATTTTTAAAATAAAAGAGAGATAGAGGGTGGAGTCTAGTGAAGAATCTTATATTAACATTATATAATTATAGAATATGAAACATACTGGAGTTATCATTCTATTTGGATGAAGTTAGGTGATGAAATAATAAGAAAATAAAATAAATAGAAAGGAAATTAAAAGAGAGAGAGAGAGAGAGGATTTACCTCTTGAATTTATCCTCCTTAAGAACCACTTTAGGGAAAGTTTTTGTCCTTTTTATGAGACCAAGATCTCATGGACACGTGGGAGGGACTTTTGGAGATTATTGGGTAGAATTTATAAAGGGATAAAATCTTGAGAAGTGTGAGGAAAGAGGGTGTGAGGGGTAGTATTTATAATGGAGTAGAAGGGGTTTTTCTCAATATTATATTCATTAGTTTATTATTTTGGCTCAAAACTATCGATAGATTTAGAATTATATATAAATATATTAAAATGATTAATGATGGTTCATTATTACGGTTCTTACATCATCCTTACATCAATAATGACTAAAAAATGCATGTATTTTTCATTTATAAAAATTATCATATCTTACTATTCATAAAAAATTCAAGCACCTCAAAAAGATTCCAAAAATTCACCCTAACCATTTCTCAATGTGTGGAATTAAATAATTAACTCCATTTTATGAAAATAATTTATTTAATATTTTTAATTTAATTTTTAACTAAAATCAACATTTACTTGGAAAATACATATTTTAAAATTTTCATTGATTTTGTAAAACATTGAAAAAAAATACTTAAGGTCTCATAAAATTATCCTAAAATCATAATACATCAAAATATTAGTTTATGGATACATTTTCTGAAAACAAATTTTCATTGAAATTATATAATCAATTATAAAATTATAATTAAATATTTATAACTTATAAAAATGTCAACATTTAATTAATAATTTTTAAAACATTTAATTACTTAGTCTATGATGTAATTATACCATAATTTCATTTATAAGATGCTTAAATTTTATTTATACTTTCATGGGTGGGGTTACTATTCATTTGACTAGTTTACTATTCATAAGGGTCATATTACTAATCCTATGGTCAATTTACTATTTTATTGGTATAGGTTCCTTTAGTTCTATAAATACATATAATTTCATTAATTATTCATTTATAAAGTTTTTATTATGCTCCATAAGTGATTACATATGATTTATACTATATGAAATTACTATAATAAGGGATAAATTCCATTGATAAAATTTTGGGTCGTTGCAGCCCAAGCACACACGATGGGTCTTACTAGGCTGCCTATGAAAACTACCAACACGTATCCCCACCGTGAAAAAAAAGTCATAGCGTATCAAACATCATACCTCGACACCATCCACTTTGGGAAGCACTGACTCACCTTCATGGTTTTACCCATGTCACAAAAACACGTCTTGATGGGGGAGGGATCCCTCTTTATCATGAATTTGATGCTGTATCGAACCACACCAACAGATGGTCTTACCGTCACCTCGCATCACCCTAAAGAAAACCCTCATGAAAAAAGAATAAAGAAAAGAAAAAAATCATAACAGTGTCTATCAATACTAATGTATAAGTTCAAAGTACATAGAGAGTACCTATTTCCATCATCGCAGAATCTATGTCAAAGGATTGTACAACCTGCAACTGTCTTCTCCCCTATCCTCTGGCTTCATGAGCCTATTGTGGACCACCTTGGGGTTGCGGTGGAAACTCATACCAACTTCCACCTTCTGCTACTCCACCAGATTCTTCACCATGTCTGCCACTATGTGGAAATACATTCTCAAAACAATGCCTCTGCCAATGTAGTTCATCAACCAACTCCCTCTCAGTATCTTGATGGGTTGGAAAATCTCTAACACGATGTCCCTTGATGGAACGAGAATAACAGTACCACTCCTGTGGCAGACCAAAACTATCCTAGAAGACATGATTCTCAGAAACTCCATTCTAGAATATCCTCCTAAAGAATAACACATACCCTGTTCCCAAAACCTGCCATCGGCAACCAGATACTGGGGTCTTAGGTACCTATTTCCCAACACTAACGGTTAGTGTTTGTTCGTCTAGAAAGTTATCCTTCACCAAAACATTCTCAATGACTCCATCATAGGTGGGAATTTATAGTGTCACCATTGAATCCCTAATATCCTTGTAAAAACCCTTATCGTAGGTCTG
Source organism: Viscum album (assembly GCA_963277665.1). Lineage (NCBI taxonomy): Eukaryota > Viridiplantae > Streptophyta > Magnoliopsida > Santalales > Viscaceae > Viscum > Viscum album. The sequence continues at coordinate 2,104,217,779 of OY728161.1, read as the reverse complement.
TGCTTTGAAGAACAAATCTGAAATCATATTATGGGAGTATCATGATAGGTCTATGAGCCTCACTGAAACCTCTTACATAGTCATGGTATCCTCACAAAGCTATAGAAACTCTTAGATATTCCTTAACCTCAACATGGTTAGATAGAACTCATCCATGAATATAAACTCAAACTCATCCCACGTGAGCATTGCCTCAATGTGGGTATGCGTCAACGGAATCCAGCATCTGTCAGATGAACTCTGCAGAAGGCTCTCTTGATAGGACCACCATCTGATCATGAGTTTTCTTCACAAGTCAGAAAACATGTGTAACTGCCTCAAGAAAGTCATCCACTTCCTGGGGATATGGATCACCCTAAAACCTCAGAGGTTGCTACCTCTAGAACTTTTGTATTGCACTCTTCCTATATGCATCCCCAACCTACATTGTTAGCACAACACGCTCCTCAACTGGTGGATGTCAACTGATGGACCACCCAGAGGTCCATCATTTGAACCAGATCCCCACATTGAATCCTAAATTTGGGGAGAAGTTTCTCTAAAATCCCACCAAAGAGTCTTGTCGAGATATCATCATGAGGGAATCCTAATATAAAATCAAGATGCACTATGGTCAAAGAGTATATATAAAGAGATGACTCAAGAATGATAATGAAATACCCATAACCGAGTCATATATGATGCATGTAACATTATTTCTATATGACCATCATCCCAAAATAACAAGTAAAAAAAGTTATCAGAGTCCTAGTGAATGGATACATATGCCACTGCACTAACACTGGAACCTCTAGCCTGAGAGACAAACTCAAAACACCCTAACACTATCACTGTGAAACAAAAACAAAGCTCAGGACATTATGGTCCCAAAAGTGGAACCTTCTATGGTACTAATCTATAATAACCCAACCCAAAGGGGCTCAAGCCATGACTCCCCAAGCCTACCTCCATTGGTCAGGGGCTAGAATCCATTGTTGAGTAGGCATATCACACACATGGGAGGCCCTATCCTAAGGTACCTATACACATGCACCCACATACTCTTCCATGTAACCGTGTAGTGATATATAAATAAAAATAAATGCATAAATATATCTATCCCAAAATAGAGTATAAAAGAAGTAAAAAAAGGTAAAATATTGTTGCACAAAATAAAACTATAAACGAATTTGACCTTTTCAGATGGAGGGGATCACTATCAAATACACCCACCATAAGGATCCTCTTCCTTTCTCCATTGAACACCTAAATCAGACTGGCTCACTATGCTCCATTTAATCCGGGTCCTCCTAGGACTCCATTGAAATACCTTTGTTCATAAAAATTCACAACATATGTGAGAAAATACCATGTAGGGATGAGTATAATAAAAATATGTAGGCTCCTAAATACCTAAAAGAAAATGGAGAAACTAAAAGGCAATAGCCCACTCGACCAAACTGGAGGGAACCCAAATGAGAGAGAAACTCAATCCTGAAACCATCCTCATCTAAAAACAACTGGTTATATATTGCCTCATGATGTGCAACCAATATGTGACCACACCCCCATGGACTCCCAAAAATACCCAAATATACTTGAATCAGACTCCAAGTCTCCTAAGGTTCTAACTCCACATCAAGCGATAGGTTTCTAATCAAGGATCTAAAGGAAAAGATCATCCTAGAGCACACACTCCAAGATATGAGTCATACTAGATGACACTCTTCTAAGATATAAAAACCATTGGAAACAAATCATCCATCCCTGATGGCACCTCTAAAAGATGCCATTCAATCAGGAATCATAAGATGATGGAATAACACCACCATCCCAAGGGGAATACATCCAAGAGAACTTTCTCATCAGATATCACCACTAATAATGTCCTGAAAAAACTCCACAGATCTCGATACTTAGATAGGATATCTTTCCCATACCAAAAAAGGGATGCTACTAACCCTACTAGAACCACAAAAGGGCCTCATTCCTCAGAAAAGGGATAACTCTCAGGATTCACTAGGGGACACGACAGACCTAGTTTTGAAAACCATAAACCACATATCCTCAGATAAGGGATCACTCAACAGATTCTCTATAGGACACCAAAAACCTAGTCGGTTAAACAAAGGATCTATCTCATATAGGGGATCACTACCAAGATCCGTTGGTGGAAACCACAACCCAATCCTTTATCCTAAAGTTCATATCACTGAGATAGAGGATATTCTCCCTTGTAATATTTGTCCCGATGACTCCACAAACCCCATCTAGTATAACTCATGAAGTAAGGGATCATATATCGGACATTTTCAAAACACTACTAAAACCAACCACTATGTAGGGGATTGTATAACCAACAATTCCACTACCCTACTATCATAGTTTGTGGTGTAGGGGATTGTTATACCCAATGATACCACAAACCCTATAGGGTTGTCCTTATAGATAAGAGATTACCACCCATGTAATTTTTTTCATGACAATACCAAGAACCTAATATAAGGAAATTATATTCTAGAGGATGCTGCGCCAGCCTCTCTGGAGGGATGAAAAAACTCTAACAATACGACAAAGAATCCCACCCTAGCCTCTTTAGAGGGATTATAAAACTTTATCAAAGAACATCCTATCGAAGGGGTCTAATTATTATAATGATGAAGAAATTCCAAACTATACCCTCATAATCATAGACTAAGGGAGATCAATCAAACACTATTGGTCTGAACATCGCTAATATAAGAAACCCACAAATTCACCAGACACCACATCTCTCAGGCCCAGACCATGGACTCCATCATGTTTTATATGGAAAACTATTTGGATAGGCTACTCACAGGCCCAAATCCAAGACCTAAAGAAGAAGATACATTGGTCATAAACTCCTACTAAAAGGATACAACATGATATGTAAGGGGGGTCTACATGACATATCACCCCACCTGAACACCCGATTATGGCCTCTGACCACACAACTCAGGTGGGCATGTGGGAGCGCTTGATGTATACTAGTAGTACATGATGTGTCTCGCATCACCTGGGCCATGACCATGTATTTCCACCACATTGATTATCTAACATTATCAACCACCTGGCATGAAGGACAAGGTACATGGAGTGTCTCAACTAGATGGTCTCATGGCCATTTCATCTACCTATGTTCATTTCTGGAACCCCGTACCCATGTACTCTAGCCATGTAGTTTTACACGACCATGTACAATCACATTGCTCCCCTGGCTATGTCCTCAAAACAAACAGTATGGGGTCACTTCATGTTGTGTAACTTCAGTACAAAACATGTAGTCCCCAAAATTAATCTTCCTGAATGGGAATAACACAAGGTGTGGTCCATTTCACTACACATCATGAAGATAAAAAATCCATCAAGAATTTCCCTAGGAATAACCAATATCACACCTTTCATAACAAAAAACAAAGATCAAACCCAATGGGTCCTTGTCAAGAATATAAGGGCTATACATCCTTAAAGTGATGCATAATAAGTGGATTGAGACTTCAAACTCAAAACTCATACCTCGTAAAGAAAAGCCGAATCTTTGGGGTCAAATTGGCACTTAGAAGATGTTACTGCACTATCCATGAGTGATTTTCATCAAGATTAGAGATCAGTTACATCTCATTTTCTCAATTCAATCCTTAGGTAGTTCTTCGGTGAAAGGGTAGAGGGGGATTGGATCCTCCCAAAATGCACAGAGAAGGTGTGAGGGAGAGGGTATTGATTTAATTTTTATTAAATCAATACCCCCATTTAACTTCCCACCACCACATACCCCTCCAAATCACCCCTGATCTAAAACCCAACATTGAAAAAGTTAAAGTCATTCTTGGGGTAAACACAATATTTTTAAATTTAATAAAATATCAGAATTCCAATCCAAGACTCTGCTCGGGAGTTATTCCATGTTTCTAAAGAAACTTCATGCACATGATACAATATTTAAAATATTTTTAAAATCACCCCAATGAGGCTCTCTAACCTCATAATCCTGTGTCGAATGAATTCATTGATTCATAAATATTCGGTGTAATATTCAATAGTATTACAGGAAAATACCCAAGTCGCTGCAACACTAAGAACCCAATAGTATCCTATTATATAGAATTTGATACCCCCAAGATGAATACAAGACACCCCTCACTGAAGAGGATACCACTACATTAATGTGATCCTAGGTCACATTAAAAAATATTTTTAAAAAAAAAATACAAATACTTGGGCTTTCAAATAATCTCTCTTTCCCTAAATATTCACTTTAAAATGCCTAAAAACACTAAGAACAATCACTACCTCAATCAAAATACATATAAAACAAATATTTACCATTAGTTTCCAAAATTTAAATCTAAAATAACCTTTATATAATTAAATAATTTTATAGGATGTTACATAAATTGTTCAAAAGTATTAGAATATTCACTCAACCCATGGATTAATCTCAGAGTGAGGATAATTTTTCCTATTAGTGACCTTTAAAAAAATTATGTGAAAAAATGAAAATGCTCATATAGTGAAATTTTTTTATTCATTTATATTTTATTTAACTCAAATCACTGGTTGGATATTCTAGAATGATTTTTTATATTTTTTTCTAATACCCTTGGAAATTTTTTTCCCCACTAAAACCAAACAATATGTTCTTTTAATACTAAACTCAATCCACTGAACCTAAAATTTAATTTCACTTTTTTGAGATTAGATCCAACCAAAGAGTAACAAGGTATAAATATAGTGATTAAAATTATTCTTACATGAGTATCAAATCATTTAGAAGATAAATCACATAGTATTAATAAATTACAGGATTGAAGGGTTTAGTATCTTGGGTAAATTTGGTTCATACAGCACTGGTACATAATAAAAAACCAACATTATTTAATTCATTATTCATAATTCTTCAAAAACTCTCACATTCTACTATTTACATCTAATCACATGAGGATATACATCAAATAATGGGGTGAGCTAAAAGCCTAGTCAGGGTAGAAATAAAAAGGGAAGGAACGTGAAATTTAAAAAAAATTAAAATGTGGGTGAGAAAAATAATCATCAGTATATCATAAAAAAAGGATCATCATCAAAATTACAGGGGAATCTTAAAAAACAACATGAAATGAGTTATATTCATAATAATGAAACATCATAACATAGTGGTCAGATAACTCACATAGTTTTAAAGAAATATTGCGTCATTTCCATTCATAAAATATGTGTATAAATCACAATATCACATTTATAAACAAATATAAGATCATATTAATGAACAATAAAAGTAATCTCTAAAGATATGTCAAGTTACCCAATACATTGGATTGATATTTATTTCAAGGTCCACCCTTCTCGTCATAAAATGTTCATAATAATTTATGCCACATTAAAATAGAACATATAACAATCCTAGTTATGAAATAATCCCATGAAAAAGAATGGGGTTTATACGGATTTCATAAATAATTATTTAAGAAATGACCTTTAGGGTTTCCAAATGAATAATGGAGGTAATATTTTGGTATAAGAGGCCATTTTATTTGATAAAGAAATATCTCAAGAGGAGTTAAAAATATATTTAAGAAAAAATTTGTCTTTAGTTGAAAAATATCTATAGTTTTCTTAGAATTCATTTCAACATGGTAGAAACTTGTATATCCCCATAAAATAAAAATAATGAAGCATTTAAGATAAATTTAAGGAAATTATAGAAATATCCATACAAATATTTCTTTAATAGGTGATAACCTAAAATCAAGTATTTGGGTTTGAGAACCCCCTTACCTTAAATCCAATTATGATTCATCTCGTTTACACCTCAAATATAATAAAATTATATTTTTAACACATGAAAATAAATGTGAATTATTTTTATTTATGTCATTATTGATCCATTATAATTATTTGATTCAATTTAATAATACTCTTTATTAAACATGAATTATTTTAATGTGGTGTTTTCATTAAATATTTTAATCTTTTTTAACACTCATTTTTTCTTAAGATCCCTTATACATAAGTAATATTAATTCCGTAAGATTAAATTACTATAATTACATATTTATATATTATATATAATCATAATAACTATCTATGAAGGAAGAGATGATCATAGAGATGGTATTGTCCTTACATGTGGTTAATAAACTGTTAACAAGACATTATCAAATAAGAAAAGTAGAGAATTGTTATATTGAAATATGGTGTAAATACACTCATTTTAACATGTTTACATCATTAATATAATATTAACATAAAAGATAATTAATTTTATTAGGTTTGGGTTTGAAATTATTTGTGAAAACAAGTAAGATAATAGGAAAAATAGAAAAGAAGTTGATGAAACCCTACCCTCTTCTCAATACTTCTTTTTTTATACTACATAAAACTACTTGAATTCTTAGAGTGTAGTGTCTATTGAATATCCATAAGTATTATAAGGGGATTAAAAAAATTAATTTGGTATGATATTTTTATTTGTAAAGTGAGAGATAAGTGGTTTTCCTAGGGGATGGTGATAGGGTATTTATACTTTAGAAGATGGGTATTTTTGGGTTAAAATATTGGATATAATATATTTTCCCATGGTAAATATTATAATAGTGATATTATTTATATTTTATGTTACATTTGAATAAAAAAATATTATTTTATGATATTTAAAACTTTCCAAATGAAAATTCATTATTTTATTAAAAATGATAGTGTAAAAATGATTTTTTTATTTTAGTGGGAAACCTTATCATTTTAGAATTTGAAAAAAAACATTTTAGGTATGTAATTTAATTTAATTTTTTAAATTTCATATTTTTATTATTAAATTATTTTTAATTTGATACATAAGTTATAGAATTTATTATTTCATTATTTACCATAGGATGATGTAATGAAAATACAGTAGTTATATATAAATTGTATTTTTACTATTCACATAAAAGTGAAGTATTTCTGAAATTTTTAAAAAAACACCCTTTGAAAATATTGGAATTCTAATTTCAAAAAACAAGATTATTTTTTCAAATAATGTTGCAATATATGTAATATTTAGTTTTAATATAAAATTGTAGTTTTTAAAAAATATTTTTTAGAAAAATACCACGACACTTAAAATTTTTTATATTTATTTTGAGGCACTAAAATTTTAATATTCACTTAATTTATTTAAGTTATAAATTATTTACATGGCACTAATTTTTTTTTGGATTACTATTAGTAATGGATGGTTTATTATTCCAATGATCATGTAACCAAGATAATGGTCAGATTACTTCCTATAAATACCTCTTTATTCCTTCATTCAATTTTAACCAAGGTTCCTTTAATGTTTTCACTTTCTACATTTCTAAAATTTCAATTATATTAGCATTGTTATGTATTTTTATATTTTTCCATCATTATAATTAATATATGGGATTAATATTATTCAAATTTTCTTATACTAATAATTTTTATTTTTATTTATTTATTTACCCATAGTAATATTTCAATTTTCATGGATATGATTGTTCTTTAAACACATTATTTTCCTTTATTAAATTAATATATATTACATGTGTCTAAAAAATAATATATATCTAATTATGAAAGGAATTATTTATTCAAAAGGAAAATTTAATATATATAAAAGTTTTGGATGTTACATTCTTTGCCCAATAGAAATTTCACCCTAAGAATTTCAACTCATATCCTTAGTAGATAATAGACGAGGGTAGTTTTGTTTCATTGATTCATCACTTCCCCATGTTTTTTCATTATACATGTGATTTCACTAAAGAACTTTAATGAGGTGATTTTTATTATTTTTTATAACATTATAAATATGATCCATGATTTTCACTATATTCTCCCTATATGAGAGATCATAATCTAGTTGTATCACCTATAGATTCTGTACATGTGAAGGATTTGGACTATACTTACTCAGGAGAGATATTCTGAACACATAATGAACTAATGAAAAAAAAATTGAACTGTCATCCAAAAGGACACTTCCCCTTTGTTATTAAGTATCCCAAAGGGGATAATGTACCTTGGGATAAGAATTATATTCTTTCAGAAATATATGAGTATATTATTTGGTGATATTCAAATGAAATATTTGTCTCCAACTTCAAATTTCAAGTCCCTTATATGATTATCATCATATCTATTTTTTTGAATATGAAAATATTTAATGTGTTAATAAATGGATTGAAAATTATATATCATTTACTATACAAGATAAGTTCTAAGAATCTTTAATTTACCAACATCAACCCAACATGTTAGATTTCTTCATCAATTAGCATGAAGAGAGTCATATTGTGATGATGGAACACTATAGTGCAAGTTGTTGTTGTATGATAACTCTATAAATGGGGTATGTTGATCCTATATTTATTTAAATTTGATTAATAAAAATCTCAACATGTCCTCAAGTTTTTGAATTTTCCTTTTAGATTGAGTATCAATTTAAGGGTGATAGGCCAAACTAAAATTCAATTCATTATTCATATCATACAACATACTTATCTAGAATTTATTGGTGAACCTTTAATTATGATCAAATATGATTTAAAGTGTTCCCTATACCACATCACCACTTCCTTTAGGAATATTATACCATTTTAAACAAGGGTGAAATATTCATAAATTATGATGTATTAAAAAACCTTTGTGAGTTGAACCACCATAACCCATATCACGTTTCTTTATTTGAAAGTATTTTTGAGACCAATGAAAACGTACATGGTGGTGTTCTCCCATAAATATTGTGGTATAGGCAATAGTTTCATCATCTCATTTGATATTTTATCTTATATTTAAATTATATACATACCATTAAATTTTTGGTGTAATAAATTATCTTAATCATTATGTTGTCCCAAATAAAGTGATGTTAAAGATATCTGTACATCTTGGTACTTCTTGGGATGATGGAAATATATGGGCTATATGCATCATTCAATAGATCTTTCTCTATATTGGGTGATAAATTCCCAAAAACAGTTTTTCGAAACCTATTTAAATTGTATTTATCAATGTTGAATTCATGAAAATTACCTTAATTTTCATTTTTCACATTCTTTTAAATCTTGAAAATCGTCTATTTCTACCTCTATAATATTATATTGTATTTATGGTTGGTAAATAATTTGAGAAAGGTAGGATGTTTTCATCACTACTATTATTTTCATATCTATCTTTTTCATATCCATAATGATAAATCCTTTCTCAATCTACACTATGGATTTTATAGAAGATTCTTTTCATCTATGAAAAGAATTTACATAATTTACCTTTCTAGGTTGGTAGTGAATATGGAAATCATATTCGTTGAGTAACTCTAACCATTTTCATTGAAGTATGTCATGATATTTCTATAAGAACATATAATTTAGAATATTTTGAAATCAATATATATTTATATCACTTTTTATATATATAGGTTGTGGTACAAAATATTCAACGAAAAGATTACTACAACAAACTCCAAATCATGAATTGGGTAGTGTTTCTCATGGATATTCAACTCTTTGGAGGCATAGGATCTCACTTTATCCTTATACATGAGTACATAGACCAATTATTTTTTGGGAGCATCTTATATATCACAATAACTTCTCTACTTTATGGTATTATATGTATAGGTGTAGTGATTAAACTTTTCTTAAGATCCCTAATTATTTTCTTATATTCTTACATCCATGAATTCTTTACCCCTTTCCATATTAATATTATTAGTGGGATTTTCAATCATTATTAATTTATCAGAAATAGTAGGTAGTATCCAATTAATCCAAGAAATATGAAGATATTTATAACAATAGTGGGTATGGGAAATTATTTAATTACCTTTGTCTTTGAAGGTTCTACATAATAATGAGACTTTTTTCTTCTAGATGTTTCACTTTAGGAACATATAATTAAAAAAATCTCTTAATGTATCCATCATAATCATTAGGTTATCTTCTAGTTCCTTCTTTCACTTAGATTAAATGAGAATATCATCAATAAATAATACCAAAAATTTCTCTGGGATGTCTCTAAATACTATATTCATTAAATCCATGAATATATAAGGGGAATTAGTAAGTATAAAGTTAATCAATATGTACTCATATTTTTCATAGCTTAAATGGAAGGTTGTATTCTTAATATATTTCTTATACAACTTTAAGTTATTATATACAGAATGAAGATCCACTTTTGAGAAGTAAATGATCTCCACAAATTTGATTGAAAATTTATCAAACCATAGAAGGAGATACTTTTTATTAATAGTGATCTTGTTGATCTCATGGTATTCAATACATAGAATCATTTAACCATCCTTTTTCTTGAGAAATATCATTGGTTAACTCTAAGGTGACACACTAGGGTGTATAAACCATTGGTAAAAATGATTTTTCAATTGCTTTGTTATCTCTTTTAGTTTGATTGTGAATATCCTATAAGGTAGTTTGGATATAGAAGTGGCTCTGGGTATGGATTCTATTGATAACTCTAACTCATGATCTTGGGGAAGCCCATACAACTATTTAAGAAATACAATAATATTTTTCCTCACAATGAGAATTTATTCAAGGTTTATGATTTCCATTAAAACAACCATTTTGGAATGATATTATTCATCACTGGGTATCAACATCCACACTATTATGGTATTTTCCAAAGGAGAATCATGATACTCCTTGAAATAGTACAAGATAAAGGTTTGGTTTAGAATATAGGAAGATATTTCATTTTATCAATAGTCAATGTGAGATCTATATAATAAGGGCCAATCTAAGCCTAATATGAAATAAAATTCCACCAAGGTAAGGATTATGAGATTCACTAGATTATTCTTCCCATATATGATAATATGAGAACATTAAAATGATTTTGTTGTATTGATCTAACCACTAGTTGTTTTTATGAATAACAATACTTCTAAGAATATAGGATGTGATTAAACAATTCTAGAATGTAGGACATAAAAGAATGTGTAGAACTAGAATATAATATATTTTTTAAACTCTTTAGTGAATTTGAATTATACTTTGTGTGACATAATTTTGATTCTACACCTAAGTGGTGGTCATTAAATAATCTTTAAATTACTCTCTTGAGATTGGTGGTTTCTTATGTTAATTACACTTGAATACCCATAGTTTAGTGAACTGAATTTCATAGTACCCTTTATTATTGTTGTTGAATCATTGAACCATCGGTGGGGAATTGGGATGTTTATTCCTTTCCTACAATATATTTCCAAATAATTTAAATATATTTGACATTGATGAGTTTGGTAGACCTCCCTCCCACACATAAATAATTTTATTATCCCTTTGAGTCAATTTTTCTAATACTTCTTTACACCTCTTTAACATGTGGGTGGTTAGATTTTCTTTCATCCCATGTCATTTGATCGCCAGCCTTGAAACTCCATTATTCCCTTATTTTCTCTATGTCTATGGGATCATTCAAAAAACTCCATATAAACTTTGAGATCACATAAAACAACATATTCATAAATCAAAAAGTATTATATAGATAAATCCATTTCAATATGTTGTTTTAAAAAACTAACGAATCAATATGTTTTTCTATCATTATTGATAAAAAATCCCAAGGTGTATCTTAAAAGTATTTTGAAATTATTCTTATAGGTCATGATAGATTCACTCACCTTTTCGTTAATATCTATAAATTATATCTCTATATGTTTTTGAAGAGTTTAAGGAAAATACATGTTATGAAATATCACCTTAGTGTCTCCACACTCCATTTTTTCAATTTCATCCATCATATTTTTAATATTTATAGACACACACCACTGATTATATTCTCCATATAAATGGTATAATACTCTAGTAACTTTTTCCTTCTCAAAACTTTAGAGCATAGAAAATATATTTTATATTGATTGAACCCATTGTTCTATAAAAGGTGGATCAGAAGATCTGCTAAATATTTGTGGTGGGTTCTACATAAAGGAATTGATGTATAGTGTATCCTTGGAAGGAAAAGGTAGACATTACATATATTCTATGTTATTTTTCATTGCTAGGAAAATAGGGTATGTACCTCCATGAAGTTTTAAAATACACCTCCCATTGTACTAGGAATGTTATTCAGAAAATTGTTGCATTGTCCCACACATGGGTTTCTTGTATGGTTTCTCTTGGTACCAACCATCTAAAAAAATATATTCTTTTAACAAACACAAATCAATAAATCATGAATATATAATTTATTTTCAGTCTCTAATCAATTCTAATGTCATATCTTATGGGATCACTAAGTTTAACATAGTCTACTTCTAAAACTATGATTCTATTATAATGTAATTACTTTTCTTTCCTTAAGAGTAATAATTAATTTATTTATATAACATTCAATTTTTTTTGTAAATTTAATTTGAAAATACCAATGCATATACCCTATGGTCGTCAAACTAGGTGTGTAGTAAGGCCCACTACTCATTCCAAGGGTAAAGTTATGGTTAATACCCAACTATCCATTTTTGAGGTTATTACCCCTATGTGAAAATGTGCCATAACCACAAAAAAGTTTAGTATATTGAAAATGATGTTGTTTCTTAGAGACCACACACTCCTCACATTATCAAAATTTAGGATGTTTCCCTATACTAAAACTTATAATTATGGGTTTCCCCTAATATTTTCTCTCCCCAATTCCAAAATAAACTAAACCATTCTATAATACTAAATATAATAACCCAAATTTTTCTTCTAAGACCATTAAATAATTTTTAAGATAAAAAACATAATATTAATATATTCAAGAATAAAAAGGTTTAGTATCTTGGGAAAATTAGGTTTATACATCAATTATTATAGTAAACCACATAAATTATTTAATTAATTCTTCATAGTCCATCTAAAGATCTCATGTTATCCATAGTACATGTAATCACCTGATTATAAACATAAAATAAATAGGGGATCTAAAATACTAGTAAGTGTTGGAATAAAATTAGAAGGAACATGATTCTGAAAATATATTAAAACATGGGTGATCATAATCATAATCATCATATCCTAAGTAATGTTTTTTCATCCACATAATGTGGGATTGATTTATAAAATGGTCATGGAATATGGAATATTAATAATAATTAAACATCATAACATATTGGTAAAATAACATACATATTTGAGAACAAATCTTGGATCATGTTCCTATATAACATATGTGCATAAATCATAACATAAGAATCATGAACAAAGATAACATCATGTTAACACATAATACTTCTAATATCATGAGATATATCAAATTCCACAGTTTACTAGAGGGATATATAACTCTTAGTCTACCCATCATATCAAAACATTACCATAATGATTCATTCTACATGGAAAGAGAAAGTGTAACAATTGTAGTCATAAAAGAATTCAATGTAAAAGAATGAGTTTCGTAAGGAATTCATGAATAAATATTTAAATAATAACATTTGGGGTTATGGAATGAATAAGGGAGATCTTATTTTGTCATAAAAGATCATTTTTATTTGAATAATAAATAGCTCAAGAGGATTCAGAGAGATGATTTGCAAAAACCTAGTTTTTTTATTTAAAATTATCTTTGATTGGACTAGAAATAATTTTGAAAAGGCATTAAAATTTATGTCCCAAAAAATAGACTGGTAAAGAATAGTGAAATAAAATTTTAATTATATTATAGAAATATCTATACTGAAAATAATATGAAAGAGGTGATAACCCAAAATGAAGGTGTTAGGTTTAAGAATCCCCTTAACTTAAATCCTGTTATGTTTCATCTCATTTACATCTCCTCTATAGTAAACCTATATTTGTTAAGAATTAGAATCACAATTTAATTATTATATTTTTTTTCAATATATCTTGATCAATTAAAATTGTTGGATTCCATTTTATAATACTCTTTTTAAAACGTGGATTGTTTTGATTTCATGTTTTTATTATATAATCCCATCTTGTTTTGATTTTTTTTATTATTGTTAAAGGTAATTTATACACTTCTAAAATTAATTTAAAAAACATAAAATAATTGTATTAAAATATTTATATATTATATATAATTCACACTATCCATATGTGAAGTTGGAAATCTGTAGAGAGTATAAAATATCCTTATAGTTGGTTAGATGGCCATCCATGTGATATTGTCAATAGAGGTGGGAATAGAAATATCACATATAAATATGTCATAAATATAATCATTAAATTATTTTAACATCATTATTATATTATTAAAATACTAATTAAATAATTTTATAAGCCTTGGTATTGAATGTAATTGATAAAACAAGGAAGATAAGAGGAAAATTTAAAGAAAAGTTTATAAAAATTTACCCTCTTCTTAGTGTTGCTTCTTTTATATGTCACTAAACTATTTGAATGATTTTAGCGACTCTAGGACACCCATAAGTATTATAAGTGGCTTAGGAGATGAAATTTGGGTAGATATTTGGTTTTGGTTATAATTACACAATCATTATTCAAACCTTAATTATATTTTTAGATAAGACTTCATTTTCTTGATTTTAAAAAGATATTTTCAAGTGTTTAGTTTTTGGGAATTAGTTCATACCTCTAATGTAAAAAATCCATACATTAATTGGTTTAAAATTATGACCAATATCTATTTTTTCGTAATATAATACTTTAAAAAAACTTGTTATATTTTATTGAAAAATATTCATGATTTTTAACTTGACATTACCATTTTTATTAATTATACTTAAAACCCGTGTTTTTTTTGAAAATTTAGAATGATAAAATAAAATTAGCGAGGGATAGAATCGAAGAAAAAAGGAAATCCATAACACAATTTAAAAACCATGAGATCATATAAGATATTTTTCCTTTAACATAATAAACATTGAGCACACATAATGGCTTACTTTATTAGGAAATCATCTTTATTGGATGATTATTTTCATAAAACACTAAAAAAGTAAAAACGAAGGAAAAAATAATAACCATGAGAGTTTCATAGAGAAATTGATAAGCCTTGATTTTTTTTAAAAAAAATACTTGTTTACCCTTAAAGGTAATAATCATTTTTTTAAATAATATATAATTATATAACCTTATGAAATAAAAATATTTCAATGAAAAATAATTATAAATCATATAAAAATAATGTATAAGACTTATGACATTATCTTAATAGAACCCTTACAAGAAACCTTATAAATTTAATGACATGCATATTTAATTCCAACATTATTATTCAGAGAACATAATAATTACTTAATACCTTAGAGAGATATATCAATATCAACCATCATCATAAACAATGCATAAGGATTATAAAATACAAGAAACACATAAAATAATTCATTTTCATTATCAAAATCATAAAAATATGATTTTGAGACCATAAGGAAAACATTTTTGGATATTGATATACCACTTTCCTTTAAAACCCTAGTCACAAAACTAAATACTCTAAAAATGGGAAACATTGTTTTTATTTGAAGAAAACATGGATAATTATAAAGGTGAATTAATATTATAGAAACTTTATGGTGTAAATAAAAACCATAGGTTCTATATACCTTTAAATAGAACATTATTTTTTCCATTTTATAAATAAAGTCAAAACATATTGTATAAAATATTTAGAAATATTCATTTTAAAAAACCATTAAATAAATTCAAATTAGACATAAAATGTAGTATATAATTTATTTATATTAATATAAATATACCTATAAAATAATATTAATAATATAGATGTGGAATAAAGATATTTAGAAAATAAATCTTTAAAATATTTTAAAAGTAGTTTTATGGTAAAGTGTCCCTTACGTTGAGTCTAACATTTCACATATGTTTCGATCTTTCATAATAATGAACATATGTTAATTATTTAATTGTTTAAAACCATTTTCATGTTCGTTAAATATAATTATTCTCATTATTTCATTTTACTCCATGTTTTATTTATTTATTACAAATGTTATGTTTACATTGGATGTTTTGAGGACATTTGATTTATAACCCCAAAATAACAATAGATTATTGACCATGGTAAAATGGGTTATGGTTCCCTTAACTATAAAATCTAAAACATATAATAATTATTATATTTATTCATCATATAATTTTTTAAAACCAACCACGCATGGAGGAATTTTAAAATGAATCATGTTATTCCATGGAAATGATAATCTGCATGTACGTATGAACGATGTTTCCATTTTTTTACAGAGTGCAAAAGAAATAGTATAGATAATATATTAATATTATATAATCATAAATATGTTATAAATTTAGTATTTATTAAATAGATCTATATTTATGACCTTCCTTGTAATATAGAAATGAAAAATGAATCACAATGTTTTTTTGGAGGTGGTAGTCCTCAAGTACACATGAAACAACTAAAAAAGACTTTAACAATTAAAAAATGGCCTTTATTAGTGATAGATAAATGCTGATTACTGTTGAGATATTAAAATAAAAAGTATCTTATTAGTGATATAAAGTGATGATAAATGCGTCCTTCATCAATAATGATAAAGGAAACCTTTATCAGGGATTAAAAATGTGATGATAAAGGACCTTTTATCAGTGCTTTTAAAACAGATGATAAAGGGGAATACTATAATGTGCTATAAGAGAACATTAAAGCACCAATGTAGTTTGATATAATAGCACACCCCAACACCAAAATCACCATGAAATTAGAAAAATAAAGTATAAATACATAATTTAACTGAAGTTAAAAAAATGTAGGCTTGTTTGTTCAGTTTTGGTGATGTGATGTGCATTTTAAACTAAAGAGACACTTATATATTGAAAAAACACACTTGGAGTCATACTGGTCAAATCATGAATAATATTTAGGTGTGGATGATTATTATACATCTCAAATGACTTATTTATCATTTTTCTAAAGTATCAAAACAATCTAAATGTGTTTTCTCAGTCTTGAGTACGTCGATTGTCTTCTTTACTAGAATGTCATTTGAAACTTGAAACACGAACTTTGACTCATACCAGCAAAATCATGTGTTGGATTGATGTGATACTAATTCCTTTAAATCACAAATTAATTATGAATAATTTTACTAAATTATAAATACAATAAAAGTTCATTTTCTCTGTTTTCAGTGAGTGACACTTTTTGAAAAAAATGTTTATTTTAAACTAATTACAGACACGTTGATTCATACCAGACAAATCATGTAACATATTGAGGTGTGGATGATTCCTACATCAAAAATGACTTATGGAAAATTTTACTAAAGTATAAAAACAATCCTAATGAGTTTTCTCAGTTTTGAGTAGGTGAGTTGTCATTTTTACTAAAATTGATGTCAGTTTTAAATAAAAATACATACTTGGAGTCATATCGATCACACCATGAGTGTTCCTGTGGGTGTTCCTTCGGGGTGTTCTTCTGCGTCGACTAGCGTTCCTGTGGACGGAGCACCTATGCCAGCTTCAGGTCTGTTTTTAGGAGGCGGTGAAGCAAAGGATGGGGTTGGGGCTGCTTTGAAGGCTTCTTTCAAGGATGTTCTGTGCGGAACGGTTACCAATGGCTCTGCAGGTGGTCTCTCTTCTGGAGCTTCTATTCCAACGATACCACCGGTGGAGGTGTTGAGCCGGCCCTCTCGGCAGGTGGAGGGGGTCCCGGTGGTGAGCTTTTCGGCTCAGGAACTTCGGGAGGCGGCTTCTTTTTATGATCTTTCTCTGGTGGCTTTTTTGGGCAAAATAAACCCTCTTTGAGTTTTTTCTAAAGCTTTGTGGGTTCGTGGGGGTTGTCCTGTCCGGCGGCGGTGTCGGAGTTCTCCAGGGTTGCATTCTACATTCACCTTTCTTCCAGGGAAGACTTTGTTAAATCTTGGACGAGGAGGTCCAGGGTGTGTGGTTCTTAGCGCTTCTCCTTGACGAGGTGGTCCTGGGATTGCCATTATGGGCGGGAGTCATCTATAGATGTTGTGTGGTTATCGCTTCCAGGCCTACCTCTACCCTTACATAACCCGGGGATGCTGAAGGTTATGGGGAATGCTATCGGTTATTTTCTCTGTGCGGATGCCGATACACGGTGTCTTCAGGCGGCCTCAAATCCCTGTATCTGTGTTAAGAAGGACTTGTCTGTGGATTGGCCTTCTTGGGTTTTGTTTGAGTCTGAGGATAGTTTTTCCTAGAGGCATAGAATCTTCTATCTCCAGGGGTCGCAGTTTTGTGTCGGTTGCAGTTTGCATGGCCACAGGGTGGCATCTTGCCGGAGGCGACGAGATGTGGCAGAGGCCTCCCGGCGGGGCAGGGAGGCTGAGTCGGGGCAGGATCCGCCTGTCTTGGGTTTCAAGGATTCAGGTGCGGCTAATGTTAACCCTCAGCTTCTTTCAAATTCATATTTTCATGTCGTACCTCGTGCGATAGAAACAACGGATGGGGAAAAAGTTTCTGACATGATCAGCTCGTGATCGGCTTCTACGGAGGAGTTTTTGGATCTCATTTCCTGGTCTCTCGGGACGGCTCAAAAACTATCTCCCTCTTGCAGCAGGGGGTTTCTCTATCAGCAGGATTTGAAGGTGCACTTGGCTTTCTCGTTAGGAAGCCCGTTGAGAACACTGTCTCTCCCACCCTCTTCATTCTGTATCTCTGCTCAGCTGTCATCGGAGGTAATCCAATCATCCCTGGTATGTAAGGTGACCTTATCATTGCATGGAGATAGGGAGGCGTCTGGCTTGTCGAGAGGTGTGGAGAAGGAATTGTTGGTCGCTCGTCTGTCGCCTCAACAAAGTCTGTTGGATTCTTTGTCCCTTGGGAACTTGGAGGATGGTGGATCAGAGGTCCTTCCTTCAGGAAGGAAGCTTCAGTTGGAGGATGAGGTGAGTCCTTTAAAGAAGTTTATTCTTTCACACAAGCAAAGTTTCGGTGAGGATGGTTGCTCTGGTCCTACGATGTGCTCCAAGGCCAAAGGGAAATACTTGGTTGTGTTGCCCTTCTTACATCCCTCCCTGTTGCAGAAGGCCCAGAAGGGCTCACGGTAATGTTATCACTCATCATTTGAAACGCAAGTGGTTTTGGAACCCGAGCTAAGCGTGCTTATTTGGCCTCTGAAGGCAGGAAATCCGGGGTATCCTTTTTTCTGATTTTAGAACCGAAACAGAGCCCATGTAAGTTGGATGGGTTGGCCAAGAGCATGGGGTTTTCAAATTCCTTTCTTGACGGAGCTGTCAACTCGCATATCTGGATCGGTTGGAGAAGCAACATCTTGGTAGAAATCAGGAGCATTATGCCTCAGTGTATTGATGCAAGGATGGTTGTGGGTAGTTCTACCCTCCTTTTCACGTTTGTCTATGCGAGTACGGTGGTGACTGGAAGAAGGGAGTTATGGATCCATCTGGAGGCTCTACATGCCGGGTCTATGCCGTGGTATGTGGGAGGGGATTTTAATACCATTGCGGAATTCTTTGAGAAAAGGGGTGTATCGGGGTGGAACCGGGAGAGCATTCTTGAGTTCCAGGAGTGTTTGACATGCACGAGGTTGTTAGATTTGGGTTTCAAGGGTTCTAAGTATACATGGTGCAATAATCGCCAAGGGTCTAACTGCATCTGGAGTAGGCTGGATAGGTGTCTCACAAATGTTCATGGTCTGTACCTGTTCTCAAGAACTTAAGTAACGCACCTCCCATGTTTACTCTCTGATCATGTCCCTCTCCTGATTGAGGTACGTCGTGAAGCCGTGCTAGGTAGTTCTTTTCATTACTCTAGCGAATGACATCGCGATCCGGAGTTCATGCAAATGCTGAAAGCTTCCTGGATGGAGGAGGAGGAGGAACGGTCATGGGGAGGGCTTGTGAACCATATCAAACGCTTTTAACAGGATGTTAGAGATTGGATAACCAGGAAACCGGACCCTGCCAATGGGGTGGCGGGTCTACAGGTCGAGGTGGGGAGACTGGAGGAGTCTCTACAGGAGGCCTGGGATGAGAATTGTTTTGTTATTTTATGTGATAAAAAGATAATTATTTCTGAAAAACTCTTAGAAATGAAGAAAGTTTACAAGGAGAGGTCTCGGGTACGTTGGTTAAGGGAGGGCTATCAAAACACAGCCTTCCTTCAGGCCTGCATTAAGGAGAAGATAAGCATGAAGATTAATCTACAGCTTGAGGATGGGTCATACACGTCTGATGTGAACACTGTTGGGCATTTGGCATTGGATCATTTCGAGGGTCTACTGGCTGGGAGGGATACATCATGTTTTGAGAGGGAGGCGGTGGATCATCATGACTTCTTGCACTGTATACCCATGCTGGTTAATGAAATGGATAATGTCTCTCTATCTTCTATTCCTAATGAAGAAGAGATCAGGGAAGCTTTGAGAAGCATGCCGCAGGAGAGTGCTCCTGGACCAGACGGCTTTCCGGCCTCCTTCTTCAGTGAAGCATGGGAAGTAGTGGGGCCGTAGGTTGTGTATGCGATTCAGGATTTTTTTGGTGGTGGGTCGCTGATAAAGGGTGTCTCTGCGTCTCGGGTGGTGTTGGTTCCAAAGATCAAAGACCCTATACTCTTGACTCATTTCTGGCCTATTTTTCTTTGCAATGTATCATATAAAATTCTTGCCACGGATATCAATAGGAGGCTATCTGGATTGATACGTAGGATGGTTTCTGTGGAGCAGCATGGTTTTATACAGGGCAGAAGCATTCAGGGGGTGGTTGGCATAGCAAGTGAATTGGTCCATGATATTAATAAACGTACTGTGGGATCGAACATTATTTACCAAGTTGACATGAACAAATCATATGATAGAGTATAATGGAGTTTTATCATTCAGGTCATGAGGGCGTTTGGATTTCAGGAATGGTTTTGTGACCTTTATTTCAGGTGCTACTCATCTCCTTGGCTATCGCTATCCTTGATGGGAAAGTGTTTCGGTTTATTTAAATCTGTCCGAGGTGTTCGGTAGGGGGAACCGTTTTCCCCAACAATTTTTGTTCTGGCATAGGATGCGTTGTCCAGAAATTTGGTTAGAGGCTTCTCGGAGGGTAGGTTGAAACCATTCTATGGGAGAAGGAATGCTAGCCACATCTCACATTTGATGTTTGCATATGATATTTTGATATTTGTGAATGGTGGTAGTAGATCCTTGAAGCACCTTGGTGACATGTTGGTCAGGTATGGGAGGTTTAGTGGACAGTCTGTTAATCCTTTGAAGAGTCATGTTTTTATCTCAGATAGGTGTTCCGGGAGGAGGTGTAAGGTGATCCAGGAGATTTTGGGGTGAAAACAGAAACGTCTCCCTATGTTGTACCTTGGGGTTCCGTAGTCTTGTGGGCGAATCAAGAAGGATCATTTCAATGAGATCCTCGACCGGCTTTGGGGTATGATCTTCAGTTGGAAGAACAAGATGTTGTCGTTTGGAGGTCGGGTGATGCTCATTAACAGTGTTCTCTTGTCCATTCCCATTCATGTTTTTTCTGTTGTTAAACCACCAAAAGGCATGGTGGAGAGGATGAAAAGTGTCTTTTCCATGTTTCTTTGGGATGAGAACGTGGAAGGAAGATGCCACTGGGCATCTTGGAAGCGGCTGGCTCATCCTGTGGATGAAGGTGGAGTCGGTCTTCGTGATGTTGAGGTTACCATTA
The DNA here is from genome assembly GCA_963277665.1 of Viscum album. Taxonomy (NCBI): domain Eukaryota; kingdom Viridiplantae; phylum Streptophyta; class Magnoliopsida; order Santalales; family Viscaceae; genus Viscum; species Viscum album. The sequence goes on along the minus strand of OY728161.1, from coordinate 2,104,196,202 downwards.
TGGGAATGCAAGCACAGTTAGCCTGGGAAGTCATTGTTTGGGAGACTCTCTGGGTAAAGTTTTTCAGAGCGCGATATGGCTGGCCAGGGGAGGTTCGCATGCAGGGCACGACTGTTTTAGCGAAGAGCATGTTTGCTCATATTGAGAGACTATCTAGCTATGTCAGGTGGATTGTTGGCCAGGGGGATATTAATTTTTGTGAGGACAACTAGGATGGGGAGAGGCTGGCGTACTCGGGTTTCCCTTCACCGAGGATATCTTTCAGCGAGGCAAGTGGCAGGTATGAGTCTATACAGGCAACCCTTAATCCCATCCAACTTGAACTGTTTGGAAGCATAGTGATGAGTGAGGAGATGGACCTGTGTTTTTCATGAAAACTAGAAATGGTAGGTACACCGTCGGGGGTTACAGGGAAATCCTCCAGGGAGAAAGTGCTACAGGGGAGAGGTGGCCAGCTGTTTGGTGCAAGGAGATACCAGTGAGAATGAATTTCTTGGTGTGGAGGGTCTTAAATAGAGTGATACCAATGGAGGATAACATACAGAGAAGAGGGGTATACATGGTTTCTCGTTGCTACTGTTGTGAGCAACCAAATTCATAAACGATGGACCATCTTTTCTTTCAAGGACAATGGGCCTCCTATATATGGTCTCTATTCAACCATTCCCCTTTCCCGGTTGGTGGGTCATGCTGTATTCCGGACTACTTGTCTGTCTGGATTTTAGGTAGTGAGAATGGGGAAATGGAGCAGGTTTTCAGAATAATCGTCTTGGTTTCTATCTGTTGGGTGCTTTGGGAGGCAAGGAACCAGGTTCGACTGGGAAACAAAATTTCATTGTTGTCCATGCAGGTCCAGCTGAAGTCAATTATTGTTGAGCTAGCTTCTCTCGTCAAGGGAGGGCTGTCTACAGTGGCAGTGTGCAACCTGCTCAATAGGCCATGCATCCAACGTAGAGGAAAGGAAAGATGGGTGAGGTGGCTACCACTGAAACAGGGTCTGAAGCTAAACATTGATGGATCCTGTTTGGGGGGGGGGGGTTATGAGGGGTGGTGGGATACTCAGAGATTGTTGGGGTTCAGTGCTACTGGCTTTTAGTGCCTTTTATGGTTCGAGGAATTCATTGGGTGTGGAGGTTTGGGCACTTCTTTCCGGCTTGTTGGTATGCAGGCAGAGAGGGATGCAAGTGTCAGAGGTGGAGTCTGATTCTGAGTCTCTAGTGAGGATGCTACAGGGAGGCCATTGCATTCTGGGGGACATGATTTATCTCATTCATAGGTGCAAGACAGAAACCAATCAAGGCCGGGTTATTCACCACAGTTAGAGGGAGTCTAACTTTGCGGCAGATTCCCTCGCCCGCTTGGGCAGACAGGAGGAGCCACTTTTGATATTTGATAGTTTGAACTCCCTTCCCCTTGAGTGCTTTAGTGTGGTGTAAGGAGACTCCCTTGAACTCCACCACTTTTGACCTCCTTGAAGGGAGGTTCTTTGTTTTTTTGTGCTTCTTCAAATAATAATAATAAAAAGTATTTATCGGATTATGGATCATCTTCATAAAGGATTAAAACAATATGAATACATTTACTCAGTTTTGAGTATGTCACTTATCATTTTTACTAAAATAGAATTTTAAATTGGAGACACACACTTTAACTCATACTGATCACACTGTGTATCAGTTTGATGTTTCACTAATTCCTACAAGTCAAAAATAAATTTTTATTCAATTTAATAAATTATCAAGAGAATACAAACATATTTTCTTGGTTTTTAGGGAAAAACATTTTTTGAACTAAACTGTCAATTTTAAACTGATAACACATACATTGAGTCATACCAGGCATATCATGTATCAGATATAGGTGCGTCTAATTATTATAGGAAATAAATGACTTATGGATCATTTTTATAAAGTACAAAAAAAATATGAATGTGTTTTCTTGGTTTTGAGTAGTTCAGTTGTCATTTTTATTTAAAATGATGTCATTTTTAAATAAAATGACTCACTTGGAGTCATACCGGTCACACCGTGCATCATATTGAGGTGCGACTGATTCCTACATTTCTCAAATGACTTATGGATCATTTCACTAAAGTAAAAAAAACTTGAATGTGGTTTCTTAGTTTTGGGTAGGCTAGTTATTCTTTTTGTCAAAATTTATATCATTTTTAAATAAAAACATACTCTAAGTCATACCAGTCACACCATATGTTAGATTTAGGAATGAGTGATTACTACACATCTCAAATTAATTATGAATTATTTTACTAAAGTATCAAAACAATATAAATGTGTTTTCTTGGTTTTGACTAAATAACTTGTTTTTTACTAAAATTCTATTTTAAACTAGAAACACATGCTTTGAAATATATTAATTACTTCATGTATAGTTTTAATGTGAGACCGATTCCAACACTTCAAAAATAAAATATGAATCATTGTCCTAAATTATGAATATAGTCATAGTGAATTTTTTTCAATGAGTGACGTTTTTTTAACTAAGATGTCTATTTTAAACTAATAACTAATGCATTGAGTCATAAAGGACACATCTTGGGTTGAATTGAGGTGAGAATGATTACTACACATCTAAAATGAATTATAGGTCAATTACCTAAAGTATCAAAACAATTATAATATTTTTGTTCTATTTTCAGTTTGTTTGTTTCCCTTTATAATAAAATTAATATCAATTTTCATTAAAAAGAAGAACTGGGGGTTATATCAGTCACACCATGTGTCGAATTGAGGTGTGGATGATTATTAAACATCCAAAAGTATAAAAAAATATACTAACCACCAATTTTACCATGTCTCCAATTTCTTTATATGTCAAATTTTCAACACAGCAGATTGAGTCGATGTTCTTTTCCAAAAAAAACTCTTCTTATTGTTGAATGTAAGAAGAGAAGAGGCTTTCCCCAACAAGAAAGGTTTTTCATCTGATAACATAGAATTAATATGTGGTGTTTCTAATTTGATAAAGAAAGGAAATGAAAATGGATAAAGTGGTAAGATTGGAAAAAAACTATTTTATATCTTTTGTGACTTTTGGTAGATAGTTGAAATAAAAATATGACTTCCCAAAAGATCTATGAAAAAAACTAAATAATTATTAGATAAAATTGATAAGGAAATTAACATAAAGTAGTATAAAAATAATAAAATCTTAATTAAATAAGTATCCTTTTTCTGATGGTTGTTTTCATTCTTGATTTATTGCATTGTTGTCATTTTCTTAGTTACAGGCTTGAAGTTCAATCCCTCACGGGCATGAGCAGTTACGAACAAATCACACCAACTCAAAAAAATAATCCACTTGTACAAGAAAACAATTATTATATTATAAATACTAAAAAGAAATAAATTAAACATAAATATGAAACAATACATTGACTCTATGGATAATTATTTTACTGGGAAAACATTTTTGACCATAGGGATATGATGACGATAAATAAAGAATGATTATAAAAAAATGCAAATAGATCATTCCAAACAATCACTCAATGAGTGAGGAGGGTGAGGAGAAAATAAGATACATTAGATTGAAGTTTTGAATCATCCAATAGAAAGTCAAGAATTTCTATTGGGTTCATAAAATATTCATTTTTTACAATAAATAAACAAACAAACATAAGATATTCATTATCAAAGGTGAATGTATCCCATTTGTTGGAATTACATGGATGGTTATTAGATATTCCTAAGTGTGGAGCCAAAATGCAATGTTAAAGAATGATCTATTTTTAGATAGATTAAAGTAAAACATACATACTGTTTAATATATGTGTGATGAAACAAATGAAGTTATTTTTAAGAAATATTAATGAGTGGGTTATCATTTCAAAGAAGACCATTTTTTTATTATCAATTATAAGAAATAAAATATAGGATGAAATCAATGAATAAAATTTCATTTGTGATTGTAATGTTTCATTGAAAAATCCAAGGAGTAAGACTCTATAAAAACTATTTTTTTCCAAAGTAGATCCAAAATCATTTGTAGAGGCTGACAAAGAGGATAATTGGATCAAATCTAAGTATAAGGATCTTGATCTGAATAAGAACATCGTGCCATGATGAGCTTGATTCGAATAAGAACAATGAAGGATTATTATGGATCAATTTGTTGCCTATATTGTACTAATAAAATTTCCATTAGTTTAAAAGTACATGATTTTATAGTTAAATATTTTATGAAAATTCCAAAAAAAAACTATTAATATAAATGTTCATTGTAATGATTTATAATGAATCATTTTTTATGTCATTTGATTATGATGGTGACATCTGTGGGTCTTCATGTTACCACTATAAGGGCATAAAAATGTATTTAAGTTTATATTAGTAAACCATAAAATTAAAAAGAATTAAGAATCTATAGTGAACATAACATGTCATTAAATTATTAAATCCAAACTAATTGAAGTGGTATTATGAAGTAGTAATGATTTTAACCTTGAAAAATAATGTTTATTTCAACAAAATAGATTCCATTAAAATTTATTTACTAAATTTACATCAATAAATGTTAATATTTTATTTATAAAAATTCAGAAAATTTAGTGGTATAAGATTTATTTTTTATGATTTAAAATATTATTTAAAATTTAAATATTAGAAAAATTTTCCCTTAAATAAGTTACTTTTCAAAGAAAATATCAAATTTAGAATTATTTTGATCAATACTAAAGGATTGGTAACAGTAAATTATATCAATAATGTACAATTCTTCTACACAATGTAATGAAAAAATATTTTGTTTTTTAAAACACCATGATGCTGATATTTTTCCTAGAAAATGACTCATTCCAATTGTTTATTTTCTGACTTTATTTCAACAACCAAAATCAAAATATCAATTACATTTTATCTCAAAATAATTTTTTCTATTTTAATATATTAAAAGGATTATTGAATCTTAAACATATTTGATTTTTCTTTTTTATAACATTTATGCCATATTTAAATTTAAATTGAAATATTGCAAAATAAAAACTGAATACACAATATTTTTTCAAGTTGTTAAATAAATATGACAAAAAATGAAACATATATAATGTTTTTGGTCATTTGATTTTAGATATTTATCTAAATAATTTGATTGTTACACTTTATAAGTAACCCCTAAATCTATCCCAAGCCTCATGAAATAGTTCATAGTCATCCAAAATAAATCCACTAATTTTACACCATATTTTAGTGCTCATTATCCTAGGAAAATATATCATGAAAAAATAATTAAATAGTTGTTCGCATGTGTTAGATATCTCGTCATCCATTTTTTAGAAAAAACTTCTAGAATTACCTTTCAAATAAAAGGGGATAACTCTATATTTATGTTCCTCCTCACTGAACCATTTCGGTTCCAATTGCTACACGACATAATATAAGACCCCAAAGATGTTAGATATTTCATCATCCAAGTGATTTTCAATGTAATATTCCAAACCAATGACAACACCAAACACTATATGGATGGATTTTTAAGATTTAATGATTGTAAATAGGTATATGTCCTAGAATATAGGTATTGGGATCCTATTATACCTAACAAAAACATGACCCAACATTGAGTTTCATATATTTCAAGTCGCACAATACTTATGTTGTCCCACGGAGACCCACATGATATTGGGGAAGATGATACGTCAATATATCCAAAAAAATGAATTTTGGGTTGTTTTATTATAGGATAGTAAAACATGACTTGTTGGGATACACGAATCTAGGACGAGAAGGATCAGTGTATAACTGATGGGATTTAGAGATATCGAAAAATATCAATTTCATTCGAGCCATGGTTGCAGTCAACCCTTGAATCGCTCAAGACATGGATTCGAGCCTTGGAATAGTTGGAACCTTGATTCTAGACTAGATTCGAGCTTATATTTGACAACAATGAGTGTTGGAAGTAGACCTCTTCCACAGAGATATTCAGATATCATGAATTGATTAACAATGGTTAGGGTTCACAAAATAGATTGTGATACTTTTATCAGCGCTTAAAAAAAGCACTAATAAAGATATCTTTTATTAGTCCTAAAAAAGTGCTGATAAATACATATAATACTTTTTCTAAACAAAAATACTTTTTTTAAAAAGTATAATTATTATATATTATTATAATAATTATAAGAATATTTTTTTTTGTTAAATAATAATTTTATAATTCTTTGAATATATAATTATTTATTTTTAATTATATGAATAATTTTTTTAAAACATATTTATATCATTATATAGATTTATATAATTATATATATATACATTGTAAATATATTCCTTATTTAAATAAATTTATTATAATTTAATAATTATTAATTTATAATTATATAAATAATTTTTGAAAAAATGTTATTTATCTTTTTATAAATATAAGTAAAAATCGAAAATAAAAATTCTTAAATATAGTTATTCATGGATATTTTTTAAAAATGTATTTTAAAAATTATTAATGAATATTTAATCTTAAGTTCTTTCATGTTAAAAAGGTGTAATATTTATTAATTAAAAATAAGTACAATACTAAAGATTTGGACAATTTTGATCAATATAAATCATTATAAAATGAATATATATTGAAATAAAGATGAATTCATATTGAAAATATTAAAACACAGTAAATAAATATATAAAAAAATTAATATAAATTGATTAAATTCCAAAAAAATATTTTTCTGTGTGTATGTATATAAAAATTCATTAATTATGTATATGTGAACTCAATATAATACATTTTATCTATGTTATAAATTTCAAAATCCAACGACATTCAATTATGTCCGTTACTCGATATAATTAGTCAATATTTTTAATTCATATTAATTTTTAATTATAAACCATTATTCACTAAATATATTACTATTTAATGTAAAGAATAAATAATAATTGTATAATATAAATAAAGTTTATATTCATTAATATATATCAATATATTTAATATATATTATTTCTTAACATTATTAATAATATTCTAATTAAAAAATGTTAAATATTTTTCTCAATTTACTTATTTTTAAATTTAATTTGTTTAATTTTCATTTTGCATATATCTATATATTTAATAGATACTATTTATTAGTATATTTAATTTTTATATAGTATAATAAATGTATTTATTTTTAACATTAATTATTTAATTAATAAAATTTGTAATATTTTTTTAATAAACTCTTTATTTATTTATTTATTTAGTTGGACCTTTATGATCACAAAAAAAACATAGATAAAGGATTCCTTTATGGGCACTAAAAATATAGCTATGATAAAGGGTACCATTTACCAACACTAAAAATAAAGTGCTGATAAAGTGTAACCTTTATCAGCACTAAATATAAAGCGCTGATAAAAGTTCCCTTTATCATCCCTAAAAAAGTACTGATAAAGAGTTAAATTTATTAGTATTGATAAAGATACAATTTATCAGTGCTTTTTTCCCATCATGATAAATACCAGCACTCTTAAACGCCTGTTTGTAGTAGTGCGAGAAAAATTTTCATTTTAAAATGGATTGAAATATAAGAACATATGTAATATATTATATTTAAAGGATAATAATTTTGTTAAGAAATAATATATATATATATATATATGTTCATTTTAACTTCTATTATAAATACTTATGTAATCTGGTTATGAATAAAGAAACACGTCGCTTCATGGAGATGGTTGTATATATGTATGAACGAGTGATAGTTTCATTTACCATAAGATGGATAACTAAATGGAAAAGGGACACACCATAAAAAAAATAAAATTATATTATTTGTAATGTAATAATGTTTTCATACATAATGTTTGAATAAAATTTGAAGGAGGTGGAACATGAAATAAAAAAATGCTCGGTGAATAACTTTACCTCTTCTTCAGAAAACCTCCTAAAAGTATAAAAAATTTATTTCTAGGATTGTATTATAATAAAAAAGGAACTTTAAGATATGTGGATGGATTTTCATAAGGTATTTTTTGGGGGTATTGGTTGATCTATGAATTTTAATGAAAATAGGAGAGAGGGTTTCCTTTTATTGGTGGGGGAAGGATAAACTAGGAATTTTTTAAAAATTAAAATATAGTAATGTATTACTCAATAGAAATAGAATAAAAATTGACCATTTTATATGATGAGATATGATAGGGTTTAGATATGACCATACAATAGGATTTAGACATATTTTTAGGTCATTTTATCCCTAATCATTTTAGTTTTATCCCTTTAAACTCGTTTTAACTCTTACCCATGTAACTAACTTTTTTACCAATGTAACTATTCATAATAAAAAAATGAAGATGGAATACCAAAATATCATTCATAGATAGTTTTTAATTTGTAATATAAAAATTTAATTTCATTTTTTTCAAATTAAAGATATATAATCTGAAAATAATTATTTTAAATAAAACCATGTAATACATGTAAAAAAATTTAGTAACAAGAAAAAAATTTATTAATAATTTACATAATATTCTCATAGTGAATATAAATCTATAAAATCTAATTTTATAATATTAATAATAAATTAAATTGATTTAAAATTAAAATTACTTGGGTTTTTAAATTTTTATATGAAAGAGAATTTTTTTCCCAAGGGGAGGGAGATGTGGTATTTATATGTGATGAGAGGGGTATTTTTGAGTTAAAATATTCAATAAGACACAATTTTGAGGGTAAACATTATAATAGTGATATTTATGAAATTTTAAGTCATGTTTCATTAAAATAAAATTATTTTAGCTCTCTAAAATATCTATGAATCCCAATCCATTATTTTATTAGAAAGAAAAGATGAAAAATAAAAAATTGACATTTTAATGGAAAACTTTATCATTTTAGACTTTGGGAAAAACTTTTCAATATTTGAATTCAAGTTTACGATTTCCGAATGTCTATTTTATCTTATTAAATGAGTTTTTTAGTCCAAAAGTCATATAATCTATTATTTCATTATTATCTCTTGGTTTATGTAATTATAATACATAGATTATTTAAAAACTGTATTTTTACTATTCAGTTAAAATTGATGTGATTTTAAAAATTACCAAAAAACAGCTCTTAGATAATTTTTATGTGATGATTTCAAAAATGATTTTCATTTAATCAAAAAAAATTACATAGTTAATTTTATAGTAGAAATATATATTTTCAAAAATATAATCCTTAGAAAAAAACCTCACCAATTACATTAAATATTTCATTTTTTTGAGGAGCTCAACTATTAATATTGGTATAATTTATTTAAGTTAAAAATTATTTATATGGAATTGAACAATTTTCATTTTAAATTATATTCCAACAGTCATAATACAATTCTAAACGGTTGATTTACTATTCTGATGGTTAAGTTACAATTACAATGGTCATATTAGTTATTTTAAATACCTCTTAATTATTTCAATCCATATTAACATCAATTTATATTTTCATTATACATTTTTCATTTCTAAATTTTTTTTTATTAAAATTGTTCTCTATTTTTTTACAACTTTGTTTGCCGCTTTGATGACTCTAGGGGATAAATAAGATCCAAATTTCCCTATTCATGATATTTTTTTACCCATTATAATATTTTAACTTCGCTTGGATAAATATATTCTATAAAAAAAGAGTTTGTATTTAATAAATCATTATGTGTTTCATGTTTTTAAAAACAATATTATATATCAATTTTTTAAAGGAAATTATTATATGGAATTAAAATTCAATATATATATATATATAATTTTTGGATATTTTAAGAAATTTATGGTTAGAGTGTTCAAAAACACTAATTAACATCAAAAACCAATTATTATTGTTAGTGTTTTAGATTTTATGAATAGGAAGCTTGAGTGACCTTGACTGTGAGAATTCAAAATTTCTATAATCTTAAAAGATTCATCAAATATTCAGCTATTTCATAGAATTAATAATTTGGAATTTTAATAATTACCTTCATAACTATATACTATAGTTAATGAAATTACCATTGAGTATGATTTAAACTTTATTTATGAATTCCCTAAGAGTGTAAAATTATTACCTCCAAAAGTTACAAAGTATGATATAAAAATTATTTTTTGTTACTATTTAAAAAGAAATATAGAAAAATTGATTTCATAAATTGATGTTTATTTTGATACATGGGAATGAATATTTAATACTTTTGGTTATAAAATTTATCCTAAAAATAATTACTAGTGAAATTAGATTTCAAATCACAAGTTTTAAAACACCCTTGAATTACATTCAAAAAAAGTGGGGGAATAAAGGGAGTTCATATGAATGATATAACCTATTTTGAATACACTAATTATGAATTTGAAAATATTTTGAAACAATTAAAGGATTTTATGAACACAAATTTTATATAAATACTTATTAATAACCAATTAAAATAACATAGAGTGTAGTTTTTCATTATGGCATGTTTTGGAATTCTGATGTTTTTGTTATATCACAGGAATGGGTGAAACATTATTAAGGGGTTTGAATCAGTGTTATTTGTATTTATAATTTCATTCAACAATAAATCAACCTTTGTAACATGTTAAGATTCAATCCTAATAATGACCCAGAAATTCCATGTAATTTTTTTAATATATGGGAATTTTAATAGTCTGTAAAAATTGACGGCACATGATTCTGATGCCCAGAGTACCCGGAACGAATTTTGGAACTTAATTTCAGGTATGTTCAATAAACGTACGCGCAATTTTGTCTAACATTTGAATCGGAGCTCAGAATTGAAATCTGAGAGCATTGTTGAACTCACAGCACTGGTATTTGCTTAAGGAGACCTTCACCTTGACTGCAGTGGGTTGAGAATGAAAGATAGAATTTGGTTTTTTCGTGAAGGAATAAAATAAAATAAAATGGAGTAACATTTTTATTTTATTTTATTTTGAAACAACCCATGTGTATATTTCATAGGTGGGGACCACCGAGCCTAACCTCCCATTAGTGGTTATGGTGGTGGGGACCACCTGAGGCTTAAAACCCCTTGAACCCCTTGAACTCCCTCTTAATGGGGAGAAACCTCTTGAGCTCCCCCACTTAATTATTCCACCTCTCCCCTTTAATTAATTAAGCCAACCCTATAATTAATTAAGATATTTTGAAATTTTTCTATCATATTTTATTATATTGGCTACCTTTTATTTTTGGTGGGTTGGGGGGAGGAGAAATTAATCATTGGAAAAGGAAGGAGACTTGGGGAAAGCTCTCCAATGAAGAACACCAACGAAGTACGCTTCACGTTCGACAAATTCTTCTCCAAACCCCGTCGAAGGATCGCCGATGGGGAACATCTCCACCGACGAACAAGGAGACACTGACATCACCGACATACATCTATTCCCAATAAAATATACTCTTTCCCCATGGATAATCTTCAATGAATCAAGCGAATGAGGTAGGGGTTATTATCGAATTCATGAAATTACTCATTCATGAAAATCATGGAGAAATAGGGTCAACCTAAACGAGTTGATCCATGATTCATATGAAATTGTAAATTTTGATGATTCTTCATTCTTGTTCTTGTTTATCCGCTTGCTACCGCTCTAACATGGAGGGTGCAGACCAAAGGAATATGTCCTGATCCCTCCACCGTTCTTCTTAAATGGTTTATCCTTCACGATGAAATAAGGCGACCTTGGTGATGGTGACCAGTGCCAGCAATTGGCACGGTTGACTTCATGCTTTGAGATTTATCCTTTGTGGATTTTGTGAGACCTTGAGGGCCTCGGGGTCCCTATTGAGTATTGTTATACTCATCCCTGCACAGGCTATGCCCGCACCTTTTTTTGTTTGGTGTAGACGACATACATTGTTGATCGAGGCTAAGGATACCAGGATTGGATGGTTCTCGATGGTGGACCATATGACATGACAGTACGTAAAGGATACAGGAGGACATGGAGTGCTGAGGAGGTGATCTATACCTACCCTTCAGGTTGGAACCTCGTAGGATGACCCAGTAGATATCTTTCTCTTTCTTCAGTTGTACTTTTACTTTCTAGTTGGGCTTGTATTCTGGACCCTTTTACTTACTGCACCCACTCTGATTGATGTTCAGTTTTCTTGATTTTGTATCTTTTTATGTGCTTGGTTGTGTGTGCTTACAGGATATAAAGGCAATGCCTTCCCAATTATAGGGAATACACCTTCGGTGCTAGTCGCTAGCCCCTGGCCTATGGAAGGAGGGCTTGGGGTAGTCACGGAACAGGCCCCAGGGGACGGGTCGTGACAATCCTCTCCAAATAATATCTCAGTCTTACTATAATGGAATGTAAATGGAAATGAACAAGGCACGTGAATTTTATTACATGATTTGGTCCTGGTGTGGAAACCTACTCCTTGTTTCACCCAATTTCAATCCTTATCCATAGATTTCTCCCTAATAATGCATCAATAATTACAAGTGAGTGGGATGTTATCATTATCCACCTTTTAGTGATTCTCACCAAAACATAGTATCTCATTGGTTTTACAATTTATGACGTTTTTTACTATGTAATATGAAAAATAAGTGTATGGTCACTTGAGAATCTATGTTGCTTTAGTTCTATTGGGGATCTTCGTCTTGATCCTTAAAGATAAAAAGATCAAAATATGTTCACTTATTCAAGTTATTTAACTTATAAAAAACTAATAAAATTTATGGAATTGGTTTACTTTAACATATTACGTAATAATAGACATTGATCTTCTTCTCATATCTCAAAATCTCTAAATACTTAAACTCTTGCATGTTTTTCTGATCTTTTTCAAACTCCGGATTTAAACATTGTTTTCACTATTTTTTTTAGTTTCATTAATGATTCAATATCACTCCCTTGGATAATTCCCCTTATAAGGAATTCATAAAATTATATAACTGAGTATGTTCTAAAATTAATTTTCAACTTATCTTCTAGAGGACTATAACAACTAAATGTCAAAAATGGTAACCTTAATTTATTTCCCAGATCATTTTTAGTATATTCCCATAATCATCAAATATTTCCTTCTACATTTGACCACTATCTTTATCAAAATTTTAGAAATACCTTTCTTCTTATCTTATCTGATTTAAGTTAAATAAATATTCCATGTAAAACCATAAAATTTGATCATAATTCAAAATAATGAATGAATATATGAATTTGTAAATTACCCAAATATATGATAATTATATCAAATTCATTAAATAGGATTAACATTAGTCATGACTACTTTAACCTGCTCACTACATGATCTATCTCTTTATATAAAAAAACACTTGATAAATTATACAGTTGAAAATTTTACTTGAATAAATTAATGATCAATTTGATTATACTTATGAAATAAAAAATAACACAACGTCATCTAGTTTGAAATTAAGAATCTTATTTTAAAGTTTCCCATTTAATAGAATCATTTTCTATTTTTTTTACACATAGAGTTGTTTTCACAATTTTATCTTGTTCTTTATGATATACATATGATAATATCCTCATACATCATGAATCAAAATATTTATTTTAGTATTTTGATCACTCAATATTACCTTGGTAAATGACTAATTTAAATTCTACAAAATATATCATTCTTAAAAACCTTCTCAAAATTTGGCTATGTATTGAACTCCATGGATTTGTTAAATCCATATAGATCAATAATATGGTGTTAAAATCTATGAAGATGTACCATATGATATATTATTCTAATCCCAATTAATTTTTTATGAACCTTAATATGTTTTACATAGATTACACCAAACTTATGAAAATCTGTAACCCTACAAAGATATGCCTTTTCCATTTTTTTCATCTATATAAAGTTCCTCATGTTGATGATCCCTATGAAGTCTGTGTGATCCTTAAGAAATGTATAAAGTTTATGAATTAGTCCAATTTCCTACAAAATATTAATATAATATTAATTTTTATTTATATAAATTTTCTTTAAATATTCTTAAAATCATTCAAAAACATTTTTATGGTCTCGTGAACTTTTCAAACTTCATTCACTAAGTTGATAGAAAACTCAACATCCATAAAAAATCTTCAAAAATTAAAATTAGTACTTTAATCTCCCCATTTAAACTTATTATCAACATATTTTTTATTTTTTATATTCATTTATATTCTTTGTAAAACACTGTAGAATCACCCAATTATTACATTCCCCTAATGAGAAATTTCATGAAACCAAGTTAGTAAATAATGTATTTTTTTGAGAGAATTATATATACCAGTGAAAAGAAATTATTTCCATATTATTTATATTATTTTCACTTCAATTCTTACTGATATTTATCTCCATGTTTTAATATCCACAAATTTAGTATTAATAGAGTATAAATGTAACTCTCCTCATTTAACAACACGTTCTTTTGATAAACAAAAGTACACATTTCACCCACTTTGAGAAAACAAATCCTAATATATATGGTTGTACAATTTGCATAATTTTTCATGTGATAGGGGAATTATGAACATATTGTTTTATAATCAATTAAATGAACCTATTTATTATCATTGATTTAGTAAAAATATCTATAATTCTTTCTTGAGTGAAAATATATTCGATATTTACATATAAATTAGCCACTCTATCCTTGAAAAAAATATATCTGAGGTGAATATCTTTTTATCTATAGAATTTGATATTATTTTGTATATATCAATGACACATTGGTTTTCATAAGAAATTTTTAGTTCTCTCATGATATTTACATTCATATTTTCCTATTGCACCTACTTTTATATAATATGTGTGTTTTCTTGTGAAACTTTAATGTACTCTTCCATTTCCATACTTAGTTATATTTAATTTTTTATTCATTATTTTCTAACTCATGTATCTCTCACTTAAATGTAATTTTCCTCTAGATGTGGAATTTATATCAATAAAATATCATACCCAGTAAACATATGTAATCCCTATAAAATCGAATTAGAATAATTTTGATGCAATATGTTGTAGTTAGAGTATATTTTCTAAATATCATGATTATTTTATATTGTTTTATATTAGAATATTTAGGATTACTCTAAAACCCTTCACAATGTGTCCAAACATTAAAATTATATGGCCTTGATGTGGTGAGATAGAGCATGATGGTAATGATTCTTCTTAAGTCCTTTTGATTCACATGGATAACTACTTAATCTTCATTCATTTTATTACCAACTAAAATAGGTGTAAATATATTTTTTCAATCATCCATGCTAAATTTATTTAATAATTCTAGAGAATATTTTTTTGATAATAAATTAATGTTATATTTTTATTTAATCTACAATACTTTAAAATAGATTATCTCACCCAAAATTAACCTCTCAATGTTCTTCCATATATATTTTTCAAATTATTCATAGAGATAAAATTATTCACCATAAAATATAATTTTATCAAAATATAAAATGAAAATTTAATAACTTATGGCTAACTCTTTCACATATAGGTTACTATTATCCATTCCCTTTGAAAATTAAATATCTATCAAATAGACCTTATTTTTAGAATTCTAGGATCTAGGGGCATATTTCAACCCATAAAAATACATTATTAACTTGTACACAATGTTTCCATATTTATCAAAAAATAAACCCTTCAAGCTGGTCAAAGGAAACTTGTTCTTCTAAGTTTCCATTTTGGATGGTTCATTTCACATCTATTTGATAAGGATTTTAATATATATATACTAAACCTACGAAGAACATTATGGTTTATTGAAACATGTCCAATATTGAAAACTTTTCTTTAAAGACATTTCATTATATATATTAATAACCATTTAATATCAATCTATCTTTTCTTTTTGATACTTATCCTTCCTTATTCAACTTGTTTATGAAAGTCTCCCTGATGTCAATTATATTTTGATTTCTTTGGTATTGGTAGAAGCTCCCAAGTATAGTTTTTATTAATATAATCAATATATTAATTAATATAATTGACCCATTCCTCATAATATATAATATTTAAAATATAATATGGATCAACTTGAGAGATATAAATAGTTTGGTTTTTAGGTTTCAATCTTCTTCTTGTTTGAGTGACTCCTCTTGAGGGCCAATAATATTTTCTTAATCAACAAGCTTTTTCAATATTTTATTCCTTAATATATAATTATCAATATTCACATCTTTATCATTGAGTTGATTAGAGTAAACATCAATATAATTCTCCACCATTTAAGTTTCTCAACCAACAAGTTTCTTAGAAATCTTCATGATCTAAGTTTAAAATCTTCATCACCTACTTCAACTATAACTTATATTATGTATTTATTTTTAATAAAATTTACATTAAAGAAATTATCAAAATTGTGCGGCATTCTATTTGAGAACCCATTTCCACTTTCATTGGATTGGTAGCCCAGAAATAATCCTTCTTTTATTTCTTAAAACATTCTCGAAACTGTATTTTGAATCATCATGTACCAAGGGGTTTTAAATAAATTAATGAACTTTATTGTTTTATTTATTTTGAACCACAATTCATATGGTGTTTTTTTGTCTTGGATCTTAATAAAAATATATTTTTTATATTGTAAATAGTATAAACAGATTCTCACCATATAAATTTAGAATGATTATTCCAAGTAACATAGTTCAGACCATTTCCAATGTACTTATATTATTCCTCTCTGTTACTCCATTCTTATAATAAGTTCAGGATTAATTTAATTAATTAAAATTTCTATGATTATCATGATGATTACCAAAAATAATTACATGTGTATTCTATAACATTTTCTATTCTCATGTTGATGACACAAAATCCTATATATTTATGAACTATTATTTTATATATTTTTAAAAGGTTAAAAAATTCTAAAATATTTTTCATAAACATAACATTATTCATCCTATTGAAATAATTTACTAAATTAATGAAGTTAAAATAGCATATTTAAAGCTGATGTCACAAAGGACATAAAATATCTGAATGAATGAGTTCATGTGGCCTACTTGACTGATTATCCACTATTATATGAGTTTCTTGCACCATATTCCCCTTTTTGGAAGGTTTCAAAAAAAACATCTCTCTATCTTTTTTATTGAGAAAGGCCTCTCACTACATCACAATTTTAAATTTTAATCATGTTTATGTGACTAGTGTGGATAAGTATTTTTTCCAAAATTATTATCATCATTTACACTCAAGTAACAAGAATTTGTATGATAAAAAATCAAAATTCTATCTCCACATGTTCTCTCACCTTATAAAATTAATTTTCCAATTATTTAATTCATGATTGTTCATGAATTGTTTTTTAAGATAACTTTAATCCCATCATCACAAAATTGGATTACACTTAAAATATTGCATTTAATCCCTTCAAAATTGTGTATATCTATAGATTTGAGATTCTTTTCTTCAATATCAACATTAAAAAACCATTAATTATTATAGAACCATAATTTAAAAATGTATCTCATCCATCATGTTTTCCACATTTTTGTTTTTTTGTGTCAGTAGACATGTGTGAGGAACATCCACTCTCAAGAATCCAAGCCATTCCTTTATTGTACTGTTTGAAATTATATTTCATAATAACCGAGTTTCTAATCGATTTACCTTTTGAATTAATTTTCATTTTCATTTTATTAATTATTTATAGGAATATATATCTTGAATTCATCAACACAGTGACCTTTTTGGTCACATGGGCCGCATATTTCATCTAAACATTCAAATCTATTTTGGGCAGATAAATTCAACGCTTCTCAGATCACAACATACTTCCTTTGTAAATATTTTATTACATTATTAGGAAATATCATCCTTGGTTCTTTCCTTCTTAATGGTAATGATATATTATAATAGAATGAATAGTATTTTTTGCCCAAATATCTAATAACACGATTAATACTCTTTGAATATGAGTATTTGTTAATAATAAAAACTTTTCAAGATTTTTTTGTTGGAAAGAGATTTTTTATGATTTATTTTTTCTTTTGGGTGGATATTATTCATAACATAATAAATATTTCATTTTATGTAGATGTTTTTGTTTTCATTATGTTTCTTGGAGAAAGTTTTTCCATATTTAGAATATAAACCTACACTCTTAGAGAAAATAAATTTACATTGGAACTCTTTGGGAAAGATTTAACCTGTTTCTTTGAGTATATTTTATCATGTTATTTTGATTTCTTAGCCTTATCTTTTAATACTATACTGAATTATTATATCATATTCATCAATTATCTTTTATATTCAATTCATTTAAATCATTTCTTACATAACTATTTTTATTTCAACATCAGTTTCAATTTTATATCTTTTATATTTTCCTCTTTATGAAAATATTTTCACGTGAGATTATAAATTTCATTATTGTGATCTTCATGATTTCTGATAATTTCTTCATAATATTATTATTTTCTCTTTCTTATTTCTTAAAAAGTATTTTTTTTCTTGAGTTTATTATTATACATTATACATTCTTAAAATTATAATTTCATCATGTGTTTTATTTAGGTTATATCACCTTTCTCTTCCTTAATAATTGAGGATTCTTTATACTTCTCGACATGGGAAATGAATTTTTGGAAATTTTTAAAGGATTATCCTTCAGTCTTGGAGATTTAAAGGCATCAACATTTCTATCTATTTAACTCAGACTCATTATTTTAATTATTTGAAACTTTTTCTTATTTCTTGTAGATTTTGAAAAATCTCTTAATTTCTTATCTCATTTCTTCTTTTGATGATTCTAATTTAATTTATCATCTAAATATACTCCAATATTCTTATTTAGAGAGTTTATAGAAATGTGTTATGTTCCCCCACATATGAAACACTTGAGTGAGAGAATTATTTCATATCTTTTCTTTCATATTAGAGTTTTTTAAGATAAGATAAATTATTCTCTTATGATCCACATATATTTACTATTGGTCACTAAAATCCATGACCTCTTTAACTTATTTATATCTAATTTTGAGTTTCCTCACATATTAAAATTACATACCTTCTTTATACTTCTATTTAATGGAATAAGTGTTTGTCGTCTCATTACAAATATGAATATTGTTTAGTTCATCAAGGTTAAGAACCTAGCTATATTCAAATTCAAAAAATTTAGGATCAAACCTATCTCTAAAATCTCTCAATAGATTCCAAAAGAAATAACATCTTCTATATTTTCTCCATATCCTTTTACATTTATATTAATTTTATTAACTCTTGTAAAATACTCATTTATATTTTCATCTTCATCCATCTCGATGTCTTTGAATATTCTTATAAAGTGATGAATCTTGGATTATTTAAGCTTTCAATTTAATTTAATAATATTTTCAATAATAACTAAAATTTATTTTTTGTTTGAATTATTATAACCTTGGAAGAGAATTTTCCTGATAATTATATAAGAATATCCTTTCAATATTTTCCATAAATCACAATATTCTACTTATCTAGAAATGAATTTTTTTAAATTTGATCAATAGGTGTAAATCCCACTATTATTATATCAAACACTTCTAGTCCAAGAGATAAGAGATAGAATAAAACCTTTTCTTTGAACCATGATTTTTATTATAATCAATGTTGGAAGAGACCTTTATTTCACTATGATGTTATTTTCTATATCTATATAAAAATTTGATATATGGAACCATTATGATCTTATAAATATTGAGATGTATTAGGAATGGGTGAACCATTGTTATTTGGGGTCTAGGTTAGTGGCTTTAGTATTTTACAATTTATTTCTCTTAGAAAAAAATATATAATCTACTATGATTAAATCCTCATAAAATAATATCTCATCCTTACCTGAATGAAATGGAAATAAATAAGAACAACGTGTATAAATTTTTTTATAAGGTTAGGTTTCAATATGGGTACCTAATTTTTATAGATTTTGGTTTCTATCATGTTCCACATATTTGATACTAATAATTCATTTTAATTATAAGGGTGTATGGAGTTACTATCATCTACCCAGGATTTATTCGAAACAAAACACATAATCCTATTGTTTTTACAGAATATCCCATTGATTACTAAGATATATGACTAAGATGAGAAAGATAATTTGAGAATAATTTTTCTCTATCTAATGTTTATGATATACCTATAAATTATTAAATATAAAAAATAAAAATTTGTTCACTTCATTAATATCTTATTCCATTGATAAAATGTGAGAAACTTATGGAATGTCAAGAATTGTTCACATTAATTTGTATCAGTTGTTGAAATAGTGACACAAAATTTATTACATATGTAATAGATATTTTTATGTTAAAATTTAATACATATAATAATTATACATTCCTAGGGATAATAAAGTTTTATTGTTTTGGAAAATAGATTTATAAGAAACTTATTTCCCTAAAAGATCTACTATAACTCCAACAAAATTATTCATATATAGTATCATTATAGGATTTTAATACTTAATATATTTAAAGGTCCCAACTATGGTATCCAAGATCCGATGTTTACTTTATTACAATAGTACTAGATAAAACTGATCACAGTTTAAAGGAATGAATAGTTTAATAGTCTTGGAAAACTAGCTACATACTTAGATCTAACATTACATTTGAAAACATAAAATACAACATAATATTTTCATTGATAATATGATTATTCCCTCTAGAAAATCCATTTATATATATCATAATACACTTTATATAATCCCAAGGAAAGAAACATAAGAAAAGGGTGAGGTCATATTCTCAATAAGGGCGTGTGTATAGTGGAAGATAAGATGAAATAAATTAGTAAATCATAATATACAAGGAATTAATGTTGATATAATAATTCCATATAAATAATCACATGAGTTTTAAACATACCCATGGATATCATTAATATTAATATAATCACATACAAATTAATAAATGATTTTATAATTATGGAATTCTTGATTCTATTCATCTTAAACTTAGCATTGGGGCCTTGTACCAAGAGATTTACATAAATGGATAAGGACTCAGAAAAACACCCAAATTATTTTGTCTCATTATACCTACTGATTAATCAATGGTATATGTAACTCTAGGTCTCACATATCACTTAATTATTCCAATTCATTCATTATATGTTTAAACAATATAACTTAATCAACATTCCTTACATGTCAATAATTATCCATATTGAATGAACTATCATACATAATATAAATACAATTAAAATAAAAATGATCATAAACCATCCATATAAATATAGGGGATGGTATTATTTGATTACATCCTTAGTAAATCATAATATTCAATAAAATGCATTGATATAGATGAAAATACATTAAAAAGACCACTGAATAATTTCTTGAAGAAAATACCATTTTCACTTTGATGTCAGTTATTTAAAATATAAAAATATCCAAACTATAAAGGATTTTTTTTTATTTTAAAGGACCCATTGAATCATTTAAATGAATCTTCAAATAATTGGTTTTTTCATGATGATATTAAATTCCATTCATGCTATGTTCATTAAAAAAATATATCTTTCACATTTTCGGTCAAAATTTCAAAGGTACCTCATTCAGAGAATTATAATAAGATTACGTTTTAACCATTTCTAAAAATTAAAACAAGGGTAAATGTTTTTAGTAAATAATTTTAAAATATTACTTAAATCATTTTGATGAAAATATGGAGATGGAATAAAAATATTCCAGATCAAGTAGAAATAAAGTCGGTCATCCATTAAAGTATTATTTTGGTATCTAGAGTATTTAAAGAGAGGAAAATAAATGTAAATATTTTAATTTATAGAAATAATAATAGGAGATTAAAATATATTGGTTTAAGTATAGAAATATAAAATAATTACCCTATTGGATACACAAATATAAAAAATCCTGAATAATGATGAGATTGTGAAATAAATTGTTACCACTTTGGTAACCTTAAAATAGAAACTTAATGAAAGAGATAAAATTATATAGATATGTAAATTACCATAATTTTAATTATAAAAATAATAAAATAAATTCATGTGAAGTATATAAACCAAATAAAGCAAAAAAGTTTTGAACAAGTCATATGTCTCATATAAACAAAAGTGAGAATGGAAACCTATACCTCAGGTCAAACTTTATTATTAGTGATTTTTTTCACCTATATAATAAATTTAAATTTTTTAAAATACTATTATATAATAATTTTTGTAATTATAAAATCATATATTATCCAATTATAATTTTATAATACCTATTTATTTATAATTATTTAAAATCATCATTTCCATGTGTTAAATGTTTCTTTTTTCTTGAGAGTATCTGTTCACTAGTTCCAATCATTTTGTTTTAATTATGGTTCCATAATCACTATAATAACAGTCATGATATTATATATATATATATATATTCATTATATACATATTTATAATCATTCATTTAACGTAGATATAGAAAAAAGAATTACACCTTTCATGGAGACGGTAGGCCATATGTAAACATGAAAACCATTTTAACTTTTCAAAGGGTGGAAACAAATAAAGGTAAATAATAATTCACCATCCCAAGATCATTATTATATAATATATAAAATAAATATTTGTTAAATATATCTTTACTACCATTCATTTAAAGAAAAAAAAGAAATACAAGTTACATCGCTTCGTGGAGGTGTTAGTCCACAGGTACGCACAAGCAACATTATCTCTTTTCATTCGATGAAAAAGTGGGTGGATAATGGTGGTTTCAAAATAATAAAAATATTATATTAATTTAATCATAATATACTTATTATTTTATGATAAATTCTATATATTTATAGGAGTTAAAATAGAAATTAAAAATAAAGTGACCAATTAAGTCGATTACCATTTTTTAACGAATTCCTTTAGATCTTCTCTTAAGGACCACAAAGTTGGTATTTTGGGTTAAACAAAACATATAAAACATGTATAATGATTTTTCAGAGGGATTTATTTTGGGTTATTTGTGATAGATGGATCAAATATTTTGCTATGAAAAGAGATAAGGGTTGTCCTTTTATAAGGTAGTGAAATAACACACTTGGAATTACAAAAAAGATTAAAATATAACCAATTCATTACTAATAAAACTGCTCAAAAATGGAAATATATTAAGATAAAAAGATTCTATGTTATAATTATCATCATAAAGGGACATTTATTTTCATTTTTATGCCATTTTAGAACTTATTTTTTGGTTTTAACCCCTAGGTTGAAAAATTTTAATGTTAACCATGATAATGACTTTTTAATATCGAAGGGTTATACATGTACTTATAAGTTAAAAATTGAATCGTAAATTAATAAAAGAATATATTTATGACCTTTATCTTTTAAATTGTACTCATTCAATATTTTTAATATTTTTTTTAAATAATTTATTAAAATATATTTATCATAAAATAAAATTAATGTCATTTTAAGAACTTTTCACACAATTTGACTTTAAAAACAACATGATTTTTTTTTTAAATTTAATATAACCCTTTAAAAAACCATAATATGTTATTTTTATCTAAAAATTCACAGATCATAATAAATCACCCAAATTACATTACATTTAATATTTTTAAAATCATTTATTTTATTTTTCTATTAATTGAATTAATACTCTATCAAGATTATGTAATAATTTAAGGTGTTATTTAATTAATAACTTTTTTAAATAAATTAACATGATAAAATAATTATTTATATTTATAATAAAAATTTATAAATGAGCTTATCCATTTTTTATTCTTATGGAAAATTTTTAGAGATATTAAATTCAACAGAGTGACATTTTTATGTATTCTATTCTTAAATTAATAATAAGGTCATAACCATAGTAAAATTGAACCATTTGGACATATATTAGATAATTGGATGGAAATTTCACAAGTAAACCCATCCATTTGGTTAAATAAAGTTTTGTATTTATTTTGAGACCTTATCTAGGGTTTTAACACTATTTTACCAATTTTACCCTTACCGAGGCGACAAATTTTTTACCATGGTTAGTATTCCTAATGAATAAAAATAAAAGTAAAATTTAACCAAATTTTGACCACATTATTCCAAATACGGTATCTATATTTCAATATTTAATTTATAGAAATGGGACAACTCAATTTTAATATAAATGTATAGAACACAATGAAAAACAGTTTTTAGAAAAATGCATTTTAAGCCTAAAAATTAACCTATATCAAAATCATAATTGTTAATGATTGAAATAGAATTAATTAGATTATTAAAATGTATCATAGATAAAATATTAAATATTTTTTTATTTTTAAATTAATTAATTTAATTAAAAAACAATAGTATTTAAAAAATCAATATTTTCCCTATTAAAAAAGAAATCAATAATTTCAGAAAAGTCCCAAATTTAACCCTATGTGAGTTATAATGTAAAGACCCAAAATCTCATGGAATTTTTTTAATACATGGTATTTTTACGAGTCCGTGAAAATTAACAGTGCTTGATTCCGAGGCCCGATGTTCCTGGAATCAATTTCTAAAGTTTTGTTCAGGTACGTTCAGTAAACGTACGAGTGGGTTTTTATAACTTTTGAACCGGTGCTCAGAACTGAAATCTGAGAACACCGTTGAACTCGCAGCACTGATATTCGCTTAAGAAGACTTTCACTTCGACGACAGTGAGTTGAGGATAAAATTTAGTTTTTGGGTTTTCGTGTGAAGTAATAAAATAAAGTAAGCTCACTTTATTTTATTTTTAACCATCGTGTGGAGGTTGGGTGGTTAAAACCTCCACATGGGAGTTGGAGGTGGGACCAACACACCTTAACCTCCCTTGAGAGGTTATAGTGTTGGGGCCCACACAAGCATAACCTCTCGTGAGAGGTTATGACGTTGGGACCACATGGGACTAAATCTCCCACATGAGACTAAAACCGCCCAATTAATGGGGAGGGAGAGGAAACCTCTCAAACCCCTCAATTAATTTTATTTGTCGACATAAAATTAAATGCTTTCAATTTAATTTTTTATGTCAACATAAAATTAAATGATTTCAATTTAATTTTATCTATCAATATAAAATTAAATGCTACCAATTAATTTTATGTGTCAACATAAAATTAAAATTATCAATTAATTTTATGTGTCAACATAAAATTAAATTCTATCAATTAATATTATGTGTCAACATAAAATTAAATCATATCAATTGTTTTGATATTGGAGATTTATTTTCCTTCATGGTGGAATTGGGGAAAGGTTTGGCTTTAGAGAATGGGGAGGAGCTCTTGGGAGAAAGCCTCTCTAATGAAGAACGCTTCCTCCACGAAGAACGCTTCCTCCACGAAGAATGCTCCACCAACGAAGAACGTCAACCTTGACATAGACATCTTTTTTCGGATCTTCCTTTGATGTAGAATGTGTTCGTCTTAAACGAATTGACGTCCTCTTTCTCGTGCCAACGTCGACAAACAACGAACGAGGTAGGGGGTTTACCTTGAGTATTATTCCTTTCCTTCTTCTCATCTTCATTTAAAAGGAATCGATGTGATGTATTGTAAACAATTGTTGTTCAACTTTATTTCTCTTTATTGAACGAATTGTTATCATCCCTAAACGTAGAGGGTGCGGGCCAAACTAACATGGCCTGACTCTCTCCGGCGATCTCTTTGTGAAGTTTCTTTTGGCATGGAGACGAAGCGGCAATGAGGCGACGAAGGCGCCAACGACAAAGGTGGCGCTACCCGTGGCCTCCATGAACCGCACCACCCCCGTGGCGCACCTGTGTTCCCCACCGAATACCGTCGGCCCTCACCGGCCTGAGCAGCGCTGAACCGGCCTACCTGGATGCCACCGGCCATCCGCCCACCTGCCCGCGGCCTACCCACGTGCTGCCCGCGCGCCCCGCCGGCCTGCCCGAGCACTGCCCGCGCCCCGTCGTCCTGCCCGCGCCATGTAGCTGCCCTACCCAAGGCCCTACTGGTTCCCCACGTGGCCTTCACGTGCCCTACCGGCGCCCCGTTCACCCTTCCCGGTGCCCTGTTGTCCTGCCCGCGCCATGTAGCTGCCCATGTATGTTTAAATAAAGTGTCCCTTCACATATTCTGTAAAAAAGTTCAAAGCACGTCATTTGAAAAACAATAAGAAGATTAATTTTATTTTTTAAAAAAATTAAAAAAATGGGTAAAATATTATTAAATATATCATTTAAGAGTATTTAAAGTATTATTTAAAAAAATTATGGAAAATATGGATATAAAATAAAAATAATTCTGATCAGGTAGAAAAAAATTCTGTATTACTTAGAATCATTATTTTGATATCTTGAGTACATAAAGAGAAGAAAATAAAATTAAAAAATTTAAATTTTATAAATAAATATATTTGAAAAAAATATATTTATTTTAAGATATATTTATCAAATATTCCCCATAACAGAGAGTTAAACGTAAATAATCCTGAATAATGATGAGATTCTGAAATAAACTGTTACCACTTTGGTAAACTTCAAATCAAAACCTCATGAAAGAGAGAAATATATATGGATATATAAATACCTATAATTATCATGATGATCACCATAAAATATATTAATGATAATTATATACAATTTATAAAAGAAATAATTAGTGGATATGTTACATGTCTCACAGAAAAAAAGCGAGACATGAAACCCTTACCTAAGGACCAACTTGCATCGCAAGTTATCTTAATCTCATGTATAATACATTTAAATTTCTTTTAATTATATATCACAATATTTTTTAAACTTATAAAATAATATATAATCCAATGATAATATTTAAACACTAATTTATCTATAATTTCTTTAAAATTATTGATTTCGGGTGTTATTTGTTTTATTTTTAATGAGACTTTTCATTCAGAAATTCTGATCCCTGTACTTTGATTATGGTTCCATCATCTCAAAAATTATAATAATGATATAAATATCATATATATTTATTATATACATATATATAATAAAACTTTATAGTTATTTATAGAAAAATCAATTACACAGTTTATGGAGATGGTAGGCTGTAGGTACACATGAACATTGTTTTAACTTTTAAACAGATAGAACAAAACAAAGGAAAATAATAATTTTCATTTAAAAAATAATTTTTATAGTATATAAAATATATATTTATTAAATATTTCCTTATTAAAATTCATGAAAATAAAAAATGGTAAATGAATAACATCACTTCGTGGAGGTGGTAGCCTACACGTACGCATGAGCAATGTTATCGGTTTTCATTTGATAGAACGTGGGTGGTTAATGATTGTTTCGTAATAATAATTGAATTTAGTTATATTTAGGATACTTAATTTTTAATTTTATTATAAATAACATAGATTTATATTAGTTAAAATAATAATTAAAAAATAAAGTGATCGGTTTAGGTGATTACCTATTCGTTGAAAGAACTCCTTTATATCATCCCTTAATGTCCCTAGGGTTGGTCTTTTGGGAAGAACAGAATAGATAGAACATGGATGGAAATATTTTGGATGATTTTATTAGTGGGTTTTCAATCTATATATCTAAATGTATCCTAAACAAAAGAGATAAGGGGTATCCTTTTATAAGGATGGGAAAAGACACACTTGGAATTACAAAAAAATATTAAAATATAACTAAATAATTCTCAAGGAAAATTATTCCAACTATCTATATATTTAAAAAAAGTGGATAAGGATGAAATATAACCATAAAATGACAATTATATAGGTTTTTTTATTTTAAACCTTACCTTTTCGTTTAATCACTTGGTTAACCAATTTTAAACATAACTATGGAAATGGTTTTTTTATATTCGAGTGTTATAATTTACTTGAAAATTTACAATTACCTCCTTATAGAAAAAGGGATGAAATGTTACATCATTTATAATCCTTATTTTCCTATTTCAATATTGTTATGATTTTTAAATAATTTAATATAATAATTTTAGCATAAAATACTATTAATTCCATTTTAAGAACTACACACATAATTTGACTTTAAATTTTTTTTGAACACAATGGAATTAGAATCTAGAAATTTTACATATCTATATTTTGATATTTTTTCTATAAAATTAAAGGATAATAATAATTTCTTAAATTTTACTCAATTTAATATTTTTAAAATAATTTTAATTTACTTTTCAATTAACTTAATAAATACTATATCAGCAGTTTTTAAGAATTTTAGGTAATTATTTAATCACTAAAAATTAGATCTAAATTATCATGATAAAAAAATTAATTTCTATTTCAAATAAATATTTCTAATTGATTTGACTTTTTTTATCCTATGTAAAAATTTTAGAGATATTAAATTCAAGAGAGTGGCATTTTTTATTTATTATTTAATAAAATTAATATTAAGGTCATAATTAAAGAACAAAGTAACAAAGTGGCCATATATTTAAGAAATGGATTAAAATGTGAAACATAAACCCATAAATTCAGATAATGTTTTGTGTGGGGTTTATTTTGAAACCTTATCTCATGGTTTTATCCAAATTTTACCCATTTTACCCTTACTATGGTGAGGCATATTTACAGTGGTTACTATTTATAATGAATAAAAATAAAAGGGTACTATTTAAAATATTTATAGAAAATTATTTAGAATATGGTTCATTTTTTCTTGATTAAATATCTTTAATTGAATGAAATAAATTTTAATATAAATTCATAAAACACCATGAAGAACAGTTTTAATAAGAATGTGTTTTTGAGCATAAAAATTAAGTTATATCAAAGTCAAGAATATTTATAATTAAAATAGAAATAAATATATTATTAAAAGTAATCATAGATAAAATTAAAAATTCCATGAACCAACCTGGGTCTGCCCTGAACTGGTCACCCGAGCCAGTCTGCGACATGGCCTGAGAGGCGTTCACAATCCTCCCAGGCTGGTGACAAGTGAAAGGGCATAAACAGAGGTTGTGGGAACGATTTTACCCAATATAAATAAATAAAGAAGCATAAATAATAAATAGAAACACATAGTAAATAAACCAAATAGAAAAGACTAAACATGAACAAAAGAAAATAAAACTAACCAAACTCGACGTCTGAACTAACTATGTGTGACCTCGTGGGTCACTCCCAACTCAACTATCAAGCATCGCCCAAGGTGTGTGCACTCAATCTGTGGCCTGCACAAACACTAAAAATAGAAAAGAACTATAGGTGTGAGTATTAAAACTCAATAGGCTATACCAATATCTATTTCCAATGCACTATCTTTAAAACAAAAGAAACATCATTTCAAGTTTGAACTACAATTTATAAAAGTATTTTTTAAAAATATTTTACTTGAAAGAAAAGTACGAACCATTTCCCTTAACCATTTCCAAATTTGGGTTCATTTAATTAATGTCAATGGATTTTTAGAAAGGGAAAGTGATGTTTATATTTTTAAATTTGTACAAAGAGGATTAAACACTTTCATTTAGAAACCATTTCTAGAAACCAAGTCAAAACCAATTTATCACTTTCCAAGGAAAAAAATATAAAAAAATGCACAAAAGTAAGTACACAATAAGGGAAATGTAGAAATATATACAAGTACCAAATCATCACTTCCAGTAACTGAAATTAAATAGACATTGGTGAACCTAGGAGATCAATAATAATCTAGAAGACACCAATACATGAGATATCATCCCTTATGACATGTCACACACGAATAAATCAAAATGCTCAATACGCTCGACCATCCTTTCTCAGGCAGGCCGAGAGAAAAATCCCATAGTATTAAACCCAATATATCCACCTACTATGAGCCATTGGTCAGTGGATGAACCTACAAGTGCGGCACTCATTCTTAGAATATTCTCTCAATATGCCAGATTCTCAAGTCTAAATTATTTAGAAAAGGGGGAGAGCCAATCAATGCCAGTTGAGTATCCAATCACAAACATATATATATAATAATAATGCACAATAGGCATCACCCCAAGCCACTCCAAGGGAAAACCTCTTTCCATTAAACCATTCGAGCACCCATGAGCTTCTAAGTGTGGTCCCACCAAACAATCTATTACAGCCACAGAAGGAGATTTATCCTATAAGGGTTTTCATCAAAACAATTTCATCGTTTTCCATAAAGATCCAAACGGGTATTAAACACATTTCACAATCACCACTTTAAAAAGGAACCAAAACTAGTTTGAAACCATTTGAAGAGCCCCAAAATACTACTTCATAGACTGCCAATGTTTTTATAAAACCAAACCAAAAAAATTTATTTTCCAAATAAACAGTAAGAGCCAACTAGACATTTCATCGAACACAAGGTGTGCAATATATAACAAGAAAATCCTATTCATCACATAACAAGGTATAAAACACCACTTTGCACCCCAAATAGTGAAACCAAGGATTTTACATCAATATTTATTAATTAAAAGAGGTGAGAAAATCATGAAATACATGAAACTTTAATTAAAAAGGCATGTGAAAAGGGGGTCCACCCTCAAGACCAAGTCCTGACGATGGAGCAAGCTCAGAAACAAGGAATGGCGATGGTGCTTACTCGGAAATGCCCCGCGCGGGTCCTAAAAATTAAAAATAACCCAAAATAATATTTAATTAATAAAACCCCTAATTAACCAAGGTAATATATATATATATAATAAAAATACCAAAGGAGAATAAAACAAATGGCTACCAACAGGGGGCAAGACTAGAAATAGACCATCGGAGGGCGTCGCGCTGGAACAACCGAAAGCGTCTGCGCGGATGGATGCGGTCCAACCGGGGGCTGCGAGTGAAGGCCACCAGACAACGGCGGTGCGAGGAGGCCGATGGGTAGGGTACGAGTGAGCCGGGTAGGATCTGGGGTGCTCGATGCTGGGCTGCCGCACTGGGTAGCAGCTGGGAGCGGGCGAGCAGGAGGGCGACAGGTTGCTGCTATAACGGAGGATGCCGAGAGAAGGTGACGGTCAAGGCTGGTTGGTGTCAGTCAAGGAGGTAGGTAGAAGGTTCATTGGTCTGAGGGTTATTGAGGCATTGGGGTGTAGGTCGGGGGAGGGCTGAGCTGAAGGGGGTCATTGTGCAGGCTGGGTGTGGGGGTTGTGCGCGACTGCAGGAGGAGAGGAGGCTGAGCAGGATGGCTGGGTGCGGCGGCAGACAGAGAGGAGGGAGCTGGGGTGAGCTGGATGGGTGCAGCAGCGGAGAGAGAGGAGGGAGTCGGGAGACTGGCTGGGTGTAGTGGCGGAGTGAGAGGAGGGAGCCGAAGCAGGCTGGCTGGGTGCAGCAGTAGACAAAGAGGAGGGAGCTGGGTGGGTTGGCTGGGTGCAGCGGCGGACCGAGAGGAGGGAGCCTGGTGGGTTGCCTTTTTTGAGGGAGGGAGAGCAGGTGTTGGGTCGCTACTGTGTGAAGAAGGGAGGGGGGGGAGCAGTCGTGTGGAAGGAGGTAAAGAGAAGAAGAAAGGAAAGAAAGAGAGGAAGAAAGAAGAGATACAAAAGTAAAATAAAATAAAAAGTAAACAATAAAAAAAGTAATACTAAAATAATAATAATAACAGTAGTAATAATAATAATAATAATAATATTATTATTATTAATAATAATAATATTATTATTAATAGTAGTAATAATAATAATAATAGTATTAATAATATTAATAATAATCTTAATAATAATAATAATAATCACAATAATAATATTAATAACCATTAATAATAAAATAAAAATAATAATTGGATTCATTTCATTTTAATAATAATAAAAATAACGAAAATGCTACACAGTTGCATGGATGAAGCCGCGCAGAGTTGCGCTCCGCCCGTGCGTCCAGTGACGTCGAACCCAAAACGCGCACTTTTTATCAAAAACCCAGAAACCTCGTCCGGGACTCACCCCCAACCTCAGCGAAAATATTTAAAGGTAGAAAAATAATTAAAATAAAATAATAGCATGGGTCGGGGTTTGACAATTCTCCCCACCATAACGCTTTATGTCCCCAGAAATCCATGATACCATCCAACTGTTTGATCAACACTTAAGGATTTCACATAACATGATCCAACATCTTAACACATGGTCATTCCATCGACCACCAACAGGACTTAACCCTATTTCCCGAAACAAATTACAAGTAGATGAGAGGTCTTAATGGACTACCTACCCTAAGAATTTAACTAGTATTTGGATCAGGCCTTCCTCAAGCTAAAAGAAACAAACCAATAACACTTAAAACACTCAGTCCTGTCTGAAAAGAATATAAGTTGAACCGAAAACTCCATACCAACCCAGAAAGACACAATTACTAACTTTGTGTGAGGGATAAGTCTGTCACTCTCTTTTTGACAAAAGGATAATTAAACGACCAAGGAACCACAACAAACACGCAAAAATTTCCTCACTGAAACAATAGAGGCACGACCTTAGCCAAGCTTCTTAAAATCCCTAGGGGTTCCTGACTATGTGATGGCTTCACTCCGAGGCCTTTTGGCTGGAGTTCTAATGGATGAAGCATCTTCTGCCTCGCAGATAGGTTTTGATAATCCCAATAAGAAACAAACAAAAGAAAGGACAATATTTTGAAATAAAGCCATAGTACCATTGAAAATAGGAGTTCAACAAAACCCACGACATTCCCATACATTATTAACCTAGAACAACACCCATAAAATATCCACGATAAAATATCCCTCACACTGAAAGGAAACATACATAATAAACTTTAAACAAAAACCCAACAACACATCACTTCTGAGAACTTCCCCTATGATGATTTCTAGCAATTCCTCAACAGAACCGTTGTAAGTGACCCAAACGTTCTCAACCATGAAAAGGCTTAGGAGTACTTGGGCATGACGACTTCTTATGACCCATCTTTCCACACTGATAACACATGGAGATCTCTCGCTACAAAGAGGTTGATGAAAGATCCTGGGGCCTTTTGATTCCACGACCTGCTCCATCGAATTTCGATCACTTACTCATGTTTTCATTGGAAGTCACCCCACCACTCCTAAGAATTGAATGAGGGAGGACCACTTCGAGCACTCCCACCATCATGGCATCGACATGAAAATCTTGTCTCTCCACATTGGAAAATGATGTTAGATTGGATGTCAATACCTTTGATTGTAGATCAGGATGGAGACCCACCTCGAAGCGTCGAGCCTTCATGGAGTCATCTGTGGCATACCCTGAATCATAAGGGACTAGTTCCACAAAGCGCTGAAAATACTCCAATACGGATCTTTCACCCTGCTGCAGATAACATATCTCTATCCTTTTTATCACCCTTTCTTCTTCAGAGAATTATTGACGAATGAACAATGCCTTGAAAAACTCCCAAGTAAACTCTTAACAGGGCTTGTTATGAGACACTAAATTCCACCACATCCACGGTGAACCTTCAAGCATGAATGTTGAAAACTTAACCTTTGACGACTCGGGAAACTCGATGAGGTCAAAGTCCCTTTCAATCTTCCGCATCCACTCCTTTGATACGGAAGGGCCTGATTGGCCATAAAAGGGAGGTGGATCTAACTTCCAAAACTCAATCATAAAATCCTCAGGTTGATCGACCATACTATGATCACTCATCGAAGCTTCAAAGGGATAACCACAGGACAAGAAAAGTCAAAAACCTAATAAAGCCCAACACAATAAATAAAATCATCAAAATAAAATACCGCATAGATGACAAGCTATAAACACAAAGAAACAAGCTATCATAACATCAAAATGTTCCTTTTGAAAACATTTTTAATTTAAAACATGATTAGTGGGTTAAACCCTCACCAATGGTATTCTTTAGAGTCTCACTCAAATATATGTCTCTGTGCCACCCAGGGAATTCATCCGCCATACCAAGCATCCATCCACATTCCCACATATCACTATGCATGTGAGCACCCCTAGGAACACCAAGGCCAAAACAAAACAACTTCATTTTTTTCTTTTTAAAACCAAATTTTCTGGATTCAAAATTTTCAGAAGTTAGAAGAGACCTAAAACAGATCAAACAGGGAACTAGCATTGGTAGGTGACTTAACCATATGGTTGGCAGCCATATGCCAAACACATCACCAACACAGAGAGTCTATTTGAACCACCCCCTAGCTCCACATGGCTTGATAGGCCGTGCAGCTTAGGAGGAATACTGGCCCGACTCCCTTTTTCGTATCCCAATAACAAAACTCTCTATAAAACCCAAAGAAAATAATTAAACCGAACTTCCTATGGAAACCCAAGGGTCAGGACGAGCAAGAGTTCGTGACACTGTTCTCACACTTACCCCTCGAGTCCCAACAATATTACTCCATCAACATTGATATCCCAAATAACAAAGGGCACTCTGAAAAGAGAGGTACGATAAGAGCCGACATGCTCTGATACCATTTTCTCACAAACCAACCCGAGTCGGATCTGAACCGGTCACCAGAGCCAGTCTGTGATATAGACCGAGAGGCTTTCCCTATCCTCACGGGATAGAGACAAGCGTCAGGGCATCAACAGAGGTTGTGGGAACAATTTCTCCCAATATAAATAAATAAAGCAGTAGAAATAATATAGAGCAACACAAAATAAATAAAACAAATAGAAAAGACTAAACATGAACAAAGGAAAATAAAACTAACCAAACTCGACATTCTAACTAACTCCATGTGACCTCGCGGGTCACTCTCTGACTCAACGATCAATCATCGCCCAAGGCGAGCGCACTCAAGTTATGACTTGCAAAAACACTAAAAATAGAAAAGAACTATAGGCGTGAGTATTAAAACTAAGCAGGCTATTCTGATATCTATTCCCAATGCACTACCTTTAAAACAAAAGAAACACAATTTCAAGTTTGAACTAAAATTTATAAAAGTATGTTTTTTTAAATATTTTACTTAAAATAAAATTACAAACCATTTCCCTTAACCATTTCCAAATTTTGGTTCATTTCATTAGTTTTAATAGATTTTTAGAAAGGGAATGTGATTTTTATATTTTCAAATTTGTACAAAGAGGATTAAACACTTTCATTTGAAAACAATTTATAGAAACAAAGTCAAAAACAATTTATCACTTTCCAAGGAAAAAAATATACAAAAATGGACAAAAGTAAGTACACAAAAAGGGAAATGTAGAAATACATACAAGTACCAAATCATCACTGCAAGTAACTGAAAGTCAACAGATATGGGTGAACCTAGGAGATCAAGAATAATCTAGAAGACACCAGTACATGAGATATCATCCCCGTTGACATGTCACACATGATGAAAAAAATGCTCAATATTCTCGATCATCCATTCTTAGGCAGGATGAAGGAAAAATTCCATAGTAATAAACCCAATATATCCACCTACTATGGGCCACTGGTCAGTGCCATAACCTACAAGTGCGGAACTCATTCTTATAATATTCTCTCAATATTCCAGATTCTCATGTATCAAGTATTTAGAAAAGGGGGTGAGCCAACTGATGCCATCCGAGCATCCAATCACATACATACATATATACAATAATAATGCACAACAGGCATAACCTCGAGCCACTCCATGGGACAACCTATTGCCATTAAACCATTCGAGCACCCGAGAGCTTCTAAGCATGCCCCCCCAAACAATCTATTGTAGCTAAGGCAGGAGAGTTACCCTATGAGGGTTTTCATCAAAATAATTTCATCATTTCTTGTAAAGAGAAAAAAGGTTATTATACACATTTCACAATCACCACTTTAAAAAGGAACAAAAACCAGTTTGAAACCATTTGAAGAGCCCCAAAATACTACTTCATAGGCTGCTAATATTTTTATAAAACCAAACCAAACCATTTTATTTTCCAAATAAATTCTAAGATATAACCGTGCATTTTATCAAACAAGAGGTGTGCAATATATAACACGAAAATCCTATTTATCACATAACAAGGTATAAAACACCACTTTACACCCCAAACAGTGAAACCAAGGAACATACATCAATATTTATTAATTAAAGGATGTGTAAAAAGCATGAAATGCTTGAATCTTTAATTAAAAAGGCTAGTGAAAAGGGGAACCTACCTCAAGACGAAGGCACAATGATGGTGCAAGTTCTAAAACAAGGCGTGGTGATGACGCTCACTCGAAAACGCCCCTCACGGGTCCTAAAAAGTCAAACCGACCCAAAAAAATATTTCATTAACAAAACTCTTAATCAACCAAGGCAATATATATATATATATATGTATATATATATCAAATAAAAATATCAAAGGAGCATAAAAAATGGGTACCAATGGGGGGGTACGACTGGAAACAGACTATTGGAGGGCATCATGTCGGAACAGCGGAAGGCGTCCGCGCAGATGGATGTGGTCCTACTGGGGATAGGGGCGAGGGACAACATACAAAGGTAGTGTGAGGCGGCCGATAGGCAGGGTGTGGGTGAGCCGGGCAGGAGCCGGGGTGCTCGATTTCGAGCTTCCGCACTGGGGAACAGCTTGGAACGGGCGAGCAGGAGGGTGATGAGTTGCTGCTACGACGGAAGAGCCCGAGAAAAGGTGGTAGCCAAGGCTAGTTGGTGTCAGTGAAGGAGGGAGGCAGCAGGGTCTTTAGTCCGAGGGCTGCTGGGGCGCCGTGGTGTAGGTCAAGGGAGCACCGAGCCGAAGGGGGTCGCTGCGCAGGTTGGGTGCGGGGGTTGTGCGCTGCTTCAAGAGGATAGGAGGCTGAGCGGGCCAGCTGGGTGGAGCCGCAAATAGAGAGGAGGGATCCGGGCGGGCTGGGTGCAGTGGAGGACCGAGAGGAGGGAGCCAGGGCAGGCTGGCTGGGTGGAGGAGCAAACAAGGAGGAGGGAGCCGGGTGGGATGGCTGGGTACAGCGACGGACCGAGAGGATGGATTTGGGCGGGTTAGCTTTTGCGAGGGAGGGAGAGCAGGAGTCGGGTCACTACTGCGTGAAGAAGGGAGTAGGACGAAGCAGCTACATGGAAGGAGGAAAAGAGAGGAAGAAAGAAAAAAAAGAGAGGAAGAAAGAAGAGATAAAATAATGTAAAATAAAATAAAAAGTAAACAATAGAATAAAAAGTAATACTATAATAATAATAATAATAATAATAGTAATAATAGTAATAATAGTAATAATAATAATAATAATAATCTTAATAATAATAATAATAATCACAATAATAATAATAATAACCATTAATAATAAAATAAAAATAATAATTGGATTCGTTTCATTTTAATAATAATAAAAACAACGAAAATTCCACGCAGTTGCATGGGTGAAGCCGCACGGCGTTGCACTCTGCCCGTTCTTCCAGTGACGTCGAACCCAAAATGCATGCTTTTTATCGAAAACCGAAAAACCTCACCCGGGACTCACCCCAGACCACAACAAAAATATTTAAAGTTAGAAAAATAATTAAAATAAAATAACAACATGGGTCGGTATGTGAAAAAAAATATAATGGGAATTTTAAATTACATTATTTAATGATAATAAATAGTAGTATTTGAAAATTCAATAATTTTCATTATTCATTGAAAGGTCAATCATTTCAAAAAAATCCCAAAATTTCAGCCAAAGTGAATTATGATATTCTGATTTCAATTTTTTCATTTTATAAAATAAAATTTATAAAGTTGTAAGGAATTAATTAAAATTTTAAAGAAAAATCGTTTTTTAAATAAATTCCATTTTGAAGAATAAAATGACTTTACAAAAAATTAAGTGATTATTTACTAAGAGTTAATCAATACATTTTTATTGAGTTGGACCATTATGCATATGTTTCAGAATATGGTAACTCATATTCATACCCACTTATTCAATGACTATGTTATAATGATGACATAATAATATTTTTATAATATATCTCAATTTGATTAAAGCACAGTGTTTCATGTGAAGAAATATATCGAGATTATTATTATTTTAAACTAAATCTACAAGGTGTTAAAATATTCTTATTCATAACATGAGGTAATATAAAACATAATAAGTGGTGTGATGAGATAGTCAGTAAGGGTAAACATGGGAGATATCAGTCAATGATCTTAGGTGAGCATAAGATAAACATGATATTATGGGAAAATGATCTTAACTTATGAAAATCATACCCAATCAATTTATATCATTAATCACGAGTTATGAAATAAGTAATTTAGTATAATATAAGACACATTTATAATCATGAATCCAAAAATCATGATTCATGATGTATAACACGATCTATAACATAATACTATGGCACACACATGAACTTAAGAAATTATAGCATTGTGAACATGTTTAAAAACAAAAATATCAACTCATCATAATATGGAAATGTAATTATGTCCCCATATAATATTTATGGGCATAAAACATGGTTAGAAAATAAAATTGTGAACATTTCATAATATTAATGACTCTATACTGATTTTTGTGAACAAGAAATCAACTTCATGCATAACATAGTTCTCTAATGAGATATAAATATTTATCAAATGAAATGGAGGGATATATAAGTATATTTTAGTCCATAACATATTAAAAATCATATATACTGATTCTATAATAACATAAAAACATTCATAATGTCATAACCAATTGAAAATAAATGAGTTTCATAAATATTTCATCATAACATAATTGAACCATGGTAGAGAAATGGGTTCCATAGAATCATCCTTAAAATATAATCTTCATAATCCATACAGAGAATAAAAGTAGATGGTATCATAAGATCATATACCTAGCGAAGAATAATAATACTTAAATGATTTTGATATAGATGAAAAAATTATTTCTAAAGATCATATGAACATTCCATTAATTACAAGGAAAATATCTTTCTCCATCAGCATAATTTAAAACTATGAATTCCTAGAATTTTTAGAAAAAAATATATTCATTTAAAATAAGAATGTAAATTTTTAATGGAATATTCCAATTAAACAACATCCATAACTATGGGAAAATATCTTCATATCTTATATTTTTAAAGAGAACTTATATTTTACACTTGTAAAAAGTCAACTGTGAGTCATATAATTTTTTTAAATGATTAATTTTAAAGGTTTATAAGAAAAATAATTGTATGAAAAATAATATCTCCCAAAAAATTATGAAAATACTGAAACATATATACATTTTTTGGAGATTGTGGGAATTAATGAAAAATTTGACTATCTAAAAATGAAATAATTTCTTTTTTTTAAAAAAACTCAATAATTTTAAGTAAAAAAGAGAGGAAATTGTTAATAATAATTTAAAACTATAGAAATTAACAGAGGATAAGAAAATATATGGTTCTTAAATTATAAGGATCATATAATTTCCCTCAATTGAAATTTAACATAGATAGTCATGAAAAGTAATGAGATTATAACATCAACCCATACCTCATGTCCCATCATTCTTTATATGCATTTAAACCACATGTATAATAAATATATATTTATTATAAATATATTAAATAACAATATTAATACACATGTTACTATATATTATTCCACCATAATATCCAATCACTTATTTATTTAGAATATATGAACATTCATGGGAATACTGGTTTGTTTTCCATGCATGTTTGGATTATACGGTTCCAATACTTTCACCTTGGTCATGATTCAATAATTTAAAAAATATTTATTATTTTATAAATAACATATTCATTTATTATATACAATTTTTTATCCATTCATATAAAGTAACAATGAAAAATGAATTACATCACAATGTGAAGTCAGTAGTCCATACATATGCATGACTGATGTTTTCACTTTTTGATGGATGGAAAAAAAGAAAGGTATAATATAATCCACCTTTTTAGAATCATAAATATATCATTAATATTATATATATTCATTAAACCTATTATTATTACTATCCACTTAAATATTATGTAAAAACAAATCACATTGCTTTGTAGAGGTTGTAGTCCCTAAATATGCATGAGTGATATTATCATTTTCTAATAGATTGGAAGGGGATTGAATATGTATACCCCATAAACATAAGAATACGTAATTATAAAATATACTAATTATATCATAGTAATATATTATTAGAAAATTTTTAAGAGATTTAATAATAAATAAATATAGGAATGGTTGGTAAGAACGTATACCACTTCTTGGGGTATCACCCTTTGAAAAAAACCTCAAGGACTTTATGGATGGGTATTTTGAGAATAATAGAATATCATGGTAATGGATAGGGATATTGAGAGAGTATGTGGGTTTATATAATTAAATTTAAAGGGATAAAGTGGTGTAGATAAGATAGTATAGTAGATTCCCTTTTATAATTGAGGGGAGTGGAAAACATGTAATTATTAAGAATATTAAAATATAATAAAATCACTCCAATATAAATGTGCCTATAAATTACCTCAATTTAAAACATGAGATAATATGTATTCAAAATAAATTCATATAATTATATTTATAATTTTTTAGTATATTTCAACCCTTATCTCTTTAGTTTAATCCCTCTATAACCCTTTTAAGATAATCTGCTATAATGAATTATTACCTTGGTTACTACCCATAATGAACAAAAATGAAATTTAAATCATTAATAAATTTGTTAATTTTTATTCAAAAAATGGAAACTATTTTAATAGATTAAAATTCTATAACTATTACGAATTCATTTTACAATAAGTAGGAAAAATTCAATGAAGACCATTTCTATAAAAATATGTTTTTAAGCATATAACTAAATTTATTCTTATTCCTTTAATAGTAAAAATTATTAGGTAAATGTTATAATGTTTTATTAAATATATGATAATTTTTTTATTAAATCATTCATTAATTATGATTAATTCAATTTGTTTAGATAAAATACATTGCATAGAATAAAAACAATTTTCAAAATAGCATATATCTTTTCCATCAAATGTGTTTATTTTAATTTCCATCCCATTGAAAACCTATTATTTATTTTTCTACATGTGTAAAAAATAATTTATCATAATTTTAATACTATGAATTAATTTTTAAGTAAAAAATATATGTATAAAATAATATTTCTTAAAAAATATTTCAAAATAGTTCTTTAGGACCAATAATATTTCATAAGAAATTATTTTAAACTATTAT
Source organism: Viscum album (assembly GCA_963277665.1). Taxonomy (NCBI): domain Eukaryota; kingdom Viridiplantae; phylum Streptophyta; class Magnoliopsida; order Santalales; family Viscaceae; genus Viscum; species Viscum album. Next base: position 2,104,155,295 of record OY728161.1, on the reverse strand, counting down.
ATCTCATTCAAATACAATTTATTATGATTCATTTTATAATTTATAATCATTATGAATATTTAGTCATAGTTTAATAATTGAAAATCTACTAAAAAGAAAATTTTATTTAAAGAGAAAAATATCATAAATTCTTAGGTTTTTATATTCTACCCCCTTCTAAGAATATCTCCCTAGAAATTTCATCTCTATAATAAAAAAACCAAGGATATTTTTTACTTCTTGAATCCTTGAGTTCCTATGTTACTTTATAAAATTTATGATTCTTTTAAAGAACTTTAACCATGTGGGTTGTCTTCTTCCTTTTCACTTTATCTCTATGATCCAAAATTTCCATCAGTTATTCCTCATAATAAATTCCACACTCCAATGGTACAAAATATATGTTTAACACATGTGATGAATAAAAAATATACTTCCTTAGTAAAGATACATGAAACACATCATGAAATTGAGATCGGTCTAGAAGAAGTTCCATGTTATTAGAAACTATCTTGATGTGATTAATAATCTCTAAGGGGTTAATATATATTCATCTCATCATTCCATTCTTTCTAAATATCATAATATTATTTCAATGATAAATTCATAGGAATAACTTTTCACCATCTTTGAACTCTAGACCTAACTAAATATTGACACCATACATTTTTTTTAATACTAAGATTATTTGATGTTTTTCTACGTAGATCTAACATTATATTCTATTTCTTCAACTAGATAGAGTCCAAATAGGTTTTTTATCCCACTATATCTTAGTACATTGGACTACTACACTTCCTTTCTATATATTCAATAAGATCCATTTTAATTCTGGAGTGAAATCAATTATTGTATGAAAATTCAACCAATGAAATTTTTTGATCCAAAACACCTTTAAAATCCATATAACTAACTCCCAATATATATTCATGGGTTTGAATAGTCATCTCAGATATAAAATATGTCCATGGATTATATATAGTGATAATTCTCAACTCTATATTCAATTATTTCTAAATAATTCTCTAGAACTTCAAGGTAAACCATATATTATGATCATATTTGATTGAGAATGATACTCTTTGAGATCTTACAACTTCATTAATGTATATCATATAAATATTATTAAGGTAGAAATATTATTTAATAGTAATGAAATGTGATTATTTATAAGGTGATCATCTACAAACCAAATAACAATATATCCATTAGATGGTTTGTGGAGTCTGAGGGTGAAATCCATGGTGATGTATTACCCTTTCCATTGTGGTATGGTTAATGGTTGTAACATCATTATAGACATATTTCTCTAAGCCTCAACTTTATAACATACTAGGCATTGAGATACACACTCCATGATATCCATTTTCATGTTTCACTAATAGAAATACACTTTCAAATCTTCATAAGTCTTCATACTTCTAATATGAACAGTGAATGAAAAAATATGAGATTCATCTTATAGATAATTTTTCAAATATTGTATTGATGAGATACTTACTCGATTATTTAATATTAACATTCTATCACAATCATTGTTAACTCATGAACATTCCACACCTTTTTTTTGTTCTAAACCTTCCTTATATACATACTTAATCCTCACATGGATGTATTACTGAATATTCATTTTAAAAATATATTATCCATATCGTTTACTAAAGATTTAATGACCCATATCTTGAATATACATAAGTATCAAATATCTCTCAATCCTTATTATGAAAAAACAAGCATGGTCCTTCTAAACATGAGTATCAACCTCCTTGTTTCCCTTCTTAGGGAGGAAATATATTGTGCAGTCATAATCTATAATCAATTTGAATTATAATTTTTTCGTTCATAATAAAATATTTTTTATACAAATTTATACTTCACCATAAATATCGCGCCTCTATATTTTCAATCCAAAAAATAACTACTTCCAACTCCAAATAATTATTCAGGTAATTTTTTCCCTAAATGTTTTGTTAGTGTGAGGTATAAGATATCACTATATAATTTTAAACAAGGATACGTCTTAGTCCCTTCTTTAATTCATTATTATATAATACAAAATATTCTCTATTACTGGGAAGTGTGAGAATATGTGTATTGTCTGACATTCTTTTTAGATTATTGAAATTTTTCTCACTTTCTTATATCTAAAATAACTTGGGTCCTTTATTAGTCAACATGCTTATTGGATTTGATATCCACAATAAATTTCTAGCAATGCATTGATAGTATCCAACAAACCAAATAAAACTATGGATCTCGACCACCATGTTTTTTTGGTACAATGATCAATAACTTGCTTCTTTGAAGGATCTACTAATATACCATTTCTTGTGATTATATAAACCATGAAAGAAACTTTATATAGCTAGAATTAATGCTTACTAAATTTGGAATTAATCATTTCCTTCCTTATGGTCTTTGACACAATCCTAAAATGATATCTTTCTTTTTATATGAATATATAAGAATTTCATCTTTAAATACAACCGCAAAAGGATCAGGGAAAACTCTAAAGGCTTTTTTTATTATATATATGAAGATAGTAGGTACATTGTTAATTATAAATGACATCATAATAAATTAAAAAATACTATCACTTATATGGAAGTCTTCCTTCGATATATTATCCTTATTGACCCTCAATTGATGATATCTAGAATGAGAATTCAATATTTGAGAATTATTGATCTCCTCATAATTGACTAAATATATCATTGATATGAGGTAGATGATAATTTTCATTAATATTGATCATGTTAAGTTCCCAATAATCAGGGGAAAGATGAATTTAACCATATTTATTCTTAAATAAAGAATAGGTTCACCCCATGAGGATGCACTAGGTAATATGAATCCCTAACCAACATTCTTTAAGAGTTTCTAATTTAATTCCAAAAAATCCAATAGGACCATTATATATTGAGTATTTGAAATAGGTGTGTCATTGTGTATGAGCTATATTAAAGACTCAACTTCACAATTCAAGGGAAGACTAGGAATGTCTTTAGAAAATACCTCAGGATATTACTAAATATAGACATATAATTAATATTTAGTTTCTACCTAACAATTTGAGATAAATATCCCTAATGAATAGATAGTAATACCTATACAATGGATTAAAATTATATTGGATGTTCCTATTCATACTTTCAGTAAAATGAGACTAGAGGTAGATTTACAATATCATATCTGAACTTCATTCACTAAAATTTTATATAGGCTTTGTATTGAGATTGTTATTCCATGACCATAATAAAATCAAATTCAATTAGAGGGTGAATAAAAAGAGTTCCAAATATCACCATAAAATACTATCATAGGGGAGATATATAATTGATATGCAATCATCATTCCATTGAGATTTTTTATTTAGAACCCAATATCTAATCATTTAGGAAAGGATATATCAGGCAATGAATCATTAACTGATATAAATGATTTCCTATGAATAATATCAAATAATATACTTCTATATTTGATCATACATGTCACCAAATTATTTTTTTTGTTATATCTTCAATCCCTTAATAAGACAAAAAATCTTTGTGTGGGTATCAAATATCAATAATTAGAGTAATAAATCTTATAATAATGAAAATAATTATTGTGATACCATAAATTATGACACCTTATTTTAACCCATGATATATTTAGTTCATCTCATATTACAACGGATTATCATTTTTTAGTGTAGATTATATCCTTTAATTCATTATATTAGTTCCTAAAGATAATGAAAATTAACCAAAAAATACCCCCTATGATTTTAAAACAAAGGTGTTTAGTTAAGACTCTATTTCATACACTATTTTCAAATCATACTAATACCCATCGATCTATTTAGGGGTTATTACCCTTAGGATTATCTATTACATATATTGCATCCACTTATTTATATTTATATAAGGATTTCATTAATAGGAAACCAAACAGTCTATACCTTACTAAAATATTAAGATGATGTCCTATACATAGAATTATCCCCAGTATTTTCAAAAAAAATGTCTATTATAGATCTAAAAAAATAACTAAACCCTATAAGTGATTCCAAATATTGTGAACCAAGTATTTCATACACAAATATGATATATATTTAAATGAATATTCAACACATATCATGATTATAAATGATCGATAACTTTAAATGTTTAGTGTATTTGGATACTAGATATATAAAAAACTTATTTTCTTGAATTATCTTCGACATCAACCAAAAAATTTGTTATATAGGTCACCCTTCTAGTATTATCTGTCATTATAACCTTATTCATAACTTGGGTAAAATGGAAACATAAGAAGGTGTGATATGAGATTATTACAAAGGCTAAAACTAGGGAGATATCAGAAAATGAACTTAAGTGAGAATAAAAAAAACAAGGGTTTGAGAACATGATCATAACTTATGAAAATCATTTGAAATCAGTCAATATCATAAACCATGAGTCACAAAATATAGATTTAGCCCAGTAAAAGACATGCGTATAATCATGAATCCAAAATAATGATCCACAGAGTATAACATTAACATAAAACAAAGAAATGATTAATAATAATGTTTGTTGGAATATAGGTCCATCCATAAAATTGTGAACATGGAATAACATGAATAGGTCTATGATTTATTTTATGAATATGAAATCATGTTCACACATAACATAGTTATCTAATGATATGTAATGATTTAAAAAATTCATTGGATGGATATATAATTATAGTCCTGAAAATCACATAATTAAAAACATATATAATAATTCCTCAAATTTATATAAACATTCATTATAGAATAACCCATGGAAAATAAATATGTTTAAAAAATATTTCATCATGGCATAATTAACATGAGGGTGAGAAAAAGGTTTCAATAATACACCCTTAAAACATCATCATTAGGAGAAATAAAAAAATAATAATGTTTTTGGTATCATAATATCATATCTATATTCAAAAATAATAATTCTAAAACCCTATTTAAAAAAAATAAATAATACTTTTAAAAGAGCATTGAACATTCCATGGAAAGAAAGAAAAGTAACTTTTATTTTAATATATTTAAAAACTAAATATTCCATGAATATTTGGAATAATATTTTCATTGAAACTAACCATGATAAATTATAAAGGAATCTACAAAGTAAATAATATTCCAAATAATTGGAAAATCTATTCATACCATTTTTATTAAAACAGAACATTATTTTTACACTTTTTTAGAAATCCAAAAGTGATTCATAAATAAAACATTTACAATGATTCATTTTAATAATTATTAAATAAATTAAAATGTATTAAAAACAATCTTTTACTAAAAAGATATTTACATCTAAAATCATCAATAAAACATTTTAAAGAACATAAACATGGAATAAAAATTTCATCGACCAAAAATGAAATAAGGTCGGTTTTTGTTGGAAATATTTTTCAATAATTTTACGTAAAAAATAGTAAATAATAGCACAAATAATTTAAAATGATATGAATAACCATATTATAATAATATATATGGGGTTTAATGGATACAGATCACATAATTTCTCACAGTGGAAATTTAACATAGACAATCCTGAAAAGAAATGAGATTGTAACATAAACCCTTACCTCAAGTTTCGTCTTTCTTTGGAAAATTTATTAAATACTATATAAAAATTATATTTTCATTATAAATATATCTTAGAAAAATATTAATATATATTATCATATACCATTACATTATAATTTTTAATTACCCTTTTATTAACAATTCTTCATTAAAATGAGTATTCTGGTAAAACTTGGCTTATTTTCCATGAAAGGTTCAGTTAGATGATTTAGGTTCTGGGACCATGGTGATGGTTTAATTATCCAAATAATATTAATCATGTAACAAGTATCATATTTTTTCATTATATACACTATTATAACCATTCAGGTAAAGTGGTGATGAAAAATTAATTACATCACTACGTGGACACTGTTGTCTATACATATGCACGAGTGATATTTTCAATTTTAAATGGATGGAATGAAAGAAAGGTATTTAATAAAAAAAATTTATATATCATAAACAAATATATATTGATTAAATCTATTTTTATTACCATCCATGTAAAGTAGATGTGAAGAATGAAAAAATTTCTTTGTGGTGGTTGTAGTTCACATATACCATGAGTGACATTATAATTCTAAAACGGATTTGAAAGATCTATTAAAACGAATATTACATTAAAATAAAACTATATAATTATATTAAATATAATTATTCTATAATTTTAATATTCTTATATAGTAATTATAAGAGTTTAATGAAAAAAACATGAAAATGATTTGTGAAAACCTATACCTCTTCTTCAAATATCCTACTTTGAAAAGCACATTAAGGATTCTCATATGGAAAGTTTGGGAATAAAGGTACCTCAGGGTCATGGATAAGGGTTTTGGGAGTGTATTTGGGTAAATATTGGTCTAGATAAATGTATTAATTTGTGTGGATGAAGGAGGATAAGAGGTTCCCCTTTATAAGTGAGGGGAGTGACCCACTTGTAATTATTAGTAATATTAAAAAAAATAATGTCATTATCAATTGAAATTTGATGAGAATTATATAAATCTAGAGAATTGGATGATATGTGATCATAATTAAATCGTAAATAGGATTTAAAAAATTTTAAGTTACATTAACCCTTATCTCTTTAGTTGATCCCCTCGTTAACCATTTCAACCATTACTATAGTAATGATTTTTTAACTCGGTTACCATTCATAATGACCAAAAATGAATTTGAACTCATTTATAAATTATTAATTGTTTATTAAAAATATGGAAACAATTTTATCTTATTCATTTTCTATAAGTTGTAAAAATTCATTTAAATATAATTGTGAAACATGTAAAGAAAATCATATTTGGAAAAAAATGAAATTGTAAGCATAAAATAGAATTTATTATTATTTATTGCCTAATAAAAAAATATATTAATGTTAATATTTTTTGTTGAATATATTATATACTCCATTTATTTTAATCATTAATCAATACAAAATAATTCAATTTCCTAAGATAAAATACAATACAAATAATAAAAACCATTTTTCAAGAAAACCACACATTTTACCATTGAATTATTTTATTTTCATTTCAATTCAATTAATAACCTGTGAATTAATTTTATACCTTACAAAATTATAATTTTTCATAAGTATAATACTTCTAATTTTTTTATGTAAAATATATTTAAAAAAAATAATACTCATAAAAAATATTTCAAATTTTTTGTTTTGGATAACTAATATTCCATAAGATTTTTTTTCAAAAATTATATCTCATTTAAATACCGTATAATGTGATCCATTTTATAATGTATGAGAATTATTAACATATAATAATTTTTTTCAAGAATCAAAATCTATAAAACACATCCTAATTATTTAGAGAATATATCATAAAATCTTAGGGATTTGGAGTTGATCTTCTTATCAATGATCAAAATCATTGAGTACTTAGGAGATTTCATGTTTTTCTATATGTTCTGAACTCTAACTTTATGCTCTAGTCATATCTCTAATTTTTAGTTTCAATGATGATTCAATATCTTCCTCTCTCCTAGAATTATCTCCTTATTTAGTAATTTTAATAATTCTAGTAATTATTTAATTCTAAAATTATATTTCAACCCAAATTTTAGAGGGTTTTCATAACCAAATGGTATAAATTGGATTCTTAATTCATTTTCTTAACTTGTTATTTTGTGATCATGTTCCCAAAATTAGAAAATATTACCTTCTTTATTTAACCATTATCATGATTATAATTATAGGAATACCCTTATTCCATCTCATCTAATTTCAGCTAAATAAATATATTTGAAAAAACCTTATACATTGACCACAATTCAAATAATTCCAAAAATATATGAATTTAAAATTATAAAAATATACAAAATATATATACTCATTATTTCAATGGATAAATTTTTGTTAGATATTCTTGAACCTGGTCATAACATCGAACACCTCTTTATAATAAAAAATGATTGATAGACAATACACCTGAGAACTAATCTTGAATAACTGAATGATAATTTTAATGTGACTTAATAAAAAGTAAACAACAAAAAATAATTTAATTTGATATTTAGAATAATATCCTAATGTTACACATTAAATAGAATCAGTTTTAGTGGAATCTTCCTCATTTAATTTTTCTCACATTGTGGTATTGTTCTTTATGCTACTAAGATCAAAGTATATTGATACACCATGAATAAAAATATTAATTATGATGTTTTAATCATTTAATATCTTATTTGGAATCAAATGATTTAAAATTTTCAAAATAAATCATTCTGAAAGTTTCTTTAAATTTCATATATGTGTTGGACTTTAAAAAGTAGTCAAATATATATATATATATATATATATATATATTGACATTATGAAGTTGAAATCTATAAATACATACCTTATAATGTATTATTCTCAACATTATGATGTTTTTATAAACCTTATGAATATTAGAATAGAGTTTATAAACCTTATAAAAATCATCAACCCAATGAAAATTTTCATTTTTCATTTGTCTCATATATGTGAACACTATGATGTTGACCAAACCTAATATTCCATGATTATCCTTAAGATGTTAACTTATTTTAGGACTTAATAAAAAATCATAAATTCTAGAAATCAAAATTCTATTTATCTTCACTAAAATATAAATAAAAAAATCATGAAACTTTTCAAATAGTCTCATAATCCATTCAAACTTCTTTAATAAAATTTATCATAAATAAAATATACATAAAATGTTTTCAATAATTCCAATGTGTTCTTCAATATTTCCTATATTTTTATTTTACTTTACTCCATATAGAGAATTTTTATTTTGTAAGTCATGGTAATTGTTAATAAATAAATTTTTATGAATTATCTGACCACTAAAATTGAAGATAAAGGAATCAACAGTATATTTATTTGAGAGATAGATAAAATAGATAACTTTCCTTATCTATATTATAATAAAGAAAATTATCTACAATAACATTATCTATAAAATTATTAAAATGTTAATGGTGTATTTGAGAAATTAATGGATCAAATCATGAGAAAATCATGTTGAAGGTTAGATCTAGTAAATAAAAAGACCTATATTATATTCACATCCTTGAGATATAACAAGGACAAAATTCACAAAATTTAATTAATTAGAAAAATTAATGTTTACTAGAATAATTGAAGTTAACCCACGAGAGAATATCTTGACTTCTATAAAGAGGAGTGGATTCAAAATTTAAGAAAAAAAATATTGTCCACATTTTTAATATCTTAAATAATTAATATATAAGAAGAAATAAAGGCAGATAAACATAATTTTTAAATATTGGTTAGAATATTTTCTTAAGGATGATATTTTTTATTCCTTTAGAAACCCAAAATGATAAAAAGATTAAATGAATGGGGGGGGGGAATCAATCTAAGGGGGATTATTATTACTCTAATAGAAATTTCACCCCCACCAATACAATACACTCATAGACTTAACTGAATTAAAAATTGATAAAATTTAAAAAATTCAAGTGATATTATGGAAATTGAAAGTTAACATGAAATTTTTTGACACTTTTGATTAAATTGCTTCTTATACTGAATTTCTAAAGTGAATCATCAGAAGAAAAAAAAATATTTTAGGATCTTTATATAATTTCTCTCATTAAGGAGTGTGGTACTGTACTTTAAAATAAAATCCCTCAATATCTATAATATAATGGAATATTTCTTATTTCATGTTATTCTTAAATATTTTTAAAGTAGAAATTTCTCTGTGACCATTGAGATAATATCAAATTTATTATATTCCCACTATTTCAACATTTATGAATTTTAAAACTCAATCTAACTAAACAAGTACACCAATAGGTTTATAATTCAATAACATATACTGTAAAAATAGTTTATTATTTATTAGTGTGTGTTTTTATGCTATTTATATATACATACTTTTATTTTATTAACATTTTTTGTGATAAATAAGTTCCCATTATTATATGAAGGCCATATTTGGCCACTGGTGGAGCCAGGATTGATTTGGCTAAAGAAAAACTTATTTTCCATTTGGGAATTGAAAAATTTGATTTTCATATAGTTTGTTCTATAAGAAAATCCATATTTAAGGAGATTTATTTAATTTTTAATTATTATAGGAATAATTATTCTTTTCAAATAATAATTTTTCAATGTCCTGCTTTTTAGGGAGTAGAGTTGAGGATGAGATGTTGGACAATGATAAAACTAGAGAAAAAAATAAAAACTTTGAGAACACAAAAGTATTTTAAACCACCCATTGACGACATAAGTCCATTTAAACCAAAAAAAAATATTTATTTAAGAAATTATCCTCTTATTACGGTAAAAATTACCATCCAACTTCAAATATGTATACCTATGAGTTTATATGAAACCTAAATTCATAATATTGTCTAAGCTAGAAAATATTATGATGAAATATTAGTGAAAGGATTGAAAAATTACAAAATATATGGTGAATCATGAAAATTTATGCAATTTTCTATTCCTACCACATTCATAAAATTTTTATGGATCCAAACCACAAGCCCATAGAGGAATAATAGAGGTTGACAATCTAAATAATAAAAAAGGTGGTTAAGAAAAAAATTGATTAAATTATTAAATATAAGAATCATAAACCTAATTTCAAAAAAATTATAGGTAATACTCACACTTGTGGTACCAAAAAATATAGGAGTAATTGTGATATCTAATAGGAATATTGAAAAGATTAAAAAAGTGAAATTCTACCAAATGGGGTGTTTGTATCAACTACGAAAATATTATTTCAGCACCTAAGAAATATTATTTCTATATTCCATTCATGTATTAGTTTTTAAAAATATTATAAATAAAATAGTTTTATTTCTAGTAGTATTGATACTCTAAATAATGACATATTTACATTCCCCACATGTCTATTTATAACATTTTATTATATGTGAATATAATTTAGGTTATTTGAAGTACCTTATAAATTCCATAGGTTCATGATGGACATATTATCTATCATGATAGATATATTTATATTTATTTTCATGGAAAAAATATCAATTTAGTGTGAAACATTTTAATACTTTCCTCATAATAAATGTAAAATCCTATAAAAATATAAAAATGTCATCCTCAGGTTATTTTATAAAAAAATGTTGCTTTATAGTTACTCAAGGAGTTGTATTTGTATACAAGATTTCCGAAAAAAGAATTAAATTAATCAAAAACAAGGTTTAAGTTATCCATAATTTAGCTTCACTTATATGCATTAAATATATTAGAAGTTTTTTCCGACACATTGAATTTTTCAGAATATTTATTATAGATTTTTCAAAAATATATTTACCCCTTGATAATTTGTATTTAATGACACACAATTTGGTTTTGAAGAGAAATGTTTTAATAATTTAATCTTATGACACAAAATGTCATATTTACACGTATTACTAGTGAACCTAATTATAACCTACATTTCAAATTTATGTGTGATGCAAGTGACATTTTGGTTGGGACCTTCCTTGACAAAAAAATGATGAAATACTTCATGTTATTTTTGTTCTAAAAAAATTATGGATGACCCCCAAAAAAATTACGCTTTAAAATAATACATGATCTATTATAATTTCTTTAGAGAAGTTCATGTAGTGTGTTTCGGGATCAAAGGTCGTATTTTACTATGATAATTCAATCTTACAGTACATTTTTATTAAAAATAATTCTAAACAAAATTCAATACATGGATACTTTTGTTATTTGAATTTTATATTTATTTTAAATATAAAAAATGAAAAAAAGTATAATGATATATTATCTCTCAAGGATACCTTGATCTAAAGGAATTAAATTTAGGAGATTGTTACTAATTTTTCTGATGAAATTTACCATTCCATCTCATAAAGTTATAATACAATGTTTAATATCCTTTTTACTATTTTATACCTTGATTCATTCATAGAATGTCATATTTTATCAAAAATAAAATTTTATTATAGAATTTTAATAAATAACCCTATGATGATACAATTATCTTAAAAAGATATTCCAATGGATTTTTAATATTTTAATCTTTAAATAATATATATATATAATAAATGGATCATTTTTTAAAAAATTCTCATTATTCACATTGGATAAGACATCTTGTAGGATAAAGAATAACAAAAAATTTAATTCAATCAAAATACTTTTAGATAATAATTTTCAGGGGTAGAAAAATATTTTTGTTATATTTTAATAAGTGTAACACACCTAAAATTTAGTTTAAATTAAAAATAAAATAAATAACTGGAATAACATGAAACGTAAATCTTTCTACAAACTATGGTAAAATATATGAATATTATTAAATAAATTTTAATATTATAAACTAGCTATTAAATTAGTAGAATGAATAGGAATAATCACATTATGAAAGATATGTATACAGGATTTATATAATTAGAATTTATTTATTAATGCATAATAAATAAATACTCAATTTTCAATAATGTTATTTTGTGGTTCAAATTTATGTTTTATTCAAAAAAAGATTATATTTTATTTAGTTCATAGAAATTATAAATAATTTCAAAAAAGTTTAGAAATTCTATTTGAGGGAATGAATATCATTTTTGAATTTAGATTGTTAAAATTAGCTTTGGGTGAATTTTTGAGATTTTTCTAAAATAATTGATTATTGGGTGAATTGTGAAAATACTTATTATTCAAGATACTCTAACTTTTATTAAATTATTAATATTTAAACATGAATTAATAAATCTTAAAACATTTATCTCTAAAAAATTTATTTTTAATGAGTAAATTAATATATTTTAAAACATTAGTTTGAATATGGTAACCCAAGACTTATTTTTTGTACATATGTTATATTTTATTGAAATTAAAAACTATTTTTGGGTATTTATATTTAATGGTTTGGTTGAAAGGTTACATTCAATGTTTACTGGATAAAAAATTCCAAAAACCTTCCTTTTTATTAAATACCCAGAAAAATTCATTTAAATATGATTTTTTTGATTTAAACAAAAAATTATTTTTACAATTAAATAAGGCATTTTCTGAAAGAAAAAAAATCATGCATTTTGTGTTTTTATATTAAAAATAATTTCTTCTAACTATAGTATGTTATTATGATAAAATGGATTCCATATTTGGAATCAAATTTTCCAATTTTTTTATAAGACCCCTTTTATTTTTAGTTACATAAATAAGGTATTAGGGTAAATAGTTAAGTTATCTTGACTAAATTGGGTTTAACAGGGTATAACTAGAATATAAGGCTTAAAATTCCTCCCACACCAGTAAAAATTTATTATTCAAGTGTGATTCGTCCCTATAAAATCTTATCTACAAATTAATGGTTCCTTGGTGCCACTTTACCCTGGATACGATCTTTTAATATTTTAAAACATTGAATAATTACAATTACGACACTCCCATCACTCATTAAAGGGAACCACCTGTCCTCTCATCTTTACACCTCATGAGAGCCTTATCTTGACAAATACCTATCCAAATAAGTCCAAAAAGTTCCTAACCATAAACTTTATTATCTAATATCATCCAAATACCAACCTATAATGCTAAATATATAATACAAATGAGGTCTCTCGAAGAGGAAGTAATCGTCTTTACGAAATCCTTCAAATTTTATTAATTCTTATTCATAATATAAATATTTTATAACCATCCTAAAATAAATAATCCAATATCATAAGTAAAATGGGATTTTATTTTTAATATGGTAAAACCTTTTTCCTCCTCCATTCCATTCTATTGAAAATGAAAAAATCTCTTATGCGTACATATAACCCACCATTTCCACATGGCTGTGTAATTATATTTTCATAACCATTTTGTATGGATGGTTATAAATATTTAAATAATGAATAAATATTATTTTTATTAAAAACTTATGATATTTTAAATATAATATATCATTTACCTTCTTACCCTACTACTCATTAAAAAAAAAATAACGTCCCTTATGCGTACCCTTGGAATACCACCTCCATGAAGTGATGTGATTCATTTTACATGTAATAATTTCATGGATGATTATAAATATTAATTTAATATATATATATATATATCTGTGTGATATTTATATCATGATTAAAATTCTAGAGATTATGAAACCATTATTAAGGTAAAAAGAATGTAACTATCGAATTGAAACATACATGAAAAATGAATTTAACAACCAAAATGATGATGATAGTGAAAGATTTTTATTTAATGGGTAGTAAGATATTATATTAGAACCATTTATGGTATTATAATAATGAATATTTTTTCATAGAAGTATAGTATATTTAAATTTATTATATTAGAGGTTAAAATAACTTACAATGCAAGTAGGACATGAGGTGAGAGTTTATTTCACAATATCATCCTTATTTGAGATTGTTTCTGTTTAATTTTTTATACTAATTATATTATATTTTTTAGACACAATCTATTTTCATACCCTCTGATTAAAACTATAAATTTCACATTTTTATTTCATTTCTATTTTTCTATATTCTAAAAATCTATAAATATTTTTTTTAGAAAACCAATTTTTTTCTATTCTTTTAGGAATATTTGGTTTCCATGTACATATTTTATTTAAAAAAATTCTAGAATATTTTTAATATTTTCTAATTATTTATAAAATTCATATTTAGCCATGTTTTTATTTCTATATATTTTTTGAAATGTAATTTTCTTTTCAATTTCTAAATGAGATTCTTTTTACTAAAGTTATAAATGAGATATATTTTTAAACATCTATCACTTGAATTAACTTTCCATTTATAATAAATATTAATTTCTCATAAGATTCCATTAAAATTTTATAAATTTATTTTAAAATAATTTTTGTTTCCTAATATTATGGATATTTTTTGTATTTTGAATATGTGATTTCAAAAATAAAATTTTAAATTCTTCCAGAAATGTTCTAGTGATCGTTTAAAACTATTTTAATCTATGCTAACATCACATGATGAGTATTATAATTTAATGGGGATATAATCTAATGAAACCGTACAATATATTACTCTGGTTTACATATGGTGATATTGTTCTAGTGATTGAATGGAGAAAATGTTAGCATTTCATATGCTCTTTTTATTAATATGAATGTTTATATTGACTATATATAGAATTTTTATTCGTTTCATTTATATGATGAACTAATTGTAATTATTATGTAATGGATATGGCCTATTTATCATCTTGACACATCATTAGGTCTAATGAGATAGTATGGGTTTAATATATATTGTGTGTGTCTATGTAATTATTTATGATGTATCAGGATAATCCCTTGTCTATATTTTTATGATATACTGGAAAAAGGACTTGATTGTATAAGAATGATGTCCAACATTACACATTTTATCATTTTAAAATATGTTATTTTTATCCTATTATTATTTATGTTGTTATATCATCCATGGGTATATTACCCTTTTATGATATTAGTTATATGGAATATTTAATTAATGTTTATCTATACTATAATATTCATGCTTCATTTATTCTATGATAGATCATATTTTTTGAATATAATTATTTAGCATATTAGGTATCCTTTACTATGTTTTACTTTCCCCAATATACCAAAATGAGATCTCTGAATGATTTCATGTACATACTTGAATAAATAAAAAATTTATTACTAAAATTTTATATTTTATTCCATGTTTTTAAATGTAATTAGAGAATCATGTATGTATATAGTCTCACAAGAATACTAAACTATTTTATAATATTGGAAACAATATCTTATATCTCATTACAATAGAGTATAGTAACTTCAATCTCCAAGTTACTGGAGTCAGGGTGTTAAAGTTGGTATAAAAAAATGTTTAACATATATACCTAGGGAACTAGATTTAGGAAAACATATATTATAGAACAAAAACATATAAAAAATTCTTGGTATAATTATAAGTATATAGTAGTATCATAAAGTTTTGTTAAAATAGAGAATTTGTGCCTTCCTAGAAATTACACCACTGTCTTGATAATAGAATGTGGATGAAACAATAGCACAAAAGAACTTATGTGTAAACACTCTAAAAATGTTGATTGAGTACCAACTTTATCTTCACTAAATGATCGATAAGTATGCCTAAGACTAAACACTAGGATAACAACTCATATGGGTTTTTATTTGGTTGATTCACAAGCTCTTCATGAACCATTATGGAAGATTTAAAAATATTTTTTTTGGTTTGAAGATATTAAAAATGATACTAAACATAGAAATTTGAGATTTTATATGAATAATATTCAATTTATGTTAGGTATTACAACAAATTTGGAATTATACACTATGATTTATAATGTTAGGATCTAATCTATTACATGAAATTGTTTATAAATATCACATAATGGAAGGAATGTAAAATGTATCAACACTAGTAGTCAATGTAAGTATCTCCTTCGTGAACAAGTAAAAAAACCCTACTGTTATATCTATGTATATTATGACTATACTAAGACCATCTAATCATGTAATTACCAATAATTTTTCTTGTATGGAGCAACATATTGCTTCAAAACATGATTCGTTGAAGATGGAAAACTTTATGTGGAAACAATGTCCATAATTTAGTGGAACTATTAATCCATTAAATATTTAATAGTGGATCAAGTTCCTTTAAAATATATTTATTGATTTTAGTAGTGTGAAATGGATAAGTTTTTTCTCATGGTGTATTATTTAAAGGGAGATTCGGCTCAATGGTGTCCATTGATTCAAAATAAAAATTAGGAGGATGATATAAAGAGAATAAAATAGAATTATTTTTAGGAAATACTATTTGGAAAATAATTTCTTCATGAGGAACCAGATGATATGAATAAACAATTCCTACATCTAAGAAAAAATGAAGAGGAAAGTGTTGTTGAGTATGATGATAAATTTACATGATTAACAAGGCATGTTATGGACTATGTAGATAATTCAAGAATTAATATCGAGTATTTATTTTATGGGATTAAGTTAATAATATGAATTGATATATTCTCTTATATATTTTAAACATATGATGATATGGTATCATGTTCTATCATAATGTAGAAACAATTAACCAAGTCTTATATTTTCAAAGGAAATTATGGAAAAAAGAGGATGGTTGATCCCCAAGAAAATTGAAATGTGATGAAATTAAATAAGGGATGGAAGGAACTTCTAACATGCGATAATTATAGAAGGAAATATCTTTGAACTTTCATGAAGGAAATTATACTTTTCTTAAAGTGTGGAAACAAAATGACATCAGGTGTGTGAATTATAGGGAAATAATGTATCCACCAATGTATAATGTTTCGAAAGATAGGAGATCCAGTAGTACACAAATAGATTCATCAATAATAAAGGTAATTTATCTCATAAAAATAAATGGGCGGTTTAACTAATATTATATGATCTATGATTATGAGGTTAAATTTAAAAAAGATATAGTTGCAGGTACATTGATAAAATCCCCAAATGTAGCAAATGCTTTATTTGATTCTAGAACTTCACAATCTTTTATACATTTCATGTCTTTCAAAAAAGTTAGAAATTTATCTAGAACATTATAAATAGAGTTTCATAAGATGACTCGTAGTGAAGAACTTATTATAAAAATTATATGTTATCAATTTCCCATTTTGACACATATAGATACACTATTTTTTAAAATGTATATTATACCATTATTTGGATTTTCTATAATCCTGGATTTAGGGGTTAATTAGTTTTAAGGATTTAAGAATTAATATATAAAGACTAAAATAATCTACATTAAACTAGTATTATTATTATTTAATGTTTAAAGTATTTTTTCACTTCAATGGGTGTTATTTTTACATTTTTTAAATTAATGTATTACTTCTTTAAAATATTTTTTATTTATATTCAGTATTAACTCAAAAAGTAGTAATCGTTTTTTAGATATGTTAAATGTATTTTCTTTATTTTATAGGTATTATGATCTATTGAAGGTTAATTTGTATGATTAATGTATTAGAAAATCCTTTTAATCATTTGTTGTTAAAATTAGTTGAGGAAACTGATTAAAATTATCAATAAAAATGTATAAAAAATAACTTATATTATATCATGTTCTTTATATTAATATTAAAATAATTCCTCAAATACAAGAAAAGGGTCTTTAAATAAAAATCTTATAATATTAATTTCATTTTTGATGAATTGGTGTGTTATATTTACACCTTGATGGTTTATGGGTTTGTGGTAATTAAATTTCTCGTGATCATGTCCTTTATCGCTCTCTATTACTCTTAATACATTTTTATTCACCTCAATGTACATATTTTTACTTCCCAATAATTTTCCCATTATATGGGAACCCAATTATTTATTGTTTCAGGTATCCTTTATTCTTCCCTCTTCCCTTTTTCAGAGGAATTTTTATTAATCCTTTATACGATATGATTTTTCAACAAAGGTATTTTTAAATATTGAACCCTTGATTATCAATAGTTAAAAACTAAAATTGTGTGGTAACAATTTATTTAATATGGTAGAATGTAACACCCTAAATGATCAGGCTAAAATAATAATAATCTTAATAGTTGTAATGGTTGAGACCCTCATGGTCCATCCCTTTACCGATTTCCAGATCCTAAGGGAGGCGTCTCGGTGGTAGGACGTCATTTTGGTGCGACACGATCTGTGTGTCACCAATCGGTATGACCGATCGGTGTGCGACCAATCGATGTGACACGATCGGTGTATCACTGATCGGTGGGATAGGATTGGTGTGCCACTGATCGGTGCGACACGATCAGTGTGTCACCGATAGGTGCGACATGATCGGTGTGTCACCGATCGGTATGACCGATCGGTGTGAGACCGATCGGTATGACCGATCGGTGTGAGACCGATCGGTGTGACATAATCAGTGTGCAACCGATTAGTGTGACACGATCGGTGTGTCACTGATCGGTGGGACACGATCGGTGTGTCACTGATCGGTGCGACCGATCGGTGTGTCACTGATTGGTTTGACCGATCGGTGTGTGACAGATCAGTGTGACATGAACGGTGTGTCACCGATCGGTGTGACACGGTAGGTGTGACATGATCGGTGGGACACGATCGGTGTGTCACTGATCGGTGCGACATGATCGGTGTGCCACCGATCAGTGCGACACAATCGGTGTCGCACAGCCTTGTCAAGTTTTTCTTCTACAGTATTTCCCATAATACTACTTTTAAACCTTTTTTTAACTTTTTTGAAATGGTTCAAGGCCGTTTTTAGCCCCATAATCAATGTTTAAATTCCTAAGAGTGGAGAGACCCTCAACGGACCCAGTTGTGTGTCCGTGTAATGTTCCCCACTGTTTAAATAAAATCCATTAAAGTCACAGCTATTACCTCCTTTTCCCGATGAGAGTTATTAAGTAATAATTAATCCTGTCATGTGTAACCACCCAACTGCGTAGTGAAACCACGATCCGCCTTTAAAACCACCGAAGATCTTGATATCCAGTAATGACCGGGCTCATCTATTTATCACACTAGTTTTCCTCCTTTTCTTATGCTTGACCGGGTTTGCTCTTCCATTGGAGCGTTTGGAGTTTCCTTTATGAGGATTGTGGAGCGCCTGTGCTGGAGCTTTATGCTCATCCTGGGAGTCCCCAGAGTTCCTCCCCTATAAGTCGTTGTTTCCTCTGGAAATGGGGATGACCTTGTTTGTTTAAGGTTTAAACATTCCAATAGGTTTCTAACGGGTTTATTCGCAGAACCCGAAATATCCAATGATTCTATATCCATTTGTACCTACTTTCCAAAGATAGGTGATCATTAGTTGTGGACCGATGAGGCTTAAGAATTTGCGTTGGTCGAGAGGATGGGAGGTCGAACTCATCACACCTTTTGGGGGGGAATTATTGTCTACTTAGGGACTCTCTTTATATATTTGAGTTATGTTCATGAATCCTTATTAAATTACCAAGTACAAAAATGAGTTTTCCTTTAGATATGACAATCAATGATTAATATGTATGAGATTTATAGAATCTTTTATATCTATTTAAGGTTATTCATCGATAGAGAATAATCTATATTTGTTAGAGATTCTCGTTCAATGGTATCCTTCAACACATTATATAGAAATCTATTTGTCATTATGATAACTATACTGGTTTTAAAGCCACTCAGCGGGGCACTTGAAGTTTATTGTCATTCATAAGGACATGGATTATTTCAGAGTTGGGATCGTACCCGCAGATGGGCTACCTATGTATCCTTGTTAGAAAAGGAATCAGAACCCACGTAGTTCGAGTGAAGAAGTATGAGGTCTATACATGATTGATGGCCCACAGAAAGATTTCATAATTACTTTTACTCTCTAAGCTCACGTGAGTCCTGATCGGTTTGAGAAACAAGGGGTATTAGTAAAACCTGAAGATTGTGCCACGAAAGATGCAATCATAAGAAATAATGTGGGGCTTATATATGTATGACTTCCCAGATAGATGAGGATTGGGATTTACTTCAGGGATGAAACCCAGGAACAAGCTCCATAAAGGTATATGTGCTTTATGGATATTTAGATACTTAACTTAGGGCTTACTCCTGAGAAGAATTCCCAAATTAGAGGGGACTTAATATTGGGTTTTATTCCAAAGAAGGAAGCCCAGATCAAAAGAAATTAATACTGGGGACTACTCCTAAAAAGGAGGCCTAGGTTAAGTGGACTTGAGACTTTGGGGCATACTCCTGGGTAGGATGTCCATGTTTATGGAAAATTATGATTGGGGCTTACTCCTAAGTAGTATTCCCATATTAATGGAATTTGAGATTGGGGATTACTCCTGAGGAGGATGCCCATATTAAGGGAACTTGGACTGGGACTTATTTTTTAAAAGGAGGCCCAGGTTAAGGAACTTGGACTGGGACTTATTCTTAAAAAGGAGGCCCAGGTTAGGGAACTTGGGGCTTACTCCTAAAGAGGATTCCCAGATTAAAGATCTTCTCATATTAATGGATGAGGATGAGTGAATGAAATCTCTCACCTTAGTGACATAAATATATATAAATCACTTAGGTTTTGAGAGATGTTCCACATAATTCCTTTCAGATAAGAAAGCCAATAAAATAACCATGCCAAAAATGTCTTTGAAGAGGGTTTTGAAGGCTAAATCTTGAAGAGGATAGGTGTATTTGAAGAAAAGAGTTGAACAAGTGGGAGGGGCACCCAAAAAGAGGTAGGCATGCAAGTCCTGTTGGGGCATGCAAGTACTGGTCACGCAAGTATACTTGCGCGACACATGTGTACTTGCGCGATGGTTAACCCATAGGATAATACTTGGGAGAGACATGGCTCAAGCCCTTAGTATTATCCCTAAAGGCTTCCAAAAGTGTGGCGCGCAAGTTTTGTTGAAGGGATAAGGTGGCGTGCAAGTTTCTTCATTTCTCTTAAGGGTTAGACACTTAGGCGCACAAGTGTTGATGAATTTCAACACTTAGGCCTTGTTCTCCCTCTTTAGATCTTCCATTCTAGGTAAGAAATTTTCTTAGAAGTGTTCGGAAGACTTCAAGTAGAGACTAGGGCACTGAGATCTTAAATCTGACTTTTGGAATTTTCTGTCCTCGAAATGGGGGGCCCACAAGGGGTATTTATAGGCCATTGAAGACCTTGAGCAAAAATAAAATAGGGTGCGCAAGTCACCTACACGACCAATATGTGTTGTGAAAGTATACTTGTGTGACCATGATGAAACTTGTGTGGAGCATGTGTAAACAAATCCTTGTTCATGACTTTGTACATTTTTGATGTTTCTTCAAAGGATGAATCGTTTTATGCTAAGGTATTCCCCTTTTTCAGTCAGTATACTCTGTGATGGAAAGTAGCATCAACATTTGTGCATCCTCAGTTCTTGGGGCATGGAGAAAGACTTCATCGTTGATCATCCAGGTAGGGTTTTCCTTCGTCTCTCTTTACTGTGTATCATGCGGGGAGGGTATGCTATTTTTTTCTGTGGTATGGATGAAACCAAACATTAATGAAGATAAAAACGGACTTTTAAAGAATGAAGGGGTGGTGTGATCAATGTTTTTGATGTATTTTCCTTACATTTGATTATTTATGTTGTGAATTGTGCGGGCCTATGCCCACTGAAAATCATGGATGTTGGTGGTCTTTCTTTGTGCATTAATGAACCTCTGTCCTCTGTGATGATTGAATGGCTCCAACATGGGAATTTGGTAAATCACGTAAACTCGGCCGATTAAATGAATGTCCAGTGAACAATAATCCTTGTGTGATCACCCCGGTTAACCAATAGAAAGAAGAACCTAATGAATAATATGCTTGAATCTGGAAGTTTCTCCACTCTGTTTGGTAGTAGGTGTGTTTTCCTGTAAGATACTTATGAGGTGATGTGGATGAGTATGGGATCCTCTATTGTGTTACGATTATTGGTTGTGAATCTGAAGCCGTGTGGGGTTGTATCTCGAGGCTTTGTTTGGTTCCAGTACTTTGAGGGATCTCAATGATCCCTTTGTTGTTGTGACTTCACAAGAGAACTGGGTGTGAATGCTTAAATTTTTGTTTGGTTGTTTCTCTTTCTCTGGATTGTAGGTATATCAGTTAGTTTCCCAGTATTTCAGAATTCACTTAAATGGGATCACTTTAACATGAAAACAAGAATGGTTTAAATGGGGAATTGGTTTTGGGAATGAGTTGTGACTTGTTCGTGAGTGTTGTGCCTTTCTTTTATAAATGAATAATAATGAGGGTGTTTGTGCTTAGGTTGGTTTTGGAACCCCTAGGTTGGGATGAGTGCTTCATACCTATACATATATTTGTAGTTTTTATGTTTCTTATTCGCGCCCCACCCATGTTTAGCACTTCGTGCCAAACACCCCCATTTCAGGGGGGAGGGTGTTTTTTCCAACACTCCTATGAGTGGTTATTATCTCCTTTTCTACTCCATTTCCCGAATATCCCAAGATTCATCGGGTAGTCTGTGATGGATTGATGTCTATTATAGCCCAAGGTTCATCGGGCAGGATAGTTGTGGTGGTCGGCCCAGGTGTGTGCGGGCAGGTTGTTCCCAAGTGTCTTCGGGATGAGGCCCACATGTCTTTGGGCATGGAAGTAGTTGTTCTGGCCCAGGTGTTTGCGGGCGGGGTTATGCATGGGTGTTGTGGCCTAGGTGTTTGCGGGTAGGATGTGTGGTTGTGACCTAGGTGTGTGCGGTCAGGGTGTGGCTGTGGGACTACGGAGAGAATGGTGGGAGAGGTTCGATGTATAGGATGTCTTCAATAACCAGTAGGGAAGTGGCGCGGGGTACCCAACATCGATGTGTTATTACTATTATATTTCTTGACTTGCATTATTTGGGGATTGTGCCTTGGTGAGGCTTGGGTGGTCAGTTTTCCTGGCTAGGTGTTTCAGTTATCTCTTTTCTCATGGGGAATTAGAATGCCTCCCCACTTGTGCACGAGAGCTGTTGGTTTCCCTACTGAGTATACTTGTATGCTCACCCTATGTATATAAAACTTCTTTCAAGTTTCTAGGAGGACTTCAGGGATCATGCAGGGTCGTACTAGTCCAGACGTTGGGACAATTGTTGTTTCTATTTTTAATTATTTTTGGTACTTCCTTTTGGGGGTTTCTTTTACTTTTGTATCATTTTTTTACTTTTGGAACATGCATATGGGAATGGTTTGTTTTGTATTTACCTGTATTTCCACTTTTGGTGTTGTTGGTATTTACTATCTTATCTCCCAATCTTATTAAAAAAAAGGTAATTCCTTCCATCTTGTTTGTGATTCTATACCCTTGGTGCTTGTCACCACTCCGGGACCTATTGAAGGCGGGTCTTGGGGGTCATTATCTCTCCTTCAACTTGATGAAGGAAGGGTCTAGCAACCTGTTGTCCCTTCCCTCATCTTGGTGAAGGCGGGTCATGACATAATGGTATCAAAGGAAGAGGTTTGGGGGATTGAGATATAGGATTGAGTCTGGGGTTAGGCACAGTGAGGGTTGCATGGGATGGTAGGGAAATAGTGTTGGGTGATCATGGTGCATGAAATAGGCCAGGGAAGACCAGCTAGGACATGGGATTTTAGGGCCCCCCGTGATCCAATGCAAGGACTCTAGGCCTACCGAACGACCAAGTGAGGATACACTGATTGCAGGGTAGAGACCCTAGGAAAGGTGCATGAATCATAATGACTTGTGTTCTTGTGTTTCTTGGGTATTTTGGGGATTGAAAATGAATAAGAAGTCTAAAAAAAATTTAAACTCAATCTTCCACACTACTCGGGCTTAGGAATTCCTTTGTTTAACTTGCAGTTACGGCACCCAGATGGTGACCACGGGTAGTACGGGCGATCTAGGCCCCAGAGGTTGATTTGTCTGATTGAAAGAGGGCTTACCGAGAGGAGGAAGACGATCAATGGAAGAGGACACTTTGTGCCTTTCAGCGGCAGACCCTCGGGAAGTACGAGGGTAGCATCTCAGACATGGAGACAGAGAGATGGCTATAGGAGCTAGTGATAGATTTCATCTTGATTCGAGCTCCGAAGGGATACCGGGTACCTCTGGCTATAAGCCAAATGTAGGGAGCAGCGTGTCAGTGGTGGATTCCTTATCTTGGGGAGAAGAGGGAGATTGAGGTTATGTGGGCTGACTTCGAGAAGGTGTTCCGGGAGGAATTCCTCTCTTCCACGATGAAGGCTAAGAAAAGGCAGGAGCTACTCTCCCTCCATCAAGGGACCATGCCACTGAGAGAGTTGGGGATCAAATTCAAGGATATCCTCCACTTTTCTCTGGACCTCTTTCCAAATGAGGAGTCTCGAGAAAGGTGTTTGGAAGAGGCACTTTGACCTCTCTCCAGTATGTTGTTACTCACTTCACCTTACTGACATACTTGGAGGTCCAGAAGAAGGCTGCAGTGGTGGAGAGGATGCACATGCTGGGAGGTGTATCGCGAGAGGGAATCCAGTTGGGCTCATTGAAAGGGAAGGACATCAGCATCAGGCCTCCAGCATCAGGGCCCTCTAGGTTCCAACCAGTAGGAAGCAGGCCTCAGTAGTTCCAGTTCCAATCTTCTGGTCCTCGCCCTTTCCTTTCGGGACTAGGACCAAGATGCTTCATCTGTGGAGGCCATGGGCACCTTCAGAATCAATGCTCAAACAGAATTCAGTATAGTGGGGGTGGGCAGGTTCAACGCTCACCTCAGCAGCAACCGTTTCCAACTAGGCCCTTTCAGCAGCAGTAGTAGGGGCAGGAAGCTCCCGCCCCTCTGAGACCAGACGTGGTGGGAAGAGGCTGACCCTAGGGTGCCCCTCAAGGACCTCGACCAGGGCATGGTCTGGGAGGTGGCCGATAGCCGAGTGGCAGAGGAGCTAGGGCATGGGCAGTTTCACGCTGTAGAGGCAGTAGTTCCAGCAAGTCCAGAAGTCATTCGAGGTACGATCATCTTGTTTAGTACTCTTGCCTATTCCTTGTTCGATACAGGAGCTTCGCACTCTTTTGTTGCACCCAGTCTGGCCCGTGCTCTGGTTTTAGACACTGAGAGACTTACAGTTCCCCTGGTGCAGAGCACGCCAGTCGGAGGTCAGACCGACTTTCTCTATGTTTTCCGAGGGTGTAGACTGATGATAGGGCCACATCAGTCTATCATGGATCTTCTACAGTTGCAGATACAACCATACGATGTCATCCTAGGCATTGACTGAATGTTCTTTGTATGTGCCATCATTGACTTCTTTCAAGGAAGGATCGTGTTTTCAGATTTGGGTAGCTGATGTATAACTTTCATCAATGAGAAGGGTTTCCAGAAAAGCAGCAGGCGAGAGGAGCCCCTCCTTTCCTTGTTAGCTAAACTATCAGTGGAGTCGGTGGATGCAGAAATGGTAGGAGTCCCAGGGATCGTCAGTGAGTTCATGGAAATCTTCCCTGAAGAAGTGGATACTCTAACCCCTCTATGTGATGTTGTGTTTGGGATAGACTTGCAACCTGGTTCCCATCCAATTTCGATGGCCCCCTACCTGATGGCGCCTTTTGAGTTGTGGGAGTTGTGGATTCAGATTGACGATCTGATGAATAAGGGTTTTGTTCGACCAAGTGTGTCACCTTGGGGTGCTCCTGTCTTGTTCGCAAAGAAGGAAGATGGTGGTCTCAGGATGTGAATAGACTATCGGAGACTGAATCAGGTAACGGTCAAGAACCGTTACCCTCTTCCAATGATAGACGATCTCTTTCACCAGCTGAGGGGAGCATGTTGGTTCTCTAAGATCAATCTATTGTCTGGATATCACCAGTTGAGGGTAAAGGAGGGATACATCTCAAAGACTTCCTTCATGTGTAGGTATGGACACTTTGAGTTTGTAGTCATGCCATTCAGTGTTACAAACACACCAGCTATGTTCATGGGACTCATGAAGTTTTTCTTCCGGGAATACCTAGATTGGTTCGTAGTCATGTTTATTGAAGACATCCTGATCTACTCAAAGTTAGAGGAGGATCACACAGAACACCTGATAATGGTTTTAGAGGTCCTCTGACAGCACCAACTCTATGGGAAATTGTCCAAGTGCAAGTTACGGACGCGAGAAGTGCACTTCCTTGGGCACGTAGTGTCCGAGCAAGGAATAGCGGTGGACCCATCTAAGTTAGAGGAAGTTGTTTCTTGGGAAGCACCCAAGATCATGACAAAAATTCGTAGTTTCCTAGGTTTGGCAGGTTACTACCAGAGGTTCGTGCCCAAATTCTCCCGAGTTGCAGCACCTTTCACAACCTTGACCAAGAAGGGCCAAACTTTCATGTGGAGTGGGCAGTTCGAGGCAGCCTTCAGCTATCTGAAGGGGAAGTCGGTTAGTGCCCTCGTGCTGAGGTTTCCAGAAGAAGGGGTAGCGTATGAGGTATTATGTGATGCTTCAGGACATGGCCTAAGGTGTGTGCTGATGCAACGGCAAGGGGTAATCTCTTATGGGTTTAGACAGTTACGTCCCCATGAGCGTAACTATGCCACCCATGATCTGGATCTTGCGGCAGTCGTGTTCGCACTAAGGTTGTGGCGGCATTACCTCATCGGGGAGCGCTTCGTGGTCTTCATAGATCACAAAATCTTGAAGTATATCTTCTCCCAATGGGACCTGAACTTATGGCAGCGAAGGTGGATGGAGTTCCTTCAGGACTACAACTTCGAGATTTCCTACAAATAAATAAAAGGGATTGTGGTGGATAATGCCTTGACCAGGAAGTCGTAGAAGAATGTGGTTCGAGATTCGGAAGATTCTTGGAAGGCGATGGAGGAGTTGGTTTCCCTGCACCTGGATGTAAGGGAGGAGGGTGGTAGAAGTTGTCTGTTTTAGAAGATAGTGCAATCCTCTCTCCTACGGCAGGTGGAGGAGTCTTAGTGGGGAGACATAGAGAGTGAAGTAATGTGTTACCAGTTTAACAATAGCGATGCTCTGGAAGGGTGGAAGGAGGATGGTCAGAATCAGATGCTTTTCAGAGGGAATTTGTTTGTTCCAGAGACGATGTGCGAGTGAGTTCTTGGTGAGTTCCACAACTCACCCCTAGTGGGGCATCAGGGAGTTTCCAAGATGTATCAGGGTCTGAGGAGTCAGTTTTGGTGGCTCGGGGTAAAGTGGGTGGTGGCAGATTTCGTGGCCAGGTGCCTAGTGTATCAGCAGGTGAAGGTTGAACACCATGTTCCAGGCGGTCTGTTGAAACCTTTAGAAGTCCCCGAGTGGAAGTGGGATGACATCTCGATGGATTTCGTCACAAGACTGCCCAAGGTTCAAGGAGGTTGTGATGCTATCTGGGTAGTGGTGGACCGTTTGACTAATTTGGCTCACTTTTTGGTGATCAAGGTGTTGGGTGTAGTGGATGCCTTAGCCCAGAGGTACGTGGATGAGGTGGTGCAGTTGCATGGAGTTCCAAGGTCCATATTTTTGGATAGGGATGCACGGTTTACCTCACAAGTCTGGAGAGGATTGCAGCCTACTTTTGGCACCCAGATGCTTCTTATCACTGCTTTCCACCCCCAGACCGATGGACAGATAGAGTGCACCATCCAGACAATGGAGTATATGCTACGGGCATTTATTCTGAACTCTAGGGGATCGTGGGTGCGACACTTGCTTCTGGTAGAGTTTTCCTACAATAATATTTATCACTCTACCATTGGCATGGCTCCATTTGAAGCTTTGTATGGAAGGCCATGTCGCTCACCCGTATGTTGGACCGAGGTTGGGGAAGCAGGTGTTCTTGGCCCAAAGGTGGTGCAGAGCACTACAGAGAAGGTTCAGCTTATACGGGAGAGGATGAAGGCGGCTCAGGACTGACAGAAATCATACACCGATATTAGGAGGAGACCCTTAGAGTTCGAGGTCGGGGACCACGTATTCCTGAATGTATCCCCTCGGCGTGGACAACAGAGGTTCGATAGGGGGAGTAAGCTTTCTCTTAGGTTCATCGGACCGTTCAAAGTACTACGGCGGGTCGGTGAAGTGGCTTATCAGCTAGCGCTACCGCCACCGCTACTGAGAATACATGAAGTGTTCCATGTGTCACAACTCCAACGGTATCAACATGATGATTCACACATCCTCGACTAGGGAAATCTGGACATCGAGGCCGACGTGACGTTTGTGGAAATACCTATGAGATTCGAGGATCATGAGGAGAAGGTGCTCCGTGGACAGACCATTCCCTTGGTTAGTGTGTAATGGAGGCATGACGGTCTCGAAGAGAGTACCTGGGAATGGGAGGCACAAATACGCGCCGAATACCCAGAGTTGTTTTGAGTTTTGTTTTGTTTTTTTTGTGCTTTTTGTGATGTAATGTTGACCTTGTTGGTTTATGAGGTGTTTTGTTTTCCTACCTTGCGAATGTTATGAAAAGTCCTGATATGTGGGGAAGGGAGGACTTGATCCCTAACCAAGATGCATTAAGGTGGATGCGATTAAACCCGTGCGGGTGAGTCAGTGCCACCCAAAGAGGACATTATCTTGACATGGAAGAAGGAACTCCCAGAACCATGTGTCAGGACTATATAGACCTTGAGTTCGGTGTGGCTGTTTGGGGTGGTTTATCCCCAAGGGGTATCTTTCGAGGAGAGTTTTTTAGACCCCTCTCTCCTCTTAAGGTCTAGCTTTGATTCTCTAGGACAAGAATAGTTTGAGAGGGATCTAATGTAATGGTCGAGACCCTCATGGTCCATTCATTTTCCAATTTCCGGATCCTAAGGGTAGCGTCTCGGTGGAAGGACGTTATTTCGGTGCGACACGATCGGTGTGTCACCAATCGGTATGACCGATCAGTGTGCAACCCATCGGTGTGACATGATCAGTGTCTCACCGATCGGTGCGACCGATCATTGGGACACGGTCGGTGTGTCACTGATCGGTGTGCGACCAATTGGTGCGACACAATCGGTGTTTCATCAATCGGTGTGACTGATCGGTGTGACACGATCGGTGTGTCACCGATCGGTTTGACCGATCGGTGTGTCACTGATCAGTATGACCAATAGGTGTTTCACCGATCGGTGTGACCGATCGGTACGACCGATTGGTGTGTGACCGAACGGTGTGACACGATCGGTGTGTCACCGATCGGTGCGACCGATCAGTGTGTCACCAATCGATGTGACCGATCGGTGTGACAGGATCGGTGTGTCAGCGATCGGTGTGACCGATCGGTGTGTGACTGATCGGTGTGTCACCCATCGATGTCTCACCGATCAGTGGGACACGATCGGTGTGACACCATCAGTGGGACACGATCGGTGTGTCACTGATAGGTGGGACATGATCGGTGTGCCACCGATCGGTGCAACATGATTGGTGTCACAGAGCCTTGTCGAGTTTTTCCTCTATATTTTTTCCCATAATGCTACTTTTAAACCTTTTTTTAACCTTCTTTAAATGGTTTAAGGCCTTTTTTAGCCCCATAATCAATGTTGAAATTCCTAAGAGTGGGGAGACCCTCAACGGACCCAGCTGTGTGTCCGTGTAACGTTCCCCACTGTTTATATAAAATCCTTTAAAGTCACAGCTGTTACCACCTTTTTCCGATGTGATTTATTAAATAACAATTAATCTCATCATGTGTAACCTCCCAACCGTGTGGGGAAACCAAGATCCGCCTTTAAAACCGCCGAAGATCTTGATATCCAGTAACGCTCGGGCTCATGTTTTTATCGCACTAGCTTTCCTCTTTTTCTTCTGCTTGGCCAGGTTCACTCTTCCCTTGGAGCATTTGGATTTTCCTTTTCGAGGATTGTGGTGTGCCTGTTCTGGAGCTTTCTACTCATCCTTGTAGTCCCCAGAGTTCCTCCCCTGTAATCCGCACATCCTCAATTCTTGGCGCATGGAGAAAGACTTCATCGTTGATCATCCAGGTAGGGTTTTCCTTTGTCTCTATTTACTGTGTATCATGCGGGGAGGGTATGCTATTTGTTTCTACGGGATGGATGAAACCCAATATTAATGAATATAACAAATGGAATTTTAAAGAATGAAGGGGGGGTGATCGATGTTTTTGTTGTATTTTCATTACCCTTGATTATTTATGTTGTGAATTGTGCGGGCCTATTCCCACTGAAAATCATGGTTGTTGGTGGTCTTTCTTTGTGCATTAATGAACCTCCGTCCTCTGTGATGATTGAATGCCTCCAACATGGGAATTTGGTAAATCATGAAATCTCGACCGAATAAATGAATGTCCAGTGAACAAAAATCCTTGTGTGATCACCCCGTTTAACCAATAGAAAGAAGAACCTAATGAATAATATACTTGAATCTGGAAGTTTCCCTACTCTGTTTGGTAGTAGGTGTTGTAAAGACCCGTAAATTCCAAGGAAATTTTTTTCTTAATTTTCTTTGGAATTTTACAAGAACGCAGTTTCTGACGGCACCTGATTCCGAGGCCCGGTGTGCCCGGAATCATTTTCCGAAGTTTGGCTCGGGTACATTCAGTGAACGGACGAGTGGGTTTTTCTAACTTTTGAACCGGTGCTCGGAATCGAATTCTGAGGGCACCGATGGAATCGTAGCGCCAGTAATTGCTTAGAAACGCCTCTTCTGGAGTTGTGTTTGCTCGGGTGTGGTTTTTAATTTTTGGGCTTAAAGTTAAGAAATAAAATAAATTGTACGACAAACCTTATTTTATTTCACTTAAGCCGCTTGAAAGCCACTTGAAGCCACTTAAAGCAGCTTAAGCTGAGTAGATGCGGATAGGGTGCTATCCAGAAATATCCTACCCTCTTGGTAGGATATTTGTGAGGTGGGGCCCGCACGAGCCCCACCGTTTCTTTCCGCTAAGTAACGCACCCGCGAAAACCCGTCATTATTAAAGTCAACTGACACGTTTTCTAATTTTCTTAACGCACCAATTAATTGGGCGGTTTTATTTGTTGAATTAATTGGGCGGTTTTATTCGTTGAATTAATTCGATGAATTAATTTAATCGTTTCTTAACCTGTTTTCAATCCGTTGGCGTAATAATAAAATAAGACCAACACACGACTTCTGGAAAAATGCTCGTTGAGAGGTTTTGACAACTTTGTGCCTTCATCCTCCTTCGCGAAGAACACGAAGAACGAGAAGAACGTGAAGAACATCGTCACCCTCAGAGATTGATGACGCTTCTTCCGAGACGTTCTTCCCCGCAACGATCTCCGATCACCAACTGCATAAGGTTCTAGAAATTCGGAGTCCACGACGATGCGACGCCCTTCCGCGACGATGCTACGCCCTTCCGCGACGACGCGACGCCTTTCCGCGACGCGACGATCGCCTCCTTCCGCGACGATCAAATCTGCGAAGAACGCGCGTGCGATGACTTGACGAGGTAGGGGTTGTTGTGAATATTTTATATTCCTGTGAACGTTTCTTTAAAATTAAAGAACCGGATTCATATGAACAATTTTAATTTATTAAAATTGTTGTTTCATGTGTTGAATATTTCTCCCGTTGTTATTAACTAACGCGGAGGGTGCGGGCCAAACGAACACGGCTCGACAACCCTCCACCATTCTTCGTGGTGGTGCGGATTTGGCGGGCGAAGACAAAACGTGACGCAAGGGCAGTTTGATGATCCCGCAGTGAAGAACAGAACCCGGGAGGGACAACAGCGCAGACGGGAAGGAAAACGGACCACCGGAGCAACTCCGGTGGCCTGCAATAGGCGGCGGCGGCGCGGCGACGCCGGAAACCGGCAGCGGCGGCGCGCCGCCGGAGGGTTGGCGGCCGGCGCATCCGCCGTCGGTGTCAATTAGAGGCGGGCGGGGACACCCCGCTCCGCGATTCGGCTCGGCCATGCTGGCCGAGCCGCGGCCGGCCGGTCGGGCCGGACCGAGCCGGACCGAGCCAGACCGAGCTGGACCGAGCCGGACCGAGCCGGGCCGGGCCCAGCAGGGTTAGACCCGGGTCGGCCGACCCAGGGGGGGTCGGGCCGGGTCGCCCCGGGGCCACACCCCCCGTTTTCGGACCACTTTCGGTCAAATGCCTATAACTTGAGCTACGGGCCTCCGAACGACGCGCCGTTAGTGGCAACGCGATCCTTGGATCGAGAAGGTCGTTTCGGTATATCGCACTCAAGGTTTCAGATTACATTGGGTTCGTCCGGGTTGCTTCGTACACGAAACCAACCAGGTTCTCGGAGCGGAAACGCTCATATCTTGAGCTACAAACGTCCGATTGACGTGCTGTCAGCTTTGATGGATACCTCTAAGGGAGACGGATCTTTTGGCTTACTCCGCTCGAGGTTTGGACGCATTTGGATTACGGTCGGGTTGGTTTTAACTTAAAAACCAACCGGGCCCCCGGGACGAAAAAGCCAATAACTTCCAGACCGGGCGTCTGATTGACGCCCCGTCTGTTGCGTTGCGTTCCTGTTGACGATACGGAACTTT
Source organism: Viscum album (assembly GCA_963277665.1). Lineage (NCBI taxonomy): Eukaryota > Viridiplantae > Streptophyta > Magnoliopsida > Santalales > Viscaceae > Viscum > Viscum album. The sequence goes on along the minus strand of OY728161.1, from coordinate 2,104,122,389 downwards.
TGGCATCCTTCGCCCGAGTTTTGGATATAGTTGGATAGTGGCCGGGTTGAATCACACCCAAAATCCAACCAGGTCCCTGGAACAGAAAAGATGATACCTTTCTGACAGGACGTCCGTTTGACGAACCGTCAGCGGCGTTGGTGATCTCGTTGAGAAACGGTCCCTATGAGTATACCCTATGAGAGTTCGGGGTACAATTGAGATACGTCTGGGTTGGTTCTCACATGAAACCAACCGGGCCCCGGGGATGAAAAGGCTAATAACTCACAGACCAGGCATCCGATTGATGCGCCGTCTGTTGCGTTGAGACCCCTATGACGAGGCGGTCCATTGAGATACTTCTTTGTGGGAATTTGTGATACATGGAGTATTGACCAGTAGCTCGTGGAGCGGACCCTCCCGGAGATGAGCGTTCGGAGTATGGAGACCGTGTAGCCGGCTGAGACCTGAAGACTGCTTGACCGACTCGACTTAGAGTGAGTCGACTAGCCCAGTGGACGGAGCGCCCGGTATTTGGAGATAGACCCATGACGGACGAAGCGCCCGGTAGTTGGCTGCAGACCCACGATACTCGACAGGAGGAGTACCTCTGTAGGCAATTAGGGGGAGCGCCCGTTATTTGGCGACAGACCCACAGCAGATGGAGCGCCTGGTAGTTGGCCGCAGACCCGCGTTACTCGACAGGAGGAGTACCTCAGCAGTCTTAGGTTAGTGAGCAGTACCTCGGAGTCATGAAAGGACCACTGTACACTCCAGAGACGGAGCTCTTCAGCAGTTATGGTTTCGATAATGAAAATCCTGGTTTGAGCTGAGTCAATGACCTTTGTGTTTACCTCATGATTGAGATGAGTTACTTGATAACTTAGGTATATATATGGGAATATACCTGGGTAGTGGTTATCCGTTGATTTCACAATCCTTGTGTTTCATCATGATTGAGATGGGATACATGATAACTTAGGTATATGTATGGGCATATATCTAAGTAGAGGTTATCTGTTGAGATATTCTTGTGGTTATCCTTGTTGGTTTAGTGAGACCTTGAGGGTCTCGGGGTCCCTACTTAGTATCATTATACCCACCCCTTCATGGGCTATGCCCGCACCACGTTGTGTTGGTTGCAGACGACAGACAATGCTGACGGAGGCCGAGTGTTCAAGGACTGGTTAGTACCCGGAGGTGGACTACACAACGAGTCAGTACCCGGAGGTGGACTACACGATGAGATGACACACAGAGGAGGTTGACGGACGAGAGCGTGGAGGAGGCTATCTGTACCTACCCTTCAGGTAGGATCCGTAGTGGACGACCAGGAGCTGCGCTATCTTAACCTACCCTTCAGGTAGGATCTGAGGAGGATGACCCAGGAGCTGCTTCCATCTTCCAGCTGTTTGTCTTTTTGCTGTTGTACCTTGTTCAGTTGTAGTTGTACTTTCTTTTGGGTTTGTATTCTGGCCCATTTACTTTTCAGCATTTCTTTTGTACTTAGTGTTTTGCTTCCGGTTGTACTCTGTGGTGTTTTGTTTACTTTTATAAAGGCAATGCCTTCCCAGTTATCTGGATTTACGCCTTCGGTGCTAGTCGCCAGCCCCTGGCCTATGGAAGGCGGGCTTGGGGTAGTCACAGCACAGGCCCCGAGGACGGGTCGTGACAAATTGGTATCAAAGGGGTTCGGTTCTACCGTAGAACTTATAACTCTGATGTTTCTTTCTGTGAATCAATAGTGTTAAGAGTACCGAGTGTGGTTTTCAGTTCAGGGAGTCCAGTGTTGGTGCGGGCGGCCGACGTATCCATACACCAGGACCCTGACAACTGATTTACAACTTTGTGCACGAAAACACTGATTGCGTATGTGTTTTCCAGAAGTTTTATTTAAATGTCAGCTCAAACCAGGTAAGATCACCAGGGATAATCTTTTGACTGTATCACGTTGTTTCTTTCAGGATGCCTCCCCGTGGACGACCAGCTAGAGCCCCGAGAGTTGTACGTACTGACAGCCCACCGAGCGACGAGGCCTCACTACAGGGCCCTATCCCAGTTGAGGCACCAGCGGAGGCACCAGTGGTACTACTACCCGTTGGGCCTCCGATGCCACCATCCCCAGGAGTAGAGGATGCACATCGATTGAGCGCACTACATGAGTTCTAGTTCCAGAGGCCACCCAGGTTCCAGGGAGGGACGGACCCGCAGGTGGTTGAGGATTGGCTGGAGGCTGTGGTGAGAGTCTTCAGGCTAGTGGGGATGCCGACAGATTTCATGGTGATCCTTGCTGCCAGCCTTCTTCAGGCAGCAGCAGGCAGATGGTGGAGCCTGATGCTTCAGATGCATGACGAGGTGACACTTCTATGGGCAGGCTTCGAGAGTCTGTTCCGGGTAGAGTTTGTACTAGCCACCCTTCGAGCGGTGCGTATACAGGAGCTACTTCAGCTGCGGCAGGGCAGCATGTCAGTGGAGAAGTACTCAGCAAGATTCACAGACCTCTCGCACTACTCCACAGATATGGTACAGGACCCGTTCTTCAGGGATCGAACCTTCGAGTAGGGGCTTAGGCGAGAGATTAGAGCTTCTGTTGTTTCTCACAGCATTCTGACGCAGATAGGGGTTTTGGAGAGAGCCCTCTTAGTGGAGAGTTTCCTTGCTGAGCAGTCTCCAGCAGCAGGACCCTCCACTAGCCGGCTTGCGGCAGAGTCTTCTGCAGCAAGTAGTAGACAGATGACGCAGAGGTCCAAGAGGACCAGACCTACCGGTGGCCGACAGCATGACTCAGGTTCAGTTTTGCGGGGAAACCAGGGTCGAGTCAGAGCCATACGTGCCGAGAGTGGACAGTGTTACTCCTGCGGCAGAATTGGTCACATGGCACGTGACTGTCCGACCCGCCATGCAGATGACTAGCAGTTAAATGAAGAACCTCTGAGGCAGAGGCGGAGGTTCGATCAGGGCGGACCGCTAGGAGTAGGCGACCATAGTAGAGGAGATGGTCGTGCAGCTGGAGGTGGACGACGCTTCAGGGTTTTACCACCCCCACCACCAGGAGGCCCACCCCGATCGCAGGGGACAGGAGGACATGGGAGAGCTCAGCTTCAGGCAGCTGAGGCCTACGGTCATGGAGCTCCGAATGCAGATGGACAGGAGCGGGACTAGCTTCCGACCTGGAGGCTATTGATCCTGTTGCTTCTAGTTTTGTTGATGTTTGTCTGTAATTGCTTTGTGCATTTTTACTATGAGCTGCAATAATGAAAAGACACTTATCTTTGTAAAGTTTTCTTTCCTGTCCTTATTGTTTGGTTGATACTGAGTGGTCCCGGTTAAGACTGTTGACATGACCCTCACTTTCAAGTTTTCTACTAAAGGAGACCTAATGACCACACACTGATGCCGATAGTGTGACTCAACCCTTGGAGGCGAGAGTGACAATTGGATCTCTTGGTAGTTACGTCGAGGCCTTACGACGTCATCCATGGCATGAATGCACCATTCATGTCAGTATTGACTGTATTAGGCAACGAATGTAGTTCATCCAAGGGATGAGACCGGATTTCTCTTATCAGCAAAGATGAAATCATAGCAGCTCTTGTGAGACTAGAGAAGGTCCAGGTCATCCAAGAGAAGATGAGGATGGAACGGGGCCAACAGAAGCCTTATGCTGACAGGATTTGGAGGCCTCTAGAGTTCGAGGATGACCATCACGTCCTTATACGAGTCTCACCTCGACGAGGTTTATGGAGATGTGGCCAGGGAGGCAAGTTATCTCCGAGGATCAACGGACCTTTCTTGGTCCTCAGCTGGGTAGGCGAGGTGGGTTACCACTTGACCCATCCACCTCAGTTTCACTAGGTGCACGACGTTTTCCAGGTATCTCAACTCAGGAGATACATGCTCGACCCTTTGCATATTATCGACCATGAGGAGCGGGATAATGACGATGGGGTTACTTCCACGGAGGTTCTAGTGGGGATCAAGGATCGACAGGAGCGGATCCTACGGGGATGATCTATTCCTCTGGTGCACTTTCTTTGGTAGCACGGAAACCTCCAGGTGAGCACATGGGAGCGGAAGGCTCAGATGCGTGCTCAGTACCGCCTTTGTATCCCTAAGTTTGTGGTGAAGCTTTACGGGGACGTAAAGCCCTGTGGTGGGAGTAATGTAAAGACCCATAAATTCCAAGGAAATTTTTTTCTTAATTTTCTTTGGAATTTTACAAGAACGCAGTTTCTGACGGCACCTGATTTCGAGGCCCGGTTTGCCCAGAATCATTTTCCGAAGTTTGGCTTGGGTACGTTCAGTGAACGGACGAGCGGGTTTTTCTAACTTTTGTACCGGTGCTCGGAATCGAATTCTGAGGGCACCGATGGACTCGCAGCGCCGGTAATTGCTTAGAAACGCCTCTTCCGGAGTTTCGTTTGCTCGGGTGTGGTTTTTAATTTTTGGGCATAAAGTTAAGAAATAAAATAAATTGTACGACAAACCTTATTTTATTTCACTTAAGCCGCTTGGAATCCACTTGAAGCCACTTAAAGCAACTTAAGCTGAGTAGCTGCGGATAGGGTGTTATCCAGAAATATCCTACCCTCTTGGTAGGATATTTGTGAGGTGGGGCCCGCACGAGCCCCACCGTTTCTTTCCACTAAGTAACGCACCCGCGAAAACCCGTCATTATGAAAGTCAACTAACGCGTTTTCTAATTTTCTTAACGCACCAATTAATTGGGCGGTTTTATTCGTTGAATTAATTGGGCGGTTTTATTCGTTGAATTAATTCGATGAATTAATTTAGTCATTTCTTAACCTGTTTTCAATCCGTTGGTGTAATAATAAAATAAGACCAACGCACGACTTCTGGAAAAATGCTCGTTGAGGGGTTTTGAAAACTTTGTGCCTTCATCCTCCTTTGTGAAGAACGCGAAGAACGCGAAGAACGCCGTCACCCTCGGAGATTGACGACGCTTCTTCCGAGACGTTCTTCCCCGCAACGATCTCCGATCACCAACTGCTTAAGGTTCTTGAACCTCAGAGTCCGCGACGACGCGACGCCCTTCCGCGACGACGCGACACCCTTCCGCGACGACGCGACGCCTTTCCGCGACGTGACGATCGCCTCCTTCCGCGGCGATCAAATCCGCGAAGAACGCGTGTGCGACGACTTGACGAGGTAGGGGTTGTTGTGAATATTTTATATTCCTGTGAACGTTTCTTTAAAATTAAAGAACCAGATTCATATGAACAATTTTAATTTATTAAAATTGTTGTTTCATGTGTTGAATATTTCTCCCGTTGTTATTAACTAACACAGAGGGTGTAGGACAAACGAACACGGCCCGACAACCCTCCACCGTTCTTCGTGGTGGTGCAGATTTGGCGGGCGACGACCAAACGTGACGCAAGGGCAGTTTGATGATCCCGTAGTGAAGAACGGAACCCGGGAGGGACAACGGCGCAGACGGGAAGGAAAACGGACCTCCGGAGAAACTATGGTGGCCTGCGGAAGGCGGCGGAAGCACGCCACGCCGGCAACTGGCGGCGGCGGCGCGCCGCCGGAGGGTTGGCGGCCGGCGGATCCGCCACCGGTGTCAATTAGCGGCGGGCGGGGGACACCCCGCTCCGCGATTCGGCTCGGCCACACTGGCTGAGCCGCAGCCGGCCGGTTGGGCCGGACCGAGCCGGACCAAGCCGTGCCGGGCCCAGCCGGGTCGCACCTAGTTCGGGTCGACCCGGTTCAGCCGACCCAGGGGGGTCATGCCGGGTCGCCCCGGGCCCAGACCCCTCGTTTTCGGACCACTTTCGGTCAAATGCTCGTAACGTGAGCTATGAGCCCCCAAACGATGCGCCGTCGGTGGCAACGTGATCCTTGGATCGAGACAGTCGTTTCTGTATATTGCACTCTAGGTTTCGGATTACTTTGGGTTCGGCCGGGTTGGTTCGTACACGAAACCTATCGTGTCCTTGGAGCGGAAACGCTCATATCTTGAGCTACGGACGTCCGATTGATGTGCCGCCGGCTTTGATGGATACCTCTAAGGGAGAAGGATATTTTAGCGTTACTATGCTCGAGGTTTGGATGCAGTTGGAGTACGGACGGGTTGGTTTTAACTTAAAAACCAACCGGGCCCCCGGGACGAAAAAGCTAATAACTTCCAGACCGGGCGTCCGATTGATGCGCCGTCTGTTGCGTTGCATTCTTGTTGACGATACGGAACCTTTGGCATCCTTCACCCGAGTTTTGGATACAGTTGGATAGTGTCTGGGTTGAATCGCACCCGAAATCCAACCAGGCCCATGGAACGGAAAAGATGATACATTTCTGACAGGACATCCGTTTGACGAACCGTCAGCGACGTTGGTGATCTCGTTGAGAAACGGTCCCTATGAGTATAACCTATGAAAGTTCGGGGTACAGTTGAGATACGGCTGGGTTGGGTCGCACACAAAACCAACCGGGCCCCGGGGACGAAAAGGCTAATAACTCACAGACCAGGCGTCCGATTGACGCGCTGTCTATTGCGTTGAGACCCCTATGACGAGGTAGTCCTTTGAGATACTTCTTTGTGGGACTTTGTGATACTTGGAGTATCGACCAGTAGCTCGTGGAGCGGACCCTCCCGGAGACGAGCGTGCGGAGTACGGAGACCGTGTAGCCGGCTGAGACCTGACGACTGCTTGACCGACTCGACTTGGAGTGATTCGACTAGCCCTGTGGACGGAGCGCCCGGTATTTGGCGACAGACCCATGGCAGACGGAGCGCCCGGTAGTTGGCCGCAGACCCGCGATACTCGACAGGAGGAGTACCTCTGTAGGCTATTAGGGGGAGCGCCCGGTATTTGGCGACATACCCACAGCAGACGGAGCGCCCGGTAGTTGGCCGCAGACCCGCGGTAATCGACAGGAGGAGTACCTCAGCAGTCTTAGGTTAGTGAGTAGTACCTCAGAGTCGTGACAGAACCACTGTACACTCTAGAGACGGAGCTCTTCAGCAGTTACGGTTTCGATAATGAAAATCCTGGTTTGAGCTGAGTCAATGACCTTTGTGATTACCTCATGATTGAGATGGGTTAATTGATAACTTAGGTATATGTGTGGGCATATACCTGGGTAGTGGTTATTCGTTGATTTCACAATCCTTGTGTTTCCTCATGATTGAGATGGGTTACTTGATAACTTAGGTATATGTATGGGCATATATCTATGTAGAGGTTATCTGTTGAGATCTTCTTGTGGTTATCCTTGTTGGTTTAGTGATACCTTGAGGGTCTCGGGGTCCCTACTGAGTATCGTTATACTCACCCCTGCATGGGCTATGCTCGCACCTCATTGTGTTGGTTGCAGACGACGGACAGTGCTGACGGAGGCCGAGTGTTCGGGGACTGGTTAGTACCGGAGGTGGACTACACGACGAGTCAGTACCCGGAGGTGGACTACACGACGAGATGACACACAGAGGAGGTTGACGGATGAGAGCGTGGAGGAGGCTATTTGTACCTACCCTTTAGGTAGGATCCGTAGTGGTCGACCAGGAGCTGCGCAATCTATACCTACCCTTCAGGTAGGATCCGAGGAGGATGACCCAGGAGCTGCTTCCTTCTTCCAGCTGTTTGTCTTTTTGCTGTTGTACCTTGTTCAATTGTAGTTGTACTTTCTTTTGGCTTTGTATTCTGACCCATTTACTTTTCATCATTTCTTTTGTACTTAGTGTTTTGCTTCCGCTTGTACTTTGTGGTGTTTTGTTTACTTTTATAAAGGCAATGCCTTCCCAGTTATCTAGATTTACGCCTTCGGTGCTAGTCACCAGCCCCTGGCCTATGGAAGGCGGGCTTGGGGTAGTCACGGCATGGGCCCCGAGGACGGGTCGTGACAGGTGTGTTTTCCTGCTAGATGCTTATGAGGTGATGTGGATGAGGATGGGATCCTCTATTGTGGTACGATTTTGGGTTGTGAATCTAAATTTTTTTCGGGATGTATCTCAAGGCTTAGTTTGGTTCTAGTACTTTGAAGGATCTCACGGATCCCTTTGTTGTTGTGACTTCACAAGAGACCCGAGTGTGAATGCTTAAATTGTTTTTTGACTATTTCTCTTTCTCCGGCTTGTAGGTATATCGGTTAGTTTCCCAATAGTACAGAATTCACTTAAATGGGATCACCTGAACATGTAAACAAGAATGGGTTAAATGGGGAATTGGTTTTGGGAATGAATTGTGACTTGGTCGTGAGTGTTGTGCCTTTCTTTTGTAAATGAATAGTAACGAGGGTGTTTGTGCTTAGGTTCATTTTATAACCCCTAGGTTGGGATGAGTGCTTGTTACCTATACACATATTTTTAGTTTTTATGTTTCTTATTCGTGCCCCACCCATGTTGAGCACTTCGTGCCAAACACCCCCATTTCATGGGGGAGGGTGTTTTTCCCAACACTGTTATGAGTGGATGGTTATTATCTCCTTTTCTACTCCCTTTTCGGAATATCCAAAGATTCATCAGGAAAGATATGATGGCCTGAGGTCCATTATATCCCGAGGTTCTTTGGGCACGATAGTTGTGGAGGTTGGCCCAGGTGTGTGCGGGCAGGTTGTTGCCAAGTGTCTTCGGGATGAGGCCCAGGTGTCTTCGGGCGTGACAATAGTTGTTCTAGCCCAGGTGTTTGCAGGCATGGTTACGCTGGGTTGTTGTGTCCTAGGTGTTTGCGAGCGGGATGTGCGGTTGTGGCCTAGGTGTGTGGGGGCGGGGTGTGGTAGTGGGACTACAGAGAGAATGGCAGGAGAGGTTCGATGTGTATGATGTCTTCAATAACTAGTGGGGAAGTGGCGTGGGGTACCGATCATCAATGTGTTATTACTATTATATTTCTTGACTTGAATTATTTGGGGAGTTTTCCTTGGTGAGTCTTGGTTGGGCAGTTTTCCTTACTAAGTGTTTCGATTATCTCTTTTCTCATGGGGCATTAGGATGCCTCCACACTTGTGCACGAGAGCTTTTAGTTTACCTACTGAGTATACTTTTATGCTCACCCTACGTATATAAAACTACATTCATGTTTCTTGGATGACTTTAGGGATCGTGCAAGGTCGTACTAGTCCAGACGTTGGGACAATAATTGTTGCGATTTTTCTTTATTTCGGTACATCCTTTTGGCGTTTTCTTTTACTTTTGTATCATTTATTTTTTTTACTTTTGGAACATGCATATGGGAATGGATTGTTTTGTCTTTACCTGTATTTCCACTTTTGGTGTTGTTGGGATTTACAATCTTATCTCCCGATCCTATTAAAAAAAAGGGTAATGTCTTCCGTCTTGTGTGTGATTCTATACCCTTGGTGCTTGTTGCCACACTGGGACCTATTGAAGGCGGGTCTCGGGGGGTTATTATCTCTCCTTTAACTTGAATAAGGAAGGTTCTGGAAACCTGTTGTCCCTTCCCTCATCTTGGTGAAGGCGGGTTGTGACAATAGTTTTCTTAACACACAACACTGAACTTTAAGCTAACTACGATATATTATAAAAATATTATTATTTAAATGTAACTATTATTACCTGGTCATTATATTAGATGAATGAATGGGAATAAAAACATTATGAAAAAATTTATAATGGTTTTTTTAATGGAAATTTATTGGTTAATGAATAATAAATAAATAATCTATTTTTATAAGTCATTTTATTATTTAAAGCATGTTTCCTTAAAAAATAGTTGTTATTTCATTTTGTGCGTAGACATTAAAATAAATATATTTCATTTTTAGTAATTTTATTTTATTAAATTAGTATAATTTATTAATTATCCATATTAAATGTATCATATGGTATTTCTTTTATATTTTTACGAAATAGTTTATTTTTGGGTGATTAGTGAGAATACTGATTTTTCAAAATACTGTCAATTTTATGACATTATTATGATGTAAAAATGACTTAATAAATTGAAAAACCTTTGTATTGACCAAATATTCATTTAATGTGTTAAATATTTTATATTTCGACATTATTTTCTAAGTTGGTAACCCATTATTGACATTTTTTATCATAAGGTATATTTTATTGAAATGTAAAACTAGTTTTGGGTCTTTTCATGTAATGGTATGATTAGAAGGTTTCATTCTGATTTTTCTTGATCCAAATGTCAAAAACGATTTAATTTTTTAAAGAACCCAAAAATTCATGTAACGAAACTTTTTAGTTAATTTTAATATAGAAATTATTTTACGCTTAAGTCGTATATTTTTCTAAAAAAATATTTCTTGTGTTTTATGTTATTATATTAATAGTAATTTCTTTTACCTATAGATTCCTAATATTATAAAATTTAATCCATTTTTGGAACTTTGTTCTTCAATTTTTTTATAATTCCCCCATTAACTAAATAATTTATCATAGTAAAAAATTTATGTTCTGATAGTTAAGGTTAGATTAGGTTTGAAGGGGTTTAACAAAGAGATAATTCTTAAAATAACATCCAAAATTGCATTAAGTTTATTTATTGAGTGATTTTATACAATATAAAATATTATTTACTAATTTTGGGTGTATTTTTTCCACTCTACCATGAATAATAACTTTTAATAATTTAAAACCTTAAATAAATATAGGAGTGACACTCTCATTAATTATAAAAGGCCACCACTTCTCCTCCATTATTAACACATTTTGAGCCACATATATTGACCATTAACAGACCTAATAATCACCCAAAATTACTCATTATGATCTATATACTTTATTATCCTCAAAATACAATCCTAGAAGGTTGAATTTGTAAGGTAAAGGGTGTATCTCAACAAAGTGGTAATCATCTTTACTGAATATGTCTAAATTTATTTCTTCTTCCAATTCATCTAAATATAATCTAAAAATACTAACATAATTAATAAAATATGATAAGTATGTTGATATTTTATTCTTAATATAATATGACCATTTTTTACCTCTATTTCATCCTATGGAAATGATAACATCGATCGTCTGTACGTATGACTTACCATCTCCATGTAATAGTGTATTTTTATTTTCATCACCAATTTACATGGATAGTTATAAATATTAAAATATTTAATATATATGATATTTATTACATTATTATGTATTTTTAATGTATAATATATCATTTATCTTATTATCTTTCCACATATTTTAAAATGACAACATCGCCCGTGGGTATGTATGGACTATAACCTCCACGAAGCGATGTGATTCATTTTTTAAGTATACTTTTAATGATTTATTATAAATATTTTTGAAATGAATATATATTATATTTATATAATTTTTAACATTTTCTATATTATGGAACCATGACTAAGATTCATGGGTTGTAACTACCAAATCGAAACAAACATAACAAATGAAGTAGTTAACACCAGAAATGATGATAATAATGGAATATTATTAACATATGAGTGATAAGATATTATAATAAAAACATTTATTGTATTATAAGAATTAATATTATTATTTTAATTAATTAAAATAAATTTAAATTTATTATACAGGAGGTTAAAATCACTTAAGATGAAATTCGGACAAGAGGGAAGGGTTTATTTTAGAATAACATTTTTTATTTTGAATTGTGTACGTTTAAGTTTTATTTAGAGTAATTATATGATAATTTAATCCTAAACCACGTATATTTTAATCCCAAATGTTTATTTCTATAAATTACAATTTTCCTTTTATTTCTCTCTGTGTGCGTACTCAAAATTCTGAGTGATTTTTTTAATGAAATCAAACAATGTTTTTATATTTGGTTGTGGATATTTTTCTTATATATTGATATTTTATTTAAAAAAATTTAAATAATTTTTATAATATTATAAAATTATATATTACTTTAATTTTTATCCATATTTATATTTATATAGTTTAAAAATAACCTTCATTTTATTTTCCAGATGAGGTACATTTTATCAAAGGATTGAAAACAATATTGGTTTGAACATTTACCACACGAATGAATTTTCCAACCTTTATAACTAATTTTTTTATTTAATTTTACTTTAAAAGTGTCAATTGTTGACTTCAAATAAAATATTTTCCCTAATATTTTGAATTTTTTTATATTTTAAATAATTTAATTCAAAATGAAAAGGGTGTTCTCCTCTAAAAATATTCGAGTGATATTTTAAAATTATTTTTATCTATGTTGTGAAATCCCAAAATTTATATTAATTTATTTTATTTGTATAATTTTGAGTCTTAGGTTTTTATTTTCATTTTTGAAGTTTTTTATGGGTTTGGAGGCTTAATGGTGGTTTTGTATTTTTGACTGGGGAAAAAAACTAGACGAAGTCCAACTCCTAGACATTTTTCGCGTGGGTTCTATCTGAGTAAACTAGCAAGTAAAACTGCCCCAAAGTAGGGTGTGGTCTAATGTATGGCTTTTTAGGGAAAACCCTTCATACCATGTCCAACAAGGATCCAACCTAGTGTAGTGGAAGTCATGAACAATCCAAAATCATCAAGTCCTTGAGGATAGCATGTTTCACTAGGTGTGGACAAGGGTGGAGTACAATAGTGTTTGTTTTATACATCCTAACCAAAAGTGTTCCACCAGGATGTGGGAGAAGCTTTGGAATAGATAAAAAATACTAGTTTTACACTATAAGGTGTTTCCTAGAGTTTCTTGTGGGAGTTATTAATTTATTATATACTCGATTGAGTTCTTGAACTTTTAGGAAATGTTACCCTTCTATATTTGAGTTTAATATAGGGGTAAAAGAATATTTTGACATGGTTATCATATACAAAACTAGTTTTTCACTCATCTTTTTCTAGTATTTCAAATTGATCACATAATTGGATGGGTTAATGTGTGTCAATTTTTTTTAAAACAATTGATTATAGATAATTACTTATTCATTATATTGCTTCTTATAGAACGAGGTTTGTGAAGACTTGATCTCTTCCTATTCCATCACTTGGCTCAAAGGAAGAAAGGAATTATTTTCTCTTGAGATAGGTGTATTTATGAAATTGATATATCCTTCATTTACCTTGTGTTCTTGGGAAATCCTTTTAGTTCAGTTTTTGATATATAATGATTTGACATATTTGGGGGATCGTTTGATGGGATTTCAACTTGTGTGGATTTTGAAATGGTTTCTAAATAGGTTTTTATTTTTAATATATTCAAGAACATGATTTGGATTCAAAAGTGGTTAGGAAATGTATATGATTTTTAGAGGAGATTTCCCCTAAAATCAATATTTTCATTCTTTTGAGATTGATGTGTAGTTCTTTCTTAGTGATAAAAAATATGGTTGTGGAATTATTGTTTAGAGTTTAGTGGAAATTGATCTATGAAAACATATATTATAACCATTAGACTTGCTGATAATGGGTTGTAATATATTATTATAGATTAGTTTATATAAAATGTTTCACATACTCACTTGAATATATTATGAGATATCAATGATTTAATTGATGTCCTCTATTTTATGATTCATGTTTATGAAAATTTTCTTAGGGAGTTTGATATGGATTGTATTAAAAAAAATAGTGAAAAGTTTTACAATAATTTCTTTCATTTGAAATTTATTTATAAATTATATTTATATTTGAACCCAATACCAATGGATTTAATTGGATTGAAATCTTACTAATTATTGGTGGTACCCTAATTGGTTTAGTTATCACAACCTACTTTTCATTTGGGTGTTTATGGATTTGGTTTTTTAGGATGTAGGTATGGGTGAGGGAATCATATAGCTCATTGGTTACCCTCATTTTTTATTTCCTTCATTGTGGGATGGGATGATGGTGAAATGTTTTCATATTGAGATGTGGTTTCAGATTTGTTATTGGATTGTATCTTTTTTCATAGGGTTTTTCCTTTTCATTTTAGTTCATCTATCTCATATTCATGTATAATTTTCCAATGTAATTTAATTTGACGTTTCACCTCTTTTTAAGCATACACGAGGCTTGGTTTGATTTTAATTCCATTCCAAACTTTTGGTGAGATAGCTTGGGTGAAATGTCAAGTCGACTTGGGTTAATTCATTAAAAATAGTATCAAATGTAATACATAGTCATAAGTGGTATGAAAATTCCTAGTTTGGTTTGGGGTATATGGTAAATAAAAGAAAGGACAATCATAAATTCGGTAGTAAGTGCATATGGGTTCCAGGCCAGCTCACTTCCATATGTAACTCTGAGTTACCTAGGGTGGTAGGGGATTTTATTTAAGATTTAAGTTTAGTTGTGATTTATTTATATAAAAATGATTATAAGGGTTTATTTGGATGAACCTTGTCTTGTTTTCTTTTTCTCCCTTGAGTTTTTTACACCTCTTATTCTTTACATTTAAAGTCATATTTTAAATTTTTGAGGTTTTCTCTATTTTGACATGATCTATTGTATTTGAATGATAATTCCTTCTAGAAGATATCTTAAAAATACTGAAGTAAAGTTATAGTATACGACCAATAGGAAAATCATGTAATAGACTCTTCACTAGTGGAAGTAGTAATCTCTAAAATCTATACTCTTGGTAAGATAAATGCTGGATACCAATAGTGAGTGGAGGATCATTGTTTAAAATTTACAAATAAAAATCCTCCTATTTTCCATAGTGAAAAGGGATCTTAAGAATTTAGAGAGTTTTTTGAATTAATTGAGATGATATTCTATTTATTGAAGAGTTTATAGGAATAAAAAGTGGGTTTTGACACTTATATGATTGAGGGGTCATGAAGGAAATAGTGGGACTCAATTATTCACGAAATTTTGCATTAGAACCTTACATGTATCTCTTTCTAGAAGGTATTCAATTAATACTTCTATCTTGAGACATTGTGAGTGGTGTAGAGTTGGAAGTTTTAGATCTTGGGGAAAGGGAAGATTTTAGTTATTATGTATGCTTCCTATCTCACATGGTTAGTTCACCTATCACCAATGTTTGTTTCTATTGACTACCTTAAAGCTAAATGATTTGAGACGGGTTTAAGGGATGATATTCAGTTAATAATGATTCATATGTGCCTACCAATTTTTTTACTTTTTTAATTAGGAATCTATGTCTGAGGAATACTTAGCTAGGAATATGCAGTTAGGTAGAGCTTCACTCATAGTTAGAGGTAGGAAGGGTTCTTAATATAGCTAGAAATGTTAATGTCGTAAGTGTTCTTAGTTTATATTAGGATTAGTTTTAAGGTATTTCTTGGGATAACACTAAGAGGCTTGAGATAATTATGGAAAACCTGGACATACTAGGCCTGATTCTATAATGGAACCTAAGACTCACTATCATTGTGGATGATCTGATCACATTTTTCATTTTTTCTAAAATTCTTCACAAGGAAGTAGAGAAAGGTCCACTCTTATGAAATTTTATTAGGATCTTTCTAACACAATTAAGGGTGGTGGATATTTTTATTATTCAAAGGTGGATCCCATGTATTATATAATGTCTATTGAGGAGCATATAATGAATGTATTTATATATGAGGGATTGCACCAGAGGAATCTGAAGTGGGGATAGACATCATGAGAGGTTTAGTGTTTATTTCATCCTCAATTGTAATTGATTTGTATGAAATAGGAGTATATCATTCATATATATCTTATATATTGGTTGATGTTATGATATTACACTCAAATTTTGTTCCATTCATGATGGACCTTTCAACTCCCTTGGGAAGAAAGAGGGAACACAATTTCAAATGTTCTACGCTCCATGTTATGATCACTAACCGTGAGATCATGTGGGATTTTTCAGTTGTTGACTCTCATATCTTTGAACTCATTATTAACATATAATTGATGGTTAGTTATAAGTATTAAATCAATTATAATCACCATCAGGTGTAATTTTGATCTTCTGAAGGGGTTAGTCAAGTCTTTCAGTGTAACTGGGATCCTAGATTTGGAAGTGTGTGGATTATTGATCTTATGTTTAGAATGTACTCATGCCTATTATCCCAGATTTTTTTTAATTTTTTCATCCAACATTATAGAATATTTACCCCTAAAATAGTGTATATGTACCCTATTGTTTTTCCTATTGATTTTTCTAGGTTATTTCCCAAAAGGGAATTTGGGTTTTATATTGAATTAATTCCAAAGATGATTCTTATCACTATTCCATCTTATAAAATGGGATTTACTAATTTAAAAGAGAATAAATTTTATCTCAAAGATGTTGAGAGTAGTAAATTTATTTTGCATAGCTTGTCATCATGTTCATTTCCAAGTCTCTTTGCAAAGAAATAAGACATATGCCTCTAATTTTTTTAATTTTGGAATATTTACTAAGGTTACTATTTAGAATAAGTATTCTTTAACTAATATTTATGACCTATTTGATCAAATAATAGTATCTAAATGGTTTTAAAATATAGATATTTTATTGGTGTGGAATTTTTTAAGGGTCTGAGAAGAAGGTATCCCTAAGACAACCTTCAAAAGTAGGTAAGAATAATTTGAGTATTTGGTTATGCCATTTAGCCTCACTAATGTTCCAATAATGATTATGGATTTGATGAATCAAATATTTCTTTAAATCATGGACCCGTTTTTAGTCATTTTTGTGCCTTATATTTTTTTGTACTCCATGTTATTCTAGGAACACGAGATTAATCTAGATTTCATTATCATAACTATTAAAGAACGCAATCTGTACACAAAGCTCTCTAAATGTGAGTTTTAGATCCAAGAGGTAAATTCTCTTGATCATGTTATATCATAGAGGGATGTCTTAGTGAATCCAAAAAAATCATGTTTTTATCATGGGAATTCTATAAAAATGTTTTTCAGATCATGAGTTTCTTGGTTTAAATTGGATATTATTGGTGACTTTTCTAAGATTGCATCATCCATGAAGTTGATAACCCATAAGGATGTCAAGTTTGAAAGGAATGACAAGTTTCATTTAATCATCATGAGAAGAATTATCAGACCCATGATCTTGAGTTTGCTTTAGTTATGGGTTATCTTTTTCATGGAAGATGAAATCTTACAATAGTCTTGAATAAAATTCCAATAATATCCAATTTAAACCAAGATACTCCTGATCTTAAACACATTTTTATAAAATTCCCATGATAATAACATGATTTTTTTGGATTCTCTAAGACATCCCTCTCTAATATAACATGACCAAGATAATATACCTATTGAATCCAAAACACACATTTATATAGCTTTATGTATAGATGATTTTATTTAGGAGTTTTGAGAATGATATCAAGATTAATATTGTGTTCCTAGAATAAAACGGTGTACACCAAAATATTAGGCATAAAAATGACTAAAAATGAATCCATGATTTAAGGAAATATTTGATTCATCAAATCCATAAACACTATTAGAACATTATCAAGACTAAATGGCATAACCAAATACTCATAATGTTCTTACCTAATTATGGAGGTTGTCTTAGGGATACCTTCTTCTCAGACCCTTAACTGATGTCACACCAATAAAATATAAATATTTTAAAACCATTCAGATCCTCTGAGTTGATCATATAGGTCATAAATCATAGGTAAATGATAGTTCTTCTAAACAGTTACCTTATTAAACATTTTATAATCAAAAAAATTTGGAGGCTTATATCTTATTTCATTACAAAGAGACTTGGAAAAGACCCTAATGACATGATAGAAAAAATAAATCTACTACTCTCAAGATCTTTGAGATAACATTTATGCTCTTTTAAATAAGTAAATCCTAATTTATAATATGCAATAGAGATATAAATAATCTTTGTGATAAAGCCAATTCATCACTTGATTATCTATTTGGACTGGAAAAGAAAAAACATTGTTTTTTCTTTACATTAGTAAAATTCCCATAGTCGGGAGACCTCAGGTGTCTGGTCTGAGTCTCTTGATGGAATCTTATGCTTCCGAAGTAGGTTGGTTGTTATGGTATATCTGAGTAAATAATTATTTTTTTATTTGACATCATTCGAGTAGTTTCTTTAACCCTAGGTCTAAAATGATGTACCCTTATTCTAGATATTGGTACTATTTTTTGGGGAGGATATAGTCGATTGTACACTTCGTATCATTATGTCTTACACTTCATAAGATTAAGGCAGGGCATTATTGACCTGTCGAGTTGCTGTAACAATTGATATTTCGAGTGTCGAAGTGTGATGAGATATCAATGAACATTGTTTTTCTTTTAAAAAGAATATTAGTGTTTGATATCAAATTTGGGTGATCATTGATCAATTTATGAAATCATTTCATCTCCTACCAATTAAGAAGATGATGAATGTGGAGGGTCCCAAGAACTTATACATCTAAGAGATCATGAATCACTATGGAATACATTCTTTGATAGTTTATAATAGATACCCATAGTTTATATACAAGTTATAGAATGGTTTTAAAGGGGGTATTGGTACCTAATTAAAGTAAATAATTATGGTTCATTCCATACAGATTGATAGATTGATCTTTCCATTCCGAAACTTAAAGATATAGTTCAAGCACGAAAAAATTATTTTAGAGGTAAATAGGGTAATATTTTTAATTTTGGTTCAGTTTTACTATAAGAATAGTTGTAATGAATCAATTAAAATTACACCATTGAATATTTTCAAGGGTGTCTACATAGATATCCCTTTTTTGGAAAGCTTTGGGAGAATAGTCTTTAGTTGAATTTGGATTTATCCAAGAGATGGTGAAAAAATGTACTTTTGATCTAAAATAGTTAATGATAGGAAATATTCATTATAAATAATATGAATACCATCATAATCTCCAATTTGAGTTTTAGGTGGGTTATTTGGTCTTTCTCATGATGTCACCTCAATTATGATATCATTGTTTGGGGAAGCAGGGTATATTGTCAAAAACTTTTTTTTATCCTTTTTGATATTGTTTAATTAATTGGACTAATGGCCTATCATTTGGACTTTATGTCTTAATTTACATCATTTAATTATTGGTTTCATGTTTCACAATTGAGGATGTACCAATTAGATCCTCCCCAAGTGGTATAATAAGAGGATATTGATCATGAGTTTGATACTTTAATGATTGAACAACTATTTTATATTATGGATGTCTTGGATAAGGTAATTCAGGGAAAAAAATTACCTTAGACCATGTACTATGGTAGTGTGGATGGGGTATCAATGAAACATTTGATTAGGAATTTTTTATGGGTCAACAATAACCTTCTCTTTTTTGAGTCTATAATCCTAATCCTTCTTAGTGGAAAAATATTTTATTGTGGGGAGAATTGTGAAATCCGAACCTTTGGTTTTAGGTATGTTCCTTATTTTATTTTGGAAGTTTGGGATTTTCTTATTATTTTTAAATTATTTTCATAGTTTTGGAGGATTAAATGTTGTTTTATATTTTTTATAAGGAAAATGGGATAGACCACATCTTGGTTTATGTCGCTTTTCACATGGGTGATCTATAAGTAAAACAACAAGGCCAAATCACTCGATGTAGGGTGTGGTTTTGGATGTGTCTTAATACTAGACACCCTTCCCACCATATACAAAAGGGATACACTAGGGATGTTGGAAGCCATGGCCAAACCAAAATCGTTGAATCCTTGGGGTTGGGTGTTTTTTTAGCATAACTAAGGGTGTAGTGCACTAGTGGATGTTCTATCTACCAAAACAAAAAGGGTTCCACTAGGGCATGTGAAATGCTATGGATAGGATAAAATGTATTAGACTTATAAAATTGGTCAAGGAATTTATTTTTTATAGGAGTTTTAAATTTTATAATTGAATGATTTGGAACCTTAACATTTAGGAATAGTTACCTAGACTCATGAAAGATTAAAGGAGGTGGGAGAGGGCTTCTATGAATTTACTAACTTCATTTTCATCTATTAAACAAGTTTTTCAACCCCGTTTTATCTTAGATATAAGATAGAGTGAATTCCAGTATGGGTTCTTGAGAATATTTCTTTTACCAACTACGACATTGGGTGAATTCATTATTGTTTGGATTTCCTCTTGTGTATCAAGGTTAGTGAGAACTTGGTCACTTCCAATTCCATTGCTGATCTCAATGGTATCATGTTAATAATTTATCATGAAGATAGTTTCTATATATAATAGAACTATCCATTATTTAACTTGTGTTCTTATGAAATCCCTTCAATTTAGTGTATTAAATCCCTTGATTTGAGATATTCAAGGGATTGTTTTATTTCATTACATATTGGGTGGATTTCTGAATTATTTCTATAGAAGTTTTTCTTTTAAAAATGATTTAATATCACGTAATGGTTTCAAATATATTTCTAAAATATATATGGGGTTTAGAGGGTTTTTTCTATAATGAAAGTATTTTCACTATTTTGAGATAGAAATGGAGTTATTTCTTAGGGATATTAACTTTGATTTTGTAATTCCCATTTAGGGTTTTTTGGACTTGGATATCTTAGTACATAGATTATAACCCTTGTACATGGTGCTCCTGGGTTTGGTTATATTATGTTGGATTAATTTGTGTAACAGTTTTCATATGCTCACTTAGTTATCTTCTAAAATATGAATGTTTTTATTGATCCCATATTTTTTAGTCATTTTTATACACATATTCTCATGTATTTGGATATTTATTGTTTTAATAAAAAACAATGGTTTTTTTAAAAAATGGAATGTATTTAGATTTTATATATAAATATTTTTTTAAGTCTTGAACATATTGATGCCTGTAGATTGACATCGAATTTATTTTTGGTTTTATCATACTGGGTTTAGTTTACAAACTCTACTTTTTTCCTTTAGTTTTTTTAGATTTGGATTTTCAAGACAAATATAAAGGGAATAGTGTCATGTAGCTCACTAGTTTCCCTTTTTTATAATTTCATTCATAATATTGTAGCATAATGGCGATGGGTGTTCACCTAGTGATGCGATTTCTGATTCGGTCTTAGATTATCTCTATTTTGTTTATCTTATCCTTTTCACCTATTTTTAGTTGTCTCATTATTCATGTAATATTTTCAAAACTGATGTAATTTTATGTTACACCTCTTTTCTCATATAAAAGAGGCTTGTTTTGTTTTTTTGGATTCCCACATTATGTAGAGTTAGCTTAGGTGACATGTTATGTTGAATCATGTTGTTTAGTTACATATGTCAACATCCTTTGATGAATCCTATGATTTACTTGGGATATAATATAATGATACCATTCTTAATATTACTTTTGATGGATCATTACCTTGTTTCTCTAGTTATTTTCTTTAGAAAATGGAAAAATTCAATATGTTAGTTTCTCAATATGAATGTTTATGTTTATTATGTATTGAATTATTATTTATATATTTTATATGATGATTGAATTGGAATTACTAAGGATGGGAGGAGACCATTATAGCCCCTAGATGCATTGGTAGTAATCATGTGATGAACTAGCCAAGGTATTTTGTGTATTATTGCATAATTATTTATGTTGTCGTGGAATGGGGTGTTGATGATATGTTTATGATGTCTTGATAGAAGGGAATGACGATATGATTATTATTTAAAACATTATTCATTCCAAAATTATGAAATTAGTTATTAGTTTACATGTGATTAATTATGTTGTTATGACATCCATTAGTATATTCCCCTTTCATGATATTTTTTAGATGGACCATTTAATATTTATTTATTTCCACTATATTATTTATGCTTTATTTATTCTATGATAGATTCTATTTTATACTTTCCATTACTAATAATTTTATCTTATCCTTTTTATATTTTTCTTTACCTAGTATAAAATGAAAGGATATATGAATTATTTCTAGGATACACTATAATAATAATTTTGTTAGTATAATTTTATTTTATATTTCTTGTTTTGAAATATAATTGGAGAAAAATTTGTGTATATAGTATCATAAAAGTACCAAAATATTTAATCCTATCATATGTGATCTATTGTATCTTTTGAAAATGAAGTAAAATAACCTCTATCTCTAAATTTCTAGAGTCAGAGTGTTACAATAAGTGATGAATAATGGTATATATTGGTAGAATGTAAGAGTTGACACAATATAGTGTTATTGATGTTGATATATTTAATGTTTGGATATTAGGCACCATATGATAACTTCCTTCAATATATAGGGTTAAATATATTTTATTAGGATTTTATTATATTTCCAAGAAGGCTAAAAAGAGGTTTCATTTCATAATAATCAAACTTCTAATGTTGTGAGATTTATCAAGAAAATATCTTTTCTAGATTTAGAGTACCAATGGATTTAATTATCGAAAATAGATTTTTTTTAAATAATTAAAATTTTAAAGTTTTAATAAATATATATTGTCATGTTCAAAAACATGTATTATATATCACCACCATTCGATTGTAAATAATGAGATCATAAAACATGATATAAAACATATTTGTTAGGAAACTATTGGGATTTAAATGAAATATCAATCTAATAAATTAAATGGAGAACTTTGGACTCATTTTAAAAATTTTAAAATTCCTTTAGGAATATATCCTTAAATATTGTTATGAAGGAAATCATGAAATATTTCTATGTTTTTTGTACATATGCCGTTTTGGGCCATAAAATATTTGAATTTTTATTTGAATATTATTTGAAAGAAAAAACTATTGATGCTAAATAATTTTTTTTTGAAATACTGTAAGTATCATATGATATTTCCTAATGATACAAAGAGAGGAACACATTTTTTGAATCATAAAATTATTTATAAAAGAGAGTTCAAAGTTGGTCAAAACAATTTAATATTCAACTCATGAATGATACTATTTCCAAAAAAATTGTAATTTCACTAACCCAGTGATCCCTAACATGACTAAGTCTGGTAGGTTATGTGGCCTCAGGTAGGCCTCCCAGTATTCTAGAGGATGCTGACTAGTATTATAGGTTTAAGGAATATAGTGGGGAGACTGTACCCTTGGTGAATATTTTAAATGATACTAAAAATATAATGGAAACAATAATAATAATCAGAAAGTATCCACGGTAGAAAAATGTACAAATAAAATAATCTTATAATAATAGAATAATATAATGTTACGTTGAAATTTAACTTAATGATGTGTTTAATGTCATACAAAAAACACTAGTAGGCTTTATAAATGAATCCAAAAGACCTCACTCTTGATGCCTATGTTGATACTGTCTCCAAGATCAATCCCATCAAACAATAAAAGAATCATCAAGGTCCCTTAAAATTATCCAAAACATGCATCCATGAAATCTATCAGGGTACCTACTAGAGGCCCACATAGTGTGTGAGTAAAACTCAATAGGTTTACACCACCATGCCTAAAAAATAGTATGATAAATATAGTATATGAAATAAAGTGATAAAAATTCCATTAATTAATAAATTAGTAATACATATAAAATAAATGCACCGACCCTCAAGCTCTGGGTTAACACTGAGGGTCAACCCCAACCTAATTCGATACCATGATGGATATCTATGAGAATGTCACATTACCATGAAAACTGTATCCATAACCATACCAAGGTATAATTCCCAAATAAAGACCCAGAGAGCTAATATAG
The DNA here is from genome assembly GCA_963277665.1 of Viscum album. Lineage (NCBI taxonomy): Eukaryota > Viridiplantae > Streptophyta > Magnoliopsida > Santalales > Viscaceae > Viscum > Viscum album. The sequence continues at coordinate 2,104,098,931 of OY728161.1, read as the reverse complement.
AACTGATCAGAACCATTTATATGTGAATTTCAGCTTCAGTGGGAATAATCACTATATATATAATCATTTTATAATTACTGGAAATAAGACCTATATAAAATAATTCTTGCATAACAGGGTGAAAGCCCTATACATAATAATTTCAGTATAACTGGGAATAATCCTTATGAATTATAAATTTAGCATAATTTAGGGAAAGTCCAATATATAATAATTTTATCATAACTAAAGACAAGACTTGTATATAATAATTTCAACATAATCGAGTGAAATCCTAATATATAAGTTTTTCTATATAATCAGGTGTAAGACCAATATCTTAGTATTTCAACATTACTTGGTGCAATCCCTATATATAATAATTTTAGCATAACGAGGTACAAGGCCTAAATATATGTATTTCTGCATAACTGGGTAGAAGCTCTATATATGAGCATGCAAATATAACCCAAACCGAGTATAAAAAACGTGTCATTACAAACCATGATGGTAAAATTATAAAATTACATTTTGTCTCACCAATTATATTCTAAGAAGTTAAGTACCAATTTGTGACTAAAATTACAAAAATTACCACATTATTCATCCATTTAATCCCAAATCCTTAAACATGCCAACCTATCATTTTTAGGCTACATTATTTTTTCTCAAGATAATCATCATAACTTACAAGTTAGTGAAATTCCATTTTAATATAACTTCTCAATTCACATAACAATCTAATTCACATGGTTAAACCAAAATTTTATAAATATTCCTTTATTCAAGGGTTATAGGTTCATTCCATTCTAGTTCTAACTAGGTGTCAAGGGTTGGCATACCCCTTGGATGGTCAAATGTCTATGTATTAATGGAAAGGACCCGATAGGGTCTATAGGAGATTTAAGAATATGTGTGGTATTATTAAATAAGTGGTTACCAATTTCATTAGGTCTTGCATTTGGTATTATTACATGACCCCATATATTTCATTTACCATAAAAATTTAAATAAATAAAATAGTGTTTTTCTAGACCACAAAATTCAAAAGCAAAGGAACACATAAACCAAGTGTTGGTTGACATAAAATGAGATATGAAAGATGAGTTAGATAATGGAGGATGAAATCTTTTGAAAAAAATGGGGGTCTTCATGATATAAGGTAGGAGTGGCGGTGGAGGGGGAGAACATCAAATTTCAGGGGTTTTCCACCATAGTGTAAGGTTTCTCACCACAGTGTAGTGAACACTACTATGTTGCAGGAACTATTATGAAAGGTATCATCATGATGCAGGGATGAATCACTATAGTGTATGTATTTTATCCACAATGTAGAGGTAACTCACTATTATATAGTGTGCGACCTCCATGGTGTAATGTGTGACCTCCACGATGCAGGAAGGAGGACTCTAACGTAGGACTCATTGAGGTTTAAACCTCCTATGGAAAAGGGAAACAGCTACAACATGAGGATTTTATGTGCTATATCTGAACTCCTATAACAATTCTAAAAAAGGAGGGGGAGATGAGGTTCTTTTATGGGATCATCTGAGTACCAATCCCATGTGAGAAAACCCTTATATATCCTCTTAAAAACTGAAATGGTTTCCCAATGTTAAAATGTTAACTGCTTATTGATGTCTTAAAATAATAAAGACTATATAGTTATACAATAAATTATTATTGATATGGAAAGAAAGTTACAACGTCACCCAAACTACCACAATGAAGCTTCCTATAACCGCCTTCCATAGTGAGGGTTAAGGTGAAAAAAAAATCAATTATCACTCATATAGCTTATCTCCTTAATTTTTGGAATGGAATGAAATCCATGGTATAGATGCAAAACAACTATTTATTTCACAACATAAGATACTCTTATGTGGAATGGTCAATCCTACTATGGTGCAACCACCCCTCATTTTTTCCATGAGGATTATTACAACACATCCTAGGCTTCTTTGAACTTTCCAAAAGCCTATAATGATCCTAAAAACATGGTTTAACTAACCAAATAGGTTAAAAGATGGGAAACAAAGATTCATTATTAAAATATTTATTATAGAGCTTTATAAATCTTGCCTTATCCTAGAAAAAAAACCCACCTAGACTAAGGATCTATAACAAAAGATAAAAAAATTCAAGTATGTTTATTAAAACACAAAAAACAGATGGACCTATAAAAAGATGAGATCTTACAAAATTAGGGTTGAAATAATCTAATACTTTTTCCATTTATCATGTATTAACCAATAGAATAGTTTAGATTATGGGAGATGAAATCTAAACATTTCCTATTAATGGTTAAAATAAAAATTTATACATGGAAGGAAAACCAAAGGAGTTAGATTCCCCATTATTCATTGATACTTTTGAAATAATTATGTATGATTACTGAAAACCTAGATTTTATGAGAGTCAACCCATAATATATATATTTTAATTTTTAATTTTTTTAATTTTTATTTTTATAATAAAAATAATACCTTTTATTTCAAATACTTTATAATCTCAATTTTAAAGATCCCTACTAGAATATTATAGGAAAGGAAACCCATTGACACTGATGAAATAAATTCCAATTCATAAAAGAGGTATTAAGTTAGTTTATAATTTTTTCTATTTAAAAATGAGTTGATTTTTTTACACTCTCTAAATTGAATTTAACATTGTAATTAATGTTAGGTTTGGGTTTGATATTTAGTTCATGGTTTACACATGAGTATGTTATAGCCCACATCATATAAAGATACCTGACAATACAGGATTTACCTAGCCACTTGTTTTTAGAATATTTTTTTGTACATAATTTAATTTAAAATGACTAAATCATCCTTTTATATTAATAATAATAATCTAAATTGTAATAAATTTATTTTTTAACCGATTATGTGAGTAAAAATTTATGAATTCACCCAAAATAAAAAAATGATACAGAAATTTTTTAGGATTAATTTTATTTAGACACACATGATTTTGAAAATTTTGATTATGGTTAGGAATACATATATAAACAATGTATTTGAATAAAGGGAATAATTACCTAAGAACTAATTTTTTATTCATTTCAGGTCATGAATATAAAAAATATCCATAAGGGGTGCTTCTGTTGGGATTTGTGTAGATTAGATAATTATCCCATATATATGGAAGTACTTGGGTCAAAATAAATTTCCTCTTTGTGCCTTGAATATAAAAAATAGTCTCAAGGGATCACTAATTGTGTGAAATAAGATTCATTAAAATGTTTGAATTTAGTACATTAATAAAGGATTCAAAAAGATAAAAATATAATACAAATCTTTCGTATTATAGGAAATAATTGAAATAAAATGGGATTAAATATAAAATTATTATGTAATAAATGATAATATCATATTAGTCTAAATAGGGTGAAGTGTGATATTAGAGATTACATGTTTTTTCTATCTACTTGAGGATCCTTGAATTAAAAATGTGAATTTTATGTTTGATTTATAATTTATTCTAACATTAAAAAATTTTAACTTCACTAAATGGATTCTCATTATTGAGAATTTGTTTCTCCATGATGATCATGGATTAATTTTCTTAAGGATAAGTAAAGGACCATATTAGGGGGATATTGATAGTGCATTTTTTACATAACTACAGTATAATTTTGATTGTAATATATTTATAATAGGCAATTTAATACCATAAAAATAAAATTGATTCTCACTAAAAGTAGTTAGGTGTATTATTATGATTTTTAACGGAAATAGAACATTAATTATTAAAAAATTAAACTATAAAGAATAGAAAATTTAATTATTTTATGGAATATTTGGTGAAATTGGATGGAATTGTAATGTGTTTTGGGGAATTATGTGAAGAATAATTGATGATATAGAAGTTCAGAGTTCAGTCTGAAGATGATCTTATTAAAACATGTAGTGAAAATAAATAAATGTTTTAAGACTATGTAGAATAGGGGAAGTGACCATGATGAAATTATATTGAGTGGGTAGTAAAACTTCAACCCCATAATAGATTGTGGGGTTATATTTCATGATCAGAGGTTATTGATCCCAAATGAACATGAAAATGAATTTCCCTATAGTTTTCATGAGTATTTTTAAATACCTTATCTTTAAATATATATTAAAATTGAAATTTAGGGACACACATTAAGATCATAATGAGAGTTTAAGTCCTGGTCATTATTTTCCTTCAATGATGAATTATTGGATCATGATAAAAAATTCATAATGATATTGTATGAATGGAAGGATTAATGACATACACAATGTTCTTTTACTACTATAATATAAAATCACATCACAAACCTTGTAGAGGAATATGATATAATAAACACAATTGCAAGATTATTTAAAGAATAGGTCGATACCGATGCAACACTGATATTACTTTTTTTGATAATATTATTTTAAATTATATAAACATAAAAGGAACCCGGGGAATATAAAAATTTGGGTATCAAATTTAGAGGTGTAATAGTTGAATCTTATGGAAAAAGAGACCATAAAAGAGTGAATGGGAAGAAGTATGATAAATAGATAAAATATATATGTATTATATTTCAAATATGATCTATGGATAACTATATATGGGGGATACATATTTAGGTTATTTGAGAAAAAATTTCACCATTCAATCATTTTTACTTATTTTTTACAGATTAGATTCACTCAACCTTAATCAAACTGTTATACATAGATCACATTCCATTAGATTTTACGTTAATAATCACAAATGGATGTATATATTCATATCATCCTATTTATCATTTAATTAGAATATATATTTATCGTATTAATAAATTTTTAGTGGATCACTAAAACCTCAAAAAAAAATCATTCTAGAGTAAAAGTTGATGTTTTTTAGCTCCATGCATAAGATATTTACTGGGATTCCTTTAAAATTCTAATAAAGAATAAAATAACTAATGTTGTTATAACCAAACACCTAGTGGTAAACCATTAGAGTTTTAGTCGTCTAAGGAGGTATTTTAGGACCCATATAAGAAGTTTGGTGTGGTCTAGAAGTAAAAATTACTTGACGTATAGTTATCATTCCCGCAATTGTATTGAACCCGTAGTTCAGTGGTGTTTACTAAAAAGGATTTGTTTTATTTTCATATATTCAATAGAAATATTTGAGTCTCAATGGATCTAATAAAACTCCAATTTTTCAACAACATAAAATAAACAATTAGGGTTTATAAATAATCCTTTAGGAAGGAATAACAATGAATTTTTATCATTATTTCATTCCTTTGATCCATATTAATGACTATTGTATTCCCTATAATTATTCCTCTATTAATATCTTAATATTTTTCATATTAAACACATATTTAATGTGGGATCTGAGAGTTTTTTCATTGCATTTTAGATAATTATATATTTTCATTATTTTAATTTAAATTTGGTGTAGACTACCATTCATGTTAATGATCATGGGTTTCTTGAAATCACCATAAAAATTAATATATATATTTTTTTTAAATGGAAAACTTAGCTACTATAAAAGCTAAACAATTAGGTTAAAACTCAAGGATTTGAGAAGAGGATATATAAGAAATTGTGACTTTTTTGGCTAAACCCTTATATCAATTTTTTTTCTGTATTTTTATTTTTACTATATATTTAAATGGATTTATTTTATAATTTATATTTTTAAAAGTGTTATTAACCCATTTCTGTCTATCCTGTTAGAATAAAAATTGGTATCAGATACATCATTGGTTCTAAGCATAAATCTATTAAAATAATTACCATAAAGGATAAAAATTACCTTTAACTCATGAGGAATAATTGGTTATGTTATATTCTTTCATAGCATGAACTACAATTATTTGAAATTTAACATTTTTATATTTCTTAAAATCATTGATTACCCCATTTATAGTTTTTTATACATGGTTCTACACCCACTGAAGAAACAAACAGAGAAAAATACTTTTGATGATATTGGGATGCTTGAGCTAGATAAAAAAACCATTAATGATATTCATTATTGGTTAGATAATAAAAAAATTAACTAATTTTTTTTCATGTAAAAAATATAATGAATTTTATAAATTTCATGACATCAAAAATAAAATATTGTGAATAAGACACTATTAATTTGTAGGTTATTTTCCACCAAAGAAATAGTAATCTATGAAGTGAAGGATATCAAAAACATTACTATGGAGGAACTCATTTGGTCTCTCATGACCTATATGACTTCTATGAAATTAAAAACTAAAAATATAGATAATTTAGTTGAGAAAAATAATTCCATTACCTTAAGGAAAATTTATAAAGGATTATATGAAGGAACTACTAAAATGATAAACTTAGTAAAGAATATTAAAAATTTATAAGAAAGAATAATCCTTTTAGTTGTTCGAAAAAGGAATGAAATGGAGAAGAAAAGGTTAATTTTTAAAAATAAAAGAAAAAAGGAAAAATTAAATTAAAGTGTCATACATTAATTAAAAACATCAATGGGAAGAAAAAATTTATTAAAGCTCTCATAATTTTATCCTAGAGTGCTAAAGATAATTCCCTCTCCTCATGTGTCACAAGTGATGATAGATCAAAATTTCTCATAGCTATTTTTTTGTAAATTACATTGCATTAAATTTTTCTTAAATTTATTTCAATTATTAATATCTAGAATTTTCTAGAGATAAACGAGTGAATAGTTTTTTGAACTTATTACAAATTTCATCAGAATATTATTTTACAATAAATCCTACATAGAAGTGAGTGCCTGCCTTTTTGGGACATCATGAATAATACATAAAGGTAACAAAAATGAAAATGTTAAGATAGAAATGTGGAAATAATAATATAGATAAGATTATAAATGACGTGATTGTGAAAAAATTAGAGTGGATTAGATTTATGAGAAGATAAATAAGACTATATTAAGATTGTTTTGACATGTTAAAATAAGACCTAGGGATGAAACTATTAATAGGGTAAGATCAATGAAAAATTCACTTATTAGAAGGCATAAAGATAGACCTAAAAAGATCCCTAAAAACCATTAATGTCGATATTTTTCTAATTTTTTTTAATTAAAATTTGGTATTTAGCATAGATAATATGCGACATTTGATCAGTGTATCCTACACCATTTAGATAGTTTTGAGGATTATTTTTTGTTGTACAATTAAATACAATGATATTAAAAAGAAATTGATCATAAAACTAAATGATCAACAAAATTTTATTTAATTTCATTACACTATAAAGATCCTAGTGATACTCTCTCACCATTTACACAGGGATAAAAAATATATGTATATATTTTTCAATGATCAATTTAACAATAAAAAACATTTTGGTCTTTATATTAAAATCAATCTAATACCTAAAAATATATAATATTTTGAAGAGGAATATAGAAATATAAATATTTTAATTATTATAAAAAATTAGTAAATCTTATTTACAAATTAAATTACTATAATAATCATTATAGTAGACCCAATAATATTCATTTCCCTTTTATAATTTCAATGAGAAACACTTAAGAAATGAACATATGGATCCCAAAAATATCTATTTTCTAACAACAGTAAACCCAAATATATTTAGGTTCTAAAATATTTATTGTATTCATTCTTTTATAATAAAAAACAATATAGATTAAATATCAAATACCTACATATGAAATTGATAGAGGGTTTACTAGAAAAAATGGCTTATACCAATAGAAATGTATTGGTAGATAATATAACTGTTGGTAAAAATGAGGAATTCCAAAAGATATTAAGTTGTATTGGTATTGATTTTTAGTACCTAACACTTTTTTAACAACAAATATATCTGTTGGTATTGATCATTTAACACCAACAAATCTTTTACCAATAGGTAAATCTATTTCTTTATCATACTAATACCAACATCGTTTTTACTAATAGTTGAATATGTTATTAATAATAACTATTACCAAATTTTTTCCCATCAATAAAATATGTCACAACACATCATTTAATGATAATAACAAATTAATAAAAACCAATTTTTTATATAGATTATTATTTTTATGACCAAAGTCAATATTTATTTTTAGCAGTTTTATTATTATTTTTTAATAATTGGTTTAAATTTTCAAATTTATCTAAGTATCAATAGTTGTGATATTTTCTAATGATTTTCATTTAATACATTTTTTTAATAATTTTAATAAAAAATGAAATCATTAAGCTGTTTGAATTTAATAAACACATTAAATAAAAACATGATAATCAATAAAAAAATGAATAAATAAAATTAAAATATAAGTAATTAATAATTGATATTCACATATTAGATTTTTATATATTATAAAACAAAAGTATTAATTTTTTATAAAATTTAATATTTATTATAATTATTATATAACAACAAATTAAGTAATTAGTAAGGAGTATTTACATATTGAAATTTTATGTATTTGTTATATTTTTTCATATATTGAATTTTTATATTATATATATATATATAGACACTATATAATATATTTATTTAATTTAATAAAATTAATAATTTTTCTATTTTCATATATACTTATTATATTTTTAATTTAAATCATTAAGTGTAATTTTATATTTTCTTTATATAAATTATTATATTTTTAGGAAATACTATATTTTATTATAAGAAAGTACTCGTTCCACGTCTTTGCCCGCAACCCAGCCTCACCAATCTCTGCCTCCCGGCATCCATCTCCCCGGCTTCCCAGATTCCCGCATCTACCTCCATCTAGGGTTTTTTTCACGATCCTTTCAGTCCCTCTCCTCATCGCTCCTCAATGTCGTCTCCGAAACAACTTTAGTAGAAGACACCTTCGATCTGGTTTGTGAATCAGAGATCCTAGGATGCCCAATGCACGGATCTAATGAACAGGGGGAGTTAGATCTTGATTAATTTTACCGATCATAGCTCGAATAGCCACATGTGTATCGATGAGTTCATCTCGGGCCAGGTATTCTCGATGAGGGCGCATCTGATCCCCTCGACACACAAATGTGTGCTTGATATGGTGGGGTTTAGTGGTTTCTAGGAGGCTTATTCTATTAGCCTGTGTTTGGTGAGATTTTAGTAAAAGAAAAGAAATGATTTGATAGTCTATAAAAGAAAAGAAAAGAAAAGAAAAGATTGTGATTTCTCTCCTTGTGTTTGGATCAATTTATTAGTAAAATAAGAGAAATGATTTGGATTTCTCTCCATCATGTTTGGTGACAATTTTTAAACGAAAAGAAAAGAAACTTTTTTGATGCAAATGACACAAATAACCTTCGTTAAAAAATAATACATGCACACAAAATAAAAAGGCATACTTTCCCAAGATAAAAACAATTGTAGATTAGATTTCCACGAACACCACATCTACCACCATACCCACCCAACATGAACAATTTTTGTTCAATGATACAAATATTCTTTAAAAAAATGTATTTTTATTACATTTTTTATAACAAATCAAAAAAAAAATAATTTTGATTTTAATCAATCATTGTATTTCATATCACCAAAATTATGTAAACATTAAACTACGAACATATGTTAATACAAATTTTAAAATTTTAAAAAATTAATTAAAGATAATCAAAATTATTTATATAATTTATTAATTCAAAACTATTAATTTATAGCAATCCAAATTATAAATTCAAAATTATCAATTCAAAATAATTGTTAATTCAAAATAATAAATTCAAAATAATTACTGAATAAAAGAATTTATTAATTCAAAGTTATTAATTCAAAATATTTATTAATTCAAAATTATTATAAATTATTTATATAAACTATTAATTCAAGATAATTATAATTATTTATAATTAAAATTATTTATAAATTAATTATGATTATTTATATGTATATAATTAGTTATTTATGATTATTTATATATATACAACTAAGGATAATTTTGGGAATTTAAAAAACAATTTAAAAATCAGCGTGTTTCCGCTGGAATCGTCCCGATTTTGGGACGATTGCAGAACTGAAGAAATTGTTTGATAGGGGAGAAATCCATTTCTCCCCCTTTCCGTCCGTTAGGTTTCTCTCCGTCATTTTGACTTTGCCAAATGGTGGAAATCCGTTTCAATCCTCCCATATCTTTCCTTTTCCTCCCAACAGAGCGCTGCCAAACGAGGCCTTAGAGTGGTCAGTTATCTCCTGATAAACAGATCCCTATTGTTGAGACCCCCGGAAACGTTCCCTTCGGTGGGAGAACATCTAACACTCATCAAAAAGAGGGCTGCATTTCATTAGCAATTGGCTGATAATGACAGGGCCAATTTTGGAGTTCTGGGTTCAGAGAGAAAAAACGGAGAAGAACAAGAGAAGGTGACCATGAGAAGGAAAAACAACAATTGGGACAATTTGGATGAACCGATCATTGGGGGTTCGGGGCAGAAATATGATTCCGATGACCTGATTGAGAGCTACAGGATGGAGGAGGGTGGGAAGAATGGCAGAATAGGCTCGAATGCGAACTGTATAGTTACTGAAGGAGATGATAAGGGGAATAAGTGGCTCTCGGCCATGAATTTGATGGAGGAGAGGTGGCTTCCGAAGAAGCTTAATGATAGGCTTTACATGCTGTGATCCATCATCCCAAATATCAACAATATGGATCGAGCTTCAATCCTTGGAGATTCTATTGAGTACTTGAAGGAACTTCTCCAGAAGATCAATGATTTACACAATGAACTGGAGTAGGCTCCTACAGGACCTACATTGAAACTTACAACAAGCTTCCATCCCTCCCATGCCAAATCAATGATGAACTTTTCTCCAGTTCAATGCATAGACCAAATGGAAAGCGGCCTGCAAGGGTTAATGTAAGGGCCAGGGAAGGAATAACTGTGTACATAAACATGTTAGGCAGTCACAATCCTGGTATGCTACTGTCCACCATATGGGATTTAGATGTGCTTGGGCATAACATTCAACAATTTGTTATTAGTTACTTCAATGGTTTTTCTCTAAACGTATTTCAGGCTAAGAAATGCAAAGAAAGATAGGATTTTCATCCAGATCAAATCCAGGCGTCCTCCTAGTCTCGGTTGGATTTCACAACATGCTGTGAATCACCTCTTAATGATTAGTTGATAGGGTTTTGAAACCTCATGTTCTTTCTCACGCTCACAACGGATCTTTCTGATTCTTGATTATTGGGTTTTGTTTCCTTCTTTTAGTGTCCGAGGATCAATTTCAGTGCCCAGCTTGATCTTTGTTTGATCCTTGGATGCTGAAAGGGGTGTTTGTTTTTTATGCATTTTGATGAGACTTAGTAGGGTCATGCATTTATTTGTGGAACTATTTCATCTTAAAATTAACTTAGGGGAGGGGGTTTTATTCTTGGAATAATCAGGTTAGTTTATCGTCAAATTTTTCACTATCCCTAATTTCATTGCTTCATTAAATTTCTTTCTCCATTCTCAAATTTCATCGCTCTCCCCTGACCAAATTCCCATTTTAACTTTTTCATTGCCTCATTTCCCAAATTACAGTCTATTATTAATTGTAATATTTCATTATTTATTATATTACCTAAATTAGTATATATTTTCCCATTCTCTGAATTTTGAAGGGATTGATGTTCCAAACCGTGTATTTATTTCAATTAAGAATTCTTTGATGGACATATTGAGTATCTTTACATCTTGATGACATTCATCAAGTGTGAAACACCCCTTTTATATATGAAGATATTTTATAAATCATGAGTGGTCGGATTTTTGGTTGATATGTATGTAATGTAAAAGGGGTATTCTACTTGGGCACTCCTAGACTACTGTGAGTGGGAAGATGTATAAACTTTCAAGTTTGTATTATATTTTGTAGGATGATATAAATTCATGCATGTGTGTATGTTCACAAATTTTACACAGCTAAATTGTTTCCCCTTATAGTTATTGCTAGATGAAAAAAATCTATGGTTCTTTGATTCCTTATTGAGAACCCACACATCAAGGATCCTTCTCTCATAATTTCACTAAAATTTCAGATTTAAACATAATTGAATATTTTTTACCAACCATCTGCATGCTTCCTTTTCTATTAACATATTGAAGTTCCTATAATACTCATAATAACATGTTAACCCATACTTTTTTGAAACACCACAATTATATCATTATAAGGAGATTTAACATATGTTTCATGTGTCCATAACCATTCTACATGCCTTCAAAATGTTTCATTAACACAACTATAGTATTTCTAGTACTACTTTCTATTTCTTCATTTCCACTACTTGGAATAAGAATTACAAAAAACAGACCTCTAAAATACTGCAAGTAGATCTCCCTCTTTATGTTATTATTATGAAGAATCCTTCATTATAAAATGGAACATATTTATCTTAGCATGTGAAAAGTACTCATTGTCACTCCTGTATATTATTTCATCTATCCGTAATTATAACTCAATTTGAAAACCAATGACACGCTTTGTTGTCCCTTATTTTGTACTATTGCATTCAGTTTCATTTCGAGTAGATATTCTATGTTATCATGGATGATGGTTGATTTCTATTGGTACCAAATACAATTTTTTTGGAGGAAATTCCAAATTTATTTTTTGAATGGTTTTTGGTATCTTTCACACTTAGATTACTATCATTTGTTTCCGGGCTTTTATTTCTTTGGGAGGAATTTCCATGTTTTGATACATTATTTTCACTTGTTTGTTAGTGTATTATGCATGAAATTTTGAGGTGATGATCATGACCAATCACATGTATTTTTATTAGTTGGATTCTTTTTATAAGAATTTAATGGGATCAAGGCTTATACTCATTAAAGTGGTTTTCTTTTGTACTATAAATTTTTTTCTAGAAACAAAATAGGGGAGACATTTACAGTGCTATAAGTTCTAAAAAACGTGGTTTAACATTCTTCAGTATTATTATTCACTAACTGAAGTAATTTTCAAATCATGTCGGCCAATTTGGATGTTTGATAGGTGTTGGGATAGGTGATACTTCATAGGGATAATGGTGAAGTTGGGATAGGTGTTGGGACCATCAAAGATGGGATGATGGTGGTCCACTGTAAACAAACATAGAAGTTGCACAATTTCACTTGATGGTGGTCCATTACAATCAAACATAGTGTGTCTGCCAATCAGAGCCAAGACATGTGCATCTTCAATCATAGAAGGGTGGTCCAGTGCAATCAAAGTGATGATAGTGATGTTGTGCATGTGTAGATCCACTATTGTAGATAATAGCCTATGTGAAGTGATGGGATTCCACAATAGCAACGTCCAATGTGTGGGAGAAACAAATTGTAGATGAAGTTTCATCAAGTTCCATGTAAAGTCTATTAGTGTTTGAACATGTTTTTAATATGTTCATGGAATCGTTTTTGTCTTTTTTCATGAAGTTTTAACATGTATTTAAATTATATTTGAACGTTAAATAAAATCTCATTGTTTTGGTGTTTCATAAAAGAAATTTTATAATTATTATATAATAAATATAATAATATATTATATATAATAAATATGATAATATATTATATATAATTATATTAATAAATACAATATTAAATTTTAACAAAAAAATATTGGAATACCATTATTTAAAATATAGTTTATAAATGGATATTAATTGTTGGTATTGTTTATATATAATAATAATAATACCAACAGATATATTAGTATAAGCACCTGATCATAAAACACTACTTAATCATGAATTATAGTCAAGAATATACATTATTACACATTGTGATTCTTTTTGAGTTTAGATTATTAGAGAATTAGGATACCTTACATACATAACATATCACAATCATACAAGATGATGCCACTAAAAACAGTTTCCATTTTTTTCAAAATGTAAAACATTTAGGCTCAAAACATGATTTCTTTGACAACCCTCCACATTATTAATCACGACTCCCTTCTTTCTCTTACCCACCCTTGTATCATATGAAAAACATCTTGAAACATGGGATGAGTACAAAACTCAGTAAGTGATATAATGAAAGAAAGAGTTAGTCAAGTGATAACATGAAAACCAATAAAACCCATAACCATAAAAACTCATATGGGGGGTCTTGTCCAAAATTGTGGGAACCTCTGTCATTAATGGATAGCTGAATGTTGCGGTTTTTTCCATCAGTGGAGGCGCCGTGTTATCCATGCTGCACCGGTATCCAAGATGATAGCCTTTATTAAAATCATTAGTTTCCTCTCATTTAGAGCAGATTTCGTAGTGCGCCTTCTCGTGCCTTGGGGTTCTCAAAGATTCTATGAAAATGTAGATATTTGGGTTCACAGGTCCCTCTGGATACTCAACACTCTCAATGGCTGAGCAGGTCACCAAAGGCATTGATGGAATTGGCCTCACCACTGTAGTCACAGGTGAAACCAGTGGCATTGGTACAGAGACAACCTGTGTCCTCACCTTAGGAGGTGTCCATGTGGTCATGGATATAAGGAATGAGGATTATGGGAAGAATGTTAAAGAATCAATACTACATGAGATCTCATTTGGTAAAATTGGTTTCATGAAGCTAGATCTTATCTCTATGGCGTTGGTGAGGAAATTTTATTCTGAATATAAATCTTTATGACTTCCCTTAAACATCTTAATTAACAATGCTAGGATTATGGGAACACCATTCAAACTTTCTAAAGATGGAATTGAAATGCAGTTTTCCACTAATCACATAGGTCATTTTTTGTTGAAAAATATTTTATTAGATACCATGAAAAGGACATCAAGTGAAACAAAGGAGGAGGGGAGGATTGTTAATGTTTCATCAATGGATCATGCGGTCTCCTATAGTGAAGGAATTCATTTCGTTGACATCAATGATGAGTCAAAATACAATAGATTGCTTGATTATGGCCAATCAATGCTTGATAATGTATTGCATGCGAATGAGCTTGTAAGGCATCTGAAGGAGGAAGGAGTGGACATCACAGCTAATTCTTTGCATCCTGTATCAATTCCGACCATTCTATTGGGACACTACAACATATTGAATGCCATCCTCAGAGGGTTGGATGGTATTGTGATGAAAAACATTCACCATGGCGCAACAACTACTTGATACGTGGCGTTGAACACGCAGGTTAAGGGCGTGAGCGAAAAGTATTTTTTTGATAGTAACCTTTGTGAACCAAGCCCCGATGCTAAGGATGCAGAATTGGCTAAAAAACTATGGGATTTCAGCAGTAGCATGATCAACCCTGAGTAGTTTTGGAGGACACAACAGTAGTGTGGTAGGAATAAAGAGTGTGAAGGTTGATTGGATAATGTTGGAATGACCTATGAATGATATTATATATATAGTTTTAGATAATATATGTTTATGTTCTGAGGATTTGTGCCTTGTTTGGGTGAATTCATATTGATGATCTTGGTCACAATGTTTAATTAATATTGTGTCTCTTAGTTGAATGATTAAAAAAAACTCATATGAATAAAAACATCATGTATTTTCCTTGGGACATATTTACCATATCACTCATACATTCACCTATGCACATGGAATAACCCTATGGTCAACTTCCATCTCTGGAGTACCCAATGTATTGGAGAGCTATAATGGGTCTCACCCGTCACATCTTGAGCAATAATGGGCTCAAACCAACATATCTGGAGCTATAAATGGGTTTAACCCAACTTATCTTGATATATAATGGTATGAAACCAACATAAATAATTTTTGAGGAACATATCATGGTAAAAAGGTATCTTGAAATCAGAAGAAACTGCTGATGCCATACACATAAAAAAACAATACTTTTGAAATTTATTAAAGAGAGTTTTAAAAGTATTTTAAAAGGAAAATCATTTAAAATATAATTGGAGTGGGAATTAATATAATTTAATGGATATGTGTATAAATTGTAAATAATCATATTGAAACATAATATATAAAAAAATTCATCACACCGATAATCTTAATACCATATAATGAATAAAGAAGAAGGTTAACCTAAGAATTGAAATTGGGTTAAAAATTCCCTTACCTCAGGTTTGTCTTTCTTCAAAATTGTTTAAAACTCCGGTTTAATAGTTAAAATAGTGTTATTAATATCTTAATGAAACATATTCATGTTTATAACACCTTATATGATCATTTTACAACATTATTCGACACATTTATTAGTAATATTTTGTTATTTAAAATGTGTCGGGTGCGTTCTTTACATGGTTTCCATGATCGGTTCATGATTGATGTTCTAGTCGATTGGAAGTGAAAAAACATAATTGGAATGGAAAGGTATTTAAAAATTTCCAGTACCATAAATTATTCCATTTATCATTTTGAATTTTTATATGAGGATGATTCATAAGTTAAAACATTAATGATGTTCGTTTAGATCATTTTAGTGGTTCTTTGATAATAACGACTTTATTTTGTTTTATAAATTAAAACCATGTGTAAAAAAGAATTCCAGAACCATGGATGAGAAATAATTCATATATTATAACCTGGTTCAACCATAAAAATGGTTTCATGAATAGGATTGAAAGAATTAATGTAAATTGAAATCACATCGTCCACGATATCGGTAATTCAATACATCACAAACAATGTTTTTATTCCTTGAATTAGTGGGAGAGTAGAATAAGAATGATGATGAATTTTTAATTAACATGAGAATATCCCGAATATACATGATTTCATGAGCTTTCATGGCTCTTGGTTAAGAGGAGTTGAGGTAAGAATAAGAAAATAAAGGAACTCAAAATAAAAGAATAGTTGAGAAATCCCTTACAAAAATCTGGTAGCCTAACAGTTATACAAAAGGTCTTAGAAAACATTAAAAAGAGAGGGGACAAGGGTCACCCATCCAATAATGAATCATAATACAAAATAGAGCAAGAATGAGATGAAAAGAAGAACATGGTATGGATTCTTGAATTCTATACCACATAAAAGAAAACTTGAATGGAAAAAGAAAGAAGTTGAGAATTTTCTTACCTTGTAGAGTAACTCCTAGAACATGATGGTTGGGGCCTTAGGGGATTGAGGAAACCTTGGGTGGACTACTAGGGAGGTAATGAGGTCAGATCTTCGTTTATGAGGAATTTGGAATGATGTTAATGAAGGAATGGGTTGGTATTTATAGCAAAAGTGAGGGAATATTTTAATAATTTTTACAGGACACCTCATTAGTAGTACTTGCAAAACCATGGGCTTTCCCATGGTATTTTTCCAATATATTAACCACTTGGTAAACCTCACATCTTATTTTACTTTAAAAAAGTCAACCAGAAATATTAAATCATTATTACATCATTAATGATTTCATTAACACACCAAAACTCAAAACTGTATTTTTACTATTCACTGAAAAATCAACTATTTCAGAAAAATCCCAAAAATTCACCCGAACCATTTTTCAACGTGTAGAATTCAAAAATGAACTTCATTTTTTTAAAATAATTTTCTAAATATTATTAATTTAATTTTCAAATAAAATCTTGCTTAATTCAAAAACTAACAATTTTAAAAATATAACTGCTTTTATATCACATTGAAAAATTAACCAAGATGTCATTATCTTAAGGTTTTAAGAAAATATAATAATAAAACAATTTACTATTAATTAGGGTCATATTACTATTTATATTACTATTCATAAGAGTATGTTACTATTCACCAAAAAAACAAGTTGGTTCCATCAGACTCAAAACAACTTACTGAACATAATTGTAGATGAATGTTTTTTGAAATTCAAAGCATTGAAGCTACAAAATTATGTTTAAAGTCAAGTTATAAATATCTAATTAAAATAAAGTTTCATGTATGTCATTTTTTTTAAAACCTTTGGGTGTTACATTATCCTGAACTTCTAGAAATTGCATCCTCACAATTTTATTTACTCATCAAACAAGTGAGGGTAACTTTTCTCATAGCATTTTCAGATTCCCATGTTGTTTCTTCAACCATGTGGTTTCTCCACAAAACATTTACCTGTTGGATTATCTT
Organism: Viscum album; assembly: GCA_963277665.1. NCBI lineage: Eukaryota > Viridiplantae > Streptophyta > Magnoliopsida > Santalales > Viscaceae > Viscum > Viscum album. The sequence goes on along the minus strand of OY728161.1, from coordinate 2,104,081,011 downwards.
ATTCAGAAATATCTATTCCCTTCGATCAATAATCTGTAATGGTTTCTCTTTATAAGAAAGGTTCTTTTCCAACTGAACTGCTTCTGGACTCAAGACATGTGATGAATCTGACACATATTTTCTCAAAATCAAAACATGAAAAACACTATGTACCTAAGATAAAATCATAGGAAAAGCTACTCAGTATGAAACTGGTCCAATATTATCCAGGATTTCAAAAGGACCAATGAATTGAAAACATATCTTTCATTTCTTACCAAAACACATCACACTTTTCTAAGGATAGGTTTTAAGGAAAACATGGTCAGCTATATTGAACGAGAAGTCTTTACTTCTGTTATGTGCATAACTTTTCTTCTTACTTTGAGTTGTCCTCATGTGCTGCTGGATCGTCTTCACTTTCTCAGCCACTTCCTCTACCAATTCTGGTCCCACCAACTTCCCCTCTTAGACTAAATCCCCAAAAGCTTGTGTTTGAAAACGCTTCCCATAAAATACCTCAAAAGTTACCATTTGTATACTGGAATGAAAACTGTTATTATAAGTAAACTCAAATAAAGAAATATGTTGGTCCCAACTTCCCTGGTAGTCCATTGAACAAGCTCGAAGCATATCCTACAAAGCCTAGATCATTTATTCTGACTGCTAATCTGATTGAGGATGAAAAGCTGTATGGAATTTAATTATATTGCCAATGACTTTTGAATACCCTTCCAAAAGATATAAGTGAACCTGGGATCCTGATCAGATACAATGTAAAGAGGAACTCTATGTAAAATGACAATATCTTTGAGGTACAATCTAGAAATCTGATCCAATAACATTATATCTTGAATAGAAAGGAAATGTGTAGATTTTGTCAGTCGATCAACAATAACCCAAATTATATTGTTACAACGATAAGTCTTAGGTAGCCCCACCATGAAGTCCATGGATATATTGTCCCATTTCCACTCTAGCATAAGAAAATTCTGAAGCAGTCCCTTCGGTAACAGTCTCCCTTCTTTAACCTATTGACATGTCAAACATTTGATAGTAAATTCTGCAATATCCCTTTTCATTCCATCCCACCAGTAATACTACTAAAGGTCTCTGTACGTCTTAGTACTTCCAGGATGACCTAAAAATGGAGAACTATGATCTTCATAAAAAATTATTTCTTTAACCAAGAATCACAAGGCACACACAACCTTCTTCCAAATCTTAAAAAACAATCTTTATCAAGGATAAATTCTAGAAACTTACCCATTTTAACCAATTTTACATTTTTCTGTATCTCACAGTCTTCCTTCTATGCTGGCATAATTATTTCTGATAATTATTACTGCAGTGAAACATGAATCAAAATAGATGTATACCCTATAACAACAACTTCTATGCCAAAATTCATCAAATCATTAATCAAGGGATCATATTCCAAACGCAATGTAGTTAATGATGAATGATGTTTTCAACTCAATTCATCCTCCACTTTGATTGATTTTCCAAGATGATAATTGATCATACAATCATAATCCTTTATCAGTTCAATCCATCTTCTCTGTCTCATGTTTAATTCCTTATGAGTGAATATATATTTCATAATTTTATGGTTAGCATATATTTGACATTTGGCTCCATATAAATGGTGCCACCAAATTTTTAAAGAAAAAACCACCACATCCAATTCCAAATCATGCATGGGATAATTTAACTCATGAGGTTTTAGTTTTCTTGAAGCATAAGGGATTACTTGATCATTCTACATTAGAAAACAACAAATTCCCTTAATGAAACATCACTATATATGACAAACTCACCATTTTGGGAAGACAATGCCAAAACTGGAGCATTCACCAATCTCTTCATTAGTTCTTGAAAAAAACATCACATTCTTCTATCCAATCTAATTAAACCCCAATTTCATGTTAACTTAGTTAACAGGATAGATAACTGTGCAATGTTTTTAACAAAACATCAGTAATAACCTGCTAATACAAGAAACCTACGAATCTCTGTAACATTTTTAGGTCTTGGACATTCATCAACCACTTTTTTTTTCAGTATCAACTGTTATTCAATCCTTATTTACAATGTGACCAAGAAAAGATATCTATTGCAACCAAAAATCACACTTTCTGAATTTTCCCTATAGTTTCTTTTTTTAAGGTTTGTAAAACAACCCGTATATGTTTTTCATTCTCCTCTTCAATTCTAGAAGATACCAAAATTTTATCAATAAATACAACCACAAACTTATCCAAGAACCCATGAAATATTCTATTCATAAGATCCATGAATGTAGTAGGTGCATTAGTTAACCCAAAAGGCATAACTACGAATTTATAATGACCATATTTAGTACAGAACTCAGTATTCAAGATGTCTTCATCCTTTACTTCCACTAATGGTACCCCGACCTCCGGCCAACCTTCAAAAAATTCTACGCTCCCTGAAGCTGATCAAACAAATCATCTATTTGAGGTGAAGGATAATTTTTTTAATAGTAATATTATTCAAGGCTCTATAATCAATGAAAATTCTCAATGAACCATATTTTTTTATTAATAAACATGACATGAGTTCCCCATGATAAATTGTTGGGTTAGATGAATCCTTTATCTAGTAATTCCTGCAACTACTTTTTTAATTCCAAAATTTCCATTTGGGCCATTCGATAAGGAGGTTTATAAATTGTCTTAGCATCAAGAAATAAGTCAATGGTAAACTCAACCTTTATATTAGGAGTAAAAACAGGAAAAATATTTGGAAAAAATATCCATGTATTTATTTACCACAAGTACAAAATTAATATAGATAGTTCCATTATCTTCAAATATATGAGAAAGATAACTTTCATTTCCATCCTTTATCAGTTTCTTAGCTTCCTGATATGTTATTAATGGTATGGGTTCATTATTTTACACAATCTTAAATTCTTTCTGAAAAACAACATCTTTTTCTCTACAATCTATCTTAGCATGATAAAAAGAAAGCCAGTCGATACCCAGAATAAGGTCAAACACTACTAGAGGGAAAACAACAATGTTTATAGGTAAAATCTTTCCACAGACAAGGATAAGAAGATTCTATTAATTCTTTTTCCATAATATTTCCTCCATGTGTTTTTACTATGAGATCTGGTTTCATTTTAGGAGGTTTAATTCCCATTTTTTCTGAAAATTTTTCAAAAATGAAGGAATGTGTAGAATCTAAATCAAACTACAATTTTGAAAAATATGTAAAAACAAGAAATGTACCAAGGAATACCTTATTTGGCAGCTCAAAATCTGCTGAAGTGGTTGCAAATTCCAAACCCTTCTATTTCCTAACTTGCTTATTCCCTGCTTGAGTAACTAGTTTTGAAAAAACATTAGAAAAATGACCCAATTCATTATAGTTAAAGAATCTCACCATCGGTTTATAATTAATTTTCTGATCATTTTTGATGCACTCATGAGACATGTGTCCAAACTTTCCACATCGGTAGCATTTCCCAGAATTTACAAGACATTCACCAGTATTCCTTTTACCACACTTTTCACAAGAAGGAAAATTCATTTTCTTACCTACAGAATTCTTTGATGAGTTCTTCCCCATTGCCCACCAGCCAGACCACTTTTTATTCTTATCATCATGAGGAACATATGTTTCAGCAAACTCCATCTCAACTTTTTCAATACAACAAACAAGATTCTCATATCTTTTAAACTCTCATCAGGCCAAAGCTCTTCGAAAAAAAAAACGGTTTCAAACTAGAGTAAAGTCTATTAATTTTACATTCAAAATCCCGAGTAAAATATGGTACATACCTGGCTGGTCTTGTAAAATTAGATTCATATGATGCCACATAATCATCATCTTTCTGATTCAGTCCCATGAATTGTTTCTCTATTGTTAGTCTAATTATTTTGGGAAAATATTTTTTTAGAAAAGGACTCTTAAAATCATCACATTCCAAACTGTCAAGATCATCTATTTCTCTCATATTCTTAACCCAAGACCACCATTTATTGGCTCCAACTTCTAAATGATAAATGGATAGTATTATATTTGACATTCGGAACATCCCATTACATAAAGTATCTTTTCTAGAGCATTGATCCATCCTTCGGCTACCACTGGATCTGCAGTTCCACTGAATGCTGGAGGATGTTGCCTTATAAAATTCTCCACAAAAGACATGATTCTTTATGGTAGATCATGTTCCTATCTATCATGGATACTACCTCCATTTATTTATTGAGTCAACTGATCCATTTCTGTCACAAACTACTCAGTTCCGATTCCCACCATTTCGGGCTGTGGATTCGGACAGACATCAGCCTCTTTGTGCCTTCCTACTTCAGCTTCCCTGTTTCTTCTATGGAAAACCATTCTATACAAACATGAAATAAATTAAGCAACATGGTAATCCTTAAATGGTATATCATTTCAAATTACCATAGAGTAAAAATCAGTTATGGTATTCTTTAAATATCCTCCGAACCCCTAAAGTTATCTAAACCATCCTCTGATACCAACTATAAGGACCCATTCTTAAAACATTACTTAATCTTTAATTTTAGTCAATAATATACAATATTACACATTGATAATATTTTTGAGTTTATATTTTTAGATAATTAGGATACCTTACATACATAACATACCATAATCATACAAGATGATACTACTAAAAACAGTTTCCATTTTTCAAAATATAAAACATTAAACTCAAAAAGTGATTTCTTTGACACCCCTCCACATTATTCATCATGAATCACTTATTTATATTATCCATCCTTATATCATGTGAATTTTTTTTGAAACCCGGGATGAGTAAAAAACTCAGTAAGGGATATAAAGAAAGAAAGCGTTAGCCAAGTGATAACATAAAAACCAATAAAACCCAAATCCTAAAAACTCATATGCATAAAAACATCATGTATTTTCCTTGGTACATATTTACCATATAACTCATACATTCACCCTTACACATGGAATAACCCTTTTTTCAACTTCCGTCTTCAAAGTAACCAATGCATTGGAGAGCAATAATGGGGATCACCCGTCATATCTTGATCTATAATGGGCTCAACCCAACATATCTTGAGCTATAAAGGGGCTCTACCCAACATATCATGAACTATAATGGGCTCAACACAAAAAAATAATGTCCAAGGAACATATCATGGTAATAAAGTATCTTTAAATCAGGAGAAACTACTCATGCCATACACATAAAAAACAATCCTTTCAAAATTTATTAAAGAGAGTTTTAAAAGGATTTTAAAAGGAAAGTCCTTTGAAATATAATTTGTGTGAGAATTAATAGAATTTAGTGGATATGTGTATACAATTTAAATACACAAAGTAAAACATAATATATACAAAAAAATAAACACACTAATAATCATAATACCATATAATTAATAAAGAAGAAGGTTAACCCAAGAATGGAAATTGGGTTAAGAATTCCTTTACCTCGGGTTTGTCTTACTTAAAACTTGTTTAAACCTATTGTATAATAGTTAAAAGAGTGTTATTAATATCTTAATGAAACATATTAATATTTATAACACCTTATATGATCATTTTACAACATTATTCGACACATTTATTGGTAATATTTTGTTATTTACATTGTGTCGGGTGCGTTCTTTACATGGTTTCCATGATCAGTTCATGATGGATATTCATTTCGATTGGAAGTGAAACTCCATAATTTGAATGGAAATGTACATACATGTTTATAGTACCATAAATTATACCATTTATAATTTTTAAGTTTTATATGAGGATGATTCATAAGTAAAAACATTAATGATGTTCGTTTAGATCATTTTAGTGGTTCTTTAATAACAACGACCTCATTTTGTTTTATATATTAAAACCATTTGTAAAAACTAATTCCAGAACCATGGATGAGATATAATTCATATATTACAACCTGGTTCAACCATAAAAATGTTTTCATGACCATACTTGAAATAATTAATCTAAATTGAAATCACATCATCCACGATGACGGTAATTCGACACATTAGAGACAATGTTTTTATTCCTTGAATAAGTGGGAAAAGAGATGAAGACTGATAATAAATATTCCATGAAAATGAGAACATCAAGAATATACATTATCTATGGAACATTAATTTCTCTAGGTTAAGAGTATTTGAGGAAAGAATAATAAAATAAAGGAACTCAAAATAAAAGAATAGTTGAGAAATCCCTTACAAAAAAACGACAGCCTAACGACTATGCAACATGGTCTTAGAAAACATTAAAAAGAGAGGGGAAAAGGGTCACAAATCCAAGAACGATTCATAATACATAATAGAGAAAGATTAAGATAAAAATAATAAAATTGTATGGATTATTTAATTCTATACCACATAAAAGAAAACATGAATGGAAAAAAAAAGAAGTTGAGAATTTTATTACCTTGTAGAGTAACTCCTAGAACATGAAGGTTGGGACCTTGGGAGCTTGAAGAAATCTTGGGGGTACTACTAGGGAGGTAAGTATTCCATATAATCATTTATGAGGAATTTTGAATGAAGTTAATGAAGTAATGAGTTTGTATTTATAGATAAAGTGATGGAATATTTTAATAATTTCAAGGGACACCTCATTAGTGGTATTTGCAAAACCGTGGGATTTACCAGGGTATTTGCCCATGGTATTAGCCACTTGGGACACATAAAGTCTTATTTTACTATACATAAGTGGATCAAAAATATTACATCATTATTACATCATTAATTATGTCATTAACACACCAAAACTCAAAAATGTATTTTTACTATTCACTGAAAAATCAACTATTTCAGAAAAATCCCAAAAATTCACCCTAACCATTTTTCGATGTGTAGAATTAAAAAATGAACTCCTTTTTTTAAATATAATTTTATAAATATTATTAATTTAATTTTTAAATAAAGTCATACTTAATTCAAAAATTAACAATTTTAAAACTATAATTGATTTTATATCATATTGAAAAATTAACCAAGATGTCATTATCGAAAAGCCTTATGAAAATAAAATAATAATACAATTCACTATTCATTAGGGTCATATTACTATTCATAAGAGTATGTTACTATTCACAAAAAAAACAAGTTGGTTCCATCAGACTCCAAAAAACTTACTAAACACAATTGTAGATGACTTTTTTTTAAAATTCAAAACATAAAAGTTGAAAAATTATGTTTAAAGGCTAGTTATAAATTTCTACATAAAACAAAGTTTCATGCACTTCATTTATTTTTTTGAAAACCTTAGGGTGTTACAATTAGTCATATTAATCCATTGATAAATATTTTGACCAACATATGTATTATCTGTTGGTATTATTAAAATTGAATCATAATCATTTTATCTATCGCAATAACATTTCGCGACATAGTTTTTACCAAAAATTTAGTGACTAGGACATATCTATTGGTAAAACATTTTTTCAATAGATAATGTGCTTTTACCAATATATATTCCCCTACTAGAAAAAGTGAAATATTTTCTTGTGGTTTATGGGGCATAGTTCTTATGATTGGTCCATGTTTTATCATTTGGAAAATACTAAATATGGTATCCCATTCTCAGCGATAACTCTAGGAGAAAAATATTTTGTATAATAATTTTTTTTAAATTATATAATTATTAATAATGTTTTACATGTTAGTGGTTAAAAATATGACATTTTTAGTTTCAAAACTACTTTCTTGAAGGATGTTTGTAATATTTTTGATTCTAATGGAAAACTATAGTTTTATTATTTTTATATTATATGTTTTTTATGTTATTAATTTAAAATCTTTTTCAAAAAAACATGTCAAATTATTGAGTATACTATATTGTAATTCATGCTTTTTTGAAAGACACTTTGGGAATTTTAGTATAAAAACATTTCAAACTCAACTTTAATTAACTAACACTTGATTTTTTTTAAATTTAAATTTGAAAAGTTTGTTGTTTGTGGGCCATGAAACATAGTAATAAACACAACCCATCCTTAAAATCCAAATGGAAAGTCCAATTTCAATGGGAATTGAACTAATATATCTTAATTTATTCATTTCGACCCATTTTCCTTATATAAGAGTCCAATGTCACACTATATTTATTATATATGATTGTATATTATTTACTTGGGTATATTTTTTTGAACATAAAAATGATACTTGTAAAAATGTTTTTTAGTTTTACTAAGAAATTAAGAAATAAAAAGTGTTTTGAGATTTCATGGATTTGAATTAATCATATGGGAGATTGAAAAAAATGTATTTGATGAATTTTTTAATATTCAAGGATATAATTATTCTTTTTCTAATCCAAGAACTCAATAAAAATAAGTCTATTGAAAGATATAATCTAACTCTGCCAAATATTTAAATAACTCTATTGAATGAATCTATACTCAATTAATAATTATGTGTTTTGGTGGTCAATACTGCTTGTTTTACCTTTGATTGAGTTCTCATAAATAATTCCTTTCAAAATACCCCTATGAGAATTGTAAGTAATATAAACTAAATTTAGATATTTTATGATTTATGCATGCTTGTTTTATATTCACAATATAAAAGGTTAACTTATGAATGTTTGACCAAAAGTTAGATAAAAATATTTTATTATGTAATCTAAATCCTTTAAATCCCAAAAAAAATCTTCAATTAGAGTACCAAGATCATAAAAAATTCGTTCACATAAAATACGAGGATAATTTTACTAAACCTAAACCTTAAATCGATGATCTTGATGTTGAACTTGAAAAATTAACCATTAATGTCCCACCTACATTTAAATATGTTGATGTTGATGAATAATTAACCTCATTTTCATTACTAAAAACTTCAACAAAATATAAGAACCACCCCTATAGAATATTATTGAGGATTTTCATACTGATAATCATAATTGAATATCATATTTAAATGAGGAATAATAATGATATTTTGTTTTACGTCTGGAACCCAAAAATCATAATGATTCTATTAATGAATAAATGGGGTACTTTCTTGGTAGGAACAACTAAATTAATTCAAAAGTAATAATTTTTAGACTCTTTTTGATAGAATGAATGATCGTCCGATTATTTATACAAAATGAGTTTTCAGGAATAGAATTTATGAGTAAGAAAAAAAGTTAAAGTTTATATATTAGTGGGAAAATGATATAATAAAATAGGTATTGATTATGGTTAAATATATATACACATCAATTACATTGAGTTTATTAAAATATTTTTGGTATTCTTTTCTAATTTAAATTTAAATTTGATTCAAATATATGTTATGATGGAATTTAGGGGATTACCCTATGATCCTTAGAAGTAAAAACACTCAAGAACAATCCTGATCTATATTTAATGAAATCAACTTGCATGGAATAATGAATAACCCAACACACTGATATTGAGAATACAATATCCTCCATGTCAATGGAGAACTCTTGATGATAAAAACCAAAGAAGAAAATAAAGCTTCTTTCCTTTAATGGTATTACATTATTCTTGGATCCTTGATCATATTATGAGGATTCACAGACACCAAAGTGGTGTTATATCCTTCACTTCATGAAAAATGGTGTTTTGGGAAAATGGATCTTTAATTGTGTTTTCATTTAAAAATTCAGTCTAATAGAAGAGAACCGTTCCGTTTATAAAGGTATCTTCAACTCTCTTCCTTTAATGAATAACATCATCTATATAGCACATATTGGGTTCCATATAATGGAAACCATATGTTATTTCCTATTAGAGTATCATTAACTATACAATTAAATGAATGATATAAAATTCCATAAATGATCATTCTCATGGACTATAATATGAAGAAACCATATGAAGAAAGAGTTAAATATATGAAAAATCACATGTAATATATTTCATAATCCATGTTTCACTAACGATATAGGAAAAATCATCGAATTATTTCTTAAAATTATATATATATTTTGTAAGGTATGATATTCATCTATTACATATCATACCATAAAACTCTATGAAGTCATAAAATACAACTATCCCACATTTAGTGAATATTTATCAATCTCCCACGTGCATTAAAATCATGAAAATATTTAAAACTCTTTGTGAATCCATAAAAAACTCTTTTAGATATGGTTTATGAAACTCTCTTCAATTAGAAAAAACAATTCCTCCACACACAATCCTTAGTAAAAGGATTAACAATGTGACCCGGTAGGACATAGTATCATTGATAGCAAATATGAGACACCATTTCATTTATGCAAGGAATGAACATCCTTTAGTAAAGAATAAATTCTACTCAAGCTACTAAAAAGTGGAGTGTGATCACCATAAAACATTACTATATCTCACATGAATAAATCCACCATGATTTGTATCATATACATCAAATTTATACCTATATAATCCCATTTCCCATAAAATAAAGTGACCATTAGATATGAATATAATTCAATATAGTATGTCTATTTAATACTTTATTGATTCTCCAAAAAATGATGACCAGGTTAAAGAACACATCACATTTAATTCATCTAGCTAAAGAGCACATTACATGTCCCTCATCCAAATAGTTGAACACATCACATGTGATCCAGCTAAAAATAGACAAGAATTCACTTATTTTAATTCAATATGGGTAAACAATTATTCTCTCATCACATGAGGGTGAAAATACCTTTCTCGTTGAGCTCTAACAAATAAAAGGATTTTCAACATAACCAACCACCCCATAACTAGTTTACCCTCAATGGGTTGTTTAAGAAATGTATGAAATTATGATAGTTATCATGCTATTTATCTCCCCAAACTCAGGTAATAAGGATTTATAATAAGAATAAACCCTTATTTAAATCGATGACTACATGAAATTTCGTGGGCTATACTTTTCAGGTTACTCTAATTAATTAGTCATAACTAATTATCTCATGGATCCAATAATCATGTTAATTTTATCATATCATCACAACCTGTTGTACTCCATGATGATCATCGGGTTTGGGAAAAATAAAAGTCATACATTGAGGGGATATTGTCATACCACAATTCAAATAATTAAAATTAGAACACACATAAATAAATTATAAATGGATTTTTCTTTATTATAAATTCATGATATATTATTCGACCAGTGTATCAGTCTCTTAAGTATCATAAACCAAGAGACTATACATGATCCTCATAATTCTATTTTGATGATGTTTTGGTCAATGGATCAACAATATTTTTGTTATTATCAACCCAACTGATCCTAATATCACACCTCTCAATGATATCTCTTACAAGATATTATTTATGAAGGATAATATGACACCCAAGTCTTTATAGTATGAGGTTAACTCCATATCCTAATCTATAACACAATTCGCTCTTTAACAAGCCATTATTAATAAATTTATTTAATATATTATTTTAATAATTTTAAATGTAATTAAATAACATTTATTGTGTATTTATATTTTTAAAATTTTCATAGTATGAATTTTCTTATTTGGAAAAGGTCAGTTTTATTCGAAAAATACTAATTTCACAGATCTTGTAATTTATACGACTTTATCCATAAATATGAATGACCAAAAAGTTTACTGAACCGTTAAAGTAATAAAATATGTATTTGAAGAGTAATACTATTAATTTTAAAGTATACTTTGAAAATATAAATCATATGTTCAACATTTTTAGAACTAATTAAATTTTTTGCTTTAAAAACTATTTTTGATATTTTCTTTAAATCAAGTATTTTAAAGACAAATTCAATTTTTTTATTTTCTTAAAATAAAATCATCCTTTATTTTTTTATCATAAATAAAATTTTTTCATTAAAATCTGCATCCGTAATAATTTAGTCATATATGTAGTTTTAAATCATAAAAACATTATTTACCTTAAATTTTTTTAAGCGAATTTGTGTATTTATTTTAAATTTGACTTTTCACACCTCTATATGTTTTAATTGGTAAAATGAAATTTAAATTTGAAATTAGAATTATCAAATTTGTTAAATTTATTAATATTAATGTAAATACAATAACCCAAGTTTCCTATAGTCGGTTTCTACAATATTACATTAGCCTAAGATACAAGGAATCACATCCCGAAGGAACAAATAGTTTAGCAGTCTTGGTAAACTAGATATATATTTTAAATTTACACTACATTTTAATCATAAAATACAAAAATTATTTTATTTGATAACAACATTATTCCCCTTAGAATAACACTACATATCAATTATAATACACTTCCGGGTATGCTGGGGAAAATAGTACATAAAAAAGGGTGATATCAAATTCCCAGTGAGCGCTACATAAAACATAAGCTATCTTAAGTAAATATTTCATAATTGATATAGAAAGGTAAATAATTGTACAGACACACCATTAAATCAATAAAATTTTATATTATAAGATAATAAGGAATAATCATTATGGAAATGTAAATAATTGGAAACAAATTCCATTTAATGTACGACTTGCTCAAAATCTAAATCCATAGATAATATCATTGTTAAAATGTAATGGATAATAATTAATGAATTCCTAATGAGGGAAATGAACAATATTGGAATCCATGATCTCAAAAATGATGGTATCTATAATTTTAAGAACTTTCACTATAAATTTTATACATTATTTGTAAAAAAAATTAATTTTTCCAACTTATTGGCCTCATGAGACATGTCGATGCATTGAGGGACTGTCTATAACGAGGCCCCACTTGTTTTGGCATGTCAAAAGCATTCATTATATTTCAAATAACTTATTTAATTAATTAAAAATGTTTCTTATAAAAAAATATCTATATTGAGTAAAGGATACATATTTATCATTATTTTTCCAGATAAACAAACACCTTTCAAAGTAAACATTGTATGTAGAAATAGAAAATGATTTAGCCAATAAACATATTCACCATGAAAAAATATGGACATTTAATCGAAATTAAATATTCAATGATCACAAGTTAGTCAATTCTCCAAAGTATGGATTAATTTTTTCATATAAACAATTGTGAATAGGTAAAATAAAGGATTTTTATCACTAATGAATAAAAGTACCATAAAAAGATCATTAAATTTTTTTAGGTAATAATAAATTTTCCCTTTGACATTCAATTTAAAAAAAGAACTTCAAAAAATAATAAGGAAGAAATTTTCTTTGAAAATAATATTATAAACTTTTAAAGTAATCTTAAAATAATTGAGGCATCATTATAGTAGAAAATATGCTCATGGGATATAAGTTAAAATAAAACATTCCTTCTGTATTTTTGTTGTAAAAGTCAAAAAGTACTTCATTTAGAAAACGACAGGATGATTTGATTTAATTATTTTTAAAAAAAGTATAACATGATAAAAAACGAATTCAAACAATCATTTGAGAATAGTAAGAAAATATTTGAAAATTTTTTAAGAAAACATATATTCAAAAGTGGAATATTCCCTAGTGGAGACTTCAACATAAAAAATTTATAATAATGATAAGATTGTGAAATAAACCCTTACCACTTTGGTATAATTTCAATCATAATCCCCATGAATAAAATAACATAAAATGAAACATTAAATACCATCAAGAAAAATATATTCATGATATGATATATCAAAGTGGATGTATATACATCATTTAACAGAAATATGTGTTGAATATGACATATGTCTCACAAAATTAAATGTGATATTAGAAACGCTTACCACACACTTCCCTTATATTTAACGTGATTTAACTTCCTATATAAAGGTTTTAAAAATATTATTAATATTTAAAAAATCATATTGTTTTTTATAATATCAGATATGAACCTCTTATATCATCATATCATCAGTTTGTTTATAATATTTCATTATTACCTTTATTTTAGGTGTTAAATACTTCATTTCCCCAAGAATATTTTTCGATGAAAGTTTCTGTCATTGTGCATGGAGACGGTAAGTCGTATGTATGTATAGGTGGTGCTTTAGTTTTTCATAGGATGGATAGAAGGTGGAATATGGTTATCTCATAAACATAATAACATCTTTCTATATAGATGATACTGTGGTTTATGGAAACAACATATGAAGAGGAAGTAGAAGAAGAAATAATAATGAAAGAGTTGGTAAAGCCGATCACATCTTCTTTAGTAGACTTTGTATAAATCCCTTCTTAATGGATCTAGGGTTTGTATTCTATAAGGGTCAAAACCTATAGAACATGTCTAAGGATGTTTAAAAGATAAATGGGTATATTTTGGTCAAGATAAATGGATAAATTTTGTGTAAATAAGTGATCCAAATGGTTCCCATTTATAATTGAGGTGAGGGGTAATTTTGAAATTTATAAAAATATTAAAATATAATAAGACAATTCTGGATAAAAATGATTCTAAATTTACTATAAATGAAAATGGGACTAATGTTTCCACCATATCACATTTTATTTTTTATTATTCAATATTTTTGTGATTTTAAAATAATTTAATAAAATATTATATTAGTGAAATATCATTGTTATCAATTTTTGACACTATTTATTACTTTGAATTTAAAACTATCATAAAAACATGATAAATAAAAAAACTATTTTAACGAATACCTAAAAGTTTAAAGTAATATATTATATTTTTATCACCTTAATTATCCCAAATTATATTTATTTTAATATTTTTATTATCATATATTTGATTTACTCATTAAATGTATAATTACTAAATCGACATTGTGTAATTAATTAAGGTAATAATTCCTTCAATAAAAATTAAAAATAAATTTCAATTAATTAGATAAATATTTATATTATAAAATAATATTTATAGTTTAACATGATCACGAGAATTTTTTCCATAATAAAAAAGTAAATAATTTTTTGGTCAAATTAAGATTGATTTATTGGTAAGAAATATAAATAAATAATTTTTTTTAAAATTATTTTCCTATATTTGATAAATTATTTTACCTTCCATAGTAATAATATAAGGAAATATAAATACTTGAAAAAAATAATATCATCCTTTAATTAATTTCCACCCAAACTCACATTTTTCTCAAAATGATGAGTACGAATTTTTCATGCATAAAGTACTATAATCATATTCTATGGATCCCAAAATAAAAAAGATAAAAAAAAATATTTCTCATGTCTTAATACATTAACCAAAACCAATATGGTTATGACAAGTTAATATAATTGTCAGAAATAATAAACCTTCATGTTTGGAAAACTAACTTAGTATTCAAAAATAAAACAGGAATATAAAAAATTCAACTTAAATCATTCGAAAAATAATTATCCTAAAATGATATCAAAAATAATAAAACCTAGACTAAGCCCCCCAAAAGTATATGGATTCGATCACATAGTAATCCAAGATAAATTTAATATTTATCACAAAAAATGTTAATGTTATAAGCGTATATTCTCCATGATATGCTAACCATTTACATAAATAACATGAATAAAATCCTATATTCCTCCAAAATACAATTAAAATATTGTTTCTTAAATATAATTCCATAATATTTTGTTTGCAATAATCATATAGGGTTCATAAATTAGTTAGTGTCTTCATAAATCACATAACACAAAATTAATTTCTAATCCCATGGATATATATACACAAAAAAATATATGTTCCCAAAATGAAATTTACCCTAATATTGAATGTCATTTAAATAAATAAACACTATGTCATACTAACCAAGACTTTACATAGGCCAATGGTAGATTTTGTAACCTTGTTACCCTTCAGTTGTGTGTTGAAGCCTCATGCCCTTCCAAGATACGATGGACTATCACACAACTTATGTGTTTTCATTTTTATAAAATTATATTAATATAATCCTCCAAAAATCCCAAAAATTTGTTAAACATCCTAAAAAATAAACTTAATATATTCAACATTAATGAAATGTTTTAACCACCAAGGTTACCACACATTATACATTTTTCATTTTAAAAAATATAATAACCCATAATTACCTTAAAATAAATGATCACATAAACCCTAAAGGTTATCCTTACCTTTAATATTTTTTCCATAAAATTTAAATTCATTTTTACTTATATAAAATTTTCACCAAAACTAATACAAAAAATAGGATGTATTTCCACAAATGACTCCCAAAATATTATTAATCTTGATTAACTCCCATAACATAAAATATTAAATGGGGGTTTATGAATTTAAACTTATGATCAAAATTAAACTTATAAACTCATGATAGTTTCTATAACATCCCAACCTAGGAGCTAGTGAACTGGTTCCCTAAGTTAGTTCACTAGATGACCTCAAGCATTCCTCATCTTATGCAAGAGTCTACTGACTAGAAAGGAGGATCAAAAGTGAAAATGTGAGGAGATAATACCCCCAAATCAGAGTGATCAACCAGAATTAAGTAACCAAATACAATACACCATAGAGTAAGAAGAAATAATAAATAAATAGACACATGATATAATAAAATGAAATGCCACAAAGTCCCTAAAAACTATATCATACATACAATCAACCGCCCACTTGGAAATTGACATGACCAACCAATATAATATAAATACAACAGGGTATGTTATGTAACCAAGACCCACCAATCTAGCCACCTGAAACCACTCAATAAGTACTGCTCTACCATAAAATACTCATTTGGGCCTCATCCAAAACATGTGACTGTAATTAACATGTGAGGGATTCTCGGGTACCCAAGTGCAATGACTGGGGTGTAAGCACAACTCAATAGACCAAAACCAATGGTTTCTGATGAAAATACCTGTTTAAGATGTAGTGAATATTGATAATAAGTGAATGAAATAAATAGAACAAAAATGTATATAATGAGAGGAACACAACAACTTATCTACTACTCACTGGCCCATGGGTTCCCAGGTGACACCCCAACAAATAAAATCTACAATGACTGAAACCAATCCCCTAAAGTTTACATATCAATGAATCATAACTAAAAAAGTGATATTTTCCTATTAATTTTACATGGGGAGGATTAACACATACATCCACATTACCTGTGTCATTTACCCATGCCATTAATGCATAGAACATCAGTCAGGAATCTTAGTCTACCATTAAAATCAATAAAAATCGTCTCTAGAACTTTCGTCTAGTACTTAACCATATACCAAACTATCAATACCAAAATTGTGCATAATATAAATACCCATATTTTTCCATGTATTGTTTTTATCATATGGAATTATTTCGAGTCCGTGAAAATTCATAGTGCCTGATTCTGAGGCCTGGTGTGCCCGGAATGAATTTCTGAACTTTTTTTTCGGTATGTTCAGTAAACATGTGAGTGGCATTTTGTAACTTTTGAACCGGTGCTCGGAATTGAAATCCAAGGACAACGTTGAACTCGCAGCGCCAATATTCGCTTAAGGATAACTTCACCTCGACCACAGTAGGTCGAGGGTGGAAGTTAGTTTTTAGATTTTTGTGGGAGAACTGAATAAAATGAATTTATTTTATTTTTCAGGAAACCACCATTTTGAATTTTTGATGGTGGGGACCACCTGAACTCCCTTTTAATGTCAGGAAACACTTGTAATTCTCCCAATTAATGAGACAAAAATTAATTTATCTAGTAATTAAATAAGATGGCTCCTCACCCTTCTTGATGTAGGGGAAATTTTGGCAAATGAGAAATTTTGGTGGAGAGGAGAACATGGTGGGAGAACCTCATTCAACGAAGAACATCTTCAACGACGAACGAAATGATGTTCGAGGAAATGTCGACATCAACATCATAATCTTCCTCCTCATGACACCTCCAACAGATGATCGATGCAGGGGTGAGTTCATGTTGTTCTTTGTGGTTTTATGTTGAAACTTTATCCTCGAAGCTGCTTGCTATCGGTCTAACGTGGAGGGTGCAGACCAAACAAACATGACCCGATACCTCAAAATATTTAATGTTGATGTGTTCTTTGCGGGCCGCAATGATGATGGAGGCACAACTGCACCACCGAAGGAGAACGCGGACCGTCGGTCGCGAAGGGGAAAGGTGGCGGTCGACACCCAGTTGGCTACGTGGAACCGGGGTGGCGCGTCTGCGCCGCCTGTAAAGAGGGAATCCACGGCCTGTCGGCCACGGCGGTGGGAAGTCAGCGACCGACATGCATGTATGCCGCGATGTGATTCGGCAGCACACATCCACACCGCCAGATATGGAGAACGTGGCCGCTTGACTGCGGTGGAGGTCAGAGGGCGGCTGACATCTGGCCGGCCACACGGGAGCAGCGGCACACGTCTTTGCTGTTGGAAGGAGGGCTGACCATTTTGGCCAGCCGCGTCATGGTAAGAGGGACCCCTCCAGAGGGTCCCACGTGCCAGCTGGCAGCGCCACATGGCGCCACCTGGTGGGCCAAAACCCAACAGTCAATGGGCCATTCGTGTGACCTGGGGGAGTGCCTCCCCTCCCGGGTGGCGACTAGGGCGGACCCCACCATAAGGGGCCACCCCGGCCGCGGGTCATGCCCAGCGCGGGCGAGGCCGGACCATGGCCTAGCAAGTAGGGCCTGCCGTGGCTCAGGCCAATCAGGTTGGGTCGACCGAGGCGGGGTCGGTCAGATTGGGTCAGACCGGACCCGAGCCCATCTAGACCCCGATATGCCTTTTTGGCCAAATCTTGAGAACCAGGCATATATTTGAAAAACCATCAGCGGTAAAAAATCCCTAGATCAAGATGGTCCTTTTGGTATAATCTACCTGAGTTTTGGATAAATTTGGAGTACTATTGGGTTGGATCGAACTCAAATCCAACCGGGCCCTTGGGACTAAAAAGCTAATAGCTTATAGACTGGGCGTTAGATTGACATACCGTCTATTACGTTGGGTCCCTTATGACGTGAAGGACCTTCGTGATACTTATTCATGGGACTTTGTGGTTGTTGTTGTATCGACCGATGGATTGAGAGGTAGAACCTCCCGAAATAAAGCGTGCTTAGTGTAGAAACCCTGTGGCTGGCTGTACTTGAGGAGACTTCAGATCCTATATGGGTCATCTTCAGATCCTGTGTTGGTCAGTATCTCCATATCCTGTGTGGGTATTCTTCAGATCCTCTTTGGGTTATCTCTATATCCTATGTGGGTTGTCTTTAGATCTTGTGTGGGACATCTTTGATCCTGTGTGGGTCAATAACAGAGTTTCTCGACGAAGTAAGATGATCTTGTAATATAGCTAATCATTTATACTACCGTACTTAAGTTATACCTGATTGTGAGTTGAGTCTTTACTCTTGTGGTATGCTTCTGTGTGGTGATACCTTTGTGGAAATCTTCTTTGTGGTGATACCTTTGTGGTAATCTTCAGTGTGGCGTTACCTTTGTTGTACTTACGTTCATGGTGATACCTATGTGGTATTCTTCTGTGTGGCGTTACCTTTGCGGTGTTACCTTCGTGGAACAGTTTTTCTTTTGGTTAAATGATTGGGCCTTTTTTTCCTCATGAACGTTATGAGTATACTTGACAACTTAGGTATATATATGGGCTTATACCTAAGTAGGGTTGACTGTTGTTTTAGGGTTTTGGGGTTTATCCTTTGTGGATCCTAAGAGACCTTAGGGGGTCTCGGGGCCCCTACTGGGTATCGTTATACTCACCCCTACTCGGGCTACGCCCGAACATTATTGTGTCTTGTGCAGACAACAGACAACACTGATCAAGGTCGAGGGTACCAGGACTAGAGGCTGATCGGAGGTGGGCATTAGATGAGATGATCCGCAAAGAGAACTATTCAAGAGCTATACCTACTCTTCAGGTAGGATCCTTGGAGGGTGTTCACAAGAGCTTTTTTCAGTTTTACTTGTACATTCCAGTTGGGTTTGTATTCTGTCCCCTTTACTTAATGTACACACTCTTTTTACTATACAGTTTACTTTGTGATCATATATTGTTGTGTTCTTGGTTGTATGAGTTTACAGGTTATAAAGGCAATGCCTTTCTGATTTTAGGGATATGACTTTCTGGTTCTAGTCGCCAGCACCTAGCCTATGGAAGGTGGGCTTGGGGTAGTCACAGCATGGGCCCCGGGTGATGGTTCGTGACAAATTGGTATCAAAGGAGTCGGTTCTACCGAAGAACATGGACTCTGATCTTTTAATCAGAAATATTATTAAGTGCTATGAGTGTGGTTATCAGTTTTGGGAATCCGGTGTTGGTGCGGCATCCGGCGTATCCATACACCAGGAACATGAATTCTGATTTCAGACTTAGTGCTCGAAAATACTAATTGTGTGTGTGTTTCTGAAAAGTTTTCTTTGTGATCACTCTCAGTCCGCTCACCTGGTATAAAATAATGACCTCTATGAACCTGTTTCTTTTCAGGATGCCTCCATGTAGACAACCATCCAGGGTTCCAGGTAGAGTACGTGATGACAGCTCACCGAGCGACGAGGATTTGGTGCAGGACCCCTTTTTGGCAGTTGTACCATTGGGTGGTGTACCAGCAGCACCACTACCCGTGGGGTAGCTGATTCCACCATCTCCAGTAGCCGAGGGTGCACGCCGCTTGAGCATGTTGCATGAGATTAATCACTAGAGGCCACTGAGGTTCCGGGGTGAGATGGATCCACATTCATCTAAGGATGGGATAAAGGCCATGGTTAGAGTTTTTCGACATTTAGGGACACCGTTTGATATCATGGTGATCCTTTCTGCAAACCTTCTTCAGGAATCAGCGGGAAGATGGTAGAGCTTGATGCTCCAGGTTCACGATGAGGTCACCCTCATCTGGGCAGACTTTGAGAGCCTTTATTTAGGGCCCAGACCTTCGAGTAGGGTCTTAGATGGGATATTAGAGCTTTGATGATTTAACTTAGTATCCCAACATAGGTAGGGGTGTTAGAGCGAGCACTCTTAGTAGAGAGTTTCCTTGATGAGCAGTCACCAGCAGAGAGACCCACCACCAGACGTCACGTAGCAAAGTCATCTGCAACTGGCACCAGACAGATGATGCAGAGGTCCAAGAGGACCAGACCTATAGGTGGACGACCACATGATATGGGGTTGGTTGTGTGAGGCTCTCGAGACAGAGCATGATAGGCAAGGAGTAGACAATGTTACTCATGCGGCGGGCAGGGTCACATGGATTGCGACTACCTGACCCGCCGTACAGACGACCAGAAGATGGTTGAAGGACTGCCTGGGTAGAGGAGAAGATTTGATCGAGGAGGTCCGTAGGCAGGAGGAGGACGTGGTAGAGGATCTAACCGTGCAACAGGCGATGGGCAGCGATACGAGGTCCTACCGCCACCACCTCCAGGTGGTCCACCCTGACCACAGGGAGCAGGTGGACAGGGATGAGCTCATCTCCAGGCAGCTGAGGCCAATGACCACAGTTCTCTGGAGATGATACAAGGTATGATCTGTTTCTACTCCACCTTAGATGCAGTACTTATAGACACATGTCCCAATCACTCTTTCATTTCCACAACCCTTGTCTGGATCTCAGAGATTTTGGTGGAGCCGTTGGCTCGATCTTTACTACTAGATACTCATACAGGATCGGATTTGATGATTACACACCGGTTCCAGCAGTGTGTGCTTACTTTATGAGGTGATATCTTCAACTAGGATCTTCTAATAGTGGCATCGAGGCCTTACGACGTCTTCTTGGGTATGGAATGATTATCTTCAGTTCATGCTCAGATCGACTGTATTAGGCACAAAGTGCGGTGTGTCTGCATAGATGGGACAAGTTTTTCCTTCACCGGCAAGAATGGAACCTTTGTAGCATATGATGGACTTACATAGAGGAGGGTGTATCCGATCACTCATCATTTGGCTAGCCTTACCCTTGGAGAGGTTTATGTTGAGAGTCCGAGCTATCCTCTAGTGGTGGACCAGTAAGATGATATTTTCCCTGATGATGTTTCATGTCTACCGCCTCATAGAGAAGTGGACTTATATATCGACTTGTACCCCAGGAAAACATCGATATATACACCAACATATCGGATGGATCCCGTGGAGCTTCGAGAGCTGTGAGTACAGCTGGAGGACTTGAAGAGAAAGGAGTTCATTAGTCCCAATGTTTCTCCTTAGGTAGCCCTGATTTTGTTCACCAAGAAGGCAGATGGGAGTTTGAGATTCTGTGTGGACTACCGACACCTAAACCAGGTGACTGAGAAGAATAAGTACCCACACCCGAGGATTGATGATCTCTTTGATCAGCTGACGGGAGCACGGTGGTGTTTAAAGATAGACCTCAGATCAGGCTATCCCCAGCTGAGGGTACGAGATGAGGATGTGTAGAAGGCGGTGTTCAGATGTTGGTATGGCCATTATGAGTTCTTAGTTATAACATTCGGCATGACCAATGGAACAACAGTGTTCATGGGACTCATGAACAGGATCTTCCAGCCAAACCTTGATCGCTTTATGGTAGTCTTCATCGATGACATTCTGATATACTCAGCTACAGAGGAGGAGCACGCCTATCTTCTGCAGATAGTTCTGGATACACTATGAGAGCACTAGATTTATGGTAAACTCTTGATGTTCTAGTTATGGATATGAGAGGTTCAATTTTTGAGACACATTATCTCGAAGGTTGGAGTTGCAGTGGATCCATTGAAGATTGAGGCTGTGTTTTCTTGGGAGCCACTCAAGAGTGTGACGGAAGTGCAGATTTTTCTAGGTTTGGCTGGTTATTACCAGAGGTTTGTTCCTGAATTTTCTAGAGTTAAGGCACCCTTATCTGCATTGAAAAAGAAGGGGAAACCCTTCATGTGGTCAGAGAGATGCCAAAAGCGTTTCCAAGATCTGAGGTAGAGATTGACGAGTGCCCCCATCTTGTGGCTACTAAAGGAGGGTGCTGGGTACGTAGTTTACTGTGATGCATCTGGGACCGGGCATGGATGTATCCTGATGCAGGAGCGAGCAATGATCACGTATTGTTCTCGAAAACTGAGACAACATGAGCAAATCTACGCTACCGATGAACAAGATATGGAAGCAGTGGTCTTCTCCTTAAAGATGTGGTGACATTACTTGATGGGTGAACGTTTTATAGTCTACTCTGATCACAAGAGTCTCAAG
The DNA here is from genome assembly GCA_963277665.1 of Viscum album. Taxonomy (NCBI): domain Eukaryota; kingdom Viridiplantae; phylum Streptophyta; class Magnoliopsida; order Santalales; family Viscaceae; genus Viscum; species Viscum album. The sequence goes on along the minus strand of OY728161.1, from coordinate 2,104,058,029 downwards.
TATATATTCTCTCAGAAGGACCTGAACTTGAGACATTAGCATTCACTAGAGTTCCTCCAAGACTATGACTTCGAGATAGTCTATACTCCTAAGAAGGGGAATATAGTACTAGATACACTCAACAGGATATCTGGTATACAATTACTGAGTGAGGCGACAGAGCGGCTAGCCGATTGTGGATATCCTACATGGATCGAGATGGAGAAGCTTATCTTCAGCCTCTAATAGTCACTCCCCCACTCCTTCAGCGAGTCAGGGAGGCGCAGCTTGGGGACACTTACTACGAGGCCCGACATGCTCAGATATCCATAGGATAGTCACCTGATAGATTTTTTGAAGGTGGGGAGCACGTCATACTCTTTAGAGGATGTACTATGGTACTGGTGGTACTTTGGGAGGAAGTGTTGAGGGAGTCCCATACATCCCCTATAGCGGTACATCCAGGAGTGGCGAAGATATAACAGGACCTTTGGCATAAACAATAGTGGTCGGGAATGAAGAAAGCTATAGGAGAGTTTGTCTCTTGGTGCCTCACTTGTCATCAAGTGAAGGCAGAGCATCAGGTTCCAGCGGTCTTATTTCAGCCACTAGAGGTACTAGAGAGGTTTTGGGATATAATTTCGATGGAATTCTTGATAGGACTTCCACAAATGTCCAAGGGGCATGATTCCATCTGGGTGATCATTGACCGACTCACCAAGTCATCCAACATCGTACCTATCAGAGTGCAGGGATCATTAGATGTCTTGGTATGCCTCTACATGTAGGGGATTGTGTGGCTTCCTGGGGTGCCATATACAATTGTCCCTGGTCCTGATGCACGTTTTACTTCCCGGATATGGAAGGGGTTACAAGAGGCGTTCATGGCATATCTTTGGCTGACCACCACCTTCCATCCTAAGAAGGATGGTTAGACACAGCGGACCATTCAGACCCTTGAGGAAATGTTGCATGCCTGTGTCCTAGATTTTGGCCACAGCTTGGAGGATCACTTGACTTTGGTGGAGTTCGTGTACAAAAATATAAATAACTCCACCATTAGTATGGAACCATTTGAGGCATTGTACGGTTGACCTTGCAGATCACCTCTGTGCTAGACTAACCCCGGGGAGTCATCACTCCTGGGACTGGAGATGGTACGAGCTACCACAGAGAAGGTGCAGATCATCTAGGAGCAGATGAAGACTACACAGATTAGGAAAAACTCTTATGCTGACAAGAGATGGAGACCTCTTGAGTTCGAGGATGGTGACCATGTCTTTTTACGGGCCTCACCTCGATGATGTTTGCAGATATTTGCCCGGGGTGACAAGTTATCTTCGAGGTTCATCGGACCCTTTCAGATCCTCATCAGAGTTGGGGAGGTGGCATACCACTTAGCTTTTCCCCCTCAGTTGCACCAGGTGCATGATGTTTTCCACGTATCCAAGCTGAGGAGATACGTACATGATCCTTCATACATCATTGACTGGGGCGATCTGGACATAGATGATGGGGAAACGTTTTCAGATGTTCTAATGGAGATTGAGGATCAACAGGAGTGTGTCCTTCATGGGAGGTTGATACCTCTGGTGCGTGTTCATTGGAAGCACGAGAAATTTCAAAAGACCACATGGGTGCGGGAGGTTCAGATTCATGCACAGTACCCCACTTGTTTCCCTAGTTTGTGATGTGACTTTCGGGGACACAAAGCCCTGAGGTGGGGAGAATGTAAAGACCCAATTTTTTACATGTAATTTTTTTAATCATATGGAATTACTACAAGTCCACAAAAATTGACGGCACATGATTCTAAGGCATGGTGTGCCCAGAATGAATTTATGAACTTTTTTTTCGAGTACATTCAGTAATCACGTGAGCAGTGTTTTGTAACTTCTGAACTGGTGCTCGGAATTGAAATCCAAGGACACCGTTGAACTCGCAGAGCCGATATTCACTTATGTATATCTTAACCTCAAACACAGTAGGTTGAGGTTGTAAGTTAGTTTTTTTCAGATTTTTGTGGGAGAACTGAAAAAAATAAAAAAAATAACTTTTATTTTAATTTTCTTGAAACCATGATTTTGAATATTTGGTGGTGGGGACCACTTTAACTACCCTTTGATGTGAGGAAACCCTTTGAATTCTCCCAATTAATGATCCAAAAATTAATTTATCTAGTAATTAAGAATGTTGTTTCCTCACCTTTATTAAGGTTGGGGGAAACGTTGGCAAATGAGAACTTTTGGTGGAGAGGAGAACTTTGGGGGAGAACCTCCTCCAATTGAGAACGTCTCCAATGACGAACGAACCGACATTAGAGGAAACGACGACATCACCATCATCATTTTGATCCTCATGAAACCTCCAATAGACGATCGAGGCAGGGGTGTGTTCATGTTGTTATTCGTGGTTATATATTGAAACTTTCTCCTCAAAGATGCATGCTATCGGTCTAACGTGGAGGGTGTGGACCAAAAAACATGACTCGATCCCTCTGCATCTTCAATGTTAATGTGTTCTTCATGGGCTGCGATGACGGTGGTGGACCAATCACACCGCCGAAGGAGACCATGGCTCATCGACCGCGATGGAGAAAGGTGGCGGCTGACACCCATCCGACTGCATGGAACTGAGGCGTCACGTCCACGCAGATGGTAATGAGGGAGGTCGTGGCCCATCGGCCGCGGTGGTGGGAAGTCAGTGGCCGACACACCGACCGACCACATGGAGGTAGGGAGGCACGTTCCCTCGCCACCGGAGCTGAGGAACTCGGTGAAGGGTGGCTAGCGGCCAGCATCCGGTCGGTCACGGTGTAGAGGTGGCGCGCAACCGTGCCACTGGAAGGATTGCCGACCGTTTTGGTCAGCTGCGTCACTCCGAGCAGGACCCCTCCAGAAATTTCTACGTGCTCGTTGGTGGCGCTACATGGCACCGCCTGGTTGGCCAAAACCGAATGACCAATGGGCCGTTTGGGTGACCTGGGGGGAGTGCCTCCCCTCCCAGGTGGCGGCCAGGGTGGACCCCACCCCAAAGTGCCACTCCAAATGTGGGCTGCACCACGGGCTGCCCCCTTCACGGGCTAGGCGCACTGTGGCCCAGGACAACCACGCCAGACCTGGACTGGGTCAGGTGACCCAAACCAGGTCGGGTCGACCCAAACCAGGTGGGTCGGCCCCGGCCGGGTCGGGCCGGGTTGGTCCGACTGGGTTGGACTAGACCCGGGCCCATCTAGACCCATATATGCCTTTTTGGCCATATCATGAGAGCCTTGCATCCATTTTACAGACTGTCTATGGTGCTGGAATCCTTAGATTAATGTGGTACTTTTGGTATACACCACTTGAGTTTTGGTTAATGTTGGAGAATGGTAGGGTTGGATCGAACTCGAATCCAACCAGGCCCTCGGGACTAAAAGGCTAATAGATTATAGACTTGGAGTCTGATTGGCACGCCATCTATTACATTGGGCCCCTTATGACGTGATAGACCTTCATGATACTTCTTCATAGTACTTCATGGCAGTTGATTTATCAACCGATGAATTGAGGAGTATAACCTCTTGGAAGCAAGTGTTCTTAGTTTGGAAAACCTGTATCTGGCTGTACTTGAGGAGACTTCAGATCCTGTGTGGGTCATATTTGGATCCTATGTGGGTCAACATTTCTAAATCCTATGTGGGTCATCTTCAGATTTGGTATGGGCCATCTCTAGATCCTGTGTGGGTCACCTTCAGATCCTGTGTGGGTCATCTTTGATCATGTGTGGGTCAACAATAGAGCTTCTCGATGAATTAAGATGATCTATCAATACAAAAAATCATATATACTACCGTACTTAAGTTTTACCTTATTGTGAGTTGAGTATTTACCCTTTTGGTATGTTTCTATGGGGTGATACCTTTTTGGTAATCTTATGTGTGGTGATACCGTTTTGGTAATCTTCTCTGTGGAGTTACCTCTGTGGTACTTACCTTCGTGGTGACACCTATGTGGAATTATTCTATGTGGAGTTACCTTTGTGGTACTTACCTTTGTGGTGTTGCCTTCATGGTGTTCATTTCTTCATGGAACAGTTGTGCTTTTAGTTAATGAATTAGGCCTTGTTTTCCTCATGAACATGATGGGTATACATGAAAAATTAGGTATATGTATGGTCTTATACCTAAGTAGGGCTGATTGTTGTTTTTTTTCTTTTTGGTTTATCCTTTGTGGATTCTGAGAGACCTTTGGGGGTCTCGGGGTCCCTACTGAGTATCCTTATACTCACCCCTGCACAGGCTATGCCCTCACCATGTTGTTTCTTGTGCAGACGACAGACAAGGCTGATTGACGTAGAGGGTACTGGGACTGGAGGCTGCTCGGAGGTGGGAATTAGATGAGACAATCCACTGAGACGACCGTTTGAGAGCTATACATACCCTTCAGGAATGATCCTTGGCGGGTGTTCATAGAAGCTGTTTTCAGTTTTACTTGTAATTTCTAGTTGGGATTGTATTCTAGCCCCTTTACTTACTGTACACACTCTTTTTACTATAATGTTTACATTTTTATCGTATCTTACTGTTTGCTTGGTTTTGTGAGTTTATAGGTTATAAAGGAAATGCCTTCCTGGATTTAGGGATATCCCTTCCAGATGTTAGTCGCCAGCCCCTGGCCAATGGAAGGCGGGCTTGGGGTAGTCAAGGGACGTGCCTCGGGGGATGGGTAATGACTTGTAATATCCATTAATCCCATTATACAAAATAATAGTAGTTCTCAAATCCACAGTCTACTACCCATCTATACATTACATCAATGGCCCCTAGAGTATTATTCTAGTACAAACCAAGGATTAAGACCATCTACCCAATATCCAACTCCCCATGGTATTCTATCACTTCTTAGAGCCTTAGTTAAATCTTAAACCACATGTATTATATCAGTGACCATAACCTCAGTCTGACACCATATCCATTGTATACTATATATTCCCAGAGCATCAGTCCAACACCAAAACCATTCTATTATTTCTTAAATACCTATTCCCAGAGTATCAGTCCAACACATAAACCATTTATCACTAGTTGAAAGACATGGAGCATCAGTCCTTGAATCCAACTAGGTTTCAACACATCATGTCCGACAATCCCCAATCATTCCATTTTCAATCATTATCAATTCATACAACATTACCATGGTCAATTTATTACATCATAAAACTAAATTAACAATCAAACCTATTCATCCTTTTGTCAATTACATGTCAATTAAATGTTCATCAAACTCATTTTAAAAAAACACACCCTTTTAAACCATTTCCATTCTATTTCTATGTAAATTTTTTATCATGGTCCAAAAGGACCTTTAAATCAACACATGGCTAAATAAAATCCAAAACCTTTTCAAAATTCATAAAAGACCAAATCAAAAAATTCCATTAACATTTCGAATCTGATCTTAAAAAACATTGGTATTTACATTTGAAAGACAAAAAAGTTCCAAGGCCTTCCTATTCCACGAAATCCATTTTAAGATTCACCACACACCTATTTGAAATTAAAATTTGAAATAAACTGAAAACCTATTTCGAATCACCTTGAGATCAACACCTCATTTATGAAAAAGGGTCATTTTAAAGCATAGATTTTCCATTTTCTCATATAAAAGATTATGAAACCCAAACCATATAGTTTAAACCATTTCAATATCTCACAATCATTTCAAAAAACTCAATGCATAAAACGCCACCTTATATTCCCTTATAAGTCACAACCATATTTTTCCATGTTCCACCGATTATTCATTTTAACCCTTTAATCAAACTAAAAAATGAACTTAATAATGTAAAACTCATCACCTTACTACCTTACATAAACTAATGAAGCAAAATTTTCACTCATGGGATTTATATACCACACCACATACATCTAAATAATAAATTAATAAGAATATGGGTAATGATATTAGAACTCCTACCTCATTAATGAATCTTTACAAACTATTCCCAAAGCACGTAGGCTATGCCAAGGCCAATCCAAGAATCATCCAAACCACTTGGTACCCAACCAATCCTATTATGGTCACCCAATATTGATTATTACACAAAGCAATGAAAATTAATTAATTATAATAATTATAATTAATTATTTAACCGGAATCAAATTTGGAATAATGGAGGAAAACTCATTGGGTGCCCAAATCTTGTTGAAAGTATAAGAAAACACTATTGGGGTCCCACAATAGACTCCCAACACCATTCCCAGGAAATTACCTAAGAGGATATACCATAATAAAAACTAATATAATTAAATCATAAGTAAAAAACTTTAGAAAATTAACTGTAAACATATGCCTATATGAAACACCACACAATGATATGAAGAATAAATCTTAGGATCCCATATAACCAAGATGACCAAACGAACTATTAAAAATTGATGATTACACCATGCTCTGGTGGAATATTCAATGAAACCTGAACTAAAGAAACTCAAAATTTTATGGTAGGAATGAGAAGAAGAAGGGAAGACACTATATGTAAGATCTTACCTCAAAACACCGAAGTAACTCAACCAAAACACTATCTTGGAGAGGATTAAAGAATGGAGGATAAAAGGATAACCCTCCTCTAGTTTTTTCATGTGGTAAGGAGGGAAAGGGGAGGGGTGGATAAAAATCCCAAAGGGGAAAATTATAAAAATAATATTTTTATGAAAATCTATGCAACCGAATTGTTTAGCCACACAGTTTTTGAAATTGTGTGAAAAATGTGAATAAATTACTATCTAAAACCCTATACTTCCATGGTTATGCCACACGGTTTGATAAACTATGTTCCAACTATGCTATCAGCACTACCTCCCTTCTGTATCAAGCTACATCATTTTTATGAAACTGTGTGCTTCCCATACGCCATATCTTATACCATCCTAACCCTTGCATATTTTATGCTTCTTCCTCACACCACGTTCACAAATCATGTCCTAAACATGAAAATAAACCATTCTAAATTAAAAATTAACTAAAAAAATCCTTCTCATCAGGTTATCAGACGATTTCTCAAAAACCATGCACACCAAACTGTAGAACCTTTATAGAAGACTTCAATATTAATAAAATATAACCTGAAGCCTCCAAAGATCATCCAAGAACTTGGGATACCTCTCAAAAATAATTCCTCATCTCACAACACCACTTCGAGGTATTCAAAATCTCAGAATCACATTCTATGTTTTAATTCAAGATTCAACCCATTTGATAATGACAATTCAAATTCCTTCCTAAAATTTTTGATCCATTCAGACACATGATATTACAGTGTTTATAACTATTTTTTAATGAATAAATATATTCCTACAAAATAAAAACAATTACATACACATTTCATGATTATTATAACCATATTACCATTGGTGAATTAAATTTTGAACACATTTTCTATCATAATGAATTTCAAACTAGTTCCATTTGGTTCCTCCCATAGGCTAAAACCAAAAAATCACATGTACACATAAAACTACAATAATTGGAGTGATCTATCAAATAATCATGAAATATTATTCAAATTATGTATAAATAATGACACATTATTATCTATATATGATTCCATTAGTTTAACCTATGTTATCTATGGTTATTATCAACACTATTTCATGTTTTCCTATATATAGACTTATCATCAAAGTCATTCATCAGATTATATTAACTATTATTTGGTTTCCTAAATCTAGTTCCCCAATGTTTCTAATAAAATTATTCTAATACCAACTGTAAACTGAACACTAGTATCCTAGATCTGGTGGTTACTTTATTAAATTAGCACCAATAAATGTTGTCATATCCTGAAGGATTGATCAGTTTAATAGTTTTAGAAAACCAAATATTTAAATGATACCCATTAGAAATTGGGGATAAACATAAAACATAGTGATGAAAAAATATTGAATCATTAAACTCATTAAAAGGATTCTCCATTATGTCATAGTATAAGAAAACATATGAATGGGTTGTGATCAAATTGTCAGTATAGTTTATATACAGTGGAAGAGATCTCGAATCAATAATGCATAATCAATATAACAAGGTAAATAATTGGGCACACATGTAATTTAATCAATAAAATTGTATATCATGAGAAAATATGGATTAATCATTTTTTAAATTTAAATAATTTAAAAAAATTAAATTTAATAATTTTTTTTCATAATATGAATCCATAGAAAAATTTATAATTAAAATCTAATAGATAATAAAAAATGAATTCTTAATGTGGGGAATGATTAATATTGGACACCATGCTCTCATAGATCATAATATATATTATTAAGACCTTTAACAAGAATGTTTTATTATTATGAGTAAAAACCCATTTAATTGGACCAAATTATTTATCTTGTGAGACCTGTAAATGTATCCAGAGGACTTCTATAACTTAGCTCCACCCATGTATACATGTCCAAATCATTCCTCACATATCGAATAATTGATTTAATTTATAAAAAATGTGCATTATCAACATATATCCATATTTTTTAAATGATACATATTATTCAATATTTTCCCAGATAAAAATATTTTTTAAGTGAACAATATATATAAAAATAGAATATGGTTTAGGAAATAATCATATCCATTATTTTATAATATGGATATTTAATAGAAATGGAATATTGAGTGGTTACAATTATGTTAATTATTCAAAGTATGGTATCATTAAATAATATACCCAGTAGTGAATATGTAATGTAAATGTTTTTTAGTGATGAAAAAAAGTACCATAAAATGATCAATTACAATTTTTTAGTGATTTTTTTCACTTTTAAATTGAATTTTACAAATAAACTGTGAAAATATTATAGAAAAATGATTTATTTTAAAATAAACATTAAAAATTTTAAAGGAAGATTGAAATTATAAATTCATCATGACTACATAAATTATTCTCAATATTTATAAGTTAAAATAAAACATTCCTTGCTTATTTTTGTCAGACAAGTCACAAAGTACCTCTTTTAGAAAATGACAAGAATATTCCTTTTAAAATATTTTATAAAAAATAAAACTTGTTGAAAAATGAATTTAAAAAATCATTTGAGAATAATTTGAAAATTTTTGAAATAATTTTTAGAAAACATGGAATTTAAAGGGAAATATTCCCTAGAAGAGGTTTAAACATAGATAATATCAAATAACGATGTGATTGTCAAATAAACCCTTACTACATTGGTATTATTTGAATAATCGACCCCATGAAAGAAATAATATCAAATAAAATTTTATATACCTTGAATAGAAATGTATTATTTATTTAATATATCAAAGGTAAAGTATATACCCCACATAATAGAAATAAGTTGTGAATATGGCATATGTCTCATAGAAGTAAAAGTGAGAAAATAAATCCTTACCTCACGCTTTCCTTTAATTGAACATGCTTCAAATTACAATATAATTGTTTTAAAATTTTTATTAATTTATAAAAGAACCATATTAGTTTTTATAAAATCATAGATAATCCTATTATATCATGTTATCACCTATTTTTTTATAATATTTCTTTATTACCCTTATTACGGGTGTTTGCTACTTTATTTTCTTATACATATTTTGGCATGTATATTCCTGTTATTGTGAATTGAATATAGTTCCATAATATCCCAAATATTATTTTTAGTGTAAGTATCATATATATAATATATATATATATATATATTCATCCATAAATATAGATATAGAAAAATGAAATACAATATTCATGGTGACAGTTAGTCATATGTACGTTGAACACTATTTTTATTTTTTAATGGATGGGGTAAAGGAATAGTAATAAATATAAAACATTGTAGAATAATTATCAGGTAATTATTATCATATATATAACTTATTTTAATCATTATAACAATCTAATCAAAGTGGTGATGAAAAATGAATTTCACTACTATGTGGAGATGGCGGTTCGTACATACACACACGTAGTGCTATCATTTTTCATAAGATGGATTAATGGTAGAATATGGTTGTATAATATTCATAATAGTATATATACATATATATATATATATTATACATAATATATTAAATTATTATCGAAAAACAAATGAATAGAAATTAGAAGAATAAATATAATTGAAAGAGTTGAAAAAGATGATAACGTCTTCTTCAACAGAATTTCTTTAGATCTCTTATTAAGGGATCTAATGTTGGCATTTTAGAAGAAATAGAACATATAATACTTTATAAGGATTATTACAAGATAAATGGTTATATTTTGGTTGAGAAATATGGCTCAATGTGGTGTAAATAAGTGAAGGAAAGGGTTCCCATTTATTATTGAGGTGAGGGGAAATTTTGGAATTTAGCAAAATACTAAAACATAATAAGAATATTCTAGGTCTAAATTCATCCAAATGGACAATAAATGAAAATATTATTTCTTTTTAGACCATATATTATCCAAATTGTGATTATTAAATATATTTATATTTTTTAAATAAATTAATAAATTATTATATTCTGGAAATATCATTATTGTCAATTTCAAAACAATTTATTACTTTAACATTAAAAATAACAATAAAAAAATATAAATTAAAAAAAAATATTTCAATACATACATAATATGTCATATTCATCTATAAAATTCTTGGATTAACTTAATTAACTTAAATTATATTTTTTTAATATTTATAATATCATATATTTTATTTTTATATCAAATGAGTAATTACTGCATCCGTTTTGTGTAATGTTTTATGGTAATTATTACTTCACTAAAAATTAAAAAATAAATTACCATTATATAGATAAATTTTTAATTTTTCATAAAACTATTTATAGGTGAACATATCCTAGGGATTAAAACATATTGAAAACATTACACTTATTAAAAACAAGGGCACGACATTATTGCCTCTTCATTAAATAAAATACTATCAAGGTCATAATCATATCCAACAACTTCCAAAAGGACATAAATAATTTTACATAATTAAAATAAGTTTATTATGATCAAAATAACCATTATTATTCATTAAATATTGATTATAACTCACATTTATACCATGAAAACACATTTAATGTGTTATTTTGTCTTTGATGGTCTTGTGCAAGCATTAAAAAATAATTTTGATACGACACTTTTTATATAAAAATAAAATTATATTACAAACATAAATATCATTAATAATACATAACACATAATATGAAATTATATAAATGACTTATTTCATCAATTTTATTATTTTTTGGATACTTAATTTGACTTTTCCAATGCTGTGTAGGCTCTGCGTTAACACTGAAAATGATTTTCATAGTTATCATAAAATAAATTTTAATATACATGTTATTAGTTATTTTGTATGATATTTAAATTATAATATAATACATTACTCATTACATAATTTTAATAAATTTTTATATCATAATTATGTCTTGAAAATATCACAACAAATACTTTTTTTCAAAAAACTGTTTTTTTTAATATTTACTAAAAATTAAATATTTATAAAATTATTAAAATTTCATAAAATATTAATTTTTATATAATTATTTCAAATATTTATTTAATTTTATGAAATAATGTTTATAAAAAAATTCAAATATTAATTATAATATTCACTTAAAAGAGATGAAAAACAGATTTTGATAAAAATGTTTTTTTAAGAATAAAATGACTTTATTAAAACTTTTGTTATTATCTTTTAATAATTTACTAATAAATATATGTCAAGTAGTGATCATGTATTTATTTTATAAATAAGTTGTTACTATTCATACCTTCTAAATTAATGTCTACGTTATAATAGTCAAATTTAAATAATAATATTTTGTGGTTCGTTTAGGCCTGGTGTTGCGTGCAACATAATATATTGATCACAATATTATTTTAAAATATATGGGTGTTAAAATCTCCCATTATTAAATAAATTTCATCCCAGAAATTTTTACCTGTGATTTGTTGTCAAGGGGTTGAAATTTGAACATTACGTTGTGGAAATTCGACATCGTGACAAGGGTTGATAAAAATTCCTCTTAAAAATAGGGAAAGAGAAATGGGAAGGTAACTACCATAATAGGATTGAGAATGGAAGAACCATAGTGAGAATTGAAAATATGGATATGGAAGAAAATTATAACTATCAATGACTGATGTAGAGTGACAGAAAACATGATCATTAAAGAATTCACAATCACAAAACCATGGATATTTGATGGGTTAAATGCCATTAATTTCTTGGTAAGAATAATAAATATATTATATATTTTTTCGAAAATAATTTTCCTAGAGTTATAGAATTATTTTAATTACCATAGTAATAACATAAGTAAGTATACATGCTTTACAAGAATAATTTCATCATTTAATAAACCTACACCACAAAATCATCTTTTTCACCAAATGATGAGTATGAAATCTTCATGGCTAAAGTAATAATATAATCTTCTATGGATTAAAAGTTCTAAAAAAGAAAAAAATATATTCTTCCTATAATTAGACATTAATCAAAACAAATATGGGTAGTAAAAGATTAGATAATTTCCAGAAATAATATATCATAATGTGAGTAAAATTACTTTAATCTCCCATAATTCAATAGAAATACCCAAAATTTAACTTAAATCGTTCAATTAATAAGTTTACATAAAATTCCTAAGAAATATTCCAACCTATATTGAGACCCAAAAATAAAAAGGATTGCATCACATAGTCATCCAAGATAAATATTATATTTAACTCTTAAAATTTGCACTCTCTAATCATATAATATCCAAGTTATTCTAACCATTTTCATAAATAACCTAAATAAAATCCTATGTTTTTCTAAAATAAAATTCAAACTTTATTTCGTAAATAAAATTCCAAAATTGTATTATTACGCTAATCATATAGGGTTCCCAAAATAGTTAGTGTCTTCTGAAATCACATAAAACCAAGATAATATCCAATCCCATAGTTACCTATATAATAAAACATATATTCCTAAAATAAACTTACCTTGATATATCATATCATCTTAATAAAGAATAAATATTTCATACTTACTAGGACATCATGTAGTCTAGTGGTTGGAAATTCACCCTTATCTCCATTTGGTTACGGGATCAAGGCTCATGAAATTTCCAAAGCGATTTAATATCTCCCTACATTAAGTTTTTCCTTTTCCTAAAATTATATTAATATAATCCTTTTATAATTCCCAGAAATTTGATAAACATCCTGAAAAATAACCTTAATATATTCATAATTAATGACATTATTTAACTATAATGTTTATCTCTAATGTTTTGTTTTTCATTCCCAAAAATATAATAACCCATAATTACCTTTAAACCAAAGATTATATAAACCATAAAGGTATCCTTAAATTTAAACTTATGTACAAAAAATGTAGAGAAATTATCCCTTAAATAAAAATTTCACAAAATCATATACTAAAAAATGGGTTGTATTGCCACAAATGTATCCCAAAATATCCTTAATCATGATTAACTCCTATAATATAAAACCTAAATAGGGTGTCTATGAATTTAAACTCATGATAAAAATTAAACTTGACAAATCCTGATAGTTTATATATATATTATGTCAATGAAAACATATATGTTTCAGAAAATTAGATTATTCTATAGAAGATTACTGTTTATTATAAACATAACGCCATTGGCGTAGTACTTTTTCAATAAATGTTACATCACATTCAATTTTAAACCAGTTTCTTCAGGCTCCCACTAATGAACAAAACCAAAATGATATGTATAAAGATAAAAATACAATAATCAGAGAGATCTATCAAATAATGATGAAATATTATTCATTGTATCTTTAAATCATGACAGATTCTTCTAAATATATGAATTATTAGGTTTATCCTTAGTTATCCATGATTATTACTAAATCTACAGGATATTATCCAATACTTAGAATTATCCTCAAGTTCAGTCATAGGGTTATAATACCTAATATATTTTTACATAAATATTGTTCCTAAGGTTTATACTATATTTACACCAATATCAACTGAAAATACCACAAACCTTGTAGCATAGATCCAATTGTTACTTTATTACATTAGCACCTATATAACTTGTCAAATATTGAAGGGCTGACCAGTTTAGTAGTTTTGTAAAACCTAATATGTAAATAATACCCATTATACACTAAGGATAAGCATAAAATATAATAATGAAAAACACTCAACATCCTTAAAATCATTCAAATTATTCTTGTTCATATCATAGGTAAAGAAAAAAAAATAAATGTGGGAGGCCAAATGCTCATTAAGTGTTACATATAACAAAAGCTATCATGAATCAATAATTCATAATTAATATGGAATAGTAAATTATGTAACACATGTTTCATTTAATAAATAAATTTTTTTATCTTGAGACAATAAGGAGGAATAATTTTGATAATGTGAATAATTAGAATCAAAATTTATTTAATCAATAACTTGGGGAAAATCTGAATCCATAGATAATACCATAGTGAAAATCTCAGAGAGAATAATAACCAAATTCTTAATGTGGTAAATCATTATTATTGGGAACCATGACCATAGAAATCATGTTATATATACTGTCATGACCTTTAATAAGATTTTTTAATCAGTATGGGTAAAAACCCATTTAATTTTCCCAGCATATTTGTCTAATGATACCTTTCGATGCATCGAGGGGCTATGTCTAACCAGTCCACACCCATGTATGCGTATCCAAATCATTACTTATATATCGAATAATCAATTTAATTCATTAAAAATGTGACTTATAAAAAAATATTTATATATAGTAAGGGATTCATATTTATTAATATTTACCCAGATAAACAAATATCTTTCAAAGTAAACACTATATGTAAAAATGGTATGCAGTTTAGAAAATAATCATATCCATCTTGCAACTATATGATTATTTAATATAAATTTAGTATTTAATGATAAAAAGTAAGTGAATTATTCAAATGATGGTATCCTTAAATTATATAATCAGTGGTTAATAGGTAAAATAAATGGTTTTTTCATTTATGAATTAAATTAACAAAAAAAAACCATTTATTTTTTTGAGTAAAATATCTTTTTTCACTTTAAAATTCAATTTCAAAAATAAACCACACAAATATGAAGGAAAATATTTTATTTGAAAATAAAATTTTAATCTCATAAATTAATCTTCAAATTATTAAGGATTAATAATAGTATAAAATCATCTAATGATGTATAAATTAAAATAAAACATTCCTTCTATATTTTTAATGGAACATCCACAAATCACCTCGATTGGAGAACAATCAGAAGACTCATTTTAAATTTTTAAAATTAAAACATGGAAAAATGACTTTATACAATAATTTGATAATATTAAGAACATTTGTGATTTTTTATAAAATATTGAACTCTAAAATAAATATTTCCTAATGAATACTTAAACGTATACAATCTAGAATAATGGCGAGATTGTGAAATAAAAGTGTACTGCTTTGGTACCATTTGAATCATGAGTCCCATAAAATAAATAACATTAAATGAAACATTAAATTTCATAAAGTAAAATATATTCATGATATAATATATCAAAGGTTTAATATATACACCAAACTGTAGATATAGGTGGGGAATATGAAATATGTCTCACAGAAAAAAATATGAGACCAGAAACCCTTACCCCACGTTTCTATTTAGTTTTAGGAGCTTTAAAATAGTTCTTATTAGTTTTAAACTTTTAATTAATTTATAAAAAAACCATATTAATTTTTATAATTTCATATATAGGCCTATTATATCATCTTATAATTTTTTTGTTTATAATAATTCCTTATTTTCCTTGTTTCAGTTGTTAACAATTTCATTTTCCCATGTATATTTTATTATGTATGATCTGGTTCTTGTGCATGGAATATAGTTCCTTAATATTTTAAAATTTATTTATGGTTTAATTATAATATATATTAAATATAGATATATTTATATTCATCCATAAAGATACACACAGAAAAATGAAACACACCATTCATAGAGACGACACATCATACATACGAATGAACAATATTTTCATTTTTTTAATGGATGGAATGAAAGAATTTTATAGATTAATTAACATTAAAATGAATAATTATCATGTAAATTTTATCACATATATCCCTTATTTTCCTCATTATAACCATCCATGTGAAGTGGTGATGAAATATTAATTACACCGCTATGTGGAGATAATAAGTCGTACGTACGTAAGTGTGGTGATTTCATTTTTCATAGGATAGGTAAATGGTGGAATATAGTTGTATCATAACCATAATAACATATAATTATATATATGATACTATATTTGTTGAATTATTATGGTAAAAACACTTGATGTGGTTGTAAAAGAATAAATAATTTTAAAGTGTTCTTAAAGATGATTACCTATTCATTGGTGAACATTGTTTCGATCTATACTTAGGCATTCAGGGTTGGTATTTTCTAAGGTCCATGAAATATATAACTTATATATATATGTTAGTAAGAGAAATGGGAAGATGTAGTTCAAGATATATGAATAAATGTGGTGTAAATAAGTGAATTAAGGGGTTTTCTTTTGTAATTTAGGTAAGAGACAATTTTATAGTTTTTCAGAAATATTAAAATACAATAAGACAATTTTAGAAAAAAATGCTTCCAAATGGATTATAAATGAATAATTTATATATTTTTATAACCTAAATTATTCTATTTATGATTATTAAATATTTTTTTTATGATTTTGGAATAATTTAATAAAATATAATATTCATGAAATATCATTTTTGTCAATTTTTAAACTATTTCTTACATTGAATTTAAAAATATCAACAAAAACGTTAACTTTAAAAAATATATTTTAAAACAACAGTAATCTATCATAGTTATCAATGATGTTTTTGTATCATTTTAATTATTATAAATTATATTTCTTTTAATATTTTTAATATCATATATTTCATTTTTGCATTAAATGAATAATTACCACATCAACATTTTGTATAGATTTATAGTAATTATTCCTTCACTAAAAATTAAAAATAAATCAAAATGATGTAGATAAGTAATTTTTATTTAAAAATATTATTTATATTCGAACATATCATATGGATAACATTATATTAAGAATTTTAAACTTATTAAAAACAAAATTGTGACACATTTGACTTTTTTTAAATACAATAATATAAAGGTCATAATATTATATAAGTGGTAACAAAAGGATAAAAATAAATTTATATAATAAAAATAAGTTTATTCTGATAAAAATATACATTTATATTTATTCTATATTTATTATAACTCACATATGTATCAAGACAACACATTGAATGTGTTACTATGACTTTGATGGCTTTATGGAAGCATTGTAGAAGGATTTGGAGAATTAACTTGTTATATAACTCTAAATTTAATTTATAACCATAAATATCATAAATAATAAAAGATATTTTATATTAAATTTGATAAATGACTTATCTCATCCCAATTATTATTAATAGGATACCAAATTTTACTTTTCTAATGTTGCATAGGGTTTGCATGAGCACTGATAATGCTTATTTTATCAAATAAAATATTTATCACTTCCATAAATTAATTATAATATTGACTCATAAAAAGAATAAAAAACTCATTTTTTGAAGAAAATGTTTTTTCAAGAATAAAAAAATTTACTCAAAATTATATTATTATTTTAATTTACCAATAAATTTATATTTATTTGGAACTATATATTTATTTATGTAATCCGATATTCATATTTATACTCACCAAATTAAATACTGGTTTATAATATTCACATTTAAATAGTAATATTTTGGGGTTCGTTTAGGCATGATGTTTCTTTAAATGTAAGATATATATCATACTGTTATTCTAAAATCTTATTGTGTTACACTTAATCCCTTTCATTAAAATTAATTACTAAATTAATAAATTAATTATCAAGGAAAAGTTAATTAGTGTAAATGAAAGAAAGTTAAAAAATTCCTTAACACACTCAAAGTTGTCTCATAAAGGAGTTGTTGAGGTGCGTTTTGACCCAAACTATTTTCCTAACCTATTTTGACAACTTTTCATACTTTGACACTAAGAAAGTAACCTTAAATTATTAAAACTATAAGGGTTACTACCAAAACTGCCCTTACCTTCAATTATAAAAGGGTTACATATTTATCATTTGAAGACTCACCTCCCCATTGTTTTCCTACATAAAAATATTTCATTTTACTCTTATTATAACCCTATATTATTAAAATTATCCCATATTCATTCATATCTATTCCAATACCTTTATATTTAATAATATCTGTAAGGAGAATTCAACTCCTTGATCTGAGTATTATCAATTAATCTATTTCCATGTTAGTTATCTTCTTTAAAATTTACTATAGAAACACAAATATAATTATGTAATTATAATATATATATAAATTTTAATATATTAAGTTTATTATCATTATTTATTTTTACAGAACATGAATTAAGAAAAAACGTTGTTCGTGCATTGTGTGAACTACCGCCTCCATGGCGTACCTTATTCCATTTTCATTCACTGACTTACAAGGATGGAAATAATGATGAAATTAAAAGAAAAATAATATACTGATGATATTATTATGTTTTTTAATGTTTAATTAGAGAAACTATTAATGAAACGATCAACAAATGACTATCGCTTATTTAATCGTTTAAAATAAGCGTGCAAAAAGATAATCTTTTATTCAAATCAAGAAGGATTTTCATATCTATTAAATAATCTTATACATACTTCCAATTATGATATATAACACTAATAAAAACTATTCAAGATCATTATGGTTATTCTATAATGATATTACAATAAAACCACTTCATAATCATTAAATATGGGTATGACCATGTTTTGGTCGGTTTAACCACATACTTGAACAATACTATGAATTTGAATCATGAATGACTATGAGAAAATAATTAGTAGTATAATATGATATAATTTTTTATAAATATTTTTAATGGGTTTGTAGATTTTATATCAATATTTAATTCATTATTTAAAGAAACACCCTCTATTATTCAAAAATCACCAAAACATGATTTTATCGACTTGAACTTCATAGATAAGGTCTAAAATACAAACGATTCGAATTTGAAACACAAAATCTTTTTATAAATATACCTAATAGTAAAATTAATTACCTAGTAATTATTTAATTTTGAATAATAATGATGATGAATAACAATATTATGAAAGTAGTATAAATAATCAAAACTATAAACACTGATGTAGAAAATCGAAAGAATTCATATTGGGAATGACCATTAATGAAGAGTGTGAATAAAAATGGATATGATTACAGTTATGAATCAACTAGTTCAGGTAGCTATGTTTATGATATACGTGGTTAAATAACATTCATGGTTTCCCAGAAAAGTGATATAGGTTTTCTATCTATAATTCCTATCTTTGAGATATATTTTGTATTATGGACATAGTTTATTTTATTTGGTTTATATAATACCTATTTGAGATTTTATATCAAGAAATAATATTATTCATGGTATTTTTAGATAATGTTTAATCCATATATTTCAAGAGTTTATGATTGAATTTATACCCAATCTATAAGAGGGGTTTTCAATCTCAATTTTCAGTTTTTAGGACATAGGTTATAATCAACACTTATTTTCTTTTGTGTGGTGAATAAATTAACATGAAATAAATTTTACTATATTGCTGATGAAGTTTACAGGATTTAAATTTATATATTGTTACCCTTCTTTCATATTCTTTGGATTCAATAGTTACCTTCTTCATAGTAGAAAAATCATCATATGTTTTGGTAAAGTAAAAGTGTGTGTAATTTCCTAGAAATTACATTAATGTTTGGATACTAGTTTGTTGATGTTAATATAGAAATAATGAACCGAGGGTATTTACCCTTAAAAGAGTCTCTTTTTCATTAACTCAATCATCACCCTAATTAATGGTGAGTGATCTTAAGACTACACACTTGGGGAGACACTCATAGAGAATATGGTTTGAAATATCCACACTATTAGTGAACTATAATGAATGATGTTTCGTACCATTGAATTGGTCTTCAACCCATACAATCTATTTAATCAAAGTACTATCTTCCACGGATAAAAAAGCACATTGAATGTACCTCCACCAATATATTTCGTTGATAAATGTAATTTATGTTACTTTGATGATACTCCTTGGCTTCCATGTTGATTAATATATTTCTCCCAAGAATCCACGACATTCTATTAAATGGAGATGTATATGATATTTGTATTTATAATTATATGGGTAGAAAAGTTTAATTCAGTAATTGGTTCATCAAGTAATGGTACAAAATATCTTGATGACTCTTATGGTGAATACATTGGACTTAATCAAGTGACGGTGGAGCCTAGAATTATATATCCCCTCGACATATTGACATGTATCATGAGAAAAATAGGTTCGATTTTGGAGTATACCTCTTCCTGTGAAAGGAATCTGTCTTGGCATAAGACCTTGATAGAAATTTTGTTATATCCAACATTATTCATTCCATTAGTATTATATCAATGATTACTATTTTCCATGATTTTATTTATTATAATGAATATAGAATTCCCTCTGTTGAAGTTAATTATGGATACATGTTTTTCATTTATTCTTACCATATCTCTTATTCCATGTTTTTGTTTTTTAAAATTACATTACATGTTAGTCCTCAATGACAATATAATCTCACCATTATTTTTTTTCCATCATATAGGAAACCTATTGGAGGAAGATATTTAATTTTTATGGATATAATGGAAGGGATATTCATGTTAACACAACTTGTTCATTTTGTATTTTCTATTTTAAAATTTATTGTGTGTATTTATTTTGTCTTCTATGACTACTAAATTATTCATTAATTCATTAACTCTTCTACTTTTTTATATAATGTAATATGATTGCTGAATTTAGGTTTCTAGAATCTGACATATTTTAGATTCCTTTGTTCTTTTAGGGATAATAGGGTTTCTTTTTCCTGAGCAATGGATCCATTATTTTCATATTAATGTTTGATCCTTGTTTTAAGGAACTACCTCTTGTTTATTTATTAACATTCTAAACTAAACTGCTTCCCTCATCATACCTAATTAAGTGATGCACTCTACATTTATTTTTGAGACCGTCATAATATCATTATATAAACTCTTACAATTGATAGATCCATCATTCAGGTAAAAAAATTCATATTGATATTTAATATCATCTCTGTCAAATTGGAAACTTGATTATGTGTAACCTATTACACATAGATAATTCTCTCCTTTAAAGATATAGAACATATATTTAGTCCACCTCAAGTATTTAATGATGTTTTTAATTGAAATCTAGTGAATATCACCATGATTTTATCAATATATAATTATAATTACAATATAATAATTGATGTTAGGGAAAGTAAAAATCATTGAATACATGATAAAACCATTTAAGGACGATTAGTGAATCTAATCAACCTTTTTAACTTTATAGAAGGTCCTTGGGAATACCATGATGATGGGATGGGTTTTATGTGGCATGTGCAAAAAGTATAATCCTATAACATTCATCTATGGTGTAGTGCCAACTCATGTGTTTGGGTTCAGGTTAGGTGATGTGTGGCCGAGTTTCCCCTCTAAACTTGTTAAATGGTAGAGATTTGAAAATAAAAAACAAGTTAGTTAAAAATACCATGTTTTGGAGTTGTCTAAGACAAATATCTTCACCGATTTACAAATTAATGCGTCATGAATAAATCAAATAAACATATTAGATTTATATTTATATATCTTTATAGTGAATATATTAATAACTTCATCCCTCAATTTCATAGAGAATAATTTTCCCAAAAAAAACTTCATAGTGTTGTTTTTGGATGTCATTTTCAAAAAAAGGAATTAAATCTAATTAAAATATTAAAAATACCACTACACCCCCACTAATATGAATGTTTTTATGAGAATAATATATCATTTTTTGGAGACATAACTTTTTGATTATATCATCAAAAAAATATTCAAACAATGAAAATCTTGTTTAAATCCCTAAATTCACCATTATAAATTTCATAACCTAATAGTATCATTTGGAACATCAAAACTTTGAGTTTTATTATACTGATATCCAAAACTAGATTACCTTTAAATAAAGTGGTTTGGATATCCATTTGACATATCAAAAAATAAAAAGGATCTTCAATGTCTAGAAAAATTTGGATCAACTTTTCATCACAATTATTGAAAATGGTTCTTCATAGTAAATACCATAAATTTACTTGAAACATTTTATAATAACATGTTCTTTGCTATTATACACTCTATAAAACATGTCATTTTTCTTATAAAAATTCATTTACACACTATGGGTCTCACCCATTTAGGCGAATCCACCAAGTTCTAGACTTATTTTTTATATGGAATCCATTTCAAATTCCAAGACATTTAAAACATTCTTTAAATAAAAAATCTTAATAGAATATAGGTATATAGTTGGTTCATCATCTATAGAAATTAACTCATCATAATTATCTATGAGAAATCTATATTTCATGAGATCTTCATGCATATTTCTAGACTATTGAGGATCGGGTGTAACATGAGTTGGTTCTTCTTCTAAAACACTTTATATAACTTTCTTGACCACTATCTTAGGAACACTTACAATAATTTTTTATTTAACTTCTCTAAGATCTACTTTAATCCAATTTATTTCTCAATCTATGTGTTTTATCTCACATAAGGCACTATATAAAGCCAAACAAACATTTTTTTCATTAAGATTATATAAATAGTATCAAGTTTTTCCTTGGGATAATCAATAAATAAGAATTTTTCTAACCTTGGTCCCATATTATCATAATATAGACCTTTTATGTGTGATTTATATCCCAATATCCTTATAAAATACATAATGGGATGTCACATATTCTATATATCATATAGAATCTTTTTATATTTTTAATTTAATGTTATTTAGTTAGAATGTAGTAGTTTCCATAGCGTAATCCCAGAATGATATAAGAAGTTCACATTGTCTCATCATTTATCAAGCCATGTGTAAATATTTATAAATCATAAAATTAAGTACAAAATTCATATATTGTGTTTTAATAGGAGTGAGTTTTATACCATATGCACTTCCCCTTACATGCTCATTTAATTCTTAACATAAATATTCACCACCCTGATCGAATCAGAGGATCTTCATACTATTTCCTAATTGATTATATCCTTAATTTTAAAATTGTATGAAATTTTCAAACATTTCATTATTGTATATCATTTGAAATACATATCCATACCAATTAATATCAACGTTAATGTAATGAATTACTTATAAACACCACTCACTTGATTACTCATTGGTCAACATGAATCACTATGTATGAGGTCCAAAATTACCATACCTCTTTTACCTTTTCCACTAAAATATGCATTTTTAATTTATGCTAATAAAAAAGATTCTAAAATTTTAAAATATTAATAATCGAGTGGTTTTATGATCCAATATCTAGAAAGTATTTGTATACATTGGTTTTCTATATGTCTTAGGAAATAATGTTTAATGTAGGTGAGATTGGAGTCCAATGTGAACTTATTATTCTAAATAATATATATAGGACTATTCAAATCTAGTACATATAAATCATTTATAATATTACCAATTTCCTAAAACATTTCTTCCATATATATAACAACAATTTTTCTTAATAATTAATGAAAAAAATATCTTTTCCAATTAATATAAAAAATAACATTTTTTTATAGTAGGACGAAAATATCAATTCTCTGATTCTAGGACTAATCCACTAAGTAATGTCATATTAGAATTTCTAACTTCCAATTTTTAATCTCTTTATCCATTTATAACATGATAATATACTTCATACTTTTTCAATTCGCTCTTATCTATGAGTATATTTTTTCTAGAATAAACATGTGAGACACACCTATTATCCAATACCCATGACTTACAGTTTTTGAAACTTACCTCTACAACATTCACAATCCGATGCTCAAAATTATTTTCTTTGAGAATATTTATTGACTCTATATACCTATATATAGGTATCTTATATATAAAATCTATAAGTAATATAATAATGATTATCATTTAGAAACCCATAACCCATAACAAGGACATATTTATGGGCGAGTAATGAAAGTACTACCACTAAAAATTATAATCCCATATATCACATCCATTTAGTGTCCCAAGATACATATTTTACTAAGTAATGACCACTATTTCATATAAAACTCATAAAATTATCTATTTAGATAATTATATATTCCAATCACAATAATTTTAATCCTTGGATTATTGATTGTGAAAAGTTTTTTCAATATCAATCTTTTCAATAATAAAACCAATTTATTCATCTGGTATCTTAACCCTTAGGGTGCCCCCGCTATGTGTCACCTAAATCTCTTAAAATTATGTTTTTACCTAAACCTGAATACTACCACATACACCACTCCAAACACAAGATAGTCCATTCCCACCTCTCTTTGGAATGAAACTACTTTTTTGCATGACCATGGTCTTGGGATTCACTTTATTTATAATTATTCTTAAAATTTGTATTTACAAAGTATTTTTAAATGTCTCACTAGTTTAATCTTCATCACATTTATATCAATACTATTTAATATCATGAAATATTTTTTATCTCATGTTTTATTTATTTTTCTGCATGCATGCTTCAAATGATTTCATTTTGGAATCCTTATACCATCAACCAAATTAACATGTTCACACTATATTTATGTAAAACTCTTTACACCATGAATGATTTTATGTCACTCACCCAAAATAGAATTTGATCATATTCACACATATGCCCAAAAATATCATGCATAAGATATGTGAAATCCTAATTTAAAGGCACAATAGTATATGATATTGAAAATATTCTCATGACTTAACCCTGAGTGATAGACAGCTAAACCATTACATTAATTGAACAAGGTATAAGAATACAAGTTAGTGGGTAGTCCAATATAATGTACCTCTTCATGAATCTACATTACCCATGAGATAATTCAATTTGTGATATCTCTAAAACCTAATATGCACAAACTATATTAAAAAAATGTTTTTAATCACATAACTCTACAAACAAAATGTTATTATGCTAGATAAAAGAAAAATTTTAAGATACAAAACCAAGAATACAATGCCGAGGACTATATTCAAGAAGTAATTTATGTAAAAAATAAATTTTAAAAAATAATTATAATTCATAAATAGTTTGTAACATGAATGTATTAATGAAATATAATTAACAAATAAATACATTATTTTTTTATTTAAACATGAGAAACAAATATGAACAATTTTTATTTTTTTTATGAATAAAAATTTACACTATATAATACAAACCATTTATAATTTATAAAATATTTATAAATCAGAGGAAACTATATCAAAATTAATTTTTTAAAATTTTCCATGATGTAATATTTTACAACACAGTTTTGTATTATCAGTCATAAAATACATCTAATACAGGATAGAGTTATCCTCACGGGGAAAACATTTTCTATGATACTTAAATCATATTATATGACTGTATCATTGAATATGACTAGTTGAATCATATTTCCCTTACAATATTTTTGAATTTAGTGAATATCATATTTAACATGATGTAATATTTTTTGGGAGATCCTATAATTGATTCATATTTGATGATGTAATATGTTATATGATATAGATAAGTTCAAATCCACCAATTTATTATATATTTTACCTTAGGATGTAGTTAAATCATATATTATAGCTGATTGAATTTTTTTTTCATATTGTATTATATGATAAGATTACAAATGTTCTATGATATTAATTTCTTCAAAATACCATTAGAATTTGAAATGTGATTTGATAAAGGAGAATTATCAGATACAACTAATGGGTTGTAGGGGTTTATCTTATGATCATTGGTAGTGAGAAAAACTACAAATAATTTTGATATATCTTCAATGAAATGAATGTGCATTCAATAATATAGAATACAAAACAGCTTTATCGTGAATGAAGTATCCTCCATCACAATGAAGAATGATTGATGAATATCACTAAAGGATAAAATTAATCCTCATACCTCTGAATTGGTTACATTAGATTTGGAATTAATATTATATCTTGAAGATTCCAAAATAATAAAGGTTTTCAAGTGCCTTCGGTTTGTGGTAAGCATTTTTTTTTCAGGAAGAAGATATAACTGATAGTTTTTGGATTTAATAGGGTAATCAAATAGAGGGAAATTATAACCCTTATATAAACATACATGACAATCATTATTTAATGATATGATTCAACCGTATCACTCATATCTTATTCCATCTCATGGAACCATTAAATTACATACCACAGATTTTTCTTCATTGAATACTTTATTAAATGATATGAAATTTAAAACATGATCCATTTAATAGATGATAAACTGAATATACCATATTAGAGAATAATTATAGGCATGATACATCCCAAAAATCACATATCATATTCTTGTATTCACATACAATATAGACAACAAAATCATCTTATAATTCCTTAATGATATATATATTTCATATTATATGATATGAATCTCATGAATATCATAATATAAAACTCTAGGTAGTTATAAAATATGAATAACCCCATTTTATTTCATATTAATCATGTTAATGGTTTATATTTTATATGTTTTATTTCTAAAAGGTTATCGTTGTATAATCTACAATTTCTAAAAACTCAAAATTTTTATATCATGTTCTCATGTTAGTTAAGGCTCATTATAGTTAATAAAATCTAATTGAGCTTTTTATTAGTGGTTAAAAAAACTTATTTTGGGGAATGATTTTAATATAAGAGAAAAGGATTATTTTTTTAAATTATATTTAAAATAATTTATTAATTATTAAAATTTATATTGATTATGTTGTTTTTATCTCCATTAAAGAATCTATTTGAAATGAATATTTTTATTAAATGAGTAAATAATTTTATAATAGATTAATGAGAGAATTAATTTTTTCTTATGCTGCAAAATGTTTCAAAACAAGGAAAATATTTTTCAAACTAAAATAAAATACATGATTTTAATTTTAATGTTTTTAGGTATGTAATTTGTTAAGGAAATAATTTTATTTTTGTGAACTTCTTTAAGGATAAATTTTGCTAAATCTAAAAAAATGATAGATTAATTTTTTATAGTTATATAAATAGTAATCTTCTTTACCTCACCATTACTTGGCTAACCATCATGTTTTATGTCTATAATTTTACTAGTTTTAAAGAAAATCATAAATAATTATTTTTGAAAACCATTAAAATTATTTTAAAATAACGTAAAGGATCACAAAATCCCAGTTTTTTTGTCTTAAATATACCTCATTTAAACATAGTTGAGTGTTGGATACCAATTTATATAAATATATAAATATATATTGATTAAATAGAAAATTATATGTCATCCCTATCACTTGATAAATCAACAGTCAATTGGAATAGAAAAATGGAAAATTGGATTTCTATTTTTATGAACATGGAAGAATATATATCCCTGGGGAGTTGTTTTTAAAATAAAATTGGAAGAAAAATACTGAATTTGATAATGAGATATCTTATGATCATGCTCCTATCAAATGTGATGGAATTAGTTTGATTAACATCTCTATAAATCCCATAAAATAATGATTAAATTGGCACATTGCCCTCAAGTATCACATTTTGTTGGATTTCTATAAAAAAGATAATATCTCATGAAATTATAAGATCAAATCATAAATTATTAGATACAATCACAAAAAATAGACACTCACAAGATGATTTTGATTTTATTATGTTACATTTAGGCATTAAATGTTTATAGTTCTCATGTTGGCATGATAAAAATTGAATTTTGGATTGAATTAAATTTATTTAATTATTTTCATAATTTTTTTTGAAATATGATTTAAA
The DNA here is from genome assembly GCA_963277665.1 of Viscum album. Lineage (NCBI taxonomy): Eukaryota > Viridiplantae > Streptophyta > Magnoliopsida > Santalales > Viscaceae > Viscum > Viscum album. Next base: position 2,104,030,100 of record OY728161.1, on the reverse strand, counting down.
TTTATAATTTAATCATTTTTTGTGTTTTTCATTTGAATCAATTCTTTTCATTTGGGATTTTTTTATGATTATTGTAACTTGTTGGATTTAATGAGAATATTATGTATTATCAATTATTTATGATTTTTATATGATTCAAAATAGAGATGTACATAAAAATTATTATTTCAAACTACTATAATTTCAATGGATTTGGGAACTAGGCCTCCATAAAAACATTGATGGGGAATATTACTAATTTTTATATAGGCTACCAATATTTTATTTCTATATCACTACATTTTTTTCAATACCATATAGATCTCCTACTCAACCACCTTAAATATCACTTAATTTCTTACTATTCTTAATCACATATAGGTAAATGTTTGTAAATTTCTTCTTTATCCACTCCCAAATTTCTATAATTTTCTTCTATTTTATGTTGTTTTATATAGGGGTTTCATTATTTTTTTCCTTTAACCCTAGATATAGTCTTATTTTCCATTAAATTTATAAGGCATGTATTTCAATATGATTTATTCATTATGTATACAAATATGTCTCAAAAGGTAATGGAAAAGGTAGGTTAATATTTTGCACCACCCATTCCTGAACCAATACGATCAAAAAAATCCATAGTTATAACAAAAATGATTTATTTTTTAGGGAAAAAAATATATTTTCTTTAGATGAAACATGTTATTTACTGTAAAGATAAAAAATCATAGATTAAATCCCATTTAAAGGACATTTCATATCATTTTTAAAATTTTCTATTTTATTCCAACATTACCGTTGATTATAAAGAAGATATTAAAACTATTTTAATTTTCATAAATGTTATTAGTTTTAACTTAACGGATACTAAAATTTATAATTTTTTTAGATTCTACAATTTTGCCCATATCTGTAGTTGTTAAGGTAATTCCCTCAAAGGGTTATATTTCAACCATTCTATCACTCTATATGTTGTGTTTGGTCAACTAAAATAAACCAAAGTGATGTTAAGTGATATACCATTGATTTTTCAAATTGTTCAATGTATCTTTCAATCCTCAATCACTACCCATATTAGTGATTATGATTTACATAATTATATTTTCATCTATATTTTATCATATATTGATAGAGATATCTAGTTTAACAATATTCTATTTATCTTAAAAGTAATTTATTATATTTCAAAACAACCTTAGAGATCCAAAATCATTCCCTTTAGAAACTTTCTTATGTAGTTTTTGGATTCATGAATCTTAAAATTTTCACCCCTCTTTTCGAGACTTATAAAATAGAGAATATTATAAATAAAGTTTCCTTTAAAATAAAATTTATATATTTAAACCCATATATATTAGACTAGGTGTAGGATCATAAGAGCATTTGGAGGTATTATTCCCCTATACACATCAACCAGTTCTAAAAAATGACGTTACTTCATAATTATTGAGGCCAATCTATTTACCTAGATGATAATGAGGATTATTTAGAGAAATAGGAGATTGATTAATTATCTCATGAGTATAATAACAAGGTATTCCATGTCTATAAAGTTATAGATATTATACATAGTAGAGTTAATGTTGATAATATTTCACCACCATATGAGTGTAAACTTTTCATTGATGATATCTATCTCTTTTGAGAGTGAATAATACAATATTTCAATGTATTTTAGACTACCATTAATCAATGTCACTATTAGAAAAAGAGGGAAATCTATGATCATCATAATATTATAGAGAAATTATGAGGATTAGGATATATTTTTGTAAATTTATAGTGATTTTTCTTTATTGGCCATATATTCAACCCATCATGAATCTTCTCAATTTTTGTTTTGTTGTTTGTTTTATCATTATTTCTGATTGTCCATTTAATAAAGTACTTTTGTATGGTTATATTACAAAAACTTATTTCATCCTTTATCTCTCTTATTTAACTATTTATATTTGTCTCATATCAATATAATTTATATTATTCATTGATACATTTTTGATAACCTGATATTTCTGGAAATTCACAAAGGGGGAGAAGGTATAAATTACACAATTTATGGAAAATTCAATTCAAATTCCTCAACCATTTAAATTTGATTCTAAATATTTTTTTTTAATTTTTTAATTTTATATATTTATATTGATTTTAAATTCTAATATAATTTACATTAATTTTAAATTCTTAAATTATTTATAATGATTTTAACAACCTAGTTCATTAATTTTATTTTAAAATATAAAATATCATTTCCTTTTAAATTCACAAGTCTTTATAGTTATTTTCAATTCTAAATTATTAATATTATTAAAAAAAATTTAATTCAAAAGTATTTTAAATTTGTTTTAAAATAATAAATTATTTATTTTATTTTAATTTTTGTAAATTTATATATTTTTTAGATTTTTAAAAACTATATTTTAAAAAAAATTAGTTAATATTTAAATGAAAATAAATTGATCCCTTAATCTTCTCAATAACTTTTAATTTTTGATTTAAAATCTAAATATAATTTATTTATTGTTTCTTAATATTCTTACGATATTTGTAACTCCTATCCTCTTAGTACTAAAAACGTTTAGGAACATATATTTTCTGGATATTTTAGAAATATTAAGTTTACTTTTTAAAATCATTTTTCTCAATTAGTTTATTTACTGATAATTACTCTTTAAATTTTTAAGCATTTTTATCATAAAAAAGAGTATATTATTATGAATGGATTTGATAACATTTAATATTACTAATCATAGATGAATTTATCTATTTCTAACATTATATTTGTTTTTTTATGATGAAATATATATTTAAAGTATTAATAGCCTCTTGGGGGTTCATTTATATTTCAAAAAAAAAACATGAAGGGGTAAATGAGTTTGTTTTTTAAATCATAAGAACTGAATGATCTGTGGTATTCCATTGTATTCATCGTAGATATGATAATATATAATTTCATGACCATTGGACTCTATGTGGAAAGAAACCAATGTTCCAATATTCTAAAAATGGTTAAGGCGACCCACACTAGGAGTCCAACTATAATGGTTTGGACCTTTCTGATGCACTAAATGGTGATATTTAGGAATTAGTGGTGTTGGGAGGTGGTTCAAGGAGGATCTGGAGGAGTTGGAGTTGAGGACATATTTGGATGAGGATCTTACGGTGTAAAACTGATAGTTGCGACATAGTAGTGAACCTTGCGGTATAGTTTACGTATTATATTGTTGGAGATCAAGAATATAGATCTTTGGTGGCTCATTAAATTTAGGCATGGTTATGCAGTGGAGGTATGTTGTGTTATGGAGGTTTAAGTGGTCACACTTGCCTTGTCACTATCAGTTGAGTGGTGGCTACGACATGATGTACTACTGCGACAAAGAGGCTGATCTAGAGTCTTTATAATTTTTTTGAGTAACTATGATGTGGTGGTTTGGTTTCCCTATATCCATACCTTAGGTATATAGGATCGTGGTAAGATCTATGGCACAGATCCCAAAGTCTAGTTGGTATGGGGTGACTATGGAATAATATTTTGGGTTACAACATTGAATTTTATAGACACTTAGTTATTGTTTAATTGATATGTGTTATGCCACATGGTATTTTAATTATAATATTGGGTATAAATTCTAAAAAACTTTGGAAAATCAACTCTTAGTCAACTATTTACTCAACATTTGGGTGAACTAGGTGTATCATTTGGAGGTCTTTCAACCACTTTTCAGTTTCTTTGATCCCAAACTTTATGAGACTGGTCTTTATAAAATCTATTATTAGTTACCATCATTTTTTCTCTCTCTTCCTTATCATTCTCATCCCCGAGGAGTTTGTAGTTGTGGAAATAATTTATTTTGGTGGTGTGATAGATAGATATTAATGGGTCATATTTTTTATAGGTTTTAATGCCTTCTTGGTTTGGTTCTGATCTTTTTGGAGTCTCTTTTTTATATTTTCCATATGCAGTGAATTAGAAATATTTTCATATGGTTTGGGATCCTAATTCTTTCATTCTACTTAGAGCATCTGTGATCTATGAAATCTTATGTTTCCATTTTGGGGTATGGTAAGGGAAATATCTATTATATTATGGATTAGTTAAAATGAATTTTAAAATGATTTTATGAAATTTCCTATGTTCAAAAGATTATGAGTTCTGATCCGAAATTATTCCTAATATTGAAAATATTAGAAATCAATTTTATTATTGAGGATATTTTTTAATGAATCTAATATGAAATATAGAACTCTGTTGTGCTTGTTTTTTGAGTTTTGTGATGTATACATTGGTTGATCAAAGTCAGTCTACAAGGAGTTGTTTTAGAATATTTTTTTGAAGTAGACGTGAAAATGGGTTTCCTCATTTTTATTTTTAGAAGGATGAAGGTTTAGAAGGAGGTTCTTTTGATGTTTTTAGTTTTAGATGATCTTCTTTCATATTCTTAGCTTTAACTACTAGAATATGGTAGATATTCATTTTTTTCTATTAGGCGGGTTGCTATTTATGGTATGTGGGGGTTATTCTGATTTTTTCTACATGATATTATTATTAGAAATATTGGAGTAGATGGAATCCTATATTTCTCGTAGGTTAGTGATGTTGGAATACATATGAGAACACTCTAGGTGTGGTGTAAGAACCCGGTTCTTGTTTTAGAGGTACAGGCTTATTCTTTTCCTTTTTTTTAAGTGTTTTTGAGAAAATATGGAAAATGGGGAAACATCCTGAATTTTGGAACTACACGCCGTGTACTTTATCCACATGCTGTGTAATTTTAGCCATCTTTGTAACACCCCAGGTAAATAAAGAATATGAAATTTTCATATTTATCCATATTTGTGAATAAAATATTAATATGACTTTAAAGGTGACGCTATGCTCGATGGCGTACCCAACACGCAACAATGAGTTTCTTGGGAATCTTACGTTTCACTCTAATAATAAAATAATATTATTTTAAATGGTAGTTAACATGTAGCCGTTGTATTGGCGGGAATGGATAGAAATAACTAAAATATTATTATATATGTTTTTAAATGTTTTTACATTTATCCAATAAAAGATAAAGGCTTAAAATACGGAAAGAATTCAATTTTAGGCGTATATGCCCTAGTTTTCACTAATGGTTCACTTATTGCCTTTTGATGGAGAACCGTCATTAAATATAGTATTGTTCACTCTTACACATTCTATTGGACCAAATAAAACTCTTCTTAAGAATCGGGACATCAAAATTTACTTTGTGTAAATTTTTGGTATCTTTCCGATAAAGTTCATTTTTTTAATGAATAGTGTAAAATGTTGTATTTTAATTCAAAACCTTTTTTTAAATATAATTTGTTTATATGATTAGATTATATTTTTAATTGGTTTTAAAGTGAAATTAGAATACATTTTTACCATTAAATCCAGCAGTGGTCATTGGAATTAATTTCACATTGAAATCGGACTTAAACTAGTGTCAATCTTTTGATACTTATTGTTTCATAAAAACACGCTATTTACTCTGACAGCGGGAATTAATTATTAAATTAATTAATGTGACTTATATGTTTTTAATTTTGTAAAATATACTTCATTTTTGAATTAGGAATATCAAATATAGCTTAGGGTGAATTTTTGGGATTTTTCTGAAAAACTTCAATTTTTGATAAATAGTGAAACCACTAAGTGGTACTTATAAAAACTGATTTTTCCATTTAAATGAAATTTTTCCATCTTTGTGTTTTAAATTTCAAAAATCTGACATACATGGTTGTCATTAAGAAGTAAAATTTGGTTCAATGGGAAAAAAATAATTTTTTGGTGAATAGTAACTTATTAATTTTTTAATCGCCATTAGAGGTAATTAGTGTAGTTTATGGTAAGAATAATGTTTTAATAAAATGAAATTACCTAGACACATGTCCTAACCTCATTGGATGTGTCATGGCCGACCAAGACAATCCATGGGTCAACTTGGGGACCCCATGGAGCCACTTTGGTTGGAAAATGACATAAATATCTTTTTATTTAATGTTAAAGTAAAAATGACACAAACATGAGATGTTTTAATAAAACAATTTTTACATGGGGTTATACAAGTCATATTTTTAACTATAAATAGTAATTGGAAAGATAAAAGGATTTCCTACATCATAGTATTTGTTTTATAATTTTTAAACATTAAATAAATTAAATTATTTATGACATCATGATGGTGGAGCGATGACCTTATTATTTAACGATTTAAATAAAATGGAAATATAATGTAATATCTAAGACCTAAAAATTTCCAAAACCTATTGTATGAGTGGATTTAGAACTCTTATCAACTTATCCTCAAAATAAATCAATGTGGGACCTTAAAAATACCAAAATCTTTCGAAAATAGAGTAACATTTTGTAACTTTACAAGAGTGCCCCTCCTCTCCTCTTATAAAAGGCCCCCACCTCTACCTCCATACCCACACTCCCAAAGCCTTTTTCTCAGCCAAACCCTACCCATTTTGTCTCTACACTACCCTATATTACTCTTTGAAGCCTCACTTTGGGAATAAGTCTTCCCAAGGAAGCCTTTGAGCTCAAACCAAAGGGAGTTACCCGATTTTAAGGTAATGTCTTCACTTGTGTCCTTTTGTTTTATTTTTCTTCTCCAACCCCCTAAACTCTTTTTATTAATTTATTTTGTAACAAATAAATTATCTTCAATATAATATTATGTTTTTATAATAAGGATTCGAGCTACACTTACACAAAACTACATCTAATGGTTAAAGAACATACTGTTTCCGTGGATGGTGAATTTCTGCCTCCCGAAACGATGATTGTTAAACATTCTTCTAACACCTTCAAAGGTGGACATTAAGATGACACTATATTTATATATGATATCTAATATGTTTATGTTTTACTTAATCTTCTGTATTTTTCATTTATGGCGTAACTTTATGGTTTCCATTATGGGTAAACGCGATATCTTCATTTAAGGAAGTGCGGACTGCCACCCCCTCAAAGTGATTTGATTCGTTAATACCATATGTGGTACGTATAAAGGATATATTTAATGATATTATATATGATACCATACTTGAATTAAAATAATATTTTGTATCATTATGTTTTAATTCCATTAAATATGAAATAGAAATGGAAGTAGCGTTCATGCGTACGTACGGCTTACCGTCTCCATGAACGGTACATTTCATTTCTTATCTCAAAATGTTATTTAATATTATAAGTACATATATATAATGGATATATATGTAATATATTACTTCTAAATTATGGATATCATTCTGGAATTATAACAAATATATATCTCTCTCATTTTGTTTTAATTCCATTAATATGACAAAAAATGAAAGTAGCATTCATGCGTACGTACGGCCTACCGTCTCCATGAATCATGCTTTTCATTTTTTATCTACAAATGGTATGGAATAGTATAAAATGAATATTTACTGGATATATATGATATTTTAATCATTAATACTATTCCGGAAATTATTTACATATAACTACATGGGCAATCGTTTTTCAAACAAGTTCATTTTTGACTCATGTACCAAACATCGGCAAAAATTCTGATATGAACTAACATTATTAAAAAATTATTATAAAATTATAATATGTGATATGAACTGAATAATAATATCTAAAGGAGGTACTTAGGAAGTTATTAATTGACCAAAGTTTATTATTCAGGAATATAAAGAAACGAACAAGACAAGTTGGACATGAGGTAAGGGATCCTACTCCTCTCTTTCTTTTTAAGTACGCTCTTTTATGTCATTCCTTATAAGCTAATCTTTCTTGTTATTGGGATGTTCTTTTATATTAATATTACTGTAATTTTTATGTTCATATGATGAGAGACCCTATTCTCTCTCATAAATCCATTTTGGAAGTTTTGAGTGGCGCCGTTAGACTGCTGAATTTTAGTAAGAGATCTAACCTCTCTCTTTCTCTTTAAGTACTCTCCTTTATGTCACTTATTTTAAGCTCCTATTTGTTATGATGGGGGATGTTATTTTATATTCCTCTTTCTATACATTTTATTTTAATGTGATGAGATACCCAATTTGATCTCATCAATCCATTTTTGGATGTTTTAAAAGGCGTCGTTAGTCTGCTGAGTTTTTGTAAGGGACTTTTCATCTCACTTTTATTCCCGTGAGATTTATGATACATTTGCGACAATTTCCTTTGAGTGGTGTATGTACTGACCATTATTTTACTCATTGTGTAATATTCTTTCATTTATGAGTATTTACATCAATGTTGTATTGTCCTTCTTTCACGTGGCGTATGTTTCGAAAGATACCCATGTCGGTAAGGGAACCTTTCACCCCCTTCTTTTTAAAAGACTTATTTTGTTATGTCTTTTAATTCACATAATATTATTTTGGGATGTGTTCTTAAATATACTTATTGATGTAAATTTTATGTCCAAGTGATGAGATACCCTTTTTATCTCTCATCAACTCTTTTTCTGAATTTTGAAGTGACGCCGTTGGGCTGTCGAATTTTTGCAAGGGAGCTTCTTAACCCAATTTCGATTATTTGGGATAAACTTGTACACCATGAATATGTGGTTCTATGATTATGTGTGAATTTACTCTGATTGTTTTACACTCAATACCCACTTATATTTCAGGTATTCGTTTGTCACACATAGTTATGTAACTGATTTATCCTTAATCCAAGGATACCATCTTTGTATGGGACGTCGTCTCAATCTCCTTTCATTGAGGCATATTTTGTTTTATACACAAATTTCTTTTATACGTTGTATAAACCCCTTTGACTTTTACATTTATCCAAAAGGAATATTTTTATACGAAGCGTTTTACTAAACAACAAAAGGGAATGTTTTTGTCGTACGTATGCGGCGACAACGACTTCTCCGCCGCCGTGACCATTATTTGAGTTTCGGCTTCTTTTACAAGCCATACATTCTTTTTAAAAGAAACATAAATACCATGTTTTACTTTTCTTTTTTTTGGTATTGAAAATGGTTTTCATAATGTATTTATATCAATGTGTTGTATTGATATCTTGTTATTGAAAGGTGGAAATGTTATGTTTCCTTTATGCATGTTTTATGTGATAAGATTATGTTATGGTTCTTGGGCATTGTTATGAAGACGGGTGGTTCCGTGATAAACTAAGGGCGGGTGATCCCGACATAGCTCTCCAACGCATTGGGTAACATGAAGAAGTGAAACGTTAAGGTTTCTCCGAAGAGATTTAGGGAATATACTGTGGTGGGTATTCCAAACGTAACCAAGAGGGTTACTCCCTACGTAAGAATGTTATGAATGCCTCAAGTTACCTTTTTTGTCTTATGATTTCTATGATTTATTCATGATTTGATGAGGTATGTTAAAGTGCCTATGTTTTATGGGTAAAGTATGATTTCATTCTTATGTATATATGAACTCATGTTTCCTTTCGATATTTTTATAACCTTTACTAAACTTTTTATGCTCATCCCAAGTTTTTGAAATGTTTTTCACAGGTCAAGGGAAAGGTACAAGATGTGATGATAGTTTCAAGTATGTGTCAAAAAAGAATCCAAGTTTTATTTTAAATATGTTTCCTTTGATGGGAAGAATGAATACTATCTTTTATGTAACCACTTTTTTTAAATGTGGAATGTAATGCAAGTTTCATGATCTAATTCTCTAAAACTCTAAACCTGAAAAGATCCTCAATGTGTAATCTTGTAATAACTCAATATTAAGTAAGGTTTAAGGCTGGGGCCTTATAGATGGTATCAATGGTCAGTTTAGATAACTTTAGAGGTTAGGGTATTCTTTAAGCATAAGTGGCATTACCATAATGGTTAGAATTTCAGAAAGAGTCCTAGTTTTAGATAAAGTGAATTAGTAAGTGTATCGTAGTGTTTACCTTCCTCATTAGTACATGATGGTTTTTTTGATATAATCGCACTGACATTTCTGTTTTTAGTGAATGGATGGATCTAGCAGGCACCAAAGAGACAATAGGTTTGAAGGAAACTGTGGTGGTTCTATGATTAAGATACTAGATAAAATGGGGGATTCAATGAGGAAACTCGTGGTTGTTCTAAACCAACTATCAAGGAGTCATGATCAAACACTTGAACCTTGGTATGATCTTTAATGCATCATGTACAAGATGAGCAATCAATGTAGAAGTTTAGGTAATAATTATAAAGGTAACCATTAGAGTTTATATGATCCTTACTTTTGAGGTAATTATGGGTTACTATATGTTATGATGGAAGTGAAAGTCATGAGATAAAATTGAGGTTAAATTATATTATGGTTATTTTTGATGATTTTTTCTCTTTTTGGGGAATTATTTGAGAATTTTATAGTTTTGGAAAAAGGACAACACGCAGACCGTGTGACTACCTGTCGCGTCAGACAAAGCCGCGGGAATCGAACCCACAACCAAAGTGCGACTGGTATTTATCGCCTACCACTGGACTACGTGAAGTCCCTGGTTAGTTTTACTGACTCTTTTTAGTTATATGATTTTATGAATTAAGAGTAAGTTGATTTTGGGTTATTTATGAAAATGATTGACCTACCATAGAGGATATGTGATTTGGTTAATTACTTCTCAATACGAGACTTTATGAGAAACTGATGTTGTTTGGAGATAAATGTTACAATTTATCTTGGAAGACTATGTGACTAAATCCTTCAAATATTTGGGTTTCAATCTTATATTGGTTTACATTGAAGAATTTTATGGGAAAATTGTTTATCGGATGGTCCTCGTTGAACTTTGGGTTTTGTTGGACAAATTTTGGAGATTAAGCATAGATTTTCTTTTTAAAGGGTTATCCTTTTCTAGATTATCTGACCTTGTACTAACCTTTTTGGTTTTGGTTTTGGTTAAGGTCTAAAGATATGGGAAGTATATAGTTCTCTTTGGTGGATTAGGTGATTCTCTAGAAGTTGATTATAATACTCTTAATGCGAACAAGTCTCCCTAAATACTCGTCTTTTGGAAAAAAAATATGATTTGATTAAAGAATCTAGTAAAAGTTGAAAGTCAACATGATAAGTGATTATGTTTCCTTATGAATAAATTCCTCAATAAAAAGTAACTTAAAACAAAATGTTGTCTATTAAATTTTCCTTCTGGGGAATCGAATACCGTTTAACCCATCACAAGTTTGTGATTTTCTTATGGTTAACTTTCTCCTAGACATGTTTACTATCACTCTCCCTCAAGAACACGACCCTTTGATTTTTCTTCCATGTCCATGTTTTTCTACATGGAATCCTAGTATGGGTTAACTCGAGTGACCTCTGTACTCATCTTCCTTTATTTTAAAGTGATTGTTTTACCGACTCTTGTTTTGATGTGGGACTTTCAAGGATGTTTCCAAGCTCAATTTTAAAAATTGTGAGGACGCAATTCCCAAAAGGGGGGAAGGATGTAACACCCCGGTAAATAAAGAATATGAAATTTTTATATTTATCCATATTTGTGAATAAAATATTAATATGACTTTAAAGGGGACGCTATGCTCGATGGCGTACCCAACACGCAACAACGAGTTTCTTGGGAATCTTACGTTGCACTCTAATAATAAAATAATATTATTTTAAATGGTAGTTAACATGTAGCCGTTTTATTGGTGGGAATGGATATAAATAACTAAAATATGATTTTATATGTTTTTAAATGTTTTTACATTTATCCAATAAAAGATAAAGGCTTAAAATACAGAAAGAATTCAATTTTAGGCGTATATGCCCTAGTTTTCACTAAAGGTTCACTTATCACCTTTTGATGGAGAACCGTCATTAAATATAGTTTTGTTCACTCTTAAAAATTATGTTTGACCAAATAAAACTCTTCTTAAGAATCGGGACATCAAAATTTACTTTTTGTAAATTTTTGGTATCTTTCCGATAAAGTTCATTTTTTAATGAATAGTGTAAAATGTTATATTTTAATTCAAAACCTCTTTTTAATATAATTTATTTATATGATTATATTATCTTTTGAATTGTCTTTAATGTTAAATTATAATATATTTTTACAATTAAATCCAATAGTGGTCGTTGGAATTAATTTCACTTTGAAATCAGACTTAAACTAGTGTCAATCTTTTGATACTTATTGTTTCATAAAAACACACTATTTGCTCTGACAACGGGAATTAATTATTAAATTAATTAATGTGACTTATATGTTTTGAATTTTTTAAAATAGACTTAATTTTTGAATTCGGAATATCAAATATAGCTTAGGGAGAATTTTTGGGATTTTTCTGAAAAACATCAATTTTTGATGAATAGTGAAACCACTAAGTGGTACTTATAAAAATTGATTTTTCCGTTTAAATGAAATTTTGCCATCTTTGTGTTTTGAATTTCAAAAATACGACATACATGGTTTTCATTAAGAAGTAAAATGTGGTTCAATGGGATACAAATATTTTTTTGGTGAATAGTAACTTATTAAGTTTTTAATCGCGATTAGAGGTAATTAGTGTAGTTTATGGTAAGAATAATGTTTTAATAAAATTAAATGACCTATACACATGTCCTACACTCATTTGATGTGTCATGGCCGACCAAGAAAATCCATGGGTCAACGTGGGGACCCCATGGAGCCACTTTGGTTGGAAAATGACATAAATATCTTTTTATTTAATGTTAATGTAAAAATGTCACAAACATGAGATGTTTTACTAAAACAATTTTTACATGGGGTTATGTAAATAATATTCTTTACTATAAATAGTCATTGGAAATATAAAAAGATTTCCTACATCATAGTATTTTTTTATAATTTTTAGACATTAAATAAATTAAATTATTTATGACATCATGATGATGCAGCGATGACCTCATTATTTAACGATTTAAATAAAATGGAAAGATAATGTAATATCTAAGACCTACAAATGTCCAAAACCTATTGGATGAGTGGATTTCGAACCCTTATCACCTTATCCTCAAAATATATCAACGTGGGACCTTTAAAATCTGAAACTCTTTTGAAAATAAAGTAACATTTTGTAACTTTACAAGAGTGCCCCTCCTCTCCTCTTATAAAAGCCCCCACCTCTACCTCCTTACCCACACTCCCAAAGCCTTTGGCTTGGAAAAACCCTACCCATTTTATCTCTCCACTTCCCTCTCTTACTCCTTGAAGCCTCACTTTGGGAATATGTCTTACCAAGGAAGCCTTTGAGCTCAAACCAAAGGGAGTTACCCGATTTTAAGGTAATGTCTTCACTTGTGTCCTTTTGTTTTATTTTGCTTCTCCAACCCCCTAAACTCTTTTTATTCATTTATTTTGTAACAAATCCAGTATCTTTAATGTAATAGGATGTTGTTATAATAATTATTCGAGTTACACTTACACACACCTACATCTAATGGTTAAAGAACATACTGTTTCCGTGGATGGCGAATTTCTGCCTCCCGAAACGATGATTGTTCAACATTCTTCTAACACCTTCAAAGGTGGCCATTAAGATGACACTATATTTATATATGATATCTAATATGTTTATGTTTTACTTAAGCTTCTGTATTTTTCATTTATGGCGTAACTTTATGGTTTCCATTATGGGTAAACATGATATCTTCATTTAAGGAAGTGCGGACTACCGCCCCCTCAAAGTGATTTGATTCGTTAATACCATATGTGGTACATATAAAGGATATATTTAATGATATTATATATGATAACATACTGGAATTAAAATAATATTATGTATCATTATGTTTTAATTCCATTAAATATGAAATAGAAATGGAAGAATCGTTCATGTGTACGTACGGCTTACCGTCTCCATGAACGGTACATTTCATTTCTTATCTCAAAATGTTATGTAATATTATAAGTACATATATATAATGGATATATATGTAATATATTACATCTAAATTATGGATATAATTTTATAATTATAACATATATATATCTCTCTCATTTTTTTTAATTCCATTAATATGACAAAAAATGAAAGTAGCGTTCATGCGTACGTACGACCTACCGTCTCCATGAACGATGCTTTTCGTTTTTTATCTCCAAATGATATGGAATAGTATAAAATGAATATTTACTGGATATATATGATATTTTAATCATTAATACTATTCTGGAAATTATTTACATATAACTACATGGGCAATCTTTTTTCAAACAAGTTCATTTTTGACTCATGTACCAAACATCGGCAAAAACGTCTGATATGAACTAAAATTTTTAAACAATTATTATAACATTATAATATGTGATATGAACTGAATAATAATCTCTAAAGGAGTTACATAAGCAATTATTAATTGACCAATGTTTATTATTCAGGAATATAAAGAAACGAACAAGACAAGTTGGACTTGAGGTAAGGGATCCTACTCCTCACTTTCTTTTTAAGTACACTCTTTTATGTCATTCCTTCTAATCTCATATTTCTTGTTATTGGGATGTCATTTTATATTAATATTACGGTAATTTTTATGTACATATGATGAGAGACCCTATTCTCTCTCGTGAATCCATTTTGGAAGTTTTGAGTGGCGCCGTTAGGCTGCTGAATTTTCGTAAGAGATCTAACCTCTCTCTTTCTCTTTAAGTACTCTCCATTATGTCACTTATTTTAAGATCTTCTTTGTTATGATGGGGGATGTTCTTTTATATTCCTCTTGATATAAATTTTATTTTAATGTGATGAGATACCCTATTTGATCTCATCAATCCATTTTTTGATGTTTTAAGTGGCGTCGTTAGGCTGCCGAGTTTTCGTAAGGGATTTTTCATCTCACTTTTATTCCCATGAGATTTATGCTACATTTTCCACAATTTCCTTTGAGTGGTGTATGTAATGACCATTATTTTACTCATTGTGTAATATTCTTTCATTTATGAGTATTTACATCAATGTTGTATTGTCCTTCTTTCATAGGGCGTATGTTTCTAAAGATACCCATGTCGGTAAGGGAACCTTTCACCCTCCTCTTTTTAAAAGAATTATTTTTTTATGTCTTTTAATTCACATAATATTATTTTGGGATATGTTCTTCTATATACTTATTGATGTAAATTTTATTTCCAAGTGATGAGATACCCTTTTTATCTCTCATCAACTCTTTTTATGAATTTTGAAGTGACGCCGTTAGGCTGTCGAATTTTTGCAAGGGAACTTCTTAACCCAATTTCGATTCTTTGGGATAAACATGTACACCTTGAATATGTCGTTCTATGATTATGTGTGAATGCACTCTTATTTTTTTACACTCAATACCCACTTATATTTCATGTATTCATTTGTCACACATAGTTATGTAACTGATTTATCCTTAATCTGAGGATACCGTCTTTGTATGGGACATCGTCTCAATCTCCTTTCATTGAGGCATATTTTGTTATATACACAACTTTCTTTTATACGGTGTATAAACCCCTTTGAATTTTACTTTTATCCAAAAGGAATATTTTTATACAAAGAGTTTTACTAAACGACAAAAGGGAATGTTTTTGTCGTACGTATGTGGCGACAACGACTTCTCCGCCTCCATGACCATTATTTGAGTTTCGGCTTCCTCTACAAGCCATTCTTTCTTTTTAAAAGAAAAATAAATACCATGTTTTACTTTTATTTTATTTTGGTATTGAAAATGGTTTTCATAATGTATTTATATCAATGTGTTGTATTGATATCTTGTTATTGAAAGGTGGAAATGTTATGTTTCCTTTATGCATGTTTTATGTGATAAGATTATGTTATGGTTCTTGGGAATTGTTATGAATACGGGTGGTTCCGTGATAAACTAAGGGTGGGTGAGCCCGACATAGCTCTCCAATGCATTGGGTAACACGAAGGAGTGAAACGTTAAGGTTTCTCCAAAGATATTTAGGGAATATACTGTGGTGGGTATTCCGAACGTAACCAAGAGGGTTACTCCCTACGTAAGAATGTTATGAATGCCTCAAGTTACCTTTTATGTCTTATGATTTCTATGATTTATTCATGATTTGATGAGGTATGTTAAAGTGAATATGTTTTATGGGTAAAGTATGATTTCATTCTTATGTATATATGAACTCATGTTTCCTTTCAATATTTTTATAACCCTTACTGAGCTTTTTATGCTCATCCCTTGTTTTTGAAATGTTTTTCACAGGTCAAGAGAAAGGTACATTATGTGATGATAGTGTCATGTATGTGTCCAGAAAGAATCCATGTTTGATTTTAAATATGTTTCCGTTGATGGGAAGAATGAATACTGTCCTTTATGTAACCACTTTGTTTAAATGTGGAATGTAATGCATGTTTCCTGATCTAATTCTCTAAAACTCTAAACCTGAAAAGATCCTCAATGTGTAATCTTGTAATAACTCAATATCAAGTAAGGTTTAAGGATGGGGCCTTATAGTTGGTATCAAAGTTCGGTTTAGATAACGTTAGAGGTTAGGGTATTCTTTAAGCATAAGTGGCATTACCATAATGGTTAGGATTTCAGAAAGAGTCCTAGTTTTAGATAAAGTGAATGAGTAAGTGTATCTTAGTGTTTACCATCCTCATTAGTACATGATGGTTTTGTTGATATACTCACACTGACATTTCTGTTTTTAGTGAATGGATGGATCTAGCAGGCACCAAAGAGACAACAGGTTTGAAGGAAACTGTGGTGGTTCTATGATTAAGATACTAGATAAAATGGGGGATTCAATGAGGAAACTCGTGGTTGTTCTAAACCAACTATCAAAAAGTCATGATCAAACACATGATCCTTGGTATGATCTTTAATTAATCATGTACGAGATGACCAATCGATGTGGAAGTTCAGGTAATAATTATAAAGGTAACCATTAGAGTTTATATGATCCTTACTTTTGAGGTAATTATGGGTTACTATATGTCATGATGGAAGTGAAAGGCATGAGATAAAATTGAGGTTAAATTATGTTATGGTTATTTTTGATGATTTTATCTCTTTTTGGGGAATGATTTGAGAATTATATAGTTTTGGAAAAAGGACAACACGCAGACCGTGTGACTACCCGTTGCATCGGACAAAGCTGCGGGAATCGAACCCACAACCAAAGTGTGACTGGTATTTATCGCCTACCACTGGACTACGTGAAGTCCCTCGTTAGTTTGACTGATTCTTTTTAGTTATATGATTTTATGAATTAAGATTAAGTTGATTTTGGGTTATTTATGAAAATGATTAACCTATCATGGAGGATATGTGATTAGGTTAATTACTTTTCAATACGAGACTTTAGGAGCAACTTATGTTGTTTGGAGATAAATGTTACGATTTAACTTGGAAGACTATGTGACTAAATCCTTCAAATATTTGGTTTTCAATCTTATATTGGTTTACTTTGAATAATTTTATGGACAAATTGTTTATCAGATGGTCCTCATAGAACTTTGTGTTTTCTTGGAAAAATTTTGGAGATTAAGCATAGATTTTCTTTTTAAAGGGTTACCCTTTTCTGGATTATCTGACCTTGTACTAACCTTTTTGTTTTTGGTTTTGGTTAAGATCTAAAGATATGGGAAGTATATAGTTATCTTTGGTGGATTAGGTTATTCTCTAGAAGTTAATTATAGTACTCTTAATGCGAACAAGTCTCCCTAAATACTCGTCTTTTGGAAAAAAAAATATGAGTTTGATTAAGGAATCTAGTAAAAGTTGAATGTAACGACCCGAAATTTTGAATAAATCTTGTTTCCTAATTTCATGTGTTATTTTTTTATACTCAAAAAAAATGTTTTATTTGATAAACATGATTATAAATAAAATGAGACCATTGGTTTTTGAGTGTTATATGACCATCGGTCAATATGACCACCGTGAACAAAATGTTTTGATTATTGTCTCTATATTTAAGTAATCTTGGTTAATTATTATAGAAAAAAGATTTGATGGCCTCACCTAGTAGCCTTGGGCCGATCGAAGCCCATCTAACAGAGATTGGGAAGGAGGTAGCACCATTGGGCTTTGCTCTGGACCAAATCCAAGCCGAACTTCATCATGTGAAGCTAGAATGGAATCGCCTTCGCGAGAAGTTCAAACTGATAGAAATTACTACTCGGGCAATGTTGACTGAGCCGCCCCAAAATTCTATCACCCTAGCACACCTTACTCTTAGGTCCTATGCTGGTATTATAAGGGGTTATGTAACGAGACCGTAATTTCCTTGTGTAATCTTTTTTTTAAATAAAAATTTGGATTTCTTCTTATGATGATGTTTATGAATTTTCAAATGACCGGATAAATATTGTATGCATATTTTTGATGAATTTTAGAAAAAGGATATTTTAAAAATGGTTGTGTAAACCTTAAATAATTAAAAATGTGTAATGATTCTCGAAAAATGGTCATCTACAATTATGTTCAGTACGAAATTTAGAGTCTAATAAGATCAACTTGATTTTTGATGAATAGTAAATTATGAATAGTGATTTTATGATTAGGATTAGTAATATGACCAAATGGATTAGTAATCTCACTTAAAGAAAGTTTTAAAATAACCTAGGCACCTTGATTAAGTAATGTGATTCAATAAAATAGTTAAATATCGGTTTCATTAATTATTATTCAAGTATTAGTTTTTTCAGATGAATAGTGTTTTTTTAATTAAAAATTTAATTAAAAATAATTAGAAAATTATTTTTATAAAAATGACTTTATTTTTGAACTCAGAGCATCGATATTATGTTATGGTAATTTTTGGGGATTTTTCTGAAAAAATGAATTTTCGATGAATAGTGTATTTATTTAAAAATAAAATTAAAAATATTTAGAAAATTATTTTTATAAAATGGAGTTCATTTTTGAAATCATAGCATTGATATTTGGTTAAGGTGAAATTTTGGGATTATTCTGAGAATGTTGAATTTTCGGTGAATAGTGAAAGTATAATTTTTAAGTTACGGGTGTTTAATGACATCATTAAATGATGTATTAAGTATATATTCAATATGGTCGAATTATGAATAGTAAGATAAGGTGTGAGGTGTCCCAAGTGGCCAATACCATGGGCAAATACCATGGGCAAGCCCATGGTTTTGCCAAAACCACTAGTGAGGTGTCCCTTGGCCATTAATGCTTTGTCCCCTCACTTTCCCTATAAATACCCACCCTTTCCTCCTTTAGTTTTCACTCCCAACTCTCCCCCAACGAAGTTCTGGTCTTCTTACCTTCCAAGGAGTCCTCCCAAGGTGCCCCCAAGCCCTCAAGGTCCAATCCTTTGAGTTTCAAGAGTCACGTTTTAAGGTAAGGGATCCGACCTCTCTCTTTCTTTTCAAGTAATCTCTTTTATGTCATTTCTTTTATACTCCATGTTCTTATGTTGGAGGATGTTCTTTTATATCCATCCTAATGACTATTTCATGTTCATATGATGAGATACCCCCCTTGCTCTCATCAATTCGTTTTAAGAATGTTTAAGTGGCACCGTTAGGCTGCCGAATTTTTAAGTGATTCTTTCACCTTCCTCGTTTTCAAGTTCTATTTTCATTCAAGTCTTTCATGTTCCTTTTTATTTTGTTGGGTTATGATCTCTAAATTATCATACTGATCTTTTATGATCATATGATGAGAGACCCCATTTGATCGCTTCAATTCAGTATTTTGAGGTTTTACGTGGCGCCGTTAGGCTGCCGAAATTTTAAGTGGTTCTTCACCCATCTCGTTTTGAAGTTCTACTTTCATGTCAATTATTTCAAGTTCATATTTGTTATATTGGGGTATTATCTCTATATATATCATACTTGACTCTTATGTTCTTATGATGAGAGACCCCATTTGATCGCTTCAATTCAGTATTTTGAGGTTTTACGTGGCGCCGTTAGGCTGCCGAAATTTTAAGTGGTTCTTCACCCATCTCGTTTTGAAGTTCTACTTTCATGTCAATTATTTCAAGTTCATATTTGTTATATTGGGGTATGATCTCTATATATATCATACTTGACTCTTATGTTCTTATGATGAGAGACCCCATTTGATCGCTTCAATTCAGTATTTTGAGGTTTTACGTGGCGCCGTTAGGCTGCCGAAATTTTAAGTGGTTCTTCACCCTTCTCGTTTTGAAGTTCTACTTTCATGTCAATTCTTTCAAGTTCCATTTATTATGTTGGGGTATGATATCTATATCTATCATACTGATCTTTTATGAGAGACCCTATTTGATCTCATCAATTCATTTTTTTTGTTGAAGTTTATGTGACACCGTTAGGCTGTCAGATTTTCATAAGAGAAATCGTATTTTTTTTCTTCCTTTCATGCTCTTCATTTCATATGGTATATTTTCAAATTTCATTACCATGTTCTTAAATCCATTATATTCTTTTCCTCTACTGTTTTACGGATAATTTATGAGTGGGTGACCCATGTCCCCTCTCTTTTCAATGTTTTCTAAAACCCCGAAACATAGCCGTTATGCTGCAGAATTTTTGGTCTCAAAATGCCTCTCTCTTTTCTCAGAATTATTTTATGTTATAAAGTGAATACTAAAAGCTCTTATTTCTAAAAGGGTATTCACATATATATCAAAATGTTCTATTTTAAATTCTGGGATTTACATACATGAGACCCGCTTTCCCTTTCCGTGGGTTTAATGTGACGTAAGGATCATGTCTTTAAAGCAGTTTTTTTTAAACGTTATGATTATGAAATGAAACCCATTTATTTTTTTCTATGGGTTATTTATGAAATGTTTTATGATGATATATGTGGCTCACATGATAATAAAGGCAAATTTAAGGGTGCGCCCTGATAGCGCTCCAATGCATTGGGTAATGATGTAACCACTAGAGATTACAATTTTAACGATGCCTTGGTGAATAACCTTGGTAATTTTTAACGACACCTTGGGGATGGACCTTGGTGAAACGAAACGATTGTCAATATTAAATGTTGCAGCCACATCTTCAAGTTATGAAAAAGTTTTATTTTTATTATGATATGCCTCATGATTTCATTTTCATGCATTAAAGTTCTTTTCATGACTTTATTGATGTATCTCAAGTTCATATGTAAAATGTTTCACTTGTTTCCCTTGCTGGGCCTTCTGCTCACCCTTCCTTTTGATGTATGTCCCCAGGTTATGAGATGCAGTAATGAGCCTAGGGTGATTATGAGGAGAAGCCTTTCAAGTGTTTAAGAAGAATGTTTTTTTTTGTTTCATGTTTTATGTTCCTTGTTTCCAAGACACTAAACCTTAACGATCCTCAGTTCCGTGTAATGAAATGAAAGTTTATGTTATAAAATGGCGGGATGCTATAGTTGGTATCAAAGGATGGTTTAGTTATTTGTGAAAATTAGGATATGAAAAATCTAGGAGGAACCCTATAGAAAAGTTTAATATAGGAAATCTTCCTGGTATTTTGGTGAGTATTGAGTAAGGGGTTGCCAAGCAAATACATCCCTGTCTGGATACGAGCAGGTAGAGGTGGCTCTGGCACAGATGTACATAGGGGTAAAACCCGAAAACACCGCTTTGATCTAGACTCGAACGGGAACTGGTACACGACAACGGGCCTTGCTGCACTCTTGGTTACGACACTCCCGGGGGATATGCTTTGGTAAATTCATAAGCTTGGTATGAACCATTATTAAAGGAACAAAGATAAAATAAAATAAAGATTCACATAAGAATATATGATCATGGATAACCTAGATGGGAACCTAGGGGATCACAAGTTAGGGTATACTTTTCTTCTACAAGTTATCCTTATATGCTTTAAGTTCCTTTTTCATGATTATTGGTTAAGTATTTAAGCCTCTAATTATACTTTATCTTCTTAGTTAATGGTGGGAAATGGAATAACGTGTCCCAACAACCAATGTGATAGGAAATGCGACAATTTCCGTATTAATATGTCAGAGTTGATTAGGGGATTAAAAGATGATTATTATTTTGGAAGGTGTTCACTATTTTGGGGACCCTATATGATCGAGGTAAATAGATTACTATAGTATTTTCATTGAGGAGTAAGGTTGACTTATATTTTGAAGAATTGATGAATTTAAGGTGGACTTATAGTAATTTAGGTTACTTTTGGGAATGATTAACCTATCTTGGGTAAAATATGTTTAGGTTAGCTACTTTTGTTATAAGATGTTAGGAGTGGTTGATGTTGTCTGGAGATGAACAATGAAATTGTTTTGGAAGACTATGTTATCAAATCCTTCTTGTATTTGGGTTTCAATCTTAGTTTGGTTTATTT
The DNA here is from genome assembly GCA_963277665.1 of Viscum album. Classification (NCBI taxonomy): domain Eukaryota; kingdom Viridiplantae; phylum Streptophyta; class Magnoliopsida; order Santalales; family Viscaceae; genus Viscum; species Viscum album. The sequence continues at coordinate 2,104,007,928 of OY728161.1, read as the reverse complement.
TGAGGAATTTTAAGGACCGTTATTTATGGAGTGGTCTATGATGAACGTTGGGTAGTACCATGGAACTTTGAAGATTTAAAAGTAGGTTCTATTCCTATGGGATTATTTCTTTTTGAAGAGTTGTTTTACCTTAACCTTTCTGTTTTTGGGATAATGTTTAAAGATAGAAGAAATAGATAGTTAATCTTTTGTAGATTATGTGATTCTATAGAAGATGATTCTTGTGCTTTTATGAGACCAAGTGTTTTTGAATTCTCATCTTTTGGCGAAAAGATTAGTGTTGGTAGGGACTTGTTAAAGGATTAAACTCTACTTGAAGGTAGGTATATTTTCTTATGTTTTTGTTCTATGTAGTAAATGAAATCCTCAAAATTATGAAAAGAAATGTAAAAAAAAATGTTGTTGGTTTACATTTCCTACTAGGTAATCAAAGACCGTTTACACACATCATAAGTTTGGGATTTTCTCATGGTTAACTTTCTCCTAATCATGTTCTCTATCACTCTCTCTCAGAACTGACCCTTTGTTTTTTTTCCTCCATGTCCATGTTTTCCTACATGGAACCCGAGTGTGGGTTAACTCGGGTGGCCTTTGTACTTCCTTTTCTTTCTTTTAAAGTAATGGTGTTACTGACTCTTTTTCCGATGTGGGACTTTCAATGAAATTTCAAAACCCAATTTAAAAAAATTGCGAGGACGCAATTTCTTAAGGGGGGAAGATTGTAACGACCCGAAATTTTGAATAAATCTTGTTTCCTAATTTCATGTGTTATTTTTTTATACTCAAAAAAAAATGTTTTATTTGATAAACATGATTATAAATAAAATGAGACCATTGGTTTTTGAGTGTTATATGACCATCGGTCAATATGACCACCGTGAACAAAATGTTTTGATTATTATCTCTATATTTAAGTAATCTTGGTTAATTATTATAGAAAAAAGATTTGATGGCCTCACCTAGTAGCCTTGGGCCGATCGAAGCCCATCTAACAGAGATTGGGAAGGAGGTAGCACCATTGGGCTTTGCTCTGGACCAAATCCAAGCCGAACTTCATCATGTGAAGCTAGAACGGAATCGCCTTCGCGAGAAGTTCAAACTGATAGAAATTACTACTCGGGCAATGTTGACTGAGCTGCCCCAAAATTCTATCACCCTAGCACACCTTACTCTTAGGTCCTATGCTGGTATTATAAGGGGTTATGTAACGAGACCGTAATTGCCTTGTGTAATCTTTTTTTTAAATAAAAATTTGGATTTCTTCTTATGATGATGTTTATGAATTTTCAAATGACCGGATAAATATTGTATGCATATTTTTGATGAATTTTAGAAAAAGGATATTTTAAAAATGGTTGTGTAAACCTTAAATAATTAAAAATGTGTAATGATTTTCGAAAAATGGTCTTCTACAATTATGTTCAGTACGAAATTTAGAGTCTAATAAGATCAACATGATTTTTGATGAATAGTAAATTATGAATAGTGATTTTATGATTAAGATTAGTAATATGACCAAATGGATTAGTAATCTCACTTAAAGAAAGTTTTAAAATAACCTAGGCACCTTGATTTAAGTAATGTGATTCAATAAAATAGTTAAATATCGGTTTCATTAATTATTATTCAAGTATTAGTTTTTTCGGATGAATAGTGTTTTTTTTAATTAAAAATAATTAGAAAATTATTTTTATAAAAATGACTTTATTTTTGAACTCAGAGCATCGATATTATGTTATGGTAATTTTTGGGGATTTTTCTGAAAAAATGAATTTTCGATGAATAGTGTATTTATTTAAAAATAAAATTAAAAATATTTAGAAAATTATTTTTATAAAATGGAGTTCATTTTTGAAATCATAGCATTGATATTTGGTTAAGGTGAAATTTTGGGATTATTCTGAGAAAGTTGAATTTTCGGTGAATAGTGAAAGTATAATTTTTAAGTTACGGGTGTTTAATGACATCATTAAATGATGTATTAAGTATATATTCAATATGGTCGAATTATGAATAGTAAGATAAGGTGTGAGGTGTCCCAAGTGGCCAATACCATGGGCAAATACCATGGGCAAGCCCATGGTTTTGCCAAAACCACTAGTGAGGTGTCCCTTGGCCATTAATGCTTTGTCCCCTCACTTTCCCTATAAATACCCACCCTTTCCTCCTTTAGTTTTCACTCCCAACTCTCCCCCAACGAAGTTCTGGTCTTCTTACCTTCCAAGGAGTCCTCCCAAGGTGCCCCCAAGCCCTCAAGGTCCAATCCATTGAGTTTCAAGAGTCACGTTTTAAGGTAAGGGATCCGACCTCTCTCTTTCTTTTCAAGTAATCTCTTTTATGTCATTTCTTTTATACTCCATGTTCTTATGTTGGAGGATGTTCTTTTATATCCATCCTACTGACTATTTCATGTTCATATGATGAGATACCCCCCTTGCTCTCATCAATTCGTTTTAAGAATGTTTAAGTGGCACCGTTAGGCTGCCGAATTTTTAAGTGATTCTTTCACCTTCCTCGTTTTCAAGTTCTATTTTCATTAAAGTCTTTCATGTTCCTTTTTATTTTGTTGGGGTATGATCTCTAAATTATCATACTGATATTTTATGATCATATGATGAGAGACCCCATTTGATCGCTTCAATTCAGTATTTTGAGGTTTTACGTGGCGCCGTTAGGCTGCCGAAATTTTAAGTGGTTCTTCACCCATCTCGTTTTGAAGTTCTACTTTCATGTCAATTATTTCAAGTTCATATTTGTTATATTGGGGTATGATCTCTATATATATCATACTTGACTCTTATGTTCTTATGATGAGAGACCCCATTTGATCGCTTCAATTCAGTATTTTGAGGTTTTACGTGGCGCCGTTAGGCTGCCGAAATTTTAAGTGGTTCTTCACCCATCTCGTTTTGAAGTTCTACTTTCATGTCAATTATTTCAAGTTCATATTTGTTATATTGGGGTATGATCTCTATATATATCATACTTGACTCTTATGTTCTTATGATGAGAGACCCCATTTGATCGCTTCAATTCAGTATTTTGAGGTTTTACGTGGCGCCGTTAGGCTGCCGAAATTTTAAGTGGTTCTTCACCCTTCTCGTTTTGAAGTTCTACTTTCATGTCAATTCTTTCAAGTTCCATTTATTATGTTGGGGTATGATATCTATATCTATCATACTGATCTTTTATGAGAGACCCTATTTGATCTCATAAATTCATTTTTTTTGGTTGAAGTTTATGTGACACCGTTAGGCTGTCGGATTTTCATAAGAGAAATCGTGTTTTTTTCTTCCTTTCATGCTCTTCATTTCATATGGTATATTTTCAAATTTCATTAACATGTTCTTAAATCCATTATATTCTTTCCCTCTACTGTTTTATGGATAATTTATGAGTGGGTGACCCATGTCCCCTCTCTTTTCAATGTTTTCTAAAACCCCGAAACATAGCTGTTATGCTGCAGAATTTTTGGTCTCAAAATGCCTCTCTCTTTTCTCAGGATTATTTTATGTTATAAAGTGAATAATAAAAGCTCTTATTTCTAAAAGGGTATTCACATATATATCAAAATGTTCTATTTTAAATTCTGGTATTTACATACATGAGACCCGCTTTCCCTTTCCGTGGGTTTAATGTGACGTAAGGATCATGTCTTTAAAGCAGTTTTTTTTAAACGTTATGATTATGAAATGAAACCCATTTATTTTATTCTATGGGTTATTTATGAAATGTTTTATGATGATATATGTGGCTCACATGATAATAAAGGCAAATTTAAGGGTGCGCCCTGATAGCGCTCCAATGCATTGGGTAATGATGTAACCACTAGAGATTACAATTTTAACGATGCCTTGGTGAATAACCTTGGTAATTTTTAACGACACCTTGGGGATGGACCTTGGTGAAACGAAATGATTGTCAATATTAAATGTTGCAGCCACATCTTCAAGTTATGAAAAAGTTTTATTTTTATTATGATATGCCTCATGATTTCATTTTCATGCATTAAAGTTCTTTTCATGACTTTATTGATGTATCTCAAGTTCATATGTAAAATGTTTCACTTGTTTCCCTTGCTGGGCCTTCTGCTCACCCTTCCTTTTGATGTATGTCCCCAGGTTATGAGATGCAGTAATGAGCCTAGGGTGATTATGAGGAGAAGCCTTTCAAGTGTTTAAGAAGAATGTTTTTTTTGTTTCATGTTTTATGTTCCTTGTTTCCAAGACACTAAACCTTAACGATCCTCAGTTCCGTGTAATGAAATGAAAGTTTATGTTATAAAATAGCGGGATGCTATATTGAAAGTCAACATGATAAGTGATTATGTTTCCTTATGAATAAATTCCTCAATAAAAAGTAACTTAATTCAAAATGTTGTCTATTAACTTTTCCTACTGGGGAATCTAATACCGTTTAACCCATCACAAGTTTGTGATTTTCTTATGGTTAACTTTCTCCTAGACATGTTTACTATCACTCTCCCTCAAGAACATGACCCATTGATTTTTCTTCCATGTCCATGTTTTTCTACATGGAATCCTAGTATGGGTTAACTCGGTTGACCACTGTACTTATCTTCCTTTATTTTAAAGTGATTGTTTTACCGACTCTTGTTCCAATGTGGGACATTCAAGGATGTTTCCAAGCTCAATTTTAAAAATTGTGAGGATGCAATTCCCAAAAGGGGGGAAGGATGTAACACCCCAGGTAAATAAAGAATATGAAATTTTCATATTTATCCATATTTGTGAATAAAATATTTATATGACTTTAAAGGGGACGCTATGCTCGATGGCGTACCCAACACGCAACAACGAGTTTCTTGGGAATCTTACGTTGCACTGTAATAATAAAATAATATTATTTTAAATGGTAGTTAACATGTAGCCGTTGTATTGGCAAGAATGGATAGAAATAACTAAAATATTATTATATATGTTTTTAAATGTTTTTACATTTATCCAATAAAATATAAAGGCTTAAAATATGGAAAGAATTCAATTTTAGGCGTATATGCCCTAGTTTTCACTAAAGGTTCACTTATCACCTTTTAATGGAGAAACGTCATTAAATATAGTTTTGTTCACTCTTATACATCCTATTGGACCAAATAAAACTCTTCTTAATAATCGGGACATCAAAATTTACTTTGTGTAAATTTTTGGTATCTTTCCGATAAAGTTCATTTTTTTAATGAATAGTGTAAAATGTTGTATTTTAATTCAAAACCATTTTTTTAATCTAATTTATTTATACGATTAGATTATATTTTTAATTTGTTTTAAAGTGAAATTAAAATATATTTTTACCATTAAATCCAATAGTGGTCGTTGGAATTAATTTCACTTTGAAATCAGATTTAAACTAGTGTCAATCTTTTGATACTTATTGTTTCATAAAAACCCGCTATTTTCTCTGACAGCGGGAATTAATTATTAAATTAATTAATGTGACTTATATGTTTTGAATTTTGTAAAATAGACTTCATTTTTGAATTTGGAATATCAAATATAGCTTAGGGTGAATTTTTGGGATTTTTCTGAAAAACTTCAATTTTTGATGAATAGTGAAACCACTAAGTGGTACTTATAAAAAATGATTTTTCCGTTTAAATGAAATTTTGCCATCTTTGTGTTTTTAATTTCAAAAATATGACATACATGGTTTTCATTAAGAAGTAAAATGTGGTTCAATGGGACAAAAATAATTTTTTGTTGAATAGTAACTTATTAAGTTTTTAATCGCGATTAGAGGTAATTAGTGTAGTTTATGGTAAGAATAATGTTTTAATAAAATTAAATGACCTATACACATGTCCTAACCTCATTGGATGTGTCATGAACGACCAAGAAAATCCATGGGTCAACTTGGGGAGCCCATGGAGCCACTTTGGTTGGAAAATGACATAAATATCTTTTTATTTAATGTTAAAGTAAAAATGACACAAACATGAGATGTTTTACTAAAACAATTTTTACATGGGGTTATACAAGTCATATTTTTGACTATAAATAGTAATTGTAAATCTAAACATATTTCCTACATCATAGTAGTTTTTTTATAATTTTTAGACATTAAATAAATTAAATTATTTATGACATCATGATGATGCAGCGATGACCTCATTATTTAACGATTTAAATAAAATGGAAAAATAGTGTAATATCTAAGACCGAAAAATGTCCAAAACCTATTGGATGAGTGGATTTAGAAACCTTATCACCTTATCATAAAAAAAGATCATTGTGGGACCTTTAAAATCCGAACCTCTCTTGAAAATAAAGTAACATTTTGTAACATTACAAGAGTGCCCCTCCTCTCCTCTTATAAAAGGCCCCCACCTATACCTCCTTACCCACACTCCCAAAGACTTTGGCTTGGAAAACCCCTGCCCATTTTGTCTCTACACTTCCCTATCTTACTCCTTGAAGCCTAAATTTGGGCAGAAGTCTTACCAAGGAAGCCTTTGAGCTCAAACCAATGGGAGTTACCCGATTTTAAGGTAATGTCTTCACTTGTGTCCTTTTGATTTATTTTTCTTCTCCAACCCCCTAAACTCTTTTTCTTCATTTATTTTGTAACAAATCCAGTATCTTCAATATAATAGGATGTTTTCATAATAAGGATTTGAGCTAAACTTACACACACCTACATCTAATGGTTAAAGAACATACTGTTTCCGTGGATGGCGAATTTCTGTCTCCCGAAACGATGATTGTTCACCATTTTTCTAACACCTTCAAAGGTGGCCATTAAGATGACACTATATTTTTATATGATATATAATATGTTTATGTTTTACTTAATCTTCTATATTTTTCATTTATGGTGTACCTTTATGGTTTCCATTATGGGTAAACGCGATATCTTCATTTAAGGAAGTGTGGACTACCGCCCCCTCAAAGTGATTTGATTCGTTAATACCATATGTGGTACATATAAAGGATACATTTAATGATATTATATATGATACCATACTGGAATTAAAATACTATTATGTATCATTATGTTTTAATTCCATTAAATTTGAAATAGAAATGGAAGAATCGTTCATGCGTACGTATGGCTTACCGTCTCCATGAACGGTACATTTCATTTCTTATCTCAAAATGTTAGGTAATATTATAAGTACATATATATAATGGATATATATGTAATATATTGCATCTAAATTATGGATATAATTCTGTAATTATAACATATATATATCTCTCTCATTTTGTTTTAATTCCATTAATATGACAAAAAATGAAAGTAGCGTTCGTGCGTACGTACGACCTACCGTCTCCATGAACGATGCTTTTCGTTTTTTATCTCCAAATGATATGGAATAGTATAAAATGAATAATTAATGGATATATATGATATTTTAATCATTAATACTATTTTTTAAATTATTTACATATAACTACATGGGCAATATTTTTTCAAACAAGTTCATTTTTGACTCATGTACCAAACATCGGCAAAAACGTCTGATATGAACTAAAATTATTAAAAAATTATTATAACATTATAATATGTGATATTAACTGAATAATAATCTCTAAAGGAGGAACTTAGGCAATTATTAATTGACCAAAGTTTATTATTCAGGATATATAAAGAAATGAACAAGACAAGTTGGACTTGAGGTAAGGGATCCTACTCCTCACTTTCTTTTTAAGTACACTCTTTTATGTCATTCCTTCTAAGCTCATCTTTCATGTTATTAGGATGTTCTTTTATATTAATCTTACTGTAATTTTTATGTTCATATGATGAGAGACCCTATTCTCTATCATCAATCCATTTTAGAAGTTTTGAGTGGCGCCGTTAGGCTGCTGAATTTTCGTTAGAGATCTAACCTCTCTCTTTCTCTTTAAGTACTCTCCTTTATGTCACTTCTTTTAAGATCCTCTTTGTTATGATGGGGGATGTTATTTTATATTCCTCTTTCTGTACATTTTATTGTAATGTGATGAGATACCCTATTTGATCTCATCAATCCATTTTTGGAAGTTTTAAGTGGCGCCGTTAGGCTGCCGAGTTTTCGTAAGAGATTTTTCATCTCACTTTTATTCCCATGAGATTTATGCTACATTTTCCACAATTTCTTTTGAGTAGTGTATGTACTGGCCATTATTTTACTTATTGTGTAATATTCTTTCATTTATGAGTATTTACATCAATGTTGTATTGTCCTTCTTTCACGGGGCATATGTTTTGAAAGATACCCATGTCAGTAAGGGAACCTTTCACCCTCCTCTTTTTAAAAGACTTATTTTGTTATGTCTTTTAATTCACATAATATTATTTTGGGATATGTTCTTCTATATCCTTATTGATGTAAATTTTATGTCCAAGTGATGAGATTCCCTTTTTATCTCTCATCAACTCTTTTTCTGAATTTTGAAGTGACGCCGTTAGGCTGTCAAATTTTTGCAAGGGAACTTCTTAACCCAATTTCGATTCTTTGGGATAAACTTGTAAACCTTGAATATGTCGTTCTATGATTATGTGTGAATGTAATCTGATTGTTTTACACTTAATACCCACTTATATTTCATGTATTCATTTGTCACACATAGTTATGTAACTGATTTATTTTTAATCCAAGGATACCGTCTTTGTATGAGACTTTGTCTCAATCTCCTTTCATTGAGGCATATTTTGTTTTATACACATCTTTATTTTATACGGTGTATAAACCCCTTTGACTTTTACATTTATCCAAAAGGAATATTTTTATACGAAGCGTTTTACTAAACAACAAAAGGGAATGTTTTTGTCGTACGTATGCGGCGACAACGACTTCTCCGCCGCCGTGACCATTTTTTGAGTTTCGACTTCCTCTACAAGCCATACCTTCTTTTTAAAAGAAAAATAAATACCATGTTTTACTTTTCTTTTATTTTGGTATTGAAAATGGTTTTCATAATGTATTTATATCAATGTGTTGTATTGATATCTTGTTATTGAAAGGTGGAAATGTTATGTTTCCTTTATGCATGTTTTATGTGATAAGATTATGTTATGGTTCTTGGGTATTGTTATGAAGATGGGTGGTTCCATGATAAAATAAGGGCAGGTGAGCCCGACATAGCTCTCCAATGCATTGGGTAACGCGAAGGAGTGAAACGTTAAGGTTTCTTCGATGAGATTTAGGGAATATACTGTGGTGGGTATTCCAAACGTAACCAAGAGGGTTACTCCCTACGTAAGAATGTTATGAGTGCCTCAAGTTACCTTTTATGTCTCATGATTTCTATGATTTATTCATGATTTGATGAGGTATGTTAAAGTTCCTATGCTTTATGGGTAAGGTATGATTTCATTCTTATGTATATATGAAATCATGTTTCCTTTCCATATTTTTATAACCCTTACTGAGCTTTTTATGCTCATCCCAAGTTTTTGAAATGTTTTTCACAGGTCAAGGGAAAGGTACATGATGTTATTATAGTGTCAAGGATGTGTCCAAAAATAATTCATGTTTTATTTTAAATATGTTTCCGTTGATTGGAAGAATGAACACTGTCTTTTATGTAACCACTTTGTTTAAATGTAGAATGTAATGCAAGTTTCATGATCTAATTCTCTAAAACTCTAAACATGAAAAGATCCACAATGTGTAATCTTGTAATAACTCAAGATTAAGTAAGGTTTAAGGCTGGGGCCTTATAGTATTGGGATGAGTACACAGGGCGTGTAGCCTTGTCGGCGATGAGGGGTGTAGGAACTGACTACACGCCGTGTAGTGGGACCTTACACGCCGTGTAGTCAGTCGGCAGGCTTGAATAGTAAGGCGGTGGAGTCACCGGTAGCTGGACGATAGTACACATTGTGTACTCAGGAGTACATGTCCTGTAGTCAGGAGTACAAGCCGTGTACTCAGGTCGACGAGTGAACAGTGTGGTGGTGCCGCCAAATGAACAATTAAATGAAAGAAGTACACACCGTGTACTCATATGTACACGTCATGTACTTTGTTTTTTCTGCTTAAAACTGGCAGTAGCCTTATCATTTGGCAGAGGAGAAATTTGAGCCATTTTGGAGCCAAAGGAGGAGGCTGGATCTTTGAAGATCCACTGGGAATTTGTCTGGAATCCGATTCGTCTTTGGACGATCTCGTTAGAACCGCACGGGTAAGCCCTCTCATCTCCTAGTACCGTTCATGCCAATTCTTCTCCTAACGTAACTTATTTACGTTTGAATGGGTTTTGTTATTCATCAGATCTACGCCGTTCTTTGGCGTTTCTGGAATCAGCATTCGGGTATAACGCTCGTTGACGTATTAGGTAGGTGGCTTTGTGTTTATTTTCCAACAGCTGTGTGTTTTGTGCGTTTTTGGTGCCACGAACCCATGTTGGGGTGTTGTGTGGCTGAGGCCGTTGCTATGTTTAATGCCTAGAATTGCATAGGTGATTAAAATATGATATTAAATGCTGGTTGGGATCGCTTCTTAGATCCGGAAGCACCCCCGGGGTGTGTTTCACTGTTTAGCCGTTTGGCCAGGATACCCGAGGGTATGCCTTCATAGTAGTAATTATAGAATTGCCTTGAGAGAAATTACTTATTACTGCTTGTTTACCTGTTGGGCATGGCCCGGTTACCTGTTTAGCCTGAGGGAAATGTTGTGATTAGCCTGAGGGCACTGTACTATTTAGCCCAAGGGATATAGTTATTTTTGCCTGAGGGCAACCTTTCGTGCCTGAGGGCTTGACTTCTGTGCTTGAGGGCGACACTTCCTACGCCTGAGGGAAATTTCTGTTATGCCTGAGGGTTATACCTACGGGTTGGATTTTTCTTACCTGAGGGTAAGGTTTTTTTTTTGTCTAAGGACATGGACTGTTTACTTAGAAATGCACTGTGATGATTTCTTATATTAAATGGATTAAATGAATATTAAAAATGGAAATATAACTCGTAGTTTTTACTTTTGAGTACTTCTAACTTTATTGCATTTAAATTACTACACACTATTGTTGCATGCTTACACGCAGTTGGGAACGGTCCTTTAGTGGGTGCCTACTGAGATATATTTCTCACACCCTATTTGGGTCATTCTTTTCGACCCAAATAGATTTCATTGCTGCAGGTGTAGATAGGGGAAAGAGTCCCTATATAGGTACTTGACTGTTGATGAGGAGTAGGAGGGCATGGGACCGAGCCTAGGCTTGCGATGCCGCTGCCAGAAGTTTGCTTGTTTTTCTGTACTCTGTTTTCTGCTGTACTGTATTGATGTATAACATGTTCTGGATATTTTCTTCAAACTTGAAACATGTATCATCATCACTTATATACTGTTGGTTATACCCACTACTGTAGTTTATTTCAGTTGTGTCTGGTTTACCGCTTCCGCTGTTTTTTGTATGTTTATTTTGGTATTCCGCTGCGCTACACTTTGACAAACAAGGGCATAGTTTCCCCACTATCTGACCTGGGCCCTCGCTGCTAGTCGGCGGCCTCTGGCGTTTGGGGAAATGAGCTTGAGGTCACGTGGTGAACCGGGCTTGGGGAACCCGTTGCGTGGCACCCAGGTCTGGGACGTTACAAAGTGGTATCAGAGGAGTTCTTTACTTTGAATTACTATTTGGAGCCGCAGTCAGGGATAGGATGGAACGATAGTTGGTAATAAGCTGTGCCCGGGCATAGCTAACCCGTGTAGAGGGAAAATCCAGTCTACCTCGTATTTTTTCATTCTTTTGATTTTGCAATTTTACGGCTGATATGTTTTCACTATTGGGTGACGCACTTGGATTGTGTTGTATATATTTTATCTATGGGTTCTATTTAGTTGCAACCCGATGAGATGAGTGTATGCCATCTTATTCATCATATAGGCACATGCTAGATATCACATGCCATGCATAGTTTTCATGCCATGTAGGTGAATTAGAATTCGCATGTTGTTGTGATAGTTGTTGTGCTAATAAAGCATGCTGTTGTGATAGCTGTTTGATAAATACCTGCCTTGTGATATGGTATGTTTGTTTGAGCTTGTTATAGAATGAACGCCAAACTTTGGTTTTTGGGGAGTATGGGCCCCCATTGACCGGAATTTGGTGGATCATTGATGGTTTATCGGTTATAACACAGATAAGATGTCAAACTTTGATTCGTGGGGAGTATGGGCCCCCACGTGTCAGAATTTGACACTTAGGTGTTGGTTTTTAGTATTTTCTGGGTTCTGGGGAAGTTTCTGAGGCATACTGTCCGGAAAACCCAAAAGACACACTGTGTAGGACCTCATACACGCCGTGTGTGTTCTTATATTCGGGAAGAAAAATGAACTTTTTGAGTACACGCCGGGTACCTCGAGTACACTCCATGTAGTCTCTTCCCGTGTCACAAACTGTGTGGGCGACGACAAGGGGTAGGGAAGGGCTTGGGTAAAACACGCCGTGTAGTTTTGTGCACACCATGTAGTGTGACCCGGATTCCGACCGTGTAACTAACAACACGGGTCGATGGACTCCTGTACAACACACCGTGTCAATGATGAACACGCCGTGTAGTGTGACCTGGGGACTCGGCCATGTAACTAACAACATGGGCTGGTGTCACCTCTTCCTTAACACGCCGTGTACCTGTGGGACACACCGTGTAGTCTTGTCCGAGGACAGACCGTGTGGAGTTAGCCGTGTGGATGGGAAATGGGATGGTGTACATGCCATGTGCGGGTGTAACACGCCATGGAGTGTTAATCCAAGTAGTCAGCCGTGTCACAGACGACACGGGCAGTTGGAAAATAACACCGTACACGCAGTGTAGATATTATACACGCCGTGTAGTTTTGTTGAAAGGAAGTCGTGTGGCTTAGCCGTGTAGAAGGACCCGGGCATGGGAAGGAAAGTCAAGTACACGCCGTGTAGTCATTGTACACGCCGTGTAGTCTTGTTTTCCAAATTTTGAAACGCCTTATTCCTCTTGTTCCTTTGTGGTTCCTTCAATTTCCGTCTTAATAATCATGAATCTGAGGCGTGCTTTTAACCTTGTAGAGTCATGCTGCCTAGACGACTGCGAGTTGTTCGTCAGGAGAGCGGCGACGATTATACTCTAGAGATGGTGGGCCATGGGATACCAGTTGATCCACCAGCAGAGCCAGATGTGGCACCAGCTGTTATACTGGACACAGGCGCAGAGGCCCAGTTCCGTGAAGGCTTATTGCGGTTCATGTAGACCTTTTAGGGAGCACCGCAGGCTGCCACATCTATGGCCAAGCAGACACGTATCTTTCAGCAGCAGCATCCGCCTATGTTTTCAGGGGATGGCGGACCACAGGCTGCAGAGTCTTGGCTAGGATCGATGCAGACTATTTTCGAACATCTGGAGACGCCTCCAGGGTGGAGGGTCAAGCTCGTGACTTACATGATGCGTGATTCCACCAAGAGGTGGTGGGATGTTACCACCCAGTCAGAGCATCACAAGGACATGGCGTGGGAGGATTTTCAGGCAGTCTTCTATGAATTCTTCTTTCCCGAGATGATGAGGGTAGATAGAGCTTGAGAGTTCATGAATCTGCAGCAGGGCGCTATGTCGGTGATGGAATACTCTGCTCATTTTACAGAGTTTCAGCGTTTTGCACCCGTGCTGGTGGGTGATGAGACGTTGAGGGCCAGACGTTTTGAGGATGGTCTTCGGTATGACATCCAAGTGCTGGTAAATGTTTTCAGGTTGCCTATTGTACACACAATTGTGAATCAGGCGCTGATTACGGAGAGTAACCTGTGGGAATCAAGTTGTGTGGGCCAGGACGATTCAGCACTAGTTACTGGTACTATTTCTGCTGGCAAGAGGAAGAGACAGATGGAATTCTCTCAGGGCGGCAGTACCAGCCAGGAAGCTTCTTCAGGTGGACCGGTCAGGTGCTACCAGTGTGGCAGAGAGGGGCACAAGAGGCCGCAGTTTCCACGGGACCCAGTGGAGTGCCTATCTTGCTGCAAGATGGGTCATCTGCAGTGCTTTTGCATGGCATTTCTACCAGTGGCTAGTGATAGGGGTTCTGTACAGACTCTGCATGCGGGAGCAGGACCAGTGGATTCTTACCAGTCAGGGAACTGGAATACGTCAGGGCGTGCAGGCAGAGACGGTGGTCGTGGCCGTGGTAGCCAGACAATAGGATCGCAGAGGCAGGAGGGCGGGATAACTCAGGGTAGCCAAGCTGTGTCGCAGGGCCGCGGCACTGGACAGGCATATGCAGTGCAACAGACCCAGTAGGAGCAGGATCCCAGACCTTCGACAGTCAGAGGTACTATTCTAGTAGCTTCTATCTTGTCTTCAGTACTTTTTGATACGGGTGCTACACATAGTTTTATATCTATACCCGCTGTAGAGAGCCTTGGGCTCGGTGTTTCTACCTCTTCTGATATCTTTATGCTAGACACTCCGTTAGCGACTAGGACGGTTGGTGTGCGTCAGTGCAAGGAGTGCCCCCTTGAGGTTGGTGGGTGTCACTTCCTTTGGGGCCTCTATGTCTTGAAGATGACGAGCTATGACATCATTCTCAGGATGGACTGGTTGGTTCCCTTTCAATCCTTTGTAGACTGCTATCATCGCAGGGTGCGTTTCACGTCACCAGAGGGCAGGGAGTTTCTATACAAGGGCGAGTGGGATGTTCAGGCGAGTCGAGATGGACCAGAGCATCATGGGTGAGGTAGTGTCACAGCCCAGATGACGAGCTTATATCTGAATGACCAGGGGACTTGTCAGACGGATTTCCCTCTAGTTTTTGATCATTTTAGGGATGTCTTCCCAGACGACTTTTCAGGCCTACCTCCGGTGCGTGAGGTGGATTTCTCTATTGAGCTAGTTCCAGGAGCATCACCGGTGTCCATTCCTCCGTATAGGATGGCCACGCCTGAGTTGCAGGAGCTCAAGAGGTAGTTAGAGGAGTTTCAGACAAAGGGTTTTATCCGACCTAGTACATCTCCTTGGGGTTCTCCGGTCCTTTTTGCGAAGAAGGAAGATGGTACCCTCAGACTTTGTGTGGATTATCGGAAGCTGAACCAGTTGACGGTTAAGAACCGATATACCTTGCCGAGGATAGATGATCTGTTTGATCAGCTTCATGGAGCACGAGTTTTCTCAAAGATTGACTTGAGATCTGGTTATCATCAGTTGCGCGTTAGACCATTAGATATACCACTTACAGCTTTTCGGAGTAGGTATGGTCTATATGAGTATATGGTTATGCCGTTCGGACTCACGAACGTGGCAGTAGTTTTTATGGCTCTAATGAATCGTGTGTTTCATCCGTATCTTGATTCATTTGTGGTAGTATTCATGGATGACATCTTGGTGTATCTCACACTCGACACGACGATGCCACCCATCTTGAGATTGTATTGAGTACAATGAGAGAGCATCGCCTATATGCTAAGCTCTCGAAGTGCCACTTTTAGATGGACCAGATTCACTTCCTGGGTCATATCATCTCAGAGGCAGGAGTTGCAGTAGACCCAGAGAAGGTGAGAGCAGTGGTTTCCTGGGAGTAGCCCAAGAAAATGTTTGAGATACAGAGTTTCTTAGGGCTGGCTGGTTACTACAGGTGCTTCATACATGACTTCTCCTGCTTAGCAGCACCGTTGACAGGTCTGACTAAGAAGGGTGTGAAGTTCGTTTGGTCAGGAGCTTTCGAGATAACTTTTCAGGAGCTGAAGGGAAGGATGACATCACCACCGATCCTGATACTCCCAGAGTAGGGGAAGAGCTATACAGTTTACTATGATGCGTCAGGGATTGGGATGGGAGCCGTTTTCATGCAGGGCGACCGAGTTGTGGCGTACGAGTCTCGGCAGTTGAGGCCACATGAGAGGAATTACCCGATGCATGATCTCGAGTTGGCTGCAGTTGTGCATGCGTTGCGCTGTTGGAGACATTATCTGTTGGGAGAGCATTTTGTGGTTTTCTCCGACCACAAAAGCCTCAAGTATATTTTACTCAGCGTGACCTGAATCTAAGGTAGAGAAGGTAGGTCGAGTACCTAAAGTCCTTCGATTTTGAGCTTGCTTATACACCTGGTAAAGGTAATGCAGTAGCTGATGAACTGAGCAGGAAGACTCAGATACAGGCAGTGCAGGAGGCCAGTGGTGAGTGGCAGCTTATGGCTTTGTTCTCTGAGATGCATCTGGAGGTGCATGATAGTCAGGGGCAAACTTATCTTTCCTCGTTAGCTGTGACTTCTACCCTCCTGGACAGAGTGAGGATGAGGCAGCTATTGGATTTAGAAGGCCTTGTTCTACAGGAGTCAGTGGCAAGTGAGGACCCTCCTCCCGGTTGGACGATAGGCGATGATGAGGTTTTGCATTTCCATGGACGTTTATGGGTTCCAGGGGATATACGTGAGGAGCTGTTGCAGGAGTTTCATGCTTCAGCTTGGGCAGTTCATCCCGGGGTTACCAAGATGTACCGAGACTTGAGACGTTAGTACTGGTGGCCGGGTATGAAGAGAGAGATAGCTGGTTTTGTTACGAGGTGTTCCACCTGTCAGCAGGTGAAGGCAGAGCATCAGAGACCAGCTGGGCTATTACAACAGTTGCCTATTCCGGAGTGGAAATGGGATGATGTCGCGATGGATTTCATGATGGGATTGCCAAGGTCACCTCGAGGCAATGACGTCGTGTGGGTTGTTGTGGATAGAATCACGAAAGTAGCTTACTTCTTACTGATCAAGGAGACCTTCGATGTGGACGAGCTCGAAAGGCTGTATGTCTGAGAGATCGTACGTCTTCATGGGGTCCCTCATTCTATAATTTTAGATAGGGACTCCCGCTTTACGTCTCATTTCTGGGAGAGTTTTCAGATGGTGCTGGGTACACAGGTGCTTCTGAGCACAATATACCACACTCAGATAGATGGCCAGTCAGAGCGTACGATACAGGTGCTTGAGGACAAACTGCATGCATGAGTCCTAGACTTTAAGGGCTCTAGGGAGAAGCATATACCCTTAGTTGAGTTTTCCTATAACAATAGTTTTCAGGTGACTATTGAGATGGCACCATACGAGGCTTTATATGGTAGGCTATGCCGACCACCTTTGTGCTGGTTAGAGGAAGGTGAGGCAGATTTACTGGAGCCATAGCTCATGCAGGAGACATCTGAGCAGGTCCAGTTGATTAGGAAGCAGATGACTACTGCATAGTCTCATCAGAAGTCTTATGCTGATCGCCGCAGATGACCTTTGGAGTTCGTGGTCAGAGATCAGGTTTTCTTGTGTGTTTCGCCGAGGCTGGGACACAAACGGATCAGGAGACATTGTAATCTTTCACCGAGGTATGTGGGACCATTTGAGATTCTGGAGAGAGTCAGGCTGGTTGCCTATCGGTTGCAGTTACCGTAGTAGTACTGAGCCATGCACGACGTCTTCCACGTGTCTCAGTTGCGTCGCTACCATTCAGACCCGTCTCACACCATTCATCCAGAGGAGGTTGACCTACAACATGATGCGTATTTTGAGGAGCATCTGATCCTTATTGTTGATAGGAGCACGAAGGTTCTCCAAGGCCAGTCAGTTCCTCTCGTGCGGGTGCTATGGCAGCATGGCCGAGTACAGGACGAGACCTGGGAGTGGGGGGCCGACGTACGTGCTCTGTGGCCAGAGCTGTTCTGAGCTTTCTCTTCACCACCCTTGGAAGGGAAATTCGGGGATGAATTGCTATAAGGGGGGAAGTTGGTAAGAACCCATTTCTTTTTTTAGAGGTACGTGATTCTTATTTTCCTTTTCCTTAAGTGTTTTTGAGAAATATGGAAATTGGGGAAAAATCCTGAATTTTGGAACTACACACTGTGTACTTTATCCACATGCCGTGTACTTTTGGCCTTGTTGGGATGAGTACATGGGGCATGTTGCCTTGTCGGCGACGAGGGGTGTAGGAACCGACTACACGCTGTGTAGTGGTACCTTACACGCTGTGTAGTCAGTCGGAATGCTTGAATAGTAAGGCGGTGGAGTCCCCGCCAGCTGAGCGATAGTACATGCCGTGTACTCAGGAGTACATGCCATGTACTCAGGTCGACGAGTGAACAATGTGGTGGTGCCGCCAAATGAACAGTTAAATGAAAGAAGTACACGCTGTGTAATCATAAGTACATGCCGTGTACTTTGTTTTTTCAGCTTAAAACAGGCAGTAGCCTCCTCATTTGGTAGAGGAGACACTTGATCCGTTTTGGAGCAAAAGGAGGAGGCCAGATCTTTGAAGATCCACCGAGCGTTTGTCTCGAATCCGATTGGGCTTCAGACGATCTCGTTGGAACCACACGGGTAAGCCCTCTCCTCTCCTGGTACCGTTCTTGCCAATTCTTCTCCTAACGTAAGTTATTTACATTTGAATGGGTTTTGTTCTTCATCAGATCTACGCCGTTCTTGGGCGTTTCTGGAATCGGAGTTCGGGTATAACGCTCGTTGACATATAAGGTAGGTGGCTTTGTGTTTATTTTCCAACTGCTGTGTGTTTTGTGCGTTTTTGGTGCCACAAACCCATGTTGGGGTGTCATGTGGCTAAGGCCGTTGCTATGTTTAATGCCTAGAATTGCATAGGTGATTAAACTATGATATTAAATGCTTGTTGGGATCACTGCTTGGATCCGGAAGCACCCCCGGGGTTTGTTTCACTGTTTAGCCGTTTGGCCAGGACACCCGAGGGTATGCCTTCATAGTAGTAATTGTAGAATTGCCTTGAGAGGAATTACTTGTTACTGCTTGTTTACCTGTTGGGCATGTCCCGGTTACCTATTTAGCCTAAGGCCGTTTTTGTATTTAGCCTGAGGGTGTTGTTGTGATTAGCCTGAGGGCACTTCACTATTTAGCCCGAGGGCTGTAGTTATTATCGCCTGAGGGAAACCTATCGTGCCTGAGGGCTTGACTTCTGTGCCTGAGGGTGACACTTCCTATTCCTGAGGGAAATTTCTCTTACGCCTGAGGGCTATACCTGCGGGTTGGATTCTGCTTACTAGAGGGTAAGGTTTTTTTGTCTAAGGACGTGGACTATTTACTTTGAAATGCACTATGGTGATTTCTTATATTAAATGGATTAAATGAATATTAAAAATGGAAATATAACTGGTAGTTGTTAATTTTGAGTACTACTTACTTTATTGCATTTAAATTACTACACACTATTGTTGCATGCTTACATGCAGTTGGGAACGAGCCTTTGGTGGGTGCCTACGGTGATATATTTCTCACACCCTGTCTGGGTCATGCTTTTTGGCCCAAACAGATTACATTGATGCAGGTGTAGATAGGGGAAAGAGTCCCCACACAGGTACTTGACTATTGCTGAGGAGTAGGAGGGCATGGGACCGAGGCTAGGCTCGCGATGCCGCTACCAGCAGTTTGCTTGTTTTGTTGTACTCTGTTTTCTGTTGTACTGTATTGATGTATAACATGTTCTGGCTGTTTTCTTCAAACTTGAAACATGTAGCATCCTCACTTATATACTGTTGGTTATACCCACTGCTGTAGTTTATTTCAGTTGTGTCTGGTTTACTGCTTCCGCTGTTTTTTGTATGTTTATTTTGGTATTCCGCTGCACTATACTTTGACAAATGAGGGCATAGTTTCCCCACTATCAGACCTGGGCCCTCTCTGCTAGTCGGCAGCCTCTGGCATTTGGGGAAATGCACTTGAGTTCACGTGGCGAACCGGGTTTCGGGGCACCCGTTGCGTGGCACCCAGGTCCAGGATGTTACATGTGGTGTGTTGTGATAATTGATATAATGATGCATGTGGCTTTCTTTTTAGAAGTTCTAATATTCTTCTATTTGGTGGAAGGAAATGTATTAGTGTTTCTCTCCTGCACATAAGAATTTCGGTATGAACCATGGAAAAATCAATGTATTTTTTTATTAAATTTTTTACTTTTATTGTATGGATGTCTTGTATATGTAGGCGTGAATTAGAAAAAAAATCTGGTTTAACTTAGTGCGGTGATTTGAGAAAAATTATTTATTTTATGTTCTAGAGCACTGAAGTTATATGAGTTTCATTCAAGAATATGATTCCACAAAATATATTTCTAATTTAAAAATGCGAGGTTTTAGATGGATAGTGGTAAGAATTTATCAACAATTGGTATCAAAGGACAATTCATACAATGCTCAACATTTTTATTGTTAGTTTTAGTTACATTCTCTTGATCATATGTTCTTTTAATTTCAAAGGGATTCATTATTTTTAATAAGTATAGAATTTAAATATGGATGGGTCTATATATATGGATTAATTATGATGGAATTTAGTTTATAGAGAATGAATATTGGGGAATATCCCATTCAGGAAGGTCTCAAGCTTCCATTGAAGGGTTCCAAAATGGATGAAATATATAAATATGAATGGAAAAATATGTATAAGAAGGAACATGGTGTGATATATATTTCATTAGTCATAAATTTGGATTTTAACATTATAGAGAAGAATACTATAGTGTAGTTGATAGAATCCCACAAAGATATGTAAGAGAAACCTATAAAATCGAATAAAGCTATCTTTATATGGTTTTATTGAACATGTGGCTATCGGAAGGATGATAAACATTAGATCATGTTAGTTTATTCAATTTGTTCCATAAAAAACTCAATTATACGATGGTTTCATTCAAAGATTATTTTTGGGAGATTTTTTTTGTCATCTCTACTATAGTTATAGAAATTTGTGCTGATTGATGTGAGTAGTTCAAGGGGAATTAGTGACATAATGTTAAAAATGTTAAAAATTTTATTTTTATCAAGGATCCATGATAGAGAGAGTGATTAAATTCTTACAGTGAAGTATTTAATAAAGAAGGAATGATATTTTCACCACATTAGATGAAACAAAATAATTTGTAAAGGGAATCAAGTGATAATTGTAGAGGTAATTCTTCTAGAACTCATTTTTTTGTTGGAATTGATAAAATAAAGGTCACATCAAGAATGAATTTCATGAAACAAATACAACCTATAAAAAGACTATACTTGAAACAATGAGTTCAATATTAGAGAGTAGTGAAAATATAGTTTTGATTTTTTCTACTCATGTTTTATATTAGATCATCGATCTTAGAGATTGTTTCTATTCCATAAGTAAAAAATTATGAATTTCAACCTATGTATCCAATTTATTTTTTTGTATATTTATGCTTGAAGAAAAAGAATATATTGGCATTGTTTGGGAGAGAATAGTGAATGTTCATTTGAAAAATAGAAGTTTCTTGGAACTAAGTTAATGGCATCATGATCTAGGTCTTCAAAAGAACATGAATTCAGTTGGTCAACTGGATGAAGTAGGTTTCAGAACTAGTTTATGGAAGAAGTATGGAAAATTAAATGTGTATCTCTTGTTATATATAGAGGTGTAAAATATGAGGTTTCTTATGTTACTATAAGGGAATTTGGAGTGACACTTTCTAGAACATCATCTTCTTTAAATTCAATGGATTATCATGATTTTTCCACCTCAGTGAGGAATGTATTAAGATTATATCATATAGAGGAATATTGATGATGGTTGATTTTGACATTGAATGATTCTATATTTTCATACTCAGGAATCATTGTAAGGCATCTTTAAATATTTCTTGATAAACACTAAAAATCAAGAACATAGAGTTTGTACATATACATGTTTTGGGGCCTTCCCATGTTCATTCTCATAGAAGTATAAGGTTTTTATTACCATAATTTATGATTTCACAATAACCATATGGGTGTAATTTATAAAATATAAAATTGAAGTGTTTTTAATATTTATCAAAAGGAAGGCTATGCTAAAAAGAGGATTTTAAAGGAAACTAAAATGTATATGGCTAGAAAATGACGGTGAGTTTACCAAGTGGTGTCTTTAAAATCACTAAATGCATATAGGGATATAAAATTTTAAGGTTATTCTAAGAAAACCTAAAAAATAGTGTATCTGAGAGAATGAATCAAACATTGATAATGAAAAAAGCATGATTCTATATTTAGGTATAACTAATTTTCTTTTGGTGAAATTAGTGGAAAACATGTTAAATTTTATTCAATATAATTCCATTATAACCCGTAGGAAATCGATTGCGAAAATATATATGGTTTTGATTTTTTTTATAATTTTCTCACCTTTAATTATCCATAGTTCAGCACATATTAATTTGTATGAAAAATAAATTGATAATATTGGATCAAAACATGGAAATTAATCTTCATAAGCTATATAGATTGATGCTTTTGTTTCTTTTATTTGGATGATGAGAAAAGAAAAGTTTTTAGAATCCAGGATATGATATCCAATGGGAGGATATTTTAGAAATACCATAACATGGAGAGAATAAAGGTTTAGGATAATAATTTATATGGCATCCCGCCTTTTTATTACATAACTTTTCATTACATTTTACAAATAGAGGATCTTTAATGTCTAGTGTCTTGGAAATCAGGAACATAGTACATGAAAAACAATATAAAAAATCCTTCTAATCCACTTGTAAGGATTCATCATAAGTTCATCCAAAGTAAAATTACTGCATCTCATAACCTGGAGACATACATTCAGAGGAATGGGTGAGTAGAAGGCCCAGTAAGGGTAAACAAGGGAATCATTTTACTTGTGGCATCAATAAGAACTTGAATAAAAACATAAGGACATGAGAAATGGAAGTATAAGCATATCATAATAAAAAGAACTTGAATAATAACTTTAATATGTGGCTACAACATTTCATTTAGACATTCATGAACATATCACCAAGGTTTATCCCTGAGGTGTCATAAAAATTACCAAGGTTATTCACCAAGGTATCGTGAAACATGTTATCTCTAGAGATTAATTATTTACCCAATTCATTGGAGCGATATCAGGGAACACCCTTAATATATATTTACTTTCATGTGAGCCACATATATCATAATAAAACATTTCATAAATAACCCATAGAAAATAAAAGAAATGGGTTTCATTTCAAAATTGTGACGTTTTAAAAGTTCTTAAAAATAAAATCTCGGTATCATTTATAATGCATGGAAAGGGAGTGAAGGTTATATGTATGTCCATTACAGAATAAAATATATCATTTTTATATATTTATGAACACCCACAGAAATGAAATAGGTCTGGGTATTCACATAAATAAACAAGATAATTTCTTTATAGAAAGAGATTGAAATTTTGAGACGAAATTTTTGCAGCTAGCGACTATATAACATGGTTTTAGAAAATAATAAAAAGAGAGGGTACAAGGGTAAAAAAGGGTGAGAAGAAGGCCCAGTAAGGGTAAACAAGGGAATAAATTTACTTGTGACATCAATAAGAACTTGAATAAAAACATAAGGACATGAGTAATGGAAGTATATATATATCATAATTAAAAGAACATGAATCTTAACTTGAATATTCGGCTACAAAATTTCATTTAGACATTCATGAACATATCACCAAGGTTTATCCCTGAGTTTTCATAAAAAATTTACAAGGTTATTCACCAAGGTATCGTGAAACTTGTCATCTCTAGAGATTAATTCTTTACCCAATGCATTATAGTGCTATCAGGGCGCACCATTAATATGTATTTAATTTCTTATGATCCAAATAGATCATAATCAAACATTTCATAAATAACCCATAGGGAATAAAATAAATGGGTTTCATTTCAGAATCGTGATGTTTTAAAAGTTCTTAAAAATTAGATCATTATATCATTTATAACCCATGGAAAAGGAGTGAGGGTTATATGTTTGTCCATTACAGAAAAAATATATCCTTTTTATATATTTATGAAAACCCATAGAAACTAAATAGTTCTAGGTATTCACACAAATAAGAAAGATAATTTCTTGAGAGAAAGAGAAAGAAATTTTGAGATAAAATTTCTGCAGCATAGCGACTATATAACATGGTTTTAGAAAATAATAACAAGAGAGGGTACAAGGATAAACCACTCATAAATAAATCATATTTAAAATATAAATACATAATAACATGAAGATAAGAACATGGTATGGATATTTTAATGACATACCACAAGAAAAGGAAACTTGAAAGGAAAGAGAAGATGCAATTTCTTTTACGAGAAATTCAGCAGCCTAACGTTGTCTCTTAAAAATTCAGAAAAAAAATTGATGAGAGAATAAATGGTATCTCATCATTTGGACATGAAATGGACAGTAATAATAACATATAAGAACATACCCTCAATATAATGATATGGAAAATATAAGACACAACATAAAGGAAGTCATGACTTAAAAGAGGAGGGTGAAAGGATCCCTTACCTTAAAGAGTAACTTCGAAAGCTTGAAGGTTGGGACCTTGGGAGGCCTGAGGGAACATTTGGAGGACTCCTTGGGAGGTAAGGAGACCAGAACTTCGTTGAGTATTATTTTTTAATGAAATTAATGGGGGAAATGTCTTGGTATTTATAGGAAAAGTGAGTGAATAAATTATTAATTTCCAAGGGACACCTCATCGGTGGTATTTTCAAAACCATGGGCCTACCCTTGGTATTTTCCCATGGTATTGGACACTTGAGACACCTCATATCATATATCACTATTCATAATTCTACCATAAATCTTACATCATTATTAAATCATTAATGATGTCATTAAACACCCGAAACTCAAAACTGCATTTTTACTATTCACTGAAAATTCAACTGTTTAAAAAAACCCAAAAATTCACCCTAACCTAATATCTATGTTTTGAAATAAAAAATGTAGTCCATTTTATGAAAATAATTTTCTAAATATTATTAATTTAATTTTTAAATAAAATCATTATTTATTCCAAAAATACAACTTTTAAACCATAACTCATTTTGTAACACCTTAAAAAGAGTAATCAAGGTCCCATAAAATTATCATATAACCATAAGAAAAAAAGTAACAATTTGTGATTAAATTTTATGAAAATACATTTCCATTTTAAATTATTAAATTAATTATAAAATTGTAAATAAAATATTTATGACATGCAAAAATACCAAAACTTAAACTATATTCATTTTTCACTTTTAAGATTTCTAAAATGTATTTATACATTCATGGGTGAAGTTTCTATTTTTTTTGTTGATAAACTATTTATTACTATTCTTTACTATTCATATGGGTATGTTACTATTCATACTTTACTATTCACTAAAAATCAAGTTGATCTTATTAGAATCCAAATTTCTCACTGATCATAACTGTAGAAGACCATTTTTTGAAAATCATTTCACATTATTAATTATTTAATGAATACAAAAACATTTTAAAATATCATTTTTCCTAAATTCATCAGTAATACACATCCTATATTTATCTGGATATTTAAAATTCACAAACTTTTCCATAAGAAGAAATAACAATTTTATTTATATAAAAGGATTACACAAAGAAGCTAAGGTCACATTACATACCCCATTATAACACTAGCATAGGACCTAAGTGTAAGGTGTGCTATGGTGATAGAATCTTGGGGTGGCTCAGACAACATTGCCTGACTAGTGATTTCTATCATCTTGAACTTCTCCCTTAGGCGATTACGTTCAAGCTTCATACGTTGAAGTTTGGATTGGGCTTGGTCTAGAGCAAAGCCCAGTGATGCTACCTCCTTCCCAAGCTCTGAAAAATGGGCTTCATATTGCTCGAGTTTATTGGATGAGGCCATTCAATATTCTGTCTGTATTAATTAGCCTAGATAACCGTATTTATAAAAACACAACATTATGATTATAGTTTCCAACGATCATATTGACCAACGATCATATAACAGTCGAAACCCAATGGTCTCATTTTAATTATACCCACTTCATTAATTAAAGGATATAGTTTTGTTGAGTATAAAATAAAATAACACACTAAATTAGGAAACAAATATAATTAAAAAGTTCAGGTCGTTATAATTTAACATCAATTCAATTTGATCTAGGTGTAGTTTTAGAAAGAACATTTGTTCTAGAAAAGTTTATATGTCTCTATGTCTATTGTAATGTCACCTATTATGGTTGAATGTTTAGAGAGTCATGTATAATTTTTTGAATTTCATCCACCAGAATACATACATGAATAATTCGAAATTGATGAAGTGTGATCTAGATTTACAGAAAGTGATGGTCTGAGATTTGTAGTTCCATAATAATTTGAATAATATGTTACAATACAATTATATTCATGGGTTATAAAGATGATAAAAAGTCATGTAGATTATTTTTTTAGTTTTACTAAATGTGAGTGAACCATATGTTTTGGAAGTGGTGGATACTCTAGACGACTATAGAAAGTTAGAGTTAGAAATATACGAGAAGTTAGATTCACTACATGTGAATAACACATGGGATTTAAAAAATATAAATCATGAGAAGAGACAACTTTAAAAAAATTGGATATTCTAATTTAAATAATGTTTTAATCAAAATAAGAGTTATATGGAATGGATTTTTGTGAAATTTTTTAGCATACAGAAGGAATTTAATTATTTTTAATATTTTTTCTAGTAGTTAAACATATTAACATTATAAATATTTTAGGAATGAATGATTTTAGAAATTTGTACCTTGAACAAATGAATGCGAAGATGGATGTACATCATGTGGATTTAGAGGAAGATATTTTTATAAATAATCTATTTGTTTTTTTTAGAAAAATAGAATCACAGTTTGGGGTTAAAACAAAAAATGTGTCTCTATGGTTTAAGAAAATTACTACATTGTTGTAAATAGAATTTTTATTTATTCATGTAGGGGAATGATTTCAAATATATTAACTATGATAATTTCTATTACCAAAAGTATTTAAGTAGAATTCAATTCATTACATTAATCCTAGACATGGAAAATATGTAGTTGCTGGGTATTAATTTTTTAGAATATTCATTTGTTAAAGGACAAATTTTATGGAAATATTGAGATGAAATATCATGTTTAGAAGAAAAAGAGAATGGGAATGAGGATCGAAATTTATAAGAAAAATATTATCTTAGTCTTATCATAAAAATATTACATCCAAATAGTCATTGAGCAATTTAGAATGTGAGGATCTAATTCGGTTTTATCTTCTCTTAGTTGTAACTTTAAAGTTATCCAACAATAATCTCCAAAAATGGTATAAGAAAATAAGTTCAAGGAGAAATTTATATATTCTTCAACCTTTATAAGTTTTATATACACTATGGTGTGCACTCATCCAATTATTTTAGGTATATTGGGAGGGGTCAGTTTGTTTGTGGAAAATGTAGGGAATAATCATTGGAAAACTGTAAAGTGGATTATTTTGTAACTTAATGGAGTGGAAGGTACAAATCCCAATTTAAAACATTATGATCCATTTTTTTATTTTTTTGGATATATAATTTAATGGTGATTAAAATTATAAATTCAATAGAAATGGATATGTATGTTTTATATTTTGGTGGAACAATGATTAATTGGATGTATTTGTTAAAACTGGTGATTTATCTTTCCACAATAAAAGGATATTATGTGTTTGTGATGGAATATTGAAAATAGAAGGTGTGGTAGATTAATTTAGTTGAATAAATTATATAAAATCATGGGGTAGGGTTTCATTACTATAATAATCAGAGTAGAAATGATTTTTCCATAAATACAGTGTTTCATTCAATAACTAAAAACATCGATTTAAAGTACCATTACATATTAAAGATACTTAATGACAGAGAGTTAGATATATGGAAGAATGTTTTGAAACAAAATTCAGGATACATGTTCAATAAATGTATGGTTTTTGAAATTTTAGTTCAATATAATGCCTTATTTAGGATTGGGTGAATGGAAGAAGATGGAGAAGTATTGTACAGAACAAAAGTAGAATATTTTTTTTCTAATATGAATGTGATGTCACAATTTTCACAGAATTGGTATTAATGTGGGAGAATGTTGGGATTTTGTGAAGTATTATTTAGTCAATCAAAGTTAGTCTTCTAGAAGGAGTGGTTCCGAAAGATCTTTAGTTCACTGTAGTTGTGGTGGAAATTAATTTTTAATAATGAATAATAGTAGGAGGTTGGTTTTGAAAAAAGTTATTATGATTATTTCAACCCCTGGTGTTATTATTCAAGAGTTTCAGTTAGTACTTATGGAAGGTAGTTTATGTTTATTTCTTTTAGTGGGAAAGTTTTTTGTTTATAAGAAGTTGCAATCATTCTTAGGATTCCTATAGAAGACCATAAATAGAAATAGTGGAACAAATGTACTTCCACATAACTCAATATTCTGTGAAACCAAATGACCTACTGACACTATCTATAAATAAGTGCGTAGAACCATGTTTACTTAGGTTTTCAGTGATTAATGGTTCATTGATTTATATGGGTTTCTAATCACATGTTTCGTTTTTTTTATTTTAAGTGAAATAAATTGATGTAGTGTTTCTCTCATGGATGATGGATTTCAAATTCTAACAATGTAAAATTGAATGTGTTCCTTTTATTACTTTTTTTCCTTTACTGCATGAATATCTTGGAAGTGTTAAGTTGAACAAATACAATGATGGTTCAAAGTAGTAAAATGGTTTGGGTGAATTTATTTCATCCATGTTTTGCAGCAATAAAGTTCAGATATTTCCATTTCAGAATCTATTTCCTTTATGGATATTTGATTTTGACTACATTGAGATTTTAAAAGAATAATGGAAGGAATTTTTCAATAGTTATTTTCTTGAACATTCCACGAATTAATGTTTAAGAACATATATATTGATAAAAAATAGTACTGTGTGAATATAGAATTTTGTGAAATAACCCATGCATGAAATTATGTAATGTTGCAAAATCCCCTTAAAACTAAACAGGTGAAAAACTATTGATGTTGAAATCTACTATGGTGTGTTTGTTGGTATTCTTTTTCTACTTCTATTGTGGATATTTGAAATGTATAGGGATTTTATGGTGATGTTGGTCACTATTTTAGAAGTTGAAAGTGTAGATTTAGTGGGGATAGATGGGGTTCCAATCGGATATTCTATGGGATGAGTTGTGGTGGTTTAATTGTGGTTGTTGGTGCGTGATGGATGTGATTTTGTGATGATTGTGGAAAGAGATGTGGCATTATTTTTGTGAGGTGGATGGAATTTTATGTTGGAGTGTTTGTATAAGTTACCCATTATCTATGGTATGAGGATAGTAATTATGAAAAAGTAATGATGTGGGTTAGAATTTAATACGTGTGGGATGAATTTATATATATTGTAATTGATTAATGAAATGAACATTGATTAATGAAATGTAAATTGATAATCTACCTATGGGGTGTGTATGGTAGTGATTTTTCATTACATACATAATTAAATTATCTATAAATATATTGTAATTGACAATTTGGAAAACTAGAAATGGGTTGAATTTATAAATGAAGAAAGGAATGGTGGAATGTGTTTAGTTGTATTTCATAGTTAATTTTCTTGTAGTGGTGGCCTTATTTGGTGGAGGATTTCATGTAGTGATGTGGATTCATTGTGGGCTATTCGAGTTCCATTTTCTGTGAACACCCAGTTGGGTTATTTTGTGCTATAACTATTCTTGTATCTTCTTGTTTCTTCTATAAACTCCCTACCCACATCATGCACTACATTAAAACACCCAAATGTTTTTGGGGTGTTTTCTCTAGAATACTATATATAGAGGGAAAAATGAAAGATTATGTACTCTTACCCTCTCACCATTAAAAATTAGTACATTGTGACATTACCTTTTCAGAGGTGTGAACTATTATTTGGATACAAAGCTTGTGATGATGCCTAAGGATGATAAGACATAACATGTGGTGGGGGTCATGCGTGGAATGATGAGGGCATGATGTTAATATCCATTATGTAATTGATATCCTAGTTTCCTGGTTATGAGGTTTGTATTTGATATGATATGAGATGGATGGTGATTTTGTAGGATATTAACATTTGTGGAAGGTGATTGATTCCAACATATGATACTGGGCCTTGAGGGAGGCTGGGGTAGGTGGGGTTGGAAAGTGACACTCATCAAATGTGGATTGATACATGTAAACTAATATATACATTAAAGAGACAGAAGCAAATAAAATTTGATGATGGGGGCATGATAGAATAAACCCAGTGGGGAAGTTTATGAAAGGCATATATACCAATGTTTCATTGATATTATGTTGGTACATTGGATGTGTTATTTGGTGAGTCAAGAATGGCCAGTTGACCTTCTTAGGAACATGTTTTCTCTGATTTTTATTCAACAATGAATTAGTATTCCATTTTCAAATTTTTATGAGAGTACATGGATATGATATTACTAAGTATACATGTTATTAATACCCTTCATGTATAAAAACAATTTTTCAGGTCTTCAGGAGGGTTTTAGAGACTGTGATAAACATTTCTATCTATGAGAATGGAGATACAACAAAGTCTCTTCATTTGGATCTTTCCTTTGTACTATTTTGTTTCAGAGTTTTATTTTTTTTTCATGAAATTGATTTTGAGATAGTTTAGTTTATTTATATTATGTGATATAGATTTTTAGTGTCCATTTATCCTATCACCTGGCCATATTTAATTTTTATTGAGGGTAATTATTCATATGTGTGTGATTGATATACCCTCAACGCTAGTCACCAACCAAAAGATTACATAAGGCTAAACTCTAGGGGTAACTACACTTCACTACCCTCCAAGGAGGGGTGATATTGGATGGGGGGGGGGGAGGTCATGATAGATCTATATCAAAGGATATTATTTTATAGATAATATGGAGATTGGGGGTAAGGAACATGTGAGGCTTTCATGCATTGGTAGGGAATAATTGTTAGATGGGCATGACTCATGATGTAAGTAAGGGAGATAAGCTAAGATAAAGGATTTTAGTCCCCCTATGATTCTATTACAAGAACCATGAGCTTTCTAAACATGCTAATATAAGTGATGCTGCTTGTAGGGTACAGTGCTAGGAGTGGTATATACTTCAGGTTTATTTTATCTGATTATAGAATGGGGTGTTGTTTGGAAATTAAATGAACTTAAATAAAGGAATATTAATAAATTCCATGCAATTGGTATTAGGGTTTATTTTGTGGTTTCATTCAAAGATGGGTCCTAGGGATTTTCATACCACAACTTAGGAATGACAGGTTAAGAAGGACAATATGTAGATTTTTAAAGTTTTGATTTGACTCATGAAGATGTGTTAAAGGAGTATTATTTGTATGTTTTCTAATTCCAACACATATAAATGGATGAGGGAATTGTTTTGATTGGAAGAATTAATGATAACTAGAAATACTTTGGATCAAATTTATATTATTTTTCACTAGTAAAAAGTACTAGGCTCTATTGGAAATTAGTCATATGTGAGGGGTTGGGAATACGAGGTGGATGCTTTATCTAGGAGAATAGATTATTGTGGATATTTATAAGATATTTTTAGAGGGAGTTTCATTTGGAATTATTTTAAAACATGATAATGGAAACCAAGAGGTATGAGTTTTTCTCCATTTGGGAGGGGAGCCTTATTTTGAAAGATATCAAGACCCGGTTTTATTACCTCTTATATAATTTGATGATATTTTTATGGATAAGAAGTCCATATCATATCATATGAAGGAGGATTTTCACCCAATGATCAGATATTAAATCATTCCATTTATGCTTCCAACATACTGGAAGGTTCATCAAAAAGTGTAAGTTATTGAGTAGTGTAACTCATAGGGAGGATTAATTTAGGAATGAGGATCACATAGCTTATTCAAAATATTTATTTAGATGAGGGATAATGTGAATCAGTACCATAATGGTTCCAGTCGGCATGGAGTGGGTTTTAATTTTCAGATTCACACATTATTGGGGGTAGAAGTTCTCAAGATTATACTGGGATATCTATAATTGTGTGTTTTGATTATTAAGAACACATACCCTATTGTTCCCAGTGATAGACTATTCTAGGAGGTTAGTACACTTTGGGTGGTTGGGGACCTTTTTGGATGCAAAATCAGGATCATCCCTCAAGGCTGTATCTGCAATAGGGTACACCAACGTTTGTTCAGCAACTAGGTGACTAGGATTATTCTCATTTGAGATGAATATGGAAGAGGTTAGTCTTGTAATGGTTCTCATCCTTGGGTATGTAGACCAGATCCTGGACATGAAGGCCTTCAACAGTGAGGTAGAGGAGTAGGGCATGGAAATATGCATATTATGGGGGAATCAATTTTAGATGGGACTAAAGGTTGATTGAGGTACAATAAATCAATAAATTACCATAGTCTCTAACTTGTTTGATTCTAGATATTTTTACTCCTTTGTTTTATTTACTATTCTCTATACACTGGGACTCAAGTTGGGGAGTCTTACCATTTACATGGTGTTATCCACACTAGTTGGATTTTTGGTTGTGTTATTTAATGTGCACCATGGGTGTAGACTGATGATGGGGAAACATTAATTATAGGGAATTTCACCTTTTTTTGGATATAAGAATACAAGGTCATCATTAACATGGATTTTCTGTAATTCATGTGTGATGTTTCTGATTATTTGTAGAGTATATTATCATTCACTATTGTGGAGGGCCTTGGTGTTATCCACAATAGTTGGATTTTAGGATTTTTTGTTTGATGTGTTCCATGGGTTTATACTGATGATGGGGAAACATTAATCAGTGGGAATTTCTTCTTATTTTTGATATAAGAATAAAAGTTCATCATTGGCAGGGATTTTTTTGGAGTTCATGTATGATGATTTTGATTATTTGAATAGAAGAGTCTCAATCTCTATTGTAGAGGGCCTGTGAGTGATGTATGTTGGAAAGAAGAGTTTCTGGATGGGTGGTTATAGTGTGGAGCCTCTTCTATCATTGTTCACAAAGTTTCTTATAGGAACTCAACCTTTGGTAGTTCCTATAGTTGTTAAGTAGTTTCTCAATGTCTTCACTGATATGCTTGTGATAATACCCTCCCAATCATTATGATTTCATGTTTATGATATAGTTATAACTAGGATAATATCTGATATCTATGTCCCCTTATCTAATGACACCCACAAACATGTTGAATATGGTGATCCAATTCCATGACTTAAAATAGAAGTGATTCATTTGAACTAGTATATCACCTTAGGGTGCACCGATGTTGTTCAGTAAAATAGAATATAATAGTATGATGCTATGTTTGGACTACTAAAAGTTGATCCATGTGACAATAAAGAAATGTTACCCTCTTCATATGATAGATGGTCTATTTGACCAGTTGATGGGATTTAGATTGTTTTCAATGATCTATTTAGGATCATGATGTTAATAAATTTGGGTAAAGGAAAGGGTGATTTCAAAGACTTCCTTTAGATATAGCTATAGACAACCTGGGTCTATCATCATGTCATTTTGTGTCACAAATGTACCGATTGTATTCATGGGTCTTATGAACTCCATATTCCATGAGTTCCTAGACTAGTTTTTAGTCATTTTCATTGA
The DNA here is from genome assembly GCA_963277665.1 of Viscum album. Lineage (NCBI taxonomy): Eukaryota > Viridiplantae > Streptophyta > Magnoliopsida > Santalales > Viscaceae > Viscum > Viscum album. The sequence goes on along the minus strand of OY728161.1, from coordinate 2,103,974,561 downwards.
TGAAATCCACAAATACCTGAAGTTGGAGGAGGATCATGCTGATCACCTTTGAGATATTCTACATATTCATCAACATCATCAACTCTATGGGAAACTATTCAAGTACATGTTTTCAATAGGGTATGTTCACTTTCTTATGCACATGACATCTCATTAGTGTGTGGTTGTGGATCCATGAAAGAGAAAGGTAGTAGTTTCTTGGGAAGAATCCAAGAACAATATATTGGTCCATATATTTCATATTATTGTGAGATATTATTTGAGGTTTGATTCTAACTTATCTCAGAATGAAACCCCATTAATGCATTCAACCAGGAAGGACTAAAATTTTTAATATATAGATGAGTCTGAAGTGGTATTAAATTACCCGACAGAGATTATAATCATTTCCCAGTGATTTGGTTTCTTAAAGAAGGGACCATTTTATAGTTCTTTGAAGAAGATTCCCATTTGGTAATAGGATGAATCTTTATGTATCAATTATAGATGATCTCTTATGGTGTTAGGAAGTTATATTCACAAAAGCATAATAATACCACACATGATCTAGACTTGGTGGAATTAGTGTTTACCATAATGATGAATTGATATTACCTTATATGTGATCATTGTGTCGTATTTAGAAAACCGAAGTGTTTCAGGTTTTTTTACTCACAAGGACCAAAATATATATCATCATATTATGATTTTGAGATCACATAGGCCCAAATAGAGGGAAATTTTGTATATGAAAAGGAGAGATAAAAGCCACTAGGTGATTTCATTCTAGAGTCTGGGGACTCTTAGAGGGTGATGTACGTAGTACCATCTATGAATATTAAGTCATAGAAGACCAATGCAAGAGGGTGTTTATGAAATATAATGATATAATCATCCTTGATAATATATGTGGCGGATTTTGAGTAGGGAGACTCATAGTTTTAGGTGATGTGAGTCCAGATCATCCATGATGATTCTCTAGTGGGGTGGTTAAAGGATGACCAGATGAAGATTTTGTTTCAAGGGAGGCCATATGTTTTAATGTTCATGCTTCATTTAGTTCTCTGTGACTTTAAAAAAATTCCCTTAATGGTGTAACCATGAATGTAAATAATGTATTGTGTCTTGAGGAGGCTATTTTTTTATCCTGGGATGAATCATTTAGTGGAAGTGTTCATAGCACGATGGATGATCTTCCAATAGGAGAAAGTGGAGAATGATGTTCCTAGAGGTTCATGACAACAATTGGGTGTTCCTGAGTATAAGGAGGACATATTGATAGTTTTTTTTCACTAGGTTACCATGGTCACATATAGTTTTTAATTATATTTGGGCTATTAAGGATTAATTTAAGAAGTTAGTCCATTTTCAAGGGATTTGGGAATCCAGTAAAGAGGATGTTACAGTGAGGTGGTATGTGGATGAGGTGGTGAGTCTCCATATGGTACCGAGGATGACCATCTTTGATTATGACCCTCAGTTTACCTCACAATTCGAGAGAGGGTTGGAGCATGATTTTAACTTCGGACTATGCCTTAATATTACTTTTCTTCCCTAGATTAATGGGCATACAGAGTGGACTATATAGGAACTATACAATATGTCATGGATTGTGTTATAGACTTTTCTAACACATGAGCTTCAATTATTTCATGTGAAATTTTTTATTTTAATAATACTAAAATATTATTAATATTTTAATATTTCATGGAACAAAAATTATAATTTGATTGGATGAATACCCATTTTTAACTTAGAAGGTCAAAATAATCCTATAATTATATTTTGAAATTTTCCCATAGAAATAATCTGTAATGAATAATTTTAAATTTATTATTTAACTATTCCAAAATTTATTTACAATAATGTCTTATAATATTCAAAATTAAATATTAATTTTTAAAAGGTTGAGGCTCGAAAGGCCTCTTTATAGAAAAAAAACGAAATAAAAACTGGAGGAATGAAAAAAACAGCAAAGTGCCATAAAAAACAAGAACAAAATTCCTTAACCTGCTCGAGAGTGTGATTATACTCTAATGAAAAAGGCACCCACCCCTTCCATGTGGATGTATTCAACTCCTACAGGTCTTATCTTGCATCCATAGACCATCACTACCATATGAAGGTATATCCACAACATCATTCATCAAGATTTCAGGTCTGAAAACACCATCATCCTTTTTACCATCATTATCACTACTGCTGGCATTTAGAAGGTCAAAATAATTATAGAAATTAACATTACTCTTTAACATACTATTTGTAGATTGAGTAATTCAGATTGGAATCATCACTTCCCAAGTATTATATTCTATGGTCCTTTCCATCTATTAATCATCATAGGTATTTTCAATCCCTAAGGTAACATTTGGATCCACATTATTTTTAAGGCTTCCAAAAATCGGAGTAGGAGGACCTTCTGGAGACCCTGTGTTGTAGTAGCTACATAAATTTGGTTAGAAATATCACAAGGGGTCTAGGATGTATTTCATTTTATATGCGTATGGGGAATTTTCTCAAACAATACATTTGATAATACAAGAATCTGGAGTATTCACCTTGAGTCCAAATTTTGAGGCAGACAAATGAGGTACCTTTTCAGTCAGAGAGCTAGAATCCACCAAAATGAACATTTATATGGATATGATGTTGATAATACAACATCAAGAAGATTTATAAAGTTATTTATAGTAGAAGAACCATCACCAATCTTATTATCATTTGTAACCACAAATTTTACTCCTATTTTTAATTTTGATATCGGTTTAGGTGCATTGATCTATTTGGAGATCAACTGATGTCCCGTCTAGGAAGTGTCACCACCTAACTACATTGCATATGTATATTGTTTTAGTGCATTATTCTGAGGAATTTCATAACCTGATTAGTTTTTTGACATCATCCACCCCATATTATGATTAATAGAAGAATCATTTTTAGAACAAATTTTTTAACATGTATGGAAAATCAAAAACCTTCTCAATTATATCAGGAGAATATTTATTTTTATCCTTAATATGAGAAATTTTTTACTCCTGACATTCTTTTAAGTGAAAGAATCTAATTTATTCTCCCCTTTAAGAAATTTTGATGAAAATAAAAGTTTCTCCTCTCTAATTCTATCATCAACCAATACCTATGTTGAACACTCCTTTTTAAGATGAATATCATCTAATTCTACCCCACATTGATCATCTTATGTGCCTCTAAACAGGTCATACTTAAAGAAAAGACCCACCATAGAGGAATTAGGTTCCTCTACTAATTCATCCCAAGAGACATTTGTCTTTTAATTAATTTGGAGTGTTTTATGGAATTCAGTATCCCTTGGAATATCATGAGGGGAATTCTACCACATGCTATTATTACAATCCCTGATTTCTAGGTCATTCTGAGACAATGTTATTCCTTGAACTATCTTTTCATCCAGAACATTATCAGAAAATAAATATTTGATGAGAGAGTCATGAGGGGCCTCTTTTATAGATTTCTCAATAGATTGAACAACATTACCTTGGGTATATCTTTTACAATCCTTCCTTATATATTGATTCTCATCATGTCCTTTCAACATGGAACTAGCACAAACAATATTTGATCAACATTTGGTCTTTGAGTGTCGAATTATAAAATAAACATCACAATACATGGGAATTTTTTCCTAAAAAAGGTTTATTTCATATTGGGGAGTGTATAGGACAACATTATCAATCAAGGTTTTACTTAAATCAATATTAACTAGTACTCTAGTAAAATGACCAAAACTGATGTTTTCAGTAGCCAAGTCCATCCTGATTGGTATTCCTATAGCAAAAGTGATATCAAAGAGAATTTAAGGGTGCTAAAAGATCCAATTTAAACCATAAATTTTGATCCAAACCAAGGAAAATGAATCCTTAAAGTCATGAATACTTAAATTTAAATTCCATTCATGGATACCGAACCAGGGCTCCACGCTTGACCCTTTAGGATGGCAAAGGGAAATGAAAGATAAAATTTTCCTCGTCCTAGAGAAATGTATTTGATGTTATGAAAACCCAAAATAGAGGCTAGTAGAGACACCAAATTATAAGTTTTATAAGGATTCACACCTTTAGATAATGAGATACATGAAATAAATGAGTTCATACAAAGATTAAGACCCTTTTAAATCACTCCTTCTATGGATGATACATGCAATTTAGATCCCTTTTTGATGATGGTTTGAGAAACTCGGTTCTTAAGGAAGACCAAATATCCAGTTGAAATACCATTGAAGAAGGGGGAATCTTTTTTATGGTCAAATATCTTAACCTTCTTCGTGATATTCGAAATCTAGGGAGCGTACTAATGCCTAGAATCGTAAGGGGAGAGGTTTATGTGGATAATGCATTTTCTATTTAATTAGTTAATTCAATCATTAATATTGAATGATTTTAATTTAATGTATAGATAATATATTTAACTATATGAATTGAAATCCATTTAATGATGATAAATATTCCTATTGTTAATTTAAGTTCATCTTATGCATGGAGATTTCATTTCTTGAAAAATCGTTTCTCATCACATTTTATAGGTTTATGATTTAATTAGATTCTTCTATTTCTATGAGTTTTATTTGATAATATGGATTCCATATGTTATTTCATAATAATTAATATTAGTTTATACTTTTAACTTAAGTTTTTTCACAATTAATTGGAATGTAGTAAGCAGCTGGTTAGTATGGTTAAGGTTAAAATGGGTTTATTAGTGGTTAATCTAAAAAGAAGAACATAAAAACTTTATGAACCCCATTGATTGTTTGTATTTATGTGTTACCCTGATCCCCTTCTAATATGAGTTATTTTTGATCCATTTTTGTAGGAATTTTACTTATGAAAATTTTAGAACTTTGAACAATTTTAAGTGTGCCACTCTCCTCAATTATAAAAGAGAACCTCCTCCCCTCTCTTATTAAAACCTCTCAATCCATTTATATGATAAAAACATAATAAAAACTATCAAAAAAATCCTTATAAATGTTATAATGGTGTTGGTATTCCCAAAATACATACTCTATTATCCCTAATTAGAGATCCAAATGAATTTTCTCTAAGAGAAGATAGTCATATTTAGAATCTATTTTTTTACACCCTATTTTAACACATGAAAGTATGTATTAAAAATTAAAATATAATACAACAATTAACTCTGATGTAATTATATGTTATTATGTTTATTTTTTAACATTTCTCCATCTTCTTCTCACTCAAATGGAATACAAAACTTTCACGCTTGTGTTCAATAGACTATGACCTCATGAACCGATGAAATCTGTTTTCCATTACCACCTCATATGGATAGTAATAATGAAGGAATTAATGAAAATATACGAGTATTATATAATAATATTTAATTCATAAATTTATTATATCTTATACTTCCTTACCCTTTCACCCATTAAAAAATGATAATGTCTCTCGTTCCTACATACAAGCTACTTTATCCACAAAGTGATGCAGTTCATTTTCCTTGTACACATTTCAAGAATCACTAAAAAGTGTACCTAATAAAGAAATATTATATTTATTAACATAACATATTTTTTATATGAATAAAATATAACCTATAAGAAATAAATTTAACATCTATGATGAAACATACATGAGAAAATTAAGTTGTCAATACTCGTAATAGTAAAAATAATATTGGAATTTTAAAGTGGAATGAGTGATAAGATGTTATAAGTAGATAATATTTGTTATTAAGAATATTAATGTGGTTTTATTATAAACTAATAACATGTTTAAAACCATTATACAATAGGTTAAATAGTTTTCAACAAATTAGAAGCATAAGGTAACCCATTTTGACGCAATTTCCACTTTATGTAGAAATATTTGGTATCACATAGTTATTTATTATTATGGATTTTATATAATGATATTTTGATGAATTTAACATGAAAATTTATTTTTTAATGATTATTAAAATACTTATTTATGTTTATTATTTTAATGGGTAACAATTTGAATGTTACCAAAAAGGTAAGAGTATAATTTATAATCTTATTTATGGGATTTCATTTATTTTCATTGAAGGAATCATAAAATAAATCCTTCATAAACTCTATATATTATATTATTGAATAGATATTTAACTAATTTCAATGATTTCTTATAAATTTTCCCCTCTTTTCCCATTGAATCAATTTAATAAATTCTTAAAAGAAAAACCGATCTTATTTCTCTTTTTGATCGAGTATATTTTTCTTCAATATCCATATTTTCCTGAATTGTTTTACAAAATGACTTTTTATTTACACAAATGATTTATTAAGGTAATTTTATATAATACTTGACATTTCAAATGGTTTTATAGGAATTTCTCAATTTCTCTTTCTGAAAGGTTCATTTTTTACTTTCTTTTACAAAAAATCAAAAACTATTGTTTTATTTTTAACATATATGATGTTAATGGACTGTCTCATTATAATAAGATTTTTACAATAAATATTATTATATTATTTGTAAAATGTTTTTAAAATGTAACTATTTAATGAAATAATATTTAAATACTTATCTTTTTTTTCTTTATTTATCTAAAGGAAATGGTTTTATTAAAAATCATATATTACTAATGAACCTATGGTTATCTTTCGTCTATAATTAATTTTTTTAGTTAATAACTTTCTATTGTATTCTTCACTTTCTTGTCATCATATTTAATTGTAAATTACATTTTTATTAAATATCAATATTTAATATATCATGGATATATATATTTTATTAAATTTTTAAAATTTATAAAAATGGAATTTCACTTTGAATGTTATTTAATTGACTATAGAAATATTGATATTATATACTCTTTACACAATATTGAAATTTTATCATAAGTAATGTTGTTTATTAATTAATTTGATTATTTAATATATGTGGAATGTTGGACATGTACTGATGAGTGGGACCCAGGTACAAATATCCATTAATGCATCAACATGTCTTAAGAGACAATGTAGTTAGCAAAATTTTTTAAATGGTTTTTGGTTTATACCTACAAATCAATTAATCAAACCTGGTGAAAGGCCTTGATAGCAATGATATGATGATGTTTCCAATCATGAAGCCCAATATTATAAATTATCATCATTGAAAATTATGTAATTTTTATCCATGATATTATTTCACTGATATTATCCATGGATTCATTTCATGTTCAAGTTATTGACTGAATAGAATATTTTTTCATTTATTCACATTTCTTTACTGATTATTCATTATTTAATCTTGATTGATTCCGCTATATGTAAATCTTAATTAGTATTTGGGATCACCCATTTTTTTTCCTTTTCTAAGGATATGAAGATGAAATCATTGAATGATTACATGGTTTCAAAATAATCACATTAAAAATGTTTTAAATTTTTTATAGTGTAAAATGAGAAGCCCATTTTTATCTGGTTCTTAAAGACTAAAAAATTGATCGGTCCTTATGGATATGATATCCTATATATTATTCCTATATAATAAGGTAGTCACCAAATATGTGTTACTAGACTTAGGGTTGTTACAATTGGTATAAAAGGAAGTTTTATAGAATCCTTGGAAACTAGATTTAGGAAAACACTGATGAGGGAATATAAAACTGTGATATAATTTGAGGATATTTATAATTATAGGTTTTGGTAATGTAGTGATTATGTGGTTTTACAAGAAATACATCCTTATCTGGATACCACAAGTGGTTACTTTTATGGAATAAATGCATATAGTGGTAATTTATATTTAAAGGGTTGGTTGAATATATCTTATCCATCATTATGTCACAAGGTGAATGATCCCTTAGTAGGCACCTTGTTTAACAATCCCAATTTATATTATTGGGTTAATTAATATTTTCATCTTAAATAATTATAAAGGATTTGAAAATGTTTTTTATGATTTAAATATATCACCAAGGAGACCAAGTTTATGATTTGAAGATTAACAATGCATAAATTTTAAATTTATGTTTAGTATTAAACTAGATATACAATTATATATTATGATTTAAAATTAAAAATTTAATGTGATAATTTTTTATATTCTATTATTTTGAAATGGAATCTGGAAGAAATAATTGTGTCAATACATATGGAAAATTTAGAAATTTCACTGCTAAGAAAGCCAACACAACTTGATTTAGAGCCAATCATATCATGGATATATTTTGGATGATAACCCAAGTTACAACTAAGAAAAATGAATATATATATATATATAAACAATATGTTTCATAACATGATACACCTATATTCGATTGTTTCATGTGGAAAAAGCCTCTATATTATAGTGTAATTACTAATCTAGTGTAAGTTGAGAAATTGATTATGTCTCTTAAAAATATATTGGTAACCTTGGGATGCAATGAAGTAAAAAATGGTATGATAAATGTGTATTATATTAAATTATATTACCATAAATGATGTAAAATTATCTAGAATACTAAGAAATAATAATAAATAGAAAATATGAAATGGATAACTTTTAATGTTATATTGTTCAAAAAATATTTCCCTCATGAAAAACAAACTGAAATGAAGAGAAAGTATCCTATATTAAAAGAAAATATAGATTAATGTTTTGAGAAGTATGTGGAAAACATTAATATTTTAGAAATACATAAAATAGATTATATATGTTTTTTGGAAATAAATACTGTCTAGTTATTTGAAGGGTGTAATCTGAGCATTCATAGGGCACTAGTTTCCAAAAAATTTTCCTCATATGATAAAATATTATTATGTTCTATAGAAACATAAAAGAAATTATATATATCACATATATTAAAGGAAAATAAAGAAAAAATAGGTCTACTAAAAACCAAGAAAATGGGAACTAATCAAAGATGAAGAAGTGAATAAATTACTTCCCACATTATGAAAATTGCGTACTGAGAAATTCTGAAAATGTCTTCCAGGGGATGGGAGCATATTAAAGATTATATATAAGGGCCATATGGATAATTAATGAAATGGAAATAAAGATACCACTACTATATAGTTATCTAACTAGAAACAAATGGGTATTTATTCAATCTAATGTTCCAAGAATAAAGGGAACTTACCATAGAAGTGGTCGAAGGGAGAAAGCCAAGATTTTGAGATCACTACAACTGAGGATTATTTTATTAAATATATCATGGTATGTAAATTAATCAAAGACTAAATTTTTTATAATTATTTATTTTATTCTAGTTCTCAATGTCCTTTTATATTATCCATATATTTTAAAATAATTATATATTTCCTAATCTCTATAAGAAGGAATTTTTTAGTCAAAACTCATAGTGGAAATATCACCAAAACAAAGATGTGTTTGTAATTTCCCATTATAGAAAAAAACATTCCCTATTTGAAGAATTTAATTTTATACCCATGGATTACTTTGAAATTATCCTTGGTATGGTTTTTATTTCATGATATAAGAGAATTTGTTTTATAAAGAGAATGGAATTACGATTCACGATTAAGATATGGAATTATTTTTCTTTAGATAAGTGAAATCATCATCTAAGTCATAATTATATCCACCCATAATACATATTATGAATGTTATTCTTAGTTAATAATAGATGACACAATCATTAGATGGAAAATTAATCTTAAAATTGAGGTTTTAATTATTTTATAAGAACATGTTGATTTATTTCCTAAGTAATTAACTGGATATCCCGAAGAGCATGAAGTTGAGTATTCGATTGATTAATCACTAATTAAATACATATATCAAATACTCCATATTGAAAAAACAGTATCGAATTAGTGTAGTTGTAGAAACAACTAGAGGATTTGTGTGATAAAGGATTTACACAGCCTAGTGTTTCACCTTTGGATTCCCCTATTCTTTATTTTAATAGGAGAGATAAATATTTAAGTCACCAAATTGATTATAGAGAAATAAATTTTATTATTTAAAATAAAAAGTATTATCTTATTCAGATTGATGAATTATTAAATGAAGTTAATAGTGTTTAATTTTTTTTAAAGATTCACCATCATTCTAGGTATCATCAATTGGAAGTAATGAATGCCAATTTATTGAAGAAAACATTTTACAATAGGTATTGAAATTATGAATTTATAGTAATTCATTTTTTGACTGACTAATGAACCCTTTTTTATAGATATAATGAATTTATTATTCAAGTAATATCTTGTTAATTTTGTTTTTTAATTTATTAGTGATATCTTTGTGTATACTAAATGATACGTGGACCATGAAAATCACTTATGGGACATTCTTAAGACTCTTATAGGAAAAGAGTTATATAATGAATTTGTTAAGAGTATATTATGGATTCAAAAATACTATTTTCAACTAAAAATTTATTCCAAGTATGAAATATCAGTTGTTATTGTGAAGAAAAATAAGGTTAAATAATGATCAACACCAATGAACATAACATTGATAAGCAGTTTCATTGGTTTGGAAGGTGCTATCAGATTTTTTTTAATTTTGTTTTTTGATTTGAATACTCATTAACCAAGATTTCATGTAAAGTGGTTATGTTAACAAGGAACTTGGGATGTGAATAATGTTTTAAAAGTATAGAAGAAAATATTGGTAAATTATCTGATTTTGACTCCACCATTAAGAAATGATGGATTTCTATTATTTAGTTATTAATTAAATATGGTACTTGGATTTGTCCTTAAACAGAATGATAAAGTTATTAATATTCATCATGTATGTTAAAAGATCATAAAAAAACTTTCCATTTCAAGATCTTTAGTTTCCAACTATAATATTTTTTTCGAAGATATGCAGAAATTATCTCTAAGAAGAAAGATGTGAGGTATACATAGATTATATTAGTATAGAATATATATTTTTATAAGAAGGGATCAATATGAGGACAATATGATGGATCAAACAACTCAAGGATTAATATTTCCCAGTACACAACCATCCATGGGAAATAAAATAAGGTAGCATATGCATTGAGGAAGAAAGATCACGGAGTCCTAAAAAATAGAGGATAGAAAGTGATCATATCTTCATGTATTTAGTGAAAATATATATATGTAAAATATTAAGGGTAATAATCCCTCCCTTTTCAAATAATTTCCAAACTAAAATTATTATAAAATATAAAACATTCTCAACTTAGTGATTAGAATTTTTTAAAAATAATGAATTCCCAAAATAAAAGGGAATTGGCATACTTTATGTATAAAGATTCCATTTTGAAATTTGGAAAGAGGCTATGTGTTCCATAGACACAAGGGATAAAAATTGGTTTATTAGATGATACACATAGAATATATTTCTTTATAAACCCTTTTATAACTAGGATGTATAAGTATTTAAGAAAGATTTTTCACGGGATAGTGTGAAGTAAGAAATGAGTGATTATAAATAATGTTTTTTATTTTCTCAATAGGTGAATATTGAGAGGAAATATCCTTAGGGTCATGAAACCTCTAATTATTCATGTATAGAAATGGGAATAAATTACTAAGGCCATTATTAATATATTACCAAAGTATCCCAGAAATAATGATACAATATGGTTTATTCTTGATCGTCTTACGAAACATTACATTTTCTATCTATATGTAAATATTTACATCATGAGTGCCTTAGAAGACTCTATATTAATTAATTTATAAGACTTCATTGTATACAAATTCTAATTGTTTCTAATCAAGATCAATGATTTACATCAAAATTCTAGAAATATCTACAGAAGTCTATTTATACTGAGCTTCGTTTGAGAACCTCCTATCATCCTCAAAATATTGGACTATCGGAAAGGACAATTCAAACATTATAAGAAGTTTTGAGGTCATCATAAATTGACTTTATAGGCGTGTGGTATATTTATTTAACATTTTTAGTGTTTTTCTATTATAATGGCTTCCATTCATGTATTCAACTGGCGTTGTATGAAGAATCATACAGAAAGAGACCCCATACACTAATTTGTTGGGATGAAGTTGGTGACCGATTACTGTAGGATTCAAAATTTTTTAGGATAAAAACATAAAGGTAAAAAATATTCAGAATTATATAAATACATCTAAAAGAATTGAAAATATTAATAAAGCTAAATAAAGGAAATATTGGGAATTTTATGTGAGATATCACCTTTTATTGAATATATATCCATGGAAGGGTGTTATAAGGTTTAGTAAGAAATAAAAACTGAGAATCGGGTACATCAAACCTATTTAATTTTTATAAATTGTTGGATTCATGCTTTATGATTTTGAAATTCCATCTATCCTCTATAATTTACATGTTGTGTTCCATATATCGTTATTATAGAAGTATAATATGAACCCATTGCATGTTCTCATATATGAATAAATAGAATTAGAACCTCATATATATTACTGTGAACAACCTATATTGATTATTGACACTAGAGAAATGTTATTATGAAATAAAATTAATCAACTAGTAACAGTACTTTGGAGAAATCATATATTATAGGAAGAAACACAGGGACCAAAGGATGTTATAAAGAAGTACCAACCTTATTTTTTTAGAAAGTAATATCCATGAAAATTCCATGGAAGAAATTTTTAAAGGATGGAATAATGAAACACCCAGTATTTAATTATAGTAAGTGATCTTTTTATAAAATTATAATAAAATTTATATTTTAATATTTCATGGAACAAAAACTCTAATTTTATTGGACTGGTATCTATTTTGAATATACAAGATCAAAATAAATTGTGAATGATTTTTTAGAAATTTCCTCCTAGAAATAGGATTTTATGAATAATTGAAAATGAATTTTTTGAATATTTATTCTTTTATTTACTATAATTTATTATAATATTAATAATTAATTAAATAATTATTCATAATTTGATATAAATAAATATAAAATCATTAGAGGTGAAATGAGTATTTTTCAAAAAAACTATTTTTAAATTCATATAGAGTTTCCATTTTAATTAGTTAAAATTACCACTAATAACTATTTGATTGAATTAAATTTGTCAATTATATTTTTAAACAAATGAATTTAATTTTAAATAATGATGATTATTATAAATATTTTTAATGTATGGTCATCCTATACTGGAAAAATGAATTTCTTGATTAACCATTTTTCATGTTTTATTAGTTAATTTATAAATTATAATCTATTAATTAGGTAAGTTGAAAATAATAAAATGGATTAAATATTTTTAATCCAAATAATATATTCTATGTAATGATGTTAACTTATTTGTTTATAATCATTAGTAAAAATATTTTAAAATTGGTTTCCATGCTTAAGGTCAAAATGGGTTTACGATAGGGTAAATATAAAATGATAAGTGTTAAAATGAAAAAAACATTCTTAAACCACATTTTATGGTTTTATTTTATACATAACCTTATTAACTACGAATTTGAGTCATTTTAGAGCCATTTTTGAAAGAATGTGACTTATTAATATATTAAAACTATAAATATTACATGTTTTCTACTGACCCCAATTATAAAGGGTTCCTCCTCCCCTCAATTATTCACACATATTGATCCATTTAGCTCAAAAATCCATAAAAAAATATATGAAAAAAAATCCTTTGACAAGTTATAGTGGTTATAGTCTTCTCTATACTAACCCTACGGTCCTTAATTAGAGGTCAAAATGAAGTTTCTCTAAGAGAAGGTAATCATCTTCACTAAGAACATTTTTACTCTATATTTTACAATATTAATTTATTTAATTAATATAAAAATAAAATATAAATATTATATACCATATTATTAGATATTAGTATTTTTATTTCATAATATTTATCCATTTTTTTCTCAATAAAATGAGAAATAATACAATCACTTATGTGTACGGCGGACTACCGCCACACGAACTGATGTAATTGTTTTCCCCAAAACCTCACAAGGATAGTAATAATGATAAAACTAATGAATATATATGATAATTATGAAATACTATTTATTTTATAAATTTAATATATCTAATACTTACTTACCCATTCACTCATTAAAAAAATGACAACGCCCCTCGTGCATACGTACAACGTACCGTCACTATGAAGTAATTCAATTTGTTTTCCATATACATATTTTAATAATGACTCTAAAAATGTATAAAATTAATCAATATTATATTTATAACATTAAAATAATTCTATAGATGATGAAAATATAAAATATGAGCAACAACATGAACATCCATAATATAATATTCATGAGAAAACTAAGAAATTATCTTCCTAAAAAATATTAATGACTAAATATTTTCATCTAATGGTTCATAAGATGTTATTAGTGGATCATATATGATATTATAAAAATTAAAATGATTCATTATTTAATTGATAAATTTTTTAAAATCATTTTACTAGAGGTTAAATCATGTTTAAAAAAGTGGAAGCATACAATATGGATTGTCCTCTAAATTTTCCCTCCATTGAGACTTGTTTGGTATTATAGACTAATTTATTTTTATGGGATGTATATAATAACTCTTTTTTGTATTTTTTGTGAATAAATATTTATTTATGAGTATTAATGTTTCAACTAAATTTTATTCATTCAATTGTTTATAATTTAAATTTTACCAGGGAGGTACAAATTTATTTTACATTCTCATTTTTTAGGGTTTGCTATTATTTTCATTGATTTAATATTAAAATATATCCTTCATAAACATCATATATTTTATTATACTCTATATATTTATGTAATTTACATGTTTTATTCTAACCTTTCCTCTATTTGTAATTTTAATCAATCTAATAAATTTATAAAAGAAAGACATATATTATTATTCATTTTGATAGGGTATATTTTTTTTCAGTTTTCATATTTTTCAAAACAATTTCACATAAGCCATTTTTTATTTAATAAAATGGATTTATTAATAATATTTTAACTTGTAATTTATTTTTTACATTGTTGGAAATTAATCTCTCTATTTTTTTCCTAAAAGGTTCATTTACAACCTTATTTTATAAAAATTTAAGAAGAATGTTTTTCTTTTTATATATATGATATTAATAGATTATTCTATCACCATAATCATTTTATGATATTTATCTTATCATAAATGTTTTAAATGGGTTTACAAAAAAAATATTTTATAAAATCTTATTTTAATATTTCTCTTCATTTCCGTTATTTCTCCAAAGTGTCATATTTTATTACAAAACCTATATTTCTGATGAATTTACGATCATATTTTATATCTTCTTAAATTTTTGTTCATAAAAATTATTTTTAAATTTTAAAATTATTCTGATAATATTTAATTATAAATTATATTTATATTATATATAAATATTCTTTATATAATGGATATTCTTATTACCCAACACATATTCCATATCAATATATAGTGTTTCACTTTAAAAGTTTCTTGATTGACTGGAGAAATATATATCTTTTGTATTTTTTACTCAATATATAAATTTATTGAAAATGATTTTTTTATTAATTAAATTGATCAATATATATATTATAAATGTATTGGATATGCAAGGATGGGTGTGTCATAGTTATAGATAACCTCTTGGTGTATCGATAAGCCTGAGGAGAAAAACTAATCTCCAAGCCATATTTAATAGGTCTTGGGTGTATAATTACCCATTGATTAAAAAATCTCAGGGTAATGAATTGATAATAAACATATCATAATGTATTAGATTATGAAATAAAAATTTATTCATTTCCTTCGTTGAAAAATTAATTATTATTATGCATGAGATTATTTCATTAATGTTATCTATGAATGCATTTAATATTCATGTTATGGATTAAATGGATTCTGTTTTTTGTTATTTACATTTATATATTGATTATTCCTTATTTCTTCTTGATATCTTCTAATATATGTAGCCATCACAGAGCCTTTGAGATCACCCTTATTTTGTTTCCACTCTATAATATTTGAAGATGGAATATTATAATGAGTACAAGGATGTAGAATAATTACATTAATTATGATTTGTATTTTGTTTCCAATGTAAAATGGGAATCATGTTTTTATCTAGTTGATCAAGATTACTAAACTGATTTTTTCCTTTGGGATAATATCCTAATTAACTTATGCCAATGTTAAAAAGTAGACATCAAATGTGGGTTACTAGAGTTAGAGTTGTTACGACATCACAAGATCATGGATAATGAACTTAAAATTAGTTGAGTTTTCAAACAATATTATTTATCAATCATCCATTATTATGTCTATGTTTATTGAATTTTATAAATAACCACATAGATGTTCTTTGTGTTGGATAGATGTTGGAGAGTAAACAATCCTTGGTCATGATGTGGTTCACAGAATGATGGTAAAGATAAATATGGGTCCAGAGTGCATGAAGGTGGAACAATACTAATATAAGGTATATGTTGATTGTAGTTTTATACACAAAGTGTTTGAGGCTGGGAACCATGTGTTATTGATGGTTTCCCCATAATTTCATTAGTGAAGGTTTGGGTGGGAATGTAAGATCTCTCCCATGTTTATCAATCCTTTCAATGTGTTGGAGCACATTAGTGAGTTAGAATATTTGTTGGCACTCTTACCATGGATAGAAAAGATCCAAAATTTATTGAACATGTACCAACTTCAATGATATATTCACAATGAATCCCATGTCATTGAATTAGGATATTTGGATATTGAGGATGACACAACATTTTTGGAGTGCCTGACTGAGATCCAAGATCATTAGGTAAAGGTGATACATGGACTTTACATTCCCTTAGTTTTTATTTTATTAGGGCATAGTGGATTGGGGGAGAGTTATTGGGATCTCAAAAATATATTAATTATTAGAAATATATGTTATTTTGAATTATTATATTTTCCTGTCTTTATTTTGGGGTTTTTCATGATTAATTTAATCAAAAAATTTCAATTGGTTTATAAAATAAGTTTTTTTTTCTGTTGTTGTTTGTGTTTTGATTGGTGGTTCAGTTTTTACTATAATAAGACTCATGATAGGTTTATAATGAGGCGGTTCTTCAAAACTTATATTTTCTCCATACATTCATGATTTTTTTGATTCTTGAGGATGGAAATATTTTTATTGGTATATAATATAACAGTCTATACTGTTCTAACCCACTACTTAGTTAGCTTTAAGTATTTGAGGTATTGGGAGGAGGTTCAAGTAGGATATATAAGAGTTAGAGTTGAGTTATCCTATGTTGAAGTATCTTATAGAGTGGAGATGTGGGTTGTGTTGTATTGGATACCTTATGGTGTTATTTAGGTCTTTTGATGTAAGGGTTTGGAAAGATGGGTTTTTGGTGTCTCTTATAATTTTTTATGGCCATGGAATGGATGTGATTTCCGAAGTAGATGCTTGAGGGAAAATGTTTTTCTTATCAATTCTTCATGAGAAGAATATGGTGAATTTTGTAAGGATGTCTTGTGAAGTCTTAGAGAGGTTGGTATTATGTGTCTTTCATTTTGGTAGTAGCGTCAACATGGTGGATTATTTGTTTTCTTAGACTTTCCCTAGGTATATTTTATTTGGGTGGGATTTGTGGCTCCAATCCTTGAGTCTAATTGGGCTATAGTGACTATGGTTAAGTATATTATTTTACACCATAGTACTATATAGAAACATAATGATTATGTGATACAGATGTGTTTTTTAATGTGGTATTTTTAAAAAAATGAGTGCTATAAATTTTCAAACCCATTAGATAATAAAAACTTATATAACTTCAATAATTACTCTTCAGTGACCTAAGAACATTCTTTTTTGGTATTTAACCCCTTTTAAGTGTCTTTGATTCCTATCTTATAGATATTTTTATTTGGAAAATGTAATGTGATTTACCCTCCTTTATCTTATCTATTCTTTCTCATTATGATCTATATGGTGGTTGTGGATATGGAAATAATTCATTTTCAAGGTGTTATGGAATGATATTTATGGGCATATATTGTATTATAGTTTTATAATACCTTCCTGGTGTGGTTTAAATATTATAGTTGTATCCTCATTGTCTTGTACATACACCATGAATCAGAAATACTTGGTTAAGGTAGGGGATCCTCATTATGTCCTTGTTTTTGGTTCATTTGTTATTTTAGTATGTTTTGTTTCCATTTTTATTGTTGGTAAGGAACAACTAAATAATATAATGATGTTTTTTAAATCCAATTTGAAGTGAATAGATGAAATCACATGTGATTAATTTATTATTTGTTTTTCTCCTAAAATTATTCACATTTTTTCTAGTTTTAGGAATCACTATTATTATATAAATCTATGTCTGATGTAGATACTATGAAATTTGAACCCTTTTTGTTCTTGGTTTCCTAAAATGTATATTACTGAATGTTTACTCACTTATATATGAAAAAATAATATTTTTTTTTTCTAAATATTAAATTGTGTGAAAGAACCCATGATATAAATAATGAAATGTTGTGAAAGCCCCTTGAAACTGAACTAGTGTGAACAGTGGAAGATATAATTTTCTTTTGTGTGTTGGTGTTATTTTTGCGTTAAATGATCATAGGGTGTCATTATTCTCAAAATATATTAAATTTTAGAAGTTATTTAACCCAAACTACACAAACTATAGAAGAATAAAATTGTGGCATGTGTGGGGATAACAACATGAGGCTGTTGGAAACATAATTATGATCTTATAAGTAATTGTAATGTATTCTTAATATTTTGAAAAATATTACGAATCTAAATTTAATTAATTTAACTTTATAAAATTAAACCTAAACTAATCAGAACTATACTTAAATTAGGTTAGAGTGGATGAAGAGAGGGGAACTGATGTTAGGGGGTGGTTTTTCTTCACCTAAGAAAAATATTATTTAGTCATGATCTAAATGTAATTAATCATTATAGGTCACATTAAATTAATCAATATTAATTTTCAATTAGGAGTAAAATACATATGACTAAGAACCACAATCTCAATGTGATCTAGAAATCCTAAGTGTCGTATGTTCACTCTCAATAAAAAATATGAGTCTAGGTAATCTGTTGGTTTACACTTTCCTTAATTGGATTGGTAATTAGAATCTGATCATTATTTATATATCTATGAAATTAGAGGATAAAATAAATAGTAATCACAATGTAATGAAATTTAATTTAGAATAATTTATAATTAAATAAGAATTAAAATCTTGTTGTACAAACCCCCCCTTAAATCTAAAACACCCTCTTCTATAAGTTCATCTGGTAATGTGATATTGTTTTCCCTAAAAAATTATATATCATGAAATAAGGAATATAGTGGTAATTAAAAATATTTTTTTAAATTAAAATGAAATATATCAATTTAAATAGAAATTTGACACATTAATTCCAGTAGTTACATTATAAAAAATAGAAAACAAAATAAAAATCTATTTAGCACCACTTGGTGTAGAATAAACTCTTTTTTATTACCGATTCAAAATATTTATCCATTTTATAAGGTATATTTATTCATTTAATTTCAAAATCATCCTTATGGTAAAATCCATCCATCTAAATTCCTCTCTAATAATTGAAAACTCCCCTAAATAATATTCATAGAACTCTAATAAAATAAGAGTTCATATTTTAAAAATTTTCTGAAATAGTTATCACTATGGTGTCTCTATGTATTGCACATTACTAGGTATTCTTGATTGATATCATCCACTTACTTGGAATTTACCACCATAATTAAGGACCATTCTACAACATAATCCCAAGTCATCAAATCCAAAATTTTTGTATTAAAACATAAGAAATATTCCCATGAAACTTTTCATATTGTATATTTGTTTATCATTTTAACTAGGTTATGACATAAAAAAGGAATTATGAAACATCATTCTATTACCTCATGACCATGACTATTCCCATTCCAAACCCTCTATGACTTCGGAATATCATATTTCTTAACTATGAAATCATATTCACCTTCTATAGTGTATAAAAATTATTCCCATTAATCTAGTCATTCAATATTCAGTCCTTATTCACTATCCTCTCCCTATAAATATACATAAAAGACTATAAAATATACATCTCTTAAAATAAAAAAATGGTTCAATGTAGGGTCTATGGTTTTTTGGTCTTTCCCTTGTTGGCCCAAGATCAATTCATACAAATTTCATTGATGATCTCCATCGGGAAGTAAAAAACCTTTTCTAATTTTCTCCACAACCCTATAGTGAAATATATAACATACTAATGGAATCCATGGAATTATTGTAGTGTTTCTCAGTGTCTATAGTGCATGAGACTTCCATGGTAGGTTATATTGTCGTTGAATATTGGTCCAGTGACGAGAGGCATTGTGAGTGGCAACGAGTAGTGTCCCAGCAAAGGAGATGTATGCCAAGAGTAAGATGGTAGAATTTTAGTATGTATGAATAATGACAAGGTGTCATGTATCACACATTTATTTTGTAGATTTATTTATTTATCCTATAATATGTTTCCTTTCATTAAACTATAATGAATTCAAATTGGGGTTAGAGGATCCATACTACCACTGGTGCCACATTGCATCGGTGAATCTCTTCACTTTCTACAACACATACCATCCTACTATGTGTTGGTTCATATTCATGACCACTTAGATCCATGTGTTAACTAAAGAAGGGGCCTACCGTACCTACATGAACCTCCATTGGGGCTTTGCTGGATAAACTTTGGGCCTTCTAGGTCTCTTTATTATAGGTTGAGGTTTTCCTAGGTGTTGGATCTAATTTTTTTTATCTCCCTCCATCTTCTTCTCAAGACTAAGCCACATTCTCACATCCCCAAAAATAATGAATACTTTTTGAATTTCTGATTTCCTCCTAAAAAACACAAAATCATCCTAAAATAGAATTTAAAATTATTTTTTTCCAGAACTATTTAAAAAATTTATAAGAAGACATAAATGAAAATAAAATACTAATAATTAATGAATAAATTATACATAAAAATTAGTGTATTCAAATATACATGAATTTAATCCTCCTATATTCCTTGATAAAAACCTCAATATTATAATCACAAAGGGTAAAAAACTCAACATGGGATATTTTCACACACTCATGCTCATAAAAAATTTTGCAATTGAAGATTTTTTAAAGAACAATACTCAAATAAATTTAGTTTAAGAAAACCTTGATTCTGTAAAAATTTCAAATGAAATACATTTATTTCTCTTTACCCCACATCATTCAACATTTTTTTAAATATCTTTTATAATAAATGTTTAACACACTAGAATTCATTTCACTCATCACTAAAGAGGTGAAAAGTGTCATTTATATGGGGATGCAGTGGTTGGGCATGGGATATATTATGGGATGAGTTGTGGTGTTTGGATGGTGGCTGTAGGTGTGTGATAGTTGAGTTGTTGTGATGACTGGGGTATGTGTTGTGATGTTTTTTTACAGTAAAGGGGCTATTTTGTTGTGATGTGTGTTGTATTTGGCTTTTATCTATAAAATGAGGATAACATTGTCAGAAAAGTAAGTTGTGGGTTATAATTTTTGAAGTGTGTTAATTGATTAATAAATTGCATGTTGATTAATGAAATCGAAATTGGTGAACAAAAAATGCGGTGTACTTTGGAGTGTTTTATCTTTATATTGAATTAATGTTTTTTAAATGTATAATCATTTTTATTTTGGAAAATATTGAAATAGGATGAATATATAAATAATTATAGAAATTGTGGAATGTGTTATAGTTGTGTTGTGTGGTGAAGCTTTATATAGTGGTGGAAATAGTTAGTGGGGGATATCATTTGATGTTGTTGTAGTGTTGTGGGTAATTTTAGTTTCATTTCATGTGAACTATTATGTTGGTTATTTTTTTATATCTAATATAATTTTTTATGTTACTTCAATATGCATCCTACCCACACCAAGTACTAAATACTGACAACCAAATGTTGGGGTGGGGGTGTTTTGTAAAATATAAAGGATGGTGGGGCTATGGATGGCTGATTTAACCTTTATTACCCCTAATATCTCTCCAAATATCTATCTTTTTCAATAGTACATGGTGTTGATACCCATCTTATTGCAAGTACCGATAGATTGTGACATAGTAGGTAGAGCTTCTTTATGATTAGAGGATATGATATGTGGTGGGGGTCTTGTGTGGTAACAGGAGGAAATGAGGTTGATATCATTTATATTAATGATACCCCATAACTCTAATTATGAGTTTGGGATTGGATTTTATATGATATAAGTGATGACGTGGTTATGGTATGAGTTTTCATGATGATGATTTATGTCAGCATAGAATTCTGGGCCTCACGGGATGCAAGAGTCGGGAGGGTTGTGACCCATTCCACAAAAAATGTATCATGACATGTGTTTTCTGATATATACAAGTAAGAATAGGAGCATTGTGAAATTTACATTGGGGAGTGAGAGTGGTATCATAGTGGGGAATGGGATGCAAGGCACTTATACCTATGTTCTCTTGATATTATGTTTCTACCATGTATGCATTATTTTTTGAGTGGGCCTTAGTGAGGATGTGATGGATAGTTGGCCCTCTTAGGTTCATGTTTTTTATATTTTTTATTCACTAGGGAATTATTAGGTTATTTTCATATTTTCATGAGAGATATTAGATTTCATTCTACATTGTATACATGTAATAATAAACCTATATATATATAAACCATTTTCAAGGTTTTTAGGAGGGTTTTATAGACTCAGATAGTCTTTATTAGCTTGGAAGTTGGAGTATATATGGGTTCAATTCTTTTGGATTTCCATTGGTACTATTTTGTTTTGGTTTCTTATATATATATTTTTTATAAGAAATTTGATATAGTTTGGTTTCATTTATATGATGTGAAAAATATTTTTTTGTGTGGATTTTTATCTTATCTTCTGATTATATTTATCTATGTTTTATGGTAATGCCACCTATGCGTGTGTTTCATATACCATCAGTTCTAGCCACCAACATGGGGTCTACTAGAGGTGGTATTGGTGGTCACTCCTTTCATTCACTACGTAACCTGGTGGCATAGATAGAGGTAGGGGGAGTGTGGTCATCACATTTATGGGGTATGGAAACAATAGTTTCCCAACATTGTTTCTTTGAGACTCTAGTGGTATACTTTCACAAGACCAATGTGTTTATCAAAAGTAAAAAATTAATTTTTTATTGTCATCAATAACTATATTTGATTCCCAATAGCACTAATAAAACACAAACAACTCAAAAAAATAAAATAAAATTTGATTGGATTTAAATGGTACCCTATAGAGTCTTAACACTTATTAATTTTGACTATTTTACCCTTTTTATCCATATTTATAAATCATTTATTCTATAAATATCTTCCTCTATTAATATCAAAAGTATATTATATTAATGGGTTATTTCATGTGAATATTTAGATTCTTTTTCATTGGGTTTGAAAAAAAAATCCTTATTATTCTTCTTATTTGAATCTTGTTCTCTCTACAATTAAAGTGAGATATATTGTATATTTTTTCTATTATCATTCAATGTAAATTTTATCTATTTTGTAAATAGGACATGTTTGACCCATTAAATCCAATGAATTAGGGGACATGTCAAGGAATTGAGGAGAGGATATGTATGTTTTCATGAAAGAGTTTCCAATAAAAGTTTAACATAAAATGTTGTTATAATTCCTTATTGTTACATAGTAATCTTAATTTTTAAATTTTAAATTGCCATTTATTTCAGAAAGGGAAATTCACCACCTATTTCCATCCTATTAGAACCAAAACTATCCATGATATTTTTTGAGCATTTGTTTGAAGCTTCATAGGCAGAATACGTTTCCCTATTAGATTTCCCTGGTATATATTATTTCAACCTTTGAATGTAAAATCAATAGAAGAAGTTTAATAATAACATGAAGAAAAAAATTAACAAATTGAATATATATTCAACTTTGTGAATAGAAAATAAATAATTTCTCAATTCTCAACATGGGATTGATTATCTATAATAGATTCATTCACCAAAAAAACATAATAATTAATAACCCCTACTTAATACCTTCCAATGTTTTTATTCACAAAATCATGATTCTTTCTTTGTTTTCATTAATTCTTTAAATATGGTAATGTGTTTACCATTATCAACATTTCTCTTACTTATTTATTTTTATACCTATGATTTTTTAATACTATAGAGAATACACTCCTTCATCATGGTTTGAAACTTCATCATTATACTTCATAGTGCATGGGGTTGTATTGTAATTTTTTATTCATACACAGATTTATGGTGGATTATAATTAGTGGATTCTCCATTGTCCATATATCCATTCCCCCCATTAATTATAAAATTGAATCTAAATATAATCTTGATATGATATATGGGATGGTGGTATATTTTTTTTTCTATCATTAAGATAAATTATAGACGTATATGGATTAAAAATTTAGAATTTAGGATATTTATATTTATCCTATTAATTTGATTAAAAAAATTGGTATAATTTTAATTCATTTTGAATAGTTTTCATGTGACTAATTGTTTATAAAATATAAGGACAATTTAATTTTTAATTTGAACTCATTTTTTTATTATATGTTTCTTTCCTATTTAAAATGAATTAATCATGAACTATTTAATCCTAACCATGTTTTACACACTCTGTTATTGATATGGATTTCATTTTTTTGATGAATTTATCCAAATTATGAACGATTTTTAATTTTTCTAAATTAAAGAAATATTCATTATATAATATTTCCATTGTGGTCCTTGAATCCAAGAATTTACCTCTAAAAAATATTGAACATTAGGTAAATTAAAGAGATGTAATGACTATATTTACAATCCAACAATGATGAAATTTTACTCTTAGATGGAGGAAATCATGTGTACAATTTCATTAATTTATTTATGAATAACTTTCATAAATTTTAAAGCTGATTATACTAGCATAATTTGAAGATAAAATTTCCATACCATATTTCATGTCCCAAAATATCCGCCCACCATTTTATTCATAATGTAAACATGGTTAATCAAAAAGGTATTAGATTTATTCTAAAGTTAAATAAGAAGATATAAAATGATTTCATTAAATTTTCTCCCACGATATTCAATCATAAACAAGGTTATAAATAAACTATATTTTGTAATTTTTCAATAAGATTGTGGATATGTTTCCATTGAAATTGATTTTTTTTGTTGTATCATTATTTGGGTTAATATTATCTTTATATATGTTCATGTTTTTATATTAAGAGGAATTTTGGACCAAACAAGAATGAAATTTGGATTTATAGATTTAAGGGGAAATCCAACCACCCCACTTTGTTATAAATATGTTGATCAACTTCCATTAAATGGGTTAAAATTTTTATAATTGAATTAGGATCATATATCATGGAATCATAGTGAATAATTTATTAAATAAATTTTCAAACTGTAGTTCCATATAGATGAACCATTTCCCCTATTCTTTTTATCTATATTAGTCCATTATGCATCATTGTAGTGTTATATTTATTTATGTTTGTTCTTTAATGATAAGTGGATAAAACCTCTATAGTGTTTTAAATAAAAATTCTTCCTTATTATATTATTTTTATTCTTTTTTATTCCATTTTAACCCTTAGGCTCATGTTTTCAATCTATTATACCAATAATAAATGTGTTCATGATTTTATAGTTTTATTTTCTTTAATTACCATTGTATGAGTCAACTTTCATCTTCCATCGAGATATTTGAATAAATGGAGTGATAACCCTCATATGGTTTGACATTAGGTGGTATCATTTTTTTAATTTTATTTTTTTGGAACTTATATAAACAATTAATCAATTCTATAATTTTTTATTTGTATTATAAAAATTATATTATTTTTCATTTTTCTTAATTTTAAGGTTATAGATTTTGAGTGTTAATACAATCCTGACCATAGAGAAATGATGAAACATTTCACTATGTTTTTTGGGGATTATAATTAGAATTATATAGGGACTAAATCAGTGAATGATGAGGTTATAATTATCTTATTTAATTAATAAGTCCTGAATTAATGAAACAAAAATCCTCTAAAAAAATATACATCCAATCTATATTGAGAAAAAAATATAAGATTGAATGATCTTAGTTAATTATTTTAATATTAATCTTAATGGTTTTAAAACTCTATCATAAATTCATCTAAAAAAATATTTACTTTAGTTCCAAATACAATAAAAAATATATGTATTTTGTTCACTTTTTATGTATTTATAGAATCGAAAACCCTTGTCGTGCTATTAGTGATTTCTATAACTCATTGGGAAATTTGGGTGAAAAATATTTTTGTAACAATTACAAGAAAAAAACGTAATCTTCTAAACCCATTCCTTTCTCACCCCCATTTCTATTTTCTCACCCTCGATTCTGTTATCATGTCTCATTTCTGTATGCACATGCACTCAAATATCAAAGACCATTTAAACAATATATTTAGAATAGAAAATCCTAGGGTAGGAGAATAAAATGAGTCCTGTGGTCATTTCACATTATATTGATGTTTTCCTAAAGATTTTTAAACTAAAAATAAGTTCACTCCAATATATGGTCTTTCACATAACTCTATATGAAAACAGAATGGGAATAAAATATAAAATCCAAATGAGTAAGCCCTTAAGATATAGATTATCGTAGGTCAAACCAAGAATGAATATATCACACCTAATTAGGCCAATGACACCTCATTCACTAGATATGTTTCCTAGGGAAAAGAAAAATATTTCTTTAAACCATATTTCACAAAAAAACATCCCAACATCTATGAGATGGAGTTAAAGATTAATTATCTTCATGTTAAGGATTGTAATGATATCATTCAAACTTTATGGTCCCTATATTTAATAGAGTTAGTCAATATGAAACTAGTTATTTTTTTATCTAAAATACACTTTTAATAATTATTGACATAATTTGAGGACACCCATCCATTTAGGTGGTCAATTAAATTTTGAGTATTTTTAAATAATAAATCCCCTCCTAGAATTAAACTGAACAAAAAACTATCTTTCAAAACATTGTTTAAAAGGAGGGAGAGTATTTTTTAAAAATTTAGGAAAGGTTTTAGATAACACACACAAGTAACATAACTATAATTTCTTAATTGAATGAAAAATTTCTATCTTTTGTAAAGGGTTAACTCTAGAAAACAAAAAATCCATAAACATGATGTAACATGACCACACAAATTGAATCCATCAACTATGATTTTGAATATATGTAAGGTATTACTAAAAAACCAAATATGGGGAACTTATACCTATTATAAGAATCCTCCTTAATATTTTGAGAAAAAATACTAAGGATAATGAAATAATTAAGGATTAACTTTTATCACCTATAGTAATATTTATGAGATAGAACATTTTATATCTGATGAAGTTCACTAAATTAACCTGGTTTTGAAAATTATTTACAAACATGAACATATAACTCATAATTTCCAAACAATTTATTCAATAAAGGGTATTCTCCTAATAGTACCCTCTATGAAGTTTAATTCTATAAATTTAATAAACTTACAATACTAAAAAAATCAATTCATAGTTTAAGGATGATTCAAGATTCTGTAGGACGGAGAATCAATTACCCAATGTTCCAAATGGTTTTAATCCCTACACTCCACAAAATGTTACAACACAAAACATGTTTTAATACAAAAAATCCAAATTGCAGATCCTTGTTTGTATATATAAAATATCCCAAATGGATTTTAATGATTATGTTTTATTTTTTATCAATTTTTTTTTTCAAAATTATACATATGATAAGTGATATTCGGGAATCATACATGGTAAAATAAGTAAGGTTGGTTCTTGAAGAACATGGCTAGAAAACTTTAATGTGTCTATCTCTTATATGTGAATTTTTTATTATTTTTATCATCTCATTAATGATAGATATAGGGTTTAAAAAACTATCTAATACTGTTGGATAAAATCTTGGTGGAAGATATCTAGTATGAATCATTTTGAAGTTTTAATTATTGTCTAAAAGGGGAACTATCTCTAGAATTTTGAATCTTTGGAGAATTTAAAGTTTCAATAAATATGTTGGAAAAATTTATAGGTTGAATAATTTGAGATTAATTAAAGTAGATGAGACTGAATTGGGGTTATTTTAAAAAAAATTATTATTTTTTTGGATTCCTCTATATACTATGAATAAGTGAATATTATCTAAGGAATGAACTCTATTCACATAATAGGGAACTCTAGAAACTTTGTAAGGAACCATTACAGGGTAAAACTAAATTATTATAGTTAAAAATTGTGTTTAAATTATTAAAATAGATATTAATATGGTATATATAGTCATCATTGGGTATATGAACTCGATGTTGAAGACTCCATTAGGTACATGTTCTTTCTAAGGTACCATCATAGGGAACTATTTTCATAGGGTATAAATGAACTCTATGATGCATTTTAGAATTTAATCTAACCAATGAAAATTGTGAAATTAGTATTTATAAATTTTATTTCATATGAACCCTAAAAATATGTAATATTATAAAGAAATATGGGAGATTTATAGAAGAATAAAATTTAAATAATGTGAATAAATTCAAACTATACTATTTCCTTTTTCTCCATGGATATAATAACACAAATAACTTTGTGGCCAAAGATGATAAATAAATGGGTTCTATGATATTTAAAACACTTACACATCAATTTCAAATTTCCATGAAGATATGTATGAAAAATTCCAAAGAGTATAAGTTTTAAAAAATTCTAGACATTCAAAGAAGGAAACATACCATGTAAAATGGTAGATTTAAACAAGGATATTGATTAAGATTAAATTAAGTTTGAGTAAGGAGAATAAAATTAGGATTTATATTGATCGATTTAAAATATGTAATTTATTCTACTTGAAACCATGATGTGTAAATAATACCAATGTGTAATAAAATAGTCATATATTATTCATGGAATATAATGTGCCTACAAATGAAGAACATTAGAATTTGGGAATTGTGATTTTTTGAACCCGTTATATTAAATTGGTATGAAGAAAATATAGGGATCAAAGTTGGGATCCTTTAAATTGTGAGAAAAAATATATTTCTGTTTATTTTAGGAATATTATATGAAATATATCATTGAAATTTTGAAGAAGTGATAGAAAATACAACACAGTAGATCTAAATATTTTCTGGATTTCTTGACTATGTAGCATGTGATGAACTATTGATCATGAATGATTGAGGAGAAATACCCATTATCATACGGTGTTGAGAAAACCAATATCTTAAAGGTGGAATATTACTAAGTTTTTTCAGTATAGTTGTATTTCCACTTATCAATGAGAATAACCCCATGTACTTCAATGATGAGAGAAATATGAAAGAAGATGGAAAAGAAAAAATTTCATTTATAATAAATTTTAGAAAAAGTTTCCATAATTATCATGGGACTAATAGTTTCTATGGAGATTTGAAAAAAAAATAAAAGATTGGTTATAAAGGACATATAAATTTTAATATAGGTAAGTTACACATGTAAATGAATATATTTGAGGATATTTAAATGGTTGAGGATAAAAACGTCGATGACTACTAAAAAAGAGTTAATGAAATCATCAATAATTTTCAAGGATTTAGTGAGAATATGTATGATTCAAATATTTTGAAAAATATAATGGAAAAAATTATAGATAGGTTTTAAAAAAAAAATTTATCAGAAGATATGGACGACCTTTATTTTGATTAACAAAATAATTCTTCTCATTGAAAATGAAATGATAAATTCTCCAGCATTCAAGATGAAAGAAAAAATTGAAATGGGTTTTGGGGTCATGAGAAATGGTAATGTAAAGGATGAAGAAGATTCTAAATCAAGTGGTTTTTATGGAAATAGATATTATAATTAGTTCAATAGAGTTGTTTAAATTTTATAAAAAATTATATCGGGAAAGTAGAAAGGAACAATAAATTAGGAACCAAGGAGTTATAGTTATAATAAAGTTACAAATTTTACAAATGTTCATCAAAAAGAGATATATATAGAATATGAAGAAGATTAGGAATATATATAACCTCAAAAAGGATAAAATAATGAATAATTATTCAGTTAGTAAGAGAATTATTATTTTTATAATAAGAAACAAGAAAACCCATCTTTAAGTATTTAGTTAGAAGATGATAATAATTTTATATTTGATGTTGAAATTGGATTTGAATCCTTAAGTAGCGTTGATGATAAATGAGGAATAATAGAAATTTTATATAGACTGAATTATGATTTAGAGTATTATATTGATCAAAACATAAAGTTCAATATGGACATGAATATTGAAAAATAATAGAATAAGGTGGTTGAATAATAGTTGGAGTATAATAAGAAATAAGTTTCATAGATTTAATTGATAAAAAATATAAGTAGAAAGTGGTTGAGGCTGATAAGATATTGATAAATATTGTGGAGAATTTGGTTTTAAAAAAACAAGATACATCCAAGACACAATTAATATGTATTGGGGATTTAAATGAATTTTATAAGATCATAAAATGGATTACCACGTCAATTGAGATTATGGGTTAATCTTATCAAACTAGTGAGAGAAGGGATCCACAATTATTGGTCAATTTTGTTCTATATTATTCTAAAATTAAATCTATTAATTTTAGTCGTGTATGTTGAAGAATCATATATGAACCAATTTGGATCCAAAAGATAAGTTATATGTACTATTACACATTAATAGAAGAGTGAAATATTACAATAATATCACTTCACCCAGGTGAAGTTGGGACCATTTTATAGTTGCAGAACCACAATGAAATTTGGGAAATATTTATCACCAATATGGCAGAACAATGTTTCAACTATTTCACTAGTTATTTGGGAATTTATTTAAATAAATTCCAATATTTTTAGTATAACATTTAATTTACAGGGAAGATTCATATAAAAGGGTGGTAAATGGTGAGTATAAGAGAACACACTAAAAAATAAAACAAGATATGGAAAGGAATACATCAATTCATCTAACCCAAAACTTATTTTCATTAATAGTGGAATTATATGGTATATGTGAATAATGAGGTCATTTAAGTGAAGAATACATGACTAGTATAATATATTGTGTTCCCTTCGGGTGAAATGATTGAAAATTTAGAATGAAATGGAAGGAAAGCCATGATGTGTTCATTATTATAGGAAATCATGTGGAAGTCTTAAGTAGGATGAGCATGTCAAGATAGAATTCTTAATATTTTGGTCCGATTATTTATCGATATCTAAAGAAATAGATAGTGTAAAAATCAATTCTAATACCTAGGAAATGTAAGAGATTTCATATGATGAGGTTCAAGTTAATGATATTTTATCTAAAAATAAGGACATAAAAATCAACAAAATCTATGTGGAGGATGTGAGATGGATGTACAGGGTATAAAAATTGTATGACTATCCTCCATCCCATGAAATATTAATGAAAAAAATAATGCAATTATTTGGAAATCATTTTTATTTCATGGCTTGGTTAAATAAGATTACATTAAAAAAGGGAAAATTTAGGGGAAGGTAATGAGGGTATATCATATAAAGAGTGATTATAAGAAAATAATTATGCTGAATTATTCCCATATTGATATTTGAAAATTTTTAGATCTTCGTTGATAGGAAACTCTCATCCTTGTTATTTATACTAATAAACTAAGGGAACCATCCTTATTCAATTAATACGTATTTTTTTAATAATATTTATGGAATTTAAGAAGGAAGATAAGTTTTTTTATAATATAAAAAAATAAGGTTCCCATCATGGAGTTTTCTAACTACCTTGATAAAGAAAAATGGAATACATTCATTGATGGGTAGAAAATGTGAATAAATTGAGTAAAATTATCATCATTAAGTAAATATTGATTTTCTGGATAACTTAATAAAACTAAATAATGAGGTATTACAATCATAATTTCTTACCTTATTTTCTATTCTATCTATAATGTTTATAAAGGGTAGAGTTTGTTGTTAAAAGGATTAGAGAAATAGGCAACTATTCATCATATATGTATGATTTTTGATTAGATGGATTGAATATGATTACATGTAAAAATATTTTATTAAAAATAGTTTATAAACCCCTAATGTGGGATGTATTGAGTTGGTATCACTTTTTTGAAAATGTATTGATAGAATCGTTCACTTTGGTTATTTATTTATTTTTTTCTACAGAAATTCTACCATGTAGACATAGATTGAGTAGATAAAGTATCATTGCTAAGGATTTATGTAAATATATATTTTATCAACAACTAAATAAAAATATTATTATTATTAACTGAAAGAGAATAATAATTATTTTGAGTGTTATTGTAAAAGTTTGAAAATGAGATTTGGAAAACCTAACTTTTGATTTTTTTTCAATTATTATTAGTAAGAGGGAGAAACATTGACTCTGGAAGAAGTTAGGTATTAATAAAAATTTAAAAGAGGTAGATTAATGTTCCCAAATATATCTTTGATGATGGAGTTATATTTTTTTAAACAAATTAGTGTAGAGGTAAATATATGATAAGTGAGATTCCACCATGATAAATGGAAAGGAAAGTAAGGATGATTCTTGAAGAACTATCCTAAAAAAATTAATATAAAATCCCTTTATTTGTGATGATTTATTATGTAGATAGTTTGGATTATAATATATTATAATTTTAAAAAAATTTGGAATATAAATTGAATTATTATTTGGGGAAAGTGGGTAATGTAAATATTTTTATATATTAATTATTAAAAATAAGGAGAACTAGCTAGAGATGTGAGAATTTGTAGGGATTCAAAAAAATTTCTAAATATGGATTATAATTTTCTTGGATGAAGAGTTTGATATGAGTTAAAGTGGTTGAGAAGTACTCAAGATGATTTGAAATGGTTTTGGGTATGTTTTGATAATTTTTGAGATACTTTGTTGAAGTTAAAAATGGATAACTAATAAATCTTATTTACTTCATATGATACACGAGAAACATTATAAAGTACATTTACAGGGGACAATAAACATTTCTATGGACAACACTATAACAAAACTGATAATCTCTAACTTTGTAAAGTTTGAGGAAGAAGCAAATCGTTCTTGAACTATATGTTAATGATTTTTTAGGACATAATATCTTTTTTGAGTTATATTAGAGGTTACAAATGAACAATATGAAATTTTTTAAAATTCATTATATTCAATAAAAATACTAAAATTGGACTTCATGGAGTACACCTATATGGAACCCAACAAAGACAGAATATCATAACAGAAATTTGAGGATTTATAGGAATAATATGAAAAGAATAGGAATAAATTCCAATGATGTTGTAGTCCTATTCTCCATGTAAATAATATCAAAAATTAATTTTGGATCTAAGTTGATATATGAATGTGTTTAGTACCATATAGAACACTATCATTCCACATTCATGGGTCCATGCACATATGGATGTGAAATGAAAAATAGTATAAGGAAATTAATAATTTAAAAATTAAAAGAAGGATACATCCCTAGTCTAAAGGGATATTTAAATAATGATGTTGGTGATGATTTAAAAAAGATTTAATGAATAAAATAAATTTTGTTTTTTGTTGAAATTTTTTAATGTTGATATGTATTCTATTAAAAATCATGGAATTTCTATAATTCCATTATGGAAATATATATTAATTGTATTATTCTATGAATATAAACATGTTGAAAACTGAAGAGTATTTTAAAGAGAGAATTGATATACTATGAACTTGATACACTATAGTTTCTAGGATTTAGGGAGTCTAAATCGAAGAGACATTCAAGGTGGAGAAGTACCATGTTCCTTAGTATTCCATGATACTATGAATATTTAAATTACTAAAGACCTAAAGAAGAGAGACCAAGACCAATAGACTATTTTTTACTAGATTATGATTTTTTTAATGATGTATCTTTAATTAAACTATTAATTTGGAATTTTAATATGGAAAATACATTATCATATTTGGTTGAGGTAAACAAGAGACCAAAATATTCTTATAAGTTTTTAATAGATTTTAGTTTGTAGTAAAATGTTGTTTTCTTCTAAAAGGACTCTATAAATGAGATCATAGTGGGGATATTTATTTATGGAATTGTGAATATAGTTTGTGTAACCACTTATGTTTATAGTGGGGAATCCATGATTTGTGGGACTAAACAATCATGTAAATGAGTATCCTTGTCCAATCTGTCCCACTAAAATTACTTAATTAACTATAAAATACAGTGAAAAATTAATTATGAGTTTACATCCCTAAAACGTTGTTTGAAAAAAAAATCATTTATTGAAACCAATATAAAAAATAGGTTGTTCCCTTCCCAAAATAATGTCTAGAATTAATATATACACAATACCATCTCAATCAAATTAATATGATGAATATCTTCAGAATTGGAAAAGTAATTGAAAAACCTAAACCTAACACTCTAAAACAATTTTTAGATTCTAACTCAAATGAAAAAGTTGAAGAATGACATAAAAAATCTTAAAATTATTTAGAGAATATAAAAGAACCACTACCTTCCAAAATAATCTATAAAGTAGATCCATTCTCTTTAAGAATGTGAGGAAAAAAACTGACCTAATATGACTAAAAATTTGATGTAAATATTATCTATTGTCAAACACAATATCCACCTTTTTTATAGAATCCAAACCATAAATTAATTTTTAATGTACCTTGAGGACCTATTTACTTTCAAAAGGAAATTATATCACTAAAAAGTCTTTTTTAATTTTAATATGAGCATAATGATCTAGGTAACCATTCCTAATAATTAAAAAGACCCCAATTGTCCTATACAAACATGGAACTATGAAAGAAAAAGGTTACCTATGAGTAATTTAGTCTATGATATAGTTTTAACCTCATTATATATATTTTATATTATATATTTGGTCATGAGGAACTCTGTCTTAAATCTTTCACTCTCTAACTTATCGATCATTTTGTTTGGGTTCCTAAGTGTATTTCAAAGGTTATTTTAGAAAAATTTATATATTTTAAATAATTTTATGTTTTAATTATTTTAAAAAATATTCTATACACAATTCTTACAGAATAATTTACTATCAAAATTGGACATTCCTTTCTCACAACAATTAATTTAATAATTTGAGTTAGGAATAGTAATATAAAAATGAACTCCAAGAAAATGAGTCTGAATATAAACACATATATATGTAGATATCTAATTTTTATTATTATTAAGAGGTGTTTCATGAGGATAATTAGATAAGGGATTCTGAAAGTTTTTTCCAAGACTGGCATAATAAGACTAGAGGGTGATTAATTGAGTTGTTTTCAATTTCTATCCTCATAGAGAAATATGCCTCTCTTGAGTAAGAAGAAATTATATAGGTATATTTAATAAAACTTATATTATAAATAAAATCAACAAAAGAAACAGAAACTAGGAGATTTATAGTGGTTCAGAAAATAAAATCCCCATAGCATACTTCACCACCACTCTTCCCTACGAGTGTCATGATTTTTACCAAACTAGTACTTTTACTATGTAATTAAATTCCATTATCGTGTGAATAAATGGATAATTTAAAGAATTTAACAATTTGTATAATCACATGAGATTTCAACTTAGATCTAGAAAGGATTTAAAAACAACAACCTTTAAGGTTTATTTTATATAGAAGCTTTATAATGAAAGATAAAACTTGAAAGATTTTATGGACTTTAGCTCGTAGCTACCAGAAAAAAAGAAAAGAAAAGAAATATCTCTAAGGGAGATAATTTGATGAGTAAGAATCCCAATGAGAATATTCTACTTAAAGAATTTTTTTGATAATCATTTCTGATTAAACATGACATATTAATAATTATTTTCGTAAAAAATAGAGTTTTATTATCAACACTTTTAAAAGATAATTCACTATAAATGTTTTGTTAAATTCAATTTTCTTGAATATTTTTTCTTATCACATACCACATCTACTACTAATTCTGTGAAAAAAATGCACTGAATCTTATTTAAACACATATCACATGACCCATATAAAATAGGTATAAGTGAAATGTATTTTTCTTTGAAATATATCATTAATAATAGAGGAAAATAAAATTTTTTATCCTTTTTCATCTATCTCAGTACTAGACTCTTATAGAATTAAATTTTTATTAAATAGTAAATAAAGAATTTAATATTTATACTACAAAAATAAAATCTTCACTTGAGTGCTTCTATGAAAATAAATTCCGACTAGTAGCATATCATAGTCAATTTGAATAATTTAAACTACATAAAAAAAATTATGAACTGAAACCAGAAAGTTGATTTGAAATTTTGAATCTACATAGCTGATTTGATTCACATACAAAAATTGAATCACATAGAAATTTTATTCAGATATCCAAATCCGATGTAGTCGTTTGAAATGAAGTATCCAATTTCCAAATGCAGGATATTAAAATAACCAATTGCTCCACATAAGGAATTTACATATCTGATTACTCATATAGGTGTTTTATCATTTATCAAATTAATCACATAGGCATTTTATCATGTATCTAATTACTCCACATAACAGTTTTATGCAGCTGAATGATCATATATGTGATTTCTCAAATAGGATATCTTCTTGATGTAGTAAATTTCCACATAGGTGATTTTCTTTATTTTGTAAATTAAAATATTGAGCTCCTTAAAATAAGTGATTGGTCGACATAGAAAGTTTCACCACATATCCAAGAGAATCATATAGCTGAATTCATGGACATAGGTAATTTTCAGGCAAAAAAATTAAGATTCATTAAGAAATTTAAGGGATGAAATCCTAAGAGTGAAATAAAACCTCATAAACTCACTTTTTAAAAAATAACATTAGAAACGTATGATGTTTATTTGAGACCATCAAAACCTAATTTACATGGGATATGATTGATCAACATGAGTATTCCAACAGTTTCCCAAATTTTGATGAAAAAAATCTAAAAAACTTATATAACTCATTATATATTTGAGTAGGTATTAAATATGAAATTTGGAAGACAATTAATAAAAATTAAATAATACCATGAAAAAATTTAGTACCCTACCCCTTAGTTAGTTACTTTATACCTTTATGAAATAAAGAAACTTCTCCCTTTTTTAAAAGTCTTATCCACCTTTTTATAATAGGTTTTGAATAAAACAATTATCACCCTTTTTCATTAAAAAGGAAGGGTAGAGAGATTGAACATATCGTAATGTAGAACTTAGATGTAAGAACTATTTATGTGTAGTAAAAAATCGGATTTTTTAATTTTTTCATGTTTGGATTTATGTAAATAAAGAAAATAGATAAATAACATCAAATCAAAACAATCATAAAGAAACACATGGAAAACATGGAAATAATGAAGAATTAAATTAATTAATTAGAAGTTATAAAAATATATCCACCCTACACAACTACAATATATAATTCCGGGAACCTATTTCAACTTTTTTGGAGGTAATTTTGAGATTGGATCAGGTTTTATGGTTGAAGTAGGTTAGGAGGATGATGGTGTTGGAACTGGCAGCACTGATGGAACTAAATAAAAATAAAAAAATTCTATGATTTGTATTGTTTTCTATGTTGTACCAGTATGGTCAATATTAATATGTTTTCTTCTCCACTTCTAAGACAAGTCATCATCACACATGTTGATCCTTGGAACACTGCCATATGTATAATATTCATGAATAAATAGAAATGATTTCTTATGCATTTGAGAAACTAATGCGATGATAGTCCTAATAAAATTCTAAATATGATATAATTTACCTAATGGAAAACATATAGATTCCCTAATAGAAGGATTTAAAATAAGATGGGAAATGTCAAAAGATGATATCATAGAGGGAATATCCACAAGATCCTTTTTAATGTCAGGATTCATAGACATACACACATCTATTATCCTACAAGATATGCGATACACCTTCTTATATATTCTATTTACATTCAATAACAAATTATAAACAAATTATTTAAGATCCTTGAGTGAAGAAATAAAAATTGGATTCGTAATAATAGGATGTGGTTCAATTGGTCTGAAAATGACAGGACATTTGTATACAACAAACTCCTTACCTATAATTGAAACTGATTTTTCTAATAATTCTTTTTATGATTATTCTGAAGTTGAATTTTAATATGATATTAACACTTTAACTTGAGACACAATATTTTAATCAAGAATAATTAAATTTTTGAAAATAATATGATTGTTTGTATCAATATTTCAAAGGACACATTAAATCTTATCTCTTTCTTATTCTTTCACATCAAAATTTTATTAAATAAAATTCCCAATTGATTTTTCAAGATGAAAATCATGGTCATTATTGAATCTATTTAAGATAACAGTAAGTTTCATAATAGATTCTAGGGTGACATGAAAATTAATAGAGAGATTATATGATATTACATCCAATAAAAATATAAAATGAAATTATTCTTAAAGACACTACATCTGAGAGGAAACCAAAAATAACTTTTATATTGTCTGATCAAATCCATTATGAAAATCTACCAGAGTTAGAGTTTTTTAGGTAATTAAAGTAGATTCGCGTAAATTCTATATAAACTCTTAAAGGCTTAACATGAAACCTTTATTTGTATAAAAAATATATTCCACTTATGATAAAAAAGATTTAATATCATCTTTCACATCTTGAGATATACCTGAATTCATGGATCATGTATCCTGAGACCCATCCTTTTGAGATAAAACTGAAGAATAAAGCTCACCCAACTCACCCTTTTTGTGTAATAAATATTTGAAATAATTTTTGAAGGATTTTATTTCATCATTTTTCTTATAATTAACACTTTATCTAGATTAAGGAACATGTGGATCTATCCGGAGACCACATTAGCAAACACTTCCTTTTCTAAGATTTCTAAAAGTTTGCAAACTGAAGGAGTTACTTTATTTTCATTTGATGGAAAAAATTGTACTAATTATGTATTATAACTCTTTTATAATTCCATAATCATATTAAAATCAGTTCTTTTATCTATAGGAAACCTAGGAATAATATGATAATTTTTTTCACACACTTCCATTGACACTGAAATTCTATGAACTTCATAGTTCACATGATATGTTTAAGCTTTCCTATCGTCAGAAAAACAACAGGTTTTCATAGAATATGTCTATTCATGATAATTTTTATTATATGATTTAATAAATTCACTAAAAAATTGATTATTAGTAGTCACTTCCTCCTGAATCTGAACAAGTACACCTAATAAAAGACAGATAACCAAAACTGATTACTTTTTTCTTACTAATATTGTCTCCTCTACACCCCTTGAAAAAACCTTCTCAATAGGTATTGCATCACATGGTAGTGAGGTCGATCATGAATCTCTCTAAACTATACTTACCTAACCAATTTTCTTCAAAGATTTCAAAGAAAAATCCAAGAAAAATCCAATCACCTTAAAGATAACTGATGATATGGTATTAATTTTATTACACTTCATCACATCACCTTCATTTAAATCAACTTTTTTTTCCTTCAAAACTAAAGAAATTAATCTACCATAAGTATATTAGTTTAAATTTCATTTTAATTCAAAATAATGATGTCGGAAAATCATTATGTACCTTGAAATACTCTAATTTACATTAATAATTTTGACACACATCAAATACATATATTGACAAATAAACATTCTCCATTTCTCATTATATTTGTGCTATTACAATCTACACAAACATACATAGGACTTTCCATTCTGTGGGAATCTCTTTCAATAGTTTATTCTTTAAAACGATGGATCAAAAAAAACATGAACACATCATTTGGATCTATTATGATTATCTAAACAAGAATTTTATTAAATGAAACCCCCTCATGGGAACCGCCGAATATTTTAGTCATCTCAACAAAAAAAAGTACCATAAACATTCCTTTAAAATTTGATGAGATAAAAATCATCTGTTTGAATAAACTAAAACTAAAAAATCATAAAAAAATAAAAAACCTCTTCCTCAAAAATAAGACCCATCTTATTTTCATCAAACAAAAAATCCCAAACATAAAACTCAAGCGCTTTCTTTAACAACATATACATTGTCTTCGACTATGAAATATCTATGGATTTTACCATAAGAACTATTATTCCACTTAATTTTAATTTTTTATAACAAACTAATCTTTCATAATCAACAAGCATTGAATTTTACATTTCCAATAGGTTAGTTGAATGTCAAATAGGGATCGAGAGTATAGAGATGATGGCCCAGCTTTAATCAGAGGTTACACATGTGAATGGAAAAAGGGTTGAGAGATGATTTTGAAATCGATCATGTACTTGATTTCAAATGTTCTTAAATACATGATATTTTTTTAGGTTCACTTTAAACTAATAAATAACAATATTAAATAAGGAAAATACAATAGGTAAATTTAAAATTTTCTAATTTTAAATGAGCAATAAAAATTAATATAGAAAATTATAATACATAATTAAACTCAATAAAATAACGGAACATCAAATAATGAATTTCAAAAACAAGAAAGAAAATAAATAATATAAATTAAATTTAATCTCA
Source organism: Viscum album (assembly GCA_963277665.1). Taxonomy (NCBI): domain Eukaryota; kingdom Viridiplantae; phylum Streptophyta; class Magnoliopsida; order Santalales; family Viscaceae; genus Viscum; species Viscum album. The sequence continues at coordinate 2,103,934,091 of OY728161.1, read as the reverse complement.
ATAAACAATATAAAATATATATATTAATAAAATAAACAAAAAATTGTTTAAAAAAACCAATCCTATTTATTAAAAAAACACTCACACAGAAGGGGCTTAGTAATAATATCTTCTAACTAATTCATAATAGAGATATTTTATTGAGATATATCACCATTTTGAGTGTGATATCTTATAAAATGATTCCTTAAGTCTATATTCTATGTTCATGAATGATTTACTAGAATCATAGAAATGTTGACAGCAATAGTGTTATCACATCTAATTGATAATTGATTATAATTGAATCCATTTTCCCTAGAGGTGCACTTCATCCAAAACACTTGTCTACAATAATTACCAGAAAAAATATATTATAAATTTGTAGTATCTAATATAACATGGTGTTTCTTCATTCTAGACAAAGATACCAGATATTTACCTAAAAATGGAATGTTCTTGGTGTAAAATTCCAATCTAGTCTAAAACCACCAATATCAGCATTAGCCTATGATATTAAATTAGAATGAAATTTATTTGGAAAGATAAATTGTTCATTTTTAATATGTTGACATTTTTGGTAGCCTTTAAATGTGATTCTTTAGGAATTTCTTGAATTCATGCAAAAATACATACTATAAAAATATCTAGTCTATTAGATATCAAATAGAATAAAATATCACCTATTCCAATGTAAATCTTGTTGTCAATTGGTTTCTTAGCTACACACAAGTCAAGTTTTTCATTCGAAATCATAGGTGGATTTTTTAGTTTTCCACTTTCAAGTCCCAATATTTTCAACAAGTATAGAATGAATTTTATTTGATTTAGCACATTACCAATGTCTTTTTGATAAATTCTAAAACCTATAAAATAATTTTACTCACCCATCATGATCACTATTAATTCTTTTTTTATTATCATTGAAAATGCATTACATAAATTTTTATTTGTAGAACCAAAAATTACATCATCAAAATATATTTTCACTAACATGGAATCTGAATATATTTTTTTCTTAAATAAATTTGGATCTTACTTAACTATTGAAAAAACATTTGATAAAAAATAACTTAAACACGCATTCAATTATCTAGGTGTTTGTTTAATACCATTAAGTTCTTTGGTATGTTTAAAAATTGAATTTGGAAGATGAGGATTTCAAAATGTAGAGGTTGTTGAAAATAAACATCATTCATTTGAAAACCATTTATAAAATATGAATTTAAATCCATATGATATAATTTAAAATTCATATGTTATGTATAATATAAAATAATCTTAATTTATTATAGTCTAGGTATTGGTTAAAAGGTCTCCTCATAGTCTATACATTCTTCCTAATCACAAACTTTAGGTACTAGTATAGCTTTATTCTTGGTAATTACAATAAGTTCATATTGCTTATTTAAAAAACCCATTTTTCCTCTAACAAGATATTCATAGGGTCTATCATCTAATTACCATACCTTGTTACTCTTAAACTGGTTTAATTCCACTCTCGTAACTAAGACTGAACTTTCACATACTAAGCCTTCTTCTATAGTCTTTTGTTATAGATGAGATAAAAAGGAAGAAAACTATAATAATTTTTTAGTACTCCTTATCAGTATAATTACTTCATATAATCATCAAATAAAAATTTATATGGAGTAGTTATTTTGGGTTCTAGGCTGTCTAAGAATTACAATTTTAGGTTCACAATAATCCAACCTTCCCTGATTTGGTTCTATAAAATCAATCACCAACTCTTTATCCTTTTTATTATTGAAAGGAATTAATATATAATGTTTACAAAAGAATCACTTAGTTGATCAATTTTAGTAACTTTTGATCGAAAGGAACACTTTCATCAAATTTCACATAAGTTGATTCTTCAACAATATTTGATCGTTTGTGGAAAACTCATTATCTTTTGACAGAGTAGAATATCCTAGAAATATTCCAACATCAAATTTTGGATCAAAACTACCAAGATTATTCTTAGTGTTTATAATATAAAACTTACACTCAAAAAAGAAAAAGTATCCAATATTAAACCATTATTTTATTCCATATATCACAGGGTGTTTTATTTAAAATAGGTATAATTAGAACTATGTTTATTACATAACATGTTATATCCAAAGATTCAATCCAAAAATGTGTAGGTGGGTTATATTCACATAACATAGTCCTATAAGTATCTTGAGAATTATTATTACTCCTTTCAATAACACTATTATTTTGATGTTTCATAGGGGATGAAAATTTATTCTTGATACCAGGTTTTTAACAATAGGCATTAAACTCATGGTTTTGAAATTGTATTACATGGTTGCTTCTTAAAGAAATATTTTTGTCACCATTCTCTTTTGAACCAAATTTTAGAAATATATAAAAGTATAACAAGCATCAATTGTAACTCTTAAAAATAAAACCCATGTGAATCTATAATAATCCTCAAATAAAAAAAATTGATTTTTGTATATGACTTGAAGCTATAGATAGCACAAAGAAATCTATATGAATGGGCTCTATGGGTATTTAAGTATAAATATATTTAATTGGTTTAAATTATTACTTGTGTTCCTTGGTCTGTTGGAATACATCAAATATATTTTTTTCCATCAATTTAACTTGAGGTAAATCTGAAAATACATTTCTTATGTAAATGTTTCTCAACAAATACACATTACAATGTATGAGTATTCTATCCTATGTCTCCGATTCACTTATTTCATCATTTAAGTAGATGGACTTTGGTCTAAACAAATAATTAATATCTAGAGTATATATATTCTATATTCATATTTCCTTAAATTTAAGAATTTTATTTCTAAAAATAAAGAATGAATTAAATGAAATATAAAAATAATAACCTTTGTCACAAAGTTAAGAGATACTTATCTAGTTGTACATTTAAACCATCCAAATAGAGAACTTTATTGATAAGGAAAAATATTGGATTTTGAATAAATCCAAATCCCATCATCTTTACATTATCATATTCCCCAAAAGTAACATATCATGCATATATCTTGGATAATGAGTAAATATTATAGAAATTTCCATTCATATACCTTGATAATCCACTTTTCATATACCATATTTCATTGGTGATCTTGGACCATTTCATCTAAATATAAAAATTAAACAGTAAATTATTTTTGTACCCATATTTTATTAGGTTTGATAAGGTTAGGAAGAAGGGATTTGAGAACCCAAATCTCTTTGGGCTATACAAAATCTTCATCACCGAATTTTGTTTTTTTTTTGAAAAAAGATTTTTTAATTCTAGAAAAAATGTGTGTTTTTAGAAATAATATAAATATCAAAGTTTCTTAGCTCACCACAATAAAGAATAAATTTTTGAATGATTTTTATTTTTGGTACTAGGTATAAAATAGTTCTTGTAAAAAATTGGGTTTTCACCTTGACCTGTTTTTAAAAATGTTTTTTATGAGTATTATTGTTACCAAGAATTTTATGTTAATATTTCTCACCTTTTTTAATTTAACTAGAAGCATATTTAAATTCATGAAATTATTTTTGTAAATTTTAAATTTTATTTCCTTTTACAATACATATTTTAATAAAATTTTATATCTTGGTTTTTTGAATTAATATTTATTTAGTTATGTCCTAAATTTATTATTGAAAGTCACTATTAGATATTTTAAGAGATTTTTTTAATTTTATGGCTTCTTAATCAACTTATAACATGGAAAATATTCATCTAGTTCCTAAAATGTGAAATTTTAACTTTCTAGTTTATCTTCATGATCATAAGAATAGTGTGAATATAAATCTTTAGTTTTTTCGATAAATCACATGTTGGATTACTAATAGGAATGATTAGTTTTTGATTCTGAATATGAAACATCATAGGAAACATCAAAATAACTATGTGTTTCCTTCATTGATTTATTTTATTTCTTGTTGGAACCAACTTTCAATAAGTATTTTTTTATACTTTTTATCATATCAAAGCTATGGAAAAACAAGCTTGATATGTCGAAGTTTCTTGAAACCATAACCTATTAGTTCATTAGAATTTCAATGTGAATTATTATATTTATTGAACGGTTTCATAAAACTTATCCAATATTTATATAACTTCTTGAATTTTCAAGAGGGGTGAGAAAGATAACTATTTTAATAAAAACCACTTAAAACAATTTCTATCATACAACTCAGCTATTTGAATTTATTTGATATTCTTATCATATATTAAAGATGAAACTTTTAAATAATAATTTTTCTTCTAAATAAATTCATTTTATAAAGCTTCATATTCCATCTGTAACTCATACATTATTAGAGTACCAATAGATCATTTATTTTAAATATTTTAACATCTACTGATTATCTGATAGTAGTTGAAACACCACACCACCATAGTGGTAATATTATAAGAACATTCAGATCTTGATCTAGTTCTATAATGGGTGTCTTTAATTAATAAAAATTATTTAAAATTTATATATGTCTTCCATACAACTGTGTGACAATTTCACTCTTAAAAATTCTAAAAGTGTTAATCTTTTGTTTGAAAGTATTATATATGATACCCCATATGTTATCTATTCCTTCATAAGAAAATAAAATTATAGTCCACAATTCATATATTTTTTGAAATTTAGAAAGTCTATTGAAATAATAGAGAGATAATCAAAAGATTATATCATTCATAGATTATGAATTTAAATCATTAGTTGCTTCAGTTTCCCCACACGAATTTCTTGGTTCATCCTCTAGAATTTTGAATGACTTAAAAGATTTGAGATAAACCTCTAGGAAACAGTTATTTCTATATAAAATAATTCATTCCTACAAATATATTTAATTCTAACCATTTCAATATCGTTATCTAACCATATAAATTACTTCTTTGTTGTTAGTCATATCATCCATAGATGATGAGATCCATAGATTTCAATGTTTTACTATTTAGAACTGAAAAATCACCATCCTTTGATACCAAATGTTGTCAGAGATTGACTGTAATATAAATAAGGGGGGGGGGGGAAGGTTAATTGAGTTATTTAAAAAAAATCCACAAAGTAAAGTCTTACTCTCTAGATTAAGATTAACTTTTGTACAATTATTTAATAAAACATGTTTCCGAAATAAGACCATAAAAAGATATAGGCATATAGATATTTATAGGAGTTTGGGGAATAGAAGTACACTATTAAACTCCACCACCACTCTTCTCAATGAGTGTGATTATTTTTACCATTTAATTCCTTTATCAAGGGACTTCTAGTCCATTATCTATGGGCTAGAAAAATGAGTGAATGATATGGAATGTTGGTATAATAATGAGTGATTTTAACTAGGATCTTGAAAGGATTTATAAACAACATGATTCAATGTTTCTATTACCGGGAACCTTTATAATAGAAGATAAAAATTGATATAGTTTTTAACTAATGAAGCCAGACATATTCTTCTTTATTATTATAGAAAATAGTGTGTTGTTGTCGAATATTTGAGAAAATAATTCTATGTAACTATTTTTGTTAACTTAAATAATCATGTATATGTTTTTTCTCAAACATCACCTTGGTTACAACTTATTTGGAAAAAATTTGCTTCCTCTAAATGAAACACACTTCACATGATCCATTGAAAATAGGGACTAATGACACAAATTTTCCTTTGAAATTCCTCAAAAATAGTGGACACAAATTAAATATTTTATCCATTTTCTTCAGCCTCAGTTCAGTAATCATGTAATATTTTATTTTTTTTATTGTCGAAATAAATCATTTAATATTTGTACTACATCATGAAAACATCACTTGAGTTCTTTATTATAAATAAATACTAACTACCAGCATGACGTAGTCAATTTGATGAATTGAGACCACGTAGCATAATTGATGGATTGAAAAAACATAGATGATTTTAATTTCTGAATCCATGTAGACATTTTTCTTAATATATACAAATATAATCACATATTCATTTTACTCACATTTATTAATCTGAAGTAGCTGATTGAGATGGTGTAGCTGATTTCAGAATTTTGGAGATTCATGCAACCGATTTCTTCACGTATCCTATTTATGTATCCAATTTCTCACATTCTAATTTTCTCAAGTATCTGACCACTCAAGTTAGGGGTGTCTCATGTTTTATCACCCCAATAAGGATTCCACTTAAGATGGTTCTCTGGGTTGGTTGACCATTGGGCCTTATGCATGCCTACCTTTACACCAAAGGCTACAGTCTAGAAGCATGGGTCGTAGAGGTGATAGTAGGAATACTAAACCCTTTAGTGGTAATAATAATAATCTTCCAAAAAAATATAGTTGAAGATAAAAGACCATAAAATGAGGAATAAAAAATAATGAATAGATAATGAATAAACATACCACATCAGTAATAAACAATGGGCTCAAAGTGTACCATTTTTAGAATAAAACATGCCATATGAGGTTATAAAAAATAGTCATATAGGGTCTCTTGTGGCTGGAGATAATAGTACATATAAAAAAATCATTATGAAATAGAAAAATCATCTACAATAGACGTAGAGGAACCACCATGCTCTAAACACTATCCGTCCCACACTAAGTAATATAACATGATCACTATGGTCCATCTCGTAAGCCTAATCCCTTACATGATCTTAGAGACAAAAATTCTACACACATCCTTAGGTTCCTATGTAGGGTGTGATAATAAATATTAATAGGGCACTACTAATGTAAAATTGTATGATATACATGAATATTAAAGGTTAATATATTTAAATGAAAAGGAACCACATTAATATTCAATAAATAACTCATCTCCCATGTGCTCAGCAGCCACAAGGAAGCGATCTCCTGCTTCATCCTTCACCAGTAATCACTGAACACATGACTCCAATTATATATATAGAATATAAAACATGTATATATATATATAAATTTAGCGGAGAGGATCCATGGATTACTACCCAAGGAATCCCTTTATGAAAGAAACTAGGTGAACCCTAAGGTTCAACCTATAATATAACCTAACACCTCTTGTCATCAATCAGGTAACCCAACATCCAGATGAAATTAATAAACAAGTCCTCCGTGCCTTGAATCATAGCTCAAAAGATCACTAATGGATCAAATCTTGACGCCCCAATGCATAATGATATCTTTCTTCTAGATAATAATTATTGTCAGATCAATGACCAATGTCTTGAGATACAGAAAATTTCATTTTTCCAAGACTCGACCCGATGACCTCAAGTATCACAGCGAGCCAAATCCCCCAGTCAATGGTTTCATAGATATCAAGTGATGTTCTACCTCCATAAAAATATATTCAATGGTGATCAACCTCAAAAAAATTTTGTGGTCAACACAATGACCTAAGAAACATAGTCTATAGGGCCCTCCACCAACAATGATTGGGGAAAACCAACTCGATCTAATTCCTATTTATCCTAACATGACTAAAATAATGCATTGACAAAAAAACTATTTTTAGAAATCACAAAACATATTAAACCACATAATATGGAACCTCATGACCCTAATACAATGTTTCTAATGTCATTATCTTCATCACTATCTAAAATCATGAGAGTAATTCCCTCAACCAGAAAACCTCATCATTTAATTTGATTACCATGTCTCCTTAATCGGGTGACCAACATCTCCCAATGTTTCTTGGACCAAGCCCAACCTAACGAACCACATTTCCTAAATCTTAGTGTTCAACATCAACTCAATCATCATTCCAATCCCATCATGTTCACACAAAACCAAGAAAACAATATATATAATTAAATTAAATTTTAAATAGACACCTGACTTAAAAATTCCCGGTTGGTTCACGACCCTTTCCTAGATTAACTATTTGTAGAGAAACAACATCATAACCAAAGGAATTCAATATCACTATATTAATAATTTAAATACAAGTAGTAAATTTATTAGGGTTTTTCTCGATCAACACATAAGGAATATATAGAATGCACCCCCAAAACACTCAAAAAATCAAGGAGAAAAGATGCAAACCACCTAACTCATACTAGTAATCACTCACTCATATGATATCTTCCCTTAACTTATGTTGAATTAGAAAAAATAATTTTAGATGAATTCTATGAAAATAGGGAAAACAATGTCACCTAGTTTTATAGTTTGTATGATGAGATACTTGATGAAATGAAGGTACTATATTAAAGGTATTACCCAGATGAATTCGTAGCTACCAATAGATCAAAAATTTAAGTTAAATCAATCAAAATGTATCAAAACCTAGGAATGATAAATATTTAAGAGATATCCTATACACATAGTTGAAGGAAGAATAATGGAATAAGAAAAACATATATAGAAGGTGGAGAAATTTCATAATTTCACAGAAATAAAGTTCCCACACAGTTTGGCTGCAAATGTTTTCTAATTGTGCATGAATAGTGTGATGCTCTATTACTAAGAACTAAACACACATTATCTCAACGCACAGTTTTCTCAAACATGCATAAAAATTATCAACCCTCTCTTTAAAAAATAGAGGATTTAATCAGAAGCTTGTTCTACCCATCATACATGGTTTTTAAAACTATTTTTAGGGCTATGGGAGGGTCACAAAATTTCTCTAGGGAGGCCATATGGTCTTTAAAAACAATTCAACTCAGTCTGTACTTTCCTAAAAATGAGATTTTGGGACCATCCACAATCGCAAGACTCCTAAAACCCGGTGGCACTTTTCACCATTAAAAATATTTTAAAAAATACTTGGTTCAATCAAACACACAGAATTAGGTTCAAATGATCAAAAAAAAGTTGTCTCGCTCAACAAAATGAAAATTCAAATAGGTTGAGTATTTTCAACCCACTCCAGAAACACCAGACGTTATTGTATCTCCAACTAATCCTAGCTCATCAATGAACTATAAATACTTACCCAGATACGGTATTGAACATACCCATATCATTTAAATCACCCAATCTACCATGGTCATTATGTCATTGGACAAATCCCCTCAATGAACTCCCCACCTTAGAATTTTCTTATCTCATTCCTTAATAACCGAAAAAATATACAATTCTGATGGTCCACTGACCAACCCTTGACATAAAAGTCCTCCCATGATAAATAATCATCTCTACAACTCATCATGTGCTCAAATCATTCCCATGTCATTCTTGAGACCAATATAGTCCTATATCTCATTAGATTCCCACCCTATACCATTGTCTCATAAGAAAACCCTAAGGTCCTATAACTAATTAGATTCCTATAAATACTATATCTCAATAGATGCTCAAAATAATAAGATAACATAAATACATATTCAAGGCCACCAAAAATACTTATTCCAATGAATCTCATATAGAACATGCATTCCATAAATTCCCAAAAGATGTCCTTGTTCCACACACCTCATATAAATTCTATATCTCATTGATAGATATATTCCTACACACCTAATACATATACATATCTCCTATCACAATTGATTCTAAAATACTAACTAGATTCTGGTGAGTAAAAACTCAATAACTGTGCACCTCGTTCACAAAAACTAGCCAAATTTGAAATAAAGGAACACCCGATCATGCCCATAATCATGACATTAATCTTACTGTGATCGAATCCTTGAACTAATCATCACTTGTAAACTCAAAAGCATGCACCTATATTTAAGATTAACTTCTCTTGTATTGGGATCCCCATAAATCTACACTAGCTATTAGCCACTGACCCCACTACTAGGCCTCACTATCTCTTCCACTACCTCTATGTGTAGATGAATCGTGGTTATAAGATCTCAGTATTACTTTGGGTCAAGCCTCAAATCCCCAAGTCTTCCTTTATCCCGTGATCGTAGTTATCTGATAAGGCTTCCTGCAGAACCTCTCTATATGGACCATTTGGCAGCATGCCCGATACAATTTTGGAACCCGATCGCACTACGTTCAAACATTCCCAAGATGCTTGCACATTAAGGATAGTTTTGAAGACCTACTTCTTGGTACTCTTTTTGAATCTCTATCCTAACTTTCCTACTGAGATTATACAAGAAATAAATTCATTCTTCCTAGAGAATCACCACTAATATTACATGATATTGTCACCCCACATGTATAAGATAGGTCTTTCATGTTCCTCTCAGTTATTAGTGACTGTTTTACTAGCTCTAAAAATAATGAAATTATAAATATATTGACCTATACAATGATGTTATGGCACAAGTCATCCTCATGTTTCTGCATCGAGGTGATGTTGCCTCTTACCATATTTGATGAAAATCGGGATAGGTCCATTAAATTTGCAGTGTAGTCCATGGTTATGCATCCCCCTATTAGATATTAATGAAATCACAATCCCTATACTCCCTCAACGTCTATGGGGATATGTTCTTGAAGAACCTAGATTCAAAATCCTTCCAAGATAGTCCCTTGTGTTTGGTTGCCTATACCTGTACATCCCAGCAGTGCTTTACCATCCCCCTGAGCATATACATTTCCAGCTTTACCCTCTAACCGGGGGGTGTCTTAAGTTGGTCGAAGATAGTCTGCAGTTAATCTATCCATTTCTCTTCCTCCTACGGTCCATCCAAACCCCAAAAAAGAAGTGGGTGATAATAATGGAACTCTATAGTATGGTATTCCATACAAGTATATATTATATGAGCTCCTCTATCAATACCTTATATAATATGAACTATGATCTCCCTTAGATTCGTATCAATCAATAGACCAAAATCTACCATATGTGGTTGTCCTACCTATACCTGATCATGTACTTGTGTCTGTACGTACAACTTATGATCAACCTGACACTCCAAGGCCTCATACAAACACTTAAGGGCCTCATCCTGTGCACACTCATGCAGAACAATACCACCACCCTCTTGACGCTCCATCAGATCCCATCTAGGTGGTATCCTAATAAATACCATTATAATGGTCAAATAAATATAATTATATATATATATATATATCATGGATTGGGAATGTTATAACATGTAGAACATGTCCCCACCCTTTCTCCATTATATCACACCCTATCGTAAGACACTTGTCCTAAAGGCCAATTACCTAACTACACTAGGGTCATGTATTAAGAATAATCTGGCCTCATGGCTCCCTTCATGTCCCGTCATAGGGAAAAGAATCACATATAACCTTACCCCATGTCCATTTTTCTTCTCATAATTGGGTCATGCATCATATATATCATATCTATACAAGGTAGCTGGGTAGAATTCCACCAAAGAGGCTATATAAAAAAACACTGTCTAGAATATTTGTTGAAAATTTAGACCACTCACCCCAATCATCATCCCTTCCTACCCTTATTAGGATCTAGACCATATATATATAGTATTAATTTCACACCACATGCATCAAATATAGATCTCATTGGAACCAAATTCCTAGGATATTTGAGTATAATTCCACTAAAAGAGGCTAAGCAAGAAAACACTCTTTAGCATATTTATTGAGACTTTAGAGAACCCAACCCCTCTTAACGCATTCCTATGTTCTTGTTATGATGAATGAATAAACCTTTATTTTCATACCGGTTCAAGGGTTAAATTCCACATAATAGATAACCATTACATCATAGTGTAGCACTCGAGGTGGAAACCAAATAATCTTTAAAGGAACATATATGAACACTAATTTTCCACCCCTATAAAATTTGTCCATTCCACTTCAATGGGGCTTCGGGCTCCCAAACAAGATCTCTGTACCCAAATCTGACTACATCATTGCCTCTAGTCTACCATATCCTAAATAGTAAGACAAAAAATGGGAAATAAAAAACCTTATACCATTTTTAGTTCCCCACAAAAATACCACGTTAAACATTTCTACCAGCTAGTTGACCAGTAGGAATTAGGCGTGTATCCCCATATGCCAAAGGCTACTGACTAGTAGTAAGGATCTGAGAGGTGATAGTGGGCATACTGTACCCCTTTTTTGGTAATAATAATAATGTTATAATATGAAATATAGTAGTGTAAGAATGGCCATACTTATCAGAATCAATGACAAGAAATTATAGAAACATAAATAGACCATAAAAATAATAAAAAACATGCTAAAATAATACCATTAATAGAATAATACATGGTATATCTGTCCATAGAAAAATATTCATATAGGGCCCCTCACGGCCGACCATATTAGCACATATAAATAAGCATACTAAAACACCAAAAGAAACTCCAGATGATGCATCAAAAGTACCATGGTAAATATTCCATCAATCCAATTATAAGTAGTTCGATAATATCAATTAGGTATTGCTCCTAATCCTAATTTGTTACCCGATATTAAGGTCGTAAAGTATAAAAATGTCTAAAAGGGTCAATGTAGAGTGTGAGGATAAATCTCGGTAGGCCATCATTAACCTGTTCATGTCTTATATACATAAATATAAAGGTATACTAAATATAAATAAAAAAGTCATCACATGAAAATTTAAAAAATTACCCAGTTACCTTGTGCTCAGTGACCATAAGGAATCGATCCCCTTCTTTGGAAATCACCAGAAATCTCTGAATACATGCCTACAGATACACACACACACACCCATATATATATATATATATATATATATATTTCACATATAAAATATTTGTGTGTATATATATATATATAACTGAAGTGGTGAGGATACATGGCTTAGTTGCCAAGGAATCCTCTGACGAAAGAATCCTATATGAACCCCTATTTGCACCAATAATATAACTCGACATCTCATGATATCAGTCATGTAACCCAACATCGAAACAACATGCCCAAAAATGTCCTTTGTTCCTGAGACCCTATCATAGAAGAACACCATCCACTAAAAACATAACATTCTGAGGCACATTGATGTCTGTCTACAAAATAGTAATCACCATCAGTGAAATAGAAGATGTCTCGAGGCATGGAAATATCCATCCACCCTAGACCTGGCTCGATGAACTCAAGCATCATGATGAGCCTCATCTACCAACTGATGGACTTTTCACAATATACCAATGGAACATCATCAACCACACGGCTTTCTATGGTGATCACCCCAAAACAAATCCAATAGTAAACTCCATTAACTAATCCATATAGTCAACGAGGACCTCCTCTCACAACGAGTGGTCAACACCACCTCGATCTGAGCCATATTTGTGTACACATGAATCCAATGGTTTGTTGAAAAAAAGGGGAGAGAAAATCACCAAACAAACCAAGACACATCATAAATAATATTTTTATCCTATGACCATGTTGATAATGTCAATATGGTCAACACTATTTTAAATCATGAGTTCCATGCCCTCAAATTGATGACCACATCAGCTAAATCAGAAAACCATGTCGCCTTAAACTAGTGATCAATGTCACTCCATGTGTCTCGGATTAGTCAGATCTAGATGAACAACATCACCTCAATCTAGGTGATCAAAATAACCTCAATCCTCATGAAAATTCCCTCAAGTTCCCATATAACCACGAAAGAAATATATCACAATTCAATTTAATTTAATATAAGAACCAAGACTAAACTTTCCAAGTTTTATAATGCCCCTTACCTAGCTTAACTAATTATAAAGGATCCATATCATGCCCATCGGTATCTCATATCATCATTTTAGTAATTTAAAGACAAGTAGTTAATTTATTATGGTATTTCTCTTTCAACCCACAAGGTGTATATATAATTCACCCCAAAACACTCAAAGAAACAAAGACAAAGCTTGGAACCAACTACATCATTCTGTAGGTGTCAATATTTTGATACCAGCCTCTAACTCAATCCCAATCAGAAGAAAGTGATGATTTTGATGAACACCCTAAAAATAGAGAAAATGCGATCACACAGATTTAATATTCCATAAGAAGAGATAAATGAACAAAAGAAGGTAGCTGATTGAAGGACTTGTTGAGAAAAAACTGTATCCACCAATAGATCAAGGATCAGAGTCTAATAAAAGGAATGGGAAAAAATTCTAAGCATTATAAAAATAGAGTAGCTCCCCTATGCACATTATGGAAGGAAGAAGAAAGATGAAATATACACATATAACAAAAGTGGGGATAATTTAGGAATTTATCCCAGATAAATGAGCCACATGGTTTGGATGCATGGTTTTTATAACCATGTTCCAACCATGTGGAACTCTATGCCTATCCACCACACATGCAATGGATAGGTGAAAATAATTATTAACCATTCAAAAAACATGGGAATTAAATATTTGAAAAATTGTAGAGGTATTAGCATGGTTGTGTACCCCATCTTATATAGTTTTTTTGATACATCTCTAGCTCCACTAGAGGTTTTAATTGTTTATCTTGTGAGGTTGCACAATTTTTACAAACAATGTAAATCAATATTCACTTTCCCAAAATAGATTTTCCATGAATTTCTAGACCCAAAACTCATCCAAAAACCTATGGGACTTTTCATAACATAAAACCCATCTAAAAAAATACTTGGTTCAGTAAAATTCCTTGAATTAGGTTCCTAATATCAAAAAGAATGTTTTACCACTTGTAAAATTGAAAATTCAAATAGGTTGAGGACTTTTGACCCAATAAAAAAACCTATCAAATTACACATGTCTCTGATTACTCCACATAAATGTTTTACAAAGTTAAATGATCATGGAGGTGATTTATCAAATATGAGATCTTTTCACCATCAGAAATTTCCACATAGTAAATTTTTGAGATATATTCAATTGACGTATGTGTTTCCTTCACATTTTCCATTGATCGACATTGTTATTTTCACCATGTAGACCAAAATATTAGGTATCCAAATTCCCAACATTAGGTATTTTTCATTAAAAAATGACTAGAATCCATACATAAGTAAATTAATTGATTAATTTATAAGAATGAAATAAAACCTGATAAACACGCTTATAAATCAAGATCATCATACAAGTATGAAGGGTATTTGAGATCATCATAAACAAAAAGTTCAAGGAATATAATGTGGGCTCAAGAAACATCATGTAATTATTAAATATTTTTTTAAATCTTGATGAGGTTTAATTACATTTTCTTACATGATATACATTTGTATCCTGGTATTTAATATCTTACATATATAACATATAATGATTTTTTTGGGATCAATAATTTGAAAATCATTTTAAAAAATATATAAAATTGAGTATATAACATTTCAAATCACTGATTTGATAATTTTGGGGAATGAAAATTAAAATTTTGAAAAAATCTACCTTGTATGATCCTAACTCTCAATGCATCTCACATAATTTTGACCAATTAAATTGTAAAATTAAGGCCCTATCTTCCTTACAAAAGTTTGTATTCTTAGGGGATAACCAAACCCTTAATTGTTTCATTTATTATTCTCTAAAATTAAAAAAATAGAGAGCACCTTTATATCAGAAGAAATAACTCAAATGAATTTAAATATACCATTTCTAGTAATCCTTAGATTAGACCACTCATAAAGTCCAATACTACTGTTTTGGAAACATATTGTAAATCTTATAGCCAACCCTAGTAGAGACTCAATCCATATATAATTAAAGTAGTAAAAAAATGAAATCCTTATGTTATTAAAATGTAGTATTATCTACTACATTACTAATAGTGAGTGGGTAATACCAATTCATGTAATTACAAAAAAATGAGTTAATATGATAAAAAATAATGATTGTGACATCTAACCTAAAATGGTTATAAAGGAATTAATTGTATGCATTTAAAAGAATAAATAAAACTCACTTTCTAAAATTATTTTATATTTTCCCTTCATTGGTTGTTTCCATGATTGAGTAGCAGTACATGAGTTCTTCTACTTGCTAGATGGGTATTTAGGGTAAAATCAAATTAATTATTCCATTGAATATTAGAGAAATATAACCATGAAATTTTTATTCGGCCCTTTATTCCTTTAAGTGCAATCCCTTTGGATTGTGTAATGTCCATGGTACCTTCCAGTGGTTCTGGAGTAAAATTTTCTCAAATATAGTGGTGGAGTTTCTCGATGTTTTTATGGTTCACTTATCCTCTGTTGGGGATAAATTTCAGTCATTTTCTGTAATTTTTTAGGTTTATATCAAGATGTTATGATATAAATTATTCCTAAATTGGGAAAAATATATTTTAGGCTAATGTAAAGATTATTCATAATGAATCATATCTTTGGTAAAGTGATTTTGGTTGAAAATTCTATGATAGATTTCATTTTTATTTTCCCTTCTCTGAAAAATAGCATAGAAAAAAATTCATTATTTAGATACTTATATTTTCTATAGACGTTTCATTAGGAACAGTAGATCTATTGAAGGATTAATTTGTTATTTTCTTATAAAATATCCCCCTTTTGATTTTACAAAAATCTATGTGGTGTATTTATTGTCTCATAAGTCATGCATTATCTCCCTAGCATTCATAAAGGCTCCGAAGTAGGATATTACATTTGAAATCATGTGAATTGTGATTAAATTTATAATAGGAGGTATCTTATAAAAAATATTGGATAAAAATTTATTTTTCATTATATATGTGAGAAAATCAATGACTGTGTCATAAATGAATAAAACAACCCTTGAAAAATAATTTCATCCCATTTTATTTTCATTATATAATTTTGAATCCTATCTCTTGGAATCCCTCATCAATGATTTCAGTGGTCATTCATAATTGAAGTATGATTTCAAAAAATAATATCATAACGAATGAATGGTTATGTGGGTGTTTTTCTTGATAAAATATAAAATAATATTAGGAATAAAACTTTTTTCAAAAATGATACAGTTGTCCCCCTTTTTTTGTTAAAATTTTAGATAATTCATCATGTATTTATATATTAAATTAATTTACAGATAATAATATCTATTATTAAAGAAATTTCATGGGTAATAATTATTTAACAAACTACTTGGTAATAGGTTTAATTATAAAATAATTTGAAACTATAAACTGGAGGAAATTAGTTTCTAATTCTAAACATTATGAGTTTAATGATATCTATTTCAAAACGTTTTTACCTGATCAACTCAATTAGAGATATGTCTTTAAGGATGAGAAAGATTTCATTCTCAATTTATTTCATGTGTAGGCATGTTAAGTCCTTTTTTTCTATAAGGGAAACAATTATAAATGTTTTGAAAAGTGATTTATTTATGTTTAGCCTATATTGGGATTCCAATTGTTTTGTGAAATCCATCCTCAATGTCAAAAATTAGGATCCCTAACTTAAAGGAACCAAATACCCCTTAATCCCATTCTGATTATTTAATTTTTATTAGGGGGAGGGAATTGATTTTAAATTATTCTTCCCAATATCTTGGGCATATATGTGTATATATATATATATTATATGTGTGAATGGACAGAGGAAATTCCCACTATGACCAATAATAACCAAGTTATGATTCACTTATTTAAAGAAAACATATTTTTAGATTATAAATTCGAACAAATATCATTAGTGAATTTATATCCAATTTATATAATCAGCTATTCTTGACCATTATATGAAATTACGGGATCTTTCACAATGTTTCCACTGCTTACCACCCCAATACCAATGGTCATGTTGATTTAGATAATAGGTAACGATGAAAATTAATAGAAATAATATCGTCCCATCTAGAGTATATTGGTCCATGAAGCTCTAGTTTTCTCTTTTGTAATATCTAACTATATATAAAACAATCCTATTCACATAATCACATCATTTAGTTTATAGAAAATCTTGTGATTTTCTAGCTGAAATTGGGCACAAAAGCTTTTGGTACATTAAATGTTTAAATCATTTCTATTTCATTGTTATAAAAAATAACAATTTTTACTATAATTAACATGAGGATATTGGGATCAAGGTGTAAAAAAAATTAATGGAACTACCATGATATAGTTTAAACTCATCAATCCAATAATAATTAATTAAATAAATTTGAATAGGGAAAATATTTTCTCTTTTAAAATTATAAACATTATTTATACCCAATGAATTTTGGGTCAAGGTGGACGGGGAACTATATTGTGAATCAATTATACAATTATATCGATATTGAGATCTTTGTTTTTTAGTGGCCTTAAAATCATAAATATTTGAAAAAACAGTTTGTAGTTCATTATTCAAATGGAAGAGTACGTGGGATGATAATTCTAGTAAAATTTGAAAAAGGAAATAGTTTCTTATGGTAGCTTAATTTCTTTGTGAACCCTGTCAAGAACATTTTGGGCTATATTTTTTATGTGAGTCCTACTCTCTATAAACATAGTATGCAACTATATAATCCCTAAGAGGCCAACAATTTTGGGAGGAAGTTTCCTAGATCCAACTATAAATACCATACACTATCCTTAATGTAGATACACAATGCAATGGAGTATATAATTTCCAAAGTGAGACTTAGTACCTCAATTTTCTTTGAAAAACCCCAAACATTAATTCATGATGGAATCACTAGTGAATCGAATTTTAAGTCATATAGAAATTAAAAAACCCATTCTTCATGAATGAAATTCTTCATGAGTGACCTTTATGATCTCCCCCTTCATGGGGTTCCTATTATCATCATTCCTATATACTAAGTTCACAGATGGAGGAATATGTAAAATACTTTTTGAAGCCTTAGTAAGTCGTTCCATATATAGAGCTCTACATAGTTCACATAAAACTATTCCTATAAGGATTATTCTATCTTTAAGGTACACATTGATCTATTTTAAAGGCCACCGTATCATACATATATTTTTTAGGTTTCAGGTGCTGTGGAAGCATTCGATGGACCATGCCCAACTTTTTTTTATGATTGATGATTAATCCAAGATTTATGTAATGATAAGTGTCCTGATATATGGAATTAAATCAAAGAATATAGATAAGGGACAGAACACTAGAACCATATAAATGATCATCACATATTATTTATAAAAAATTTAATTAATTAATGAAGTACCTTGTTGGGATTCTTTCATCGTTGATGGATATGACAATAGATATGAATTTTACTGGCCTTGTATTGTAGGAATCATAGTATATTACCTCTAGTGGAGATCCACATGTGATCTAAAATTCTCTAAACATCATCATAATAATCTATAGATTCCAGCATGACAGATCTTATCACTTGCATCGTCTGCCTTTGATCACATCGAGAACCACTTCTAAAGCGTTATCCTAGATATCTATTGACTTGAGAGTGGAATATGGAGGAAGATCTATCTTCATAGTTGGGAATGTTCTTAGAGAAGAGAGATCTCTAGGTATTGATAGGATTCTCTAAAGTTGTTGTGCCCAATCAAAAGAAATAAATTGTCTCTCTTAGAAAATAATATACTTGGGTTTATATATAGGTAGGGTTAAAATAAAATAATTTCACAAGAACCTTTATTATTTATTTTATCCCTTCAAAACCTCATACCATATAATAATAATAATGTAATTATTTCTCAACATGATCTTTACAAGAAAATCAAATTTAATGTTATTTAATGAAATAATAGTCAATATTTATTACTTATCCATGGACCATTAAACTCAGTCTGAAATTCCTCAACAATATTTATTAAGACTTAAATAATAACTATTTATTTATTAAATAAATATTAGCGCATTATTCTCTACCAAAAAAATAAATATTATATTCACTAAATAGAAGTTAAATATATATAAAATGTTCTGCTCACAATATACTCTCTCAAGTAACTAGTTACATAATACATGAGACCAAGAAAACATGAATAAATATTAAATATTTTTGGGAATAATATTTATTCAACTTGTCAAATAATAAATTATAATATATTATTTAACTGATATTCTGGATATACTCAACATTTGAACCTATATTCCACTTTATTAGAGGAATTAGGAAAAGCAAACTAAAGTACAATGTTAGCATCTAGAAACACACCATGGAACCCATAAAGAAAGAAGTTAATGTTGTAATGACATAAAAACTCATATGGATTCTAACTGTGTATTATAATTCATTTATCATGATATCTGAAATATAGGAGGTTTCATGTCAATGAAATTGACCTATGATCTCTATGTCTCTTTCTTTGACTTCCCAGAAATTGAAATTTCTTTTAAGACACCATGGCCATGGATTTATTTTGGCTATATCATTTCCGTTAAATGGATTGAGATATCAACTTCTGTTAAAGAAGAGAAGGGATATATCAATTTTCTAATTATTAATTAATGAAATATTACTCATGATGCCCCCAATGTATCATACCTCATCGCAAACATATATCATCAAAGTTTTCATCAATAAATAAAAGTATGTGACTCATAATAATCCTTATTAATAATATCAAAGTCTAATGATGAATACACATATCTACAGATGAGAACATCCAATGACATATACAAATATGCATTTCTTATTGGAGGGTCTTGTTCTCATAATATCCCAATGGATACTTTGAAGGGCGTACACCATGAGAAGGTGACTCAAAGTCCTATGAATCTCCACCCCGGATAGAATGTATCATTTTTATCCCACAAATTATGTATTCTAGATATGGAACATATATTAACGAATGGTTTCATTGAACTTTCAGAATCACATCAGAGTGGGGAACCACTATGACCTTTTAGTTTCATAGCTACCCTTGGAAAATTATCACATACTATATTATAAATAAGAACAATTAAGATGTGATAAGAAATTTTCCAATATTAAAAACTATGAATATAGTTTATCATAAAGTATAAAGAAGTTGGTTCTAGGGAACCAACTCCAATAGACTCCCACTTATACTAGAGACAACTACTAAAAACTTTCAATCCATTATCTCTCATATGATACTCATGGTTCTGATGAGATAGACCATTATTTAAGGGGTCTACTGTGTTCTCTTATATGTAGACTCTTCTTACTGAGACTTAAACACTCTAATAGAAATATGTAAAGAGGTGATACTTCTAGAGTATATTTTTTGTCAGTTGGTGTGATCATTCCCCTTTTGAAAAATCCACCATTATAGTATTACCATAAAACAATGTTATAGGGTCTTTACTACTAGGTTCCACAAAAATATCCTAAAAAATTTCCACATCAAGATGGATTCATTAGATATATCAGAAGACATTATATATTCATAACCCACTGTAGAATTAGAAACAACTGGCTGCTTTGAACTCTTAGAGCTCACAACTCCTCAATTGACATATAAAACATATCAGGATTGCAAATTTCGGTCATTATGATCTGTCTAAAATCTAGCATCAGTATAAATACTTCTAACTAGCTTGGTATCACCTCCATACACTAGGAACATATCTATAGTTCTTCTTAGATACTAAAGGATAACCTTAACATCAAAATAATGTTGTTCTCCTCGATCGTCTCCATATCTTCCTACCATGATAAATGCAAAGGCAATATTAAGTCGACTACATAACCTGGAATACATGATTGATCATATCGCCAAAGCATATGGGATATTACACATTCTCTCTTTCTCAGGTTTTTTATGAGGACACATTTTCTTTGAAAGACATAAACCATGTGACACTAGAACTAATCCACTCTTGTATTATTCCACACTAAATATATTTATTATTTGGTCAAAATATGTACCTTGAATTAGTCCAAGAAGCCTTTTGGATATATTGAGAGTGATATTGATCCCTAAAATATAGGTTGATTCACCTACATCCTTCATGTAGAAACACTTCATTAACTAGTATTTAATAGATTTAAAGACTGGTATGTCATTTCCCATAAGTAATATGTCATCAACATATACTACTATGATAATGACTCAATTCCCACTCAACCTATTGTAAACACATGAATCACATTTGTTCTTAAAGAAACAAAATTATTATATGGATTCATCAAATCAAATGTTCTATGACTTAAATGCTTGCTTCAATACATAAATGGATCTCTAAAACATTAAAATCCTTCTGTAATCACTTGGAGTTACACACCCTTTAGGTTGTGTCATGTATACATATTATTGAAGATTCCTATTAAGGAATGCAGTTTTTAAATCCATCTTCCAAGTCCCATAGTCATGGTAATTTGTTATAGTGTAGAATTTTGATGGATTGAAACATGAAAACTGATGATAAAATTTCATCGTAGTCTATTCCTTAACACTGTTTAAACCCTTTATCCATTATCCATGATTTATAGGTATTTACATTACATATCATGTCCATTTTCCTCTTGAATACCTATTTTCCTCAAAGATTATTTACATCGACTGGCCTATCGACTAAATCTTAGTCTTGGTTCTGATACATGTAATCCATTTCAAAATTCTTGGATTCTTTCCATCATGCATATTTTGATATTTCAATTTCCTCTTTATAAGATAAAGGTTCATATTTACAAATAATAATGAGTCACCATCTCTGGTGACTAGAAATTCATTTCTCTATTTGTCTTACCACTCCTAAGCTCCTACAAAATACTTATATTTTAATAACTACTTCTTCTACATGGAATTGTAAAATAAGTTCATCTACCAAATCTTATTTATTTTGAGAATATACTTTGTCGAATTCAATCTTGGTCCCACTTTCCTTTTTTAGTATGTGATCCCTCACATTAAATACATATTTTCTAGAAATAATCACTTTATTTTTTTGAGGGGTTGTGTTGGTAGTATCCCTTTTTTTCTAAGGATACCCTATAATGGTACACTTTGTTCCCTAGGGTTCTAGTTTGTTGTCTGATAAGGCCTTCAAAAATTCGTCACAACCCCATACACATGTATGTGACAAAAAATGTTTCTTTTCTCCCTATAACTGAAAGGGAATTCAATTTTCTGATTTAGTTGGTTATAGGTTTAATGTGTATGCTTTAGTTTGTAACACATATCCCCAAATGGATAATAGAAGATTTTCATCACTCAACATCGACCTTACCATGTCTAACAAGGTAAGGTTCCTCCTTTCACTAACACCATTGAACTATGGTGTATAAGGTGGTATGAGTTGAGATATATTCCCATACTCACATAGAATGTCAATGATCTATTGATTAAGATACTCACCACCTCAGTCCGATCAAAGATTATCTATCTTCATTCAATGTTTATTCTAAACTTAATTACTTAATTCCTTAAATTTATCAATGGAATCAAACATATACCTTATTAATTATACATAACCATATCTACTCATTTCATCAGTAAATGTTATAAAGTACAAATATCCACATCAAGCATATACTAAACATTGTCCACAAACATGTGTGTGTACCAGTCTTAGAAGATCAGTGTCCCTCTTACCCTATCCACCATATAGTGGTCTGGACATTTTTATTTATAAACAATACTAAAATCCATCATGTGGTTTTAGCTCAAAGGATTCAAAATGACCATATTAATAGAGCTTTGTCAAACACTTCTCATTCACATGACCAAAATGATGATACCAAAGCTGGGTGTTATATGATCCATGTTAACATGATTCATTGTCAATTTCCAACACATAGTCTCTATAATTTAATATATAAAAACCACTATATAAATGTTCCATATCACAACATATGATTTCCTTATAAAAGAAAAAACTTTTATTTACAAACTTGAAAATAAACCCACTTATATCTTGGAATGATACATAAATTATGTTCTTTGTAACCATAGGTACATAATAAAAATATTTTAAATCCAAAATCATTTCCATTGGAAATTAAAGGTGTTAGTCACCAATGGCTAGGGTATCAAGACTCTCTCCATTAGTATCTCTCAGATCCACCCTTACTCTAGTAATATTTAAAAATCTACATAGTCCCTACATTTGGATATAAATGTGAAACTCCCAAACTGTATATAATACCCAATGTGTAGATATTGAAAGATTGCACTTTGTGAGGAATACAAATCTATATTCACATTACATCTGGGTGAAGTTACTATTTTAGTGTCTGGACTTGAAACATGAAAAATATGCAACCTCCTTTTCTTTTTCATTTATTTGGATCTTCTTCTTCTTGGAAGGATGGTGCTCATGAGTATTATAATTATTATGAGCCATGGACACCCTTCCATAATATTCTTTTTCTTAAGTACTATAGGTTTATAATTACCCATGTCCTTATCCACTTGGAGAATTGTGGTATGAATATTTGAAAGAATATTATCATTATTTATCATATTGTAATTAATGATAAAAATATAGAAGGCCATGGGAAGTGATGAAAGTATGAGATATGTATGCACCACATATGGTAATTTAATCCCTATGATATCTAAGTATTAAATGTAGCTAATAATATTGACTATAATAGGCCCATTTGGCATAAAATATCAAATATTGACTGCAAAAAAAGAATTCAAGATCGCATACGATTAATGTCTCACCTTCTCTTGATAGTGATTCCGAAGGTGATACATCACGCTATACACATCCATGTCCTCATATTGATTCAAAAGATAATTTTCCTGGGATGATATCATGAAACATTGAACAAATGTGGAATCATTCAAATTCTTCTCATATAGTTTTAACTCTTTATCACTAGCCTCATTTATAGGCACTTTATGAAAAGGTTCTTCAAACACATATAATTTCATTTCCCAGTGAAGGATGATATGTAGGTTCCTTTTCCATTATTGGAAATTTGTTCCACTGAGAAAGGTGTCCTTTCAAGTATGGACAAAAATGATATGTTTAATGTCATTTTATGTTTTTTTCAACAAATATTACAAGCATAATTTTAGTACATTATCTGATAATATTAAGACAAATAAATAAATATTATATTTTATAATGTCCCACTATTTTATCATAACCAAATAAACCTCACCATTGGATTTAGAATATCATATTTTTTTGATAATAAAGTAGAAAGGATCCACACTCCCCTTATCATTATCCTATATTTGTTTGATCAAACCACTTAAATGGTTCTAGGTTGGCATTCCTAAAGAAAACTACATTTACTCATAGTTCCTTGATTTATGGATTGGGCTCCCCAATCCTGAAATCGTTAATTTGGATTTACTCAACATTTTCCTCTCATTTACACAAAGTCAAAATTTGGTATTAAACCATTGATGTGAACTTAGTTAAGTCAACCAAATAATTTAAGTTTAAATTCCCCAATAATTGAAAGCTCCATAAATTTGTTTGTTCAAGCACTTTGAAATATAGTTCGATTGTAACTGAAGTAGGGGAAGGCTATAGAGACTTAATATATAAAATCATGGAATTTTATCCATTTATGCATAAATTACCAATTATTATTATTAATAAAATCTAGTTAATATTATGTGGGTTTACATAAGTGATTAACCATGGGTTAGATAATAATTTCCCATAATCCAATTTATTTTAGTTCTATCTTGAAGGTTCATTAATATCACTGATTCATGTGATCCCAAAAAAACATCCATAATGAAATTACCATAAAACTTGATAGAAATAAAATAATAAAGTGGTATGATAATTATATTTTTCTAATGGTATGTTTATCTATAGGTTTATTAACTAACCATTGACCAAGAGAAAAACAACTTGATCTAATTAAGGTTTATGGAACTTCTTTCCACTTATCCACATATATATCTCTCTTGGATTGGTTTGTACTCAACTATAAACATGAACCTCCTCCACTTGATTTGGTGATTCATCCATTACATATGATTTTACTCACACACAAGTGAGGGGGAAAGGGTTTACATAAAATAATCCATGAGAAACAAGAACCTTACATAATTAGAGGAGTGAAGTCACACATGCCGACAATTTAATTTAATTACAAATTAAATGAAACCAATCATATAAAAAGGCCTGGTCTATGCCAATGATTATCCAAATGCATTCAATGAATTATACATTTAACAAAACCAGCATTAAATTATTAATCATTCTTATTTATGAGAAATCATGGTCAAATCGAGTAATTATCATCTTTAATAAATTATTTTATCTTAATTCTCATCTGGATTTAATTGAAAGTATCATCTATAATAATTTTAAATAGATTAAATAAATTTATTTAAAATTAACCATGTACATAACTGTACCTTGGAGGAAATGCAGAATACCAAATAACAAAGCACCACGTGCCATGATACCACCACGACTCTACACTAAGCTCCAAGCTCCAAGATCCACCAAGACATCACAAACATCACCATGAACCGATAGCAATGAGATGCCTTACCTTTACCTATATCTCGGTACATGACATCTGCAAAGAAACCAAAGTTCCGAAGTAGGGGGGTGAGTACAACTACTCAGTAGGATTTCCCCAAATGACTTCCCTTGTAACACCCCAAACTTCTACGGTACACTTCTCTTTGAATAATGTAATAACGTGTGTTGTACGCAACATCGAGTTCTAACACACCACAACCAATCAAACTAGCCGTTATGAAAAGAAATACCTACTTTTTGAAATTTTATAAATTTTATTTTTCTAAATAGACTTCATTTTTGGATTCATAATATCAAAATTATCCTATGGTGAATTTTTGGTATTTTTCTGAAAAAGTTCATTTTTTGATGAATAGTGAAACCACTAAGTGGTAGTTAAAAAAACTGAATTTTTCATAAAACTTAATTTTACCGCTTCTGTGAGTGAAATTTTGAAAATCCAATAGACATGGTTAATATCAAGGACTAAAATGTAGTTTAATGAGATGAAAATAATTTTTGGTGAATTGTAACTTTTTGCTTTTATTTACCATGGTTAAAAGTAAATAGTGTAATTAAGGGTAAAAATGATATTAATATTACTCTAACACATGTCCTAATTCTATTGGAAAAGATTATATTGACCAAAAACAACGATAGGAATAAAATATTATAATTTAGGTCCACTTGGATTAGATTACGACATTTATTATTATTTAATTCAAAGAAGAGTTAAAAGAGATAAAATCAAGGTTTATTTACTAAAACATTTTTAATATAGGGTTACACATAAGATAAATTTGATTATAAAAATTCATTAGAAATCTAGAATGATTTCCTACATAATTATATTTTATTAATAATTTTTAGACATTAAATAATTTAATTTATTTATGACACAATGATGATGCAGTAATTACCATAATAGTGAAACATTAAAATAATTGATATTATAAATACACAAATAAATATAATTTGAGACTTTTTATGAATTAAACTAATTTTCTGGGTTAATATGAAATGTTAGGATTTATTTAATTGACTTTTTTAGAAGTAATAATTCTGTTATGAGTTTCACAAAAATCAATTTTCCAAATAGTTTCAAAATTGACATAAAAGATTTTTTAAAACAAATATTATATTATTAATTGATATTCAATTCCTAAAAATCTAAGGTTCATCCAAGATACTTATATCGTCATAGGTGTATCATTAATGGACCACTTGGGTGTCACTTAGAGGTATATAGTAAGTTTATTGACTATATAATATAAAAATAAAAAGTGACATGGTAAGTGTCAAACTAATTAACTAAGAGTTAAAACTAAACGATAAGGTTAATATAATGTCCCAATCCTATCTAAATTCTATTGGTTGAGTGGTTTTTGACCCATCCCCACCTTAAACTTTAAATAATCCACTTTGGAGCCATTATAAACTGAATAAGGATTTATTATAAAATAATATTTCTAGCTTTTCCAAAGGTGCCCCTCACCCCTCTTATAAAAGGGCACCCCCCATTCTCATTAATTCACACCTTCAAAGCCATCTGGTTCGTCCAAACCCTAACCAAATACTCTATAAACTTACCTCAATTCATCCTAGAGTCCTTCATTTAGACATAAATTCAACCTATGGAGCCCTTTTGATCAAATCAAAAGGAAGAACCCGAAGAAGAGGTAATGATTTCACCACCCTTTTTCAA
The DNA here is from genome assembly GCA_963277665.1 of Viscum album. NCBI lineage: Eukaryota > Viridiplantae > Streptophyta > Magnoliopsida > Santalales > Viscaceae > Viscum > Viscum album. The sequence goes on along the minus strand of OY728161.1, from coordinate 2,103,906,361 downwards.
GTTCCTTTCTTCTGAAAATTCTTCTTTCTTTACCATTCTAAAATAATAACTGCAGTATCTTATATATACTATGATGTTATTATAAATATGGTACAACCATATTCAGTATTCTATACATCCTTTGAATGACATGTCACCATACGCGCGTACGTACGGCTTACCGTCTCCACGTCGTGGTGTAATTGTTATTCAATAAATTATTATTTGGATGGGTATAATAATGATGTGTAATTCATTTAAATAATAAATATAACATGATAATTATTCTTTATATATGATATACAATCTAATTATATATTATTTTAATATCAAAAGAATGATATTGTCGCTCGGGCGTACGTACGGACTACCGTCTCCACGAATGCGATGAGATTCATTCTCCATCATATCCATTCAAGTATAATTATCATTTGAAGATTAATAATAATGTTTAAGGACTTAATATAATTCTTGATATGAATATGATACAACCTATCCATAACAAACATGGCTTACATAACAAAACATATAAAAGAAAATGAGTAAGTTAACACCTGAAACGACAATAATTCTAAAATATTATTAACAAAGAGATGTTAAAAGATCATATATGATATCATATTAATATATATGATTATTGTATAATTTAATAACAATTATTTCACCATTATACAGGAGGTTAATCTACCCTCAACCAGGGAAAAGTACAAGGTAAGGTTTTATTTCGCAATCTCTTCATTATCTGAGATTGTTTATACGTAATAATCTACTGGGATCTCTTTATCATCCACATACATGTTTCTAAAAAATGTATTTCAAAACATTTTTACTATGTACAATAATATGGGTTAAAGTCATTTATACCCTTGTTTTAATTTTTATAATAGGTTTATAAAGGAATCTTTCTGTTGTTTTCCAAACAAGGTGCTTTTAACCGTTTCGACAGAATTAAGGTAAGAATGTTTTTTTAACTTATACGGTGGGTGCGGCTATTTTCCGACATTATAAAATCGTCGAAGCTTCCCTTACAAGCTTATAAGGATATTTTCAAATTAAATGTTTTATTTTATAATTATGTGACTTTTAAATGATTTCAAAATGAATATTTTAAGAATTTCTGAAAGGTACCCTTTATCAAAATTAGAATTTTAAATGTTTAAAAAATTTATCTTTCTAACTCTTTTTAATTAATGTCCATGTTTTAAAAATGATTTTAAGGATTTATTTATATGGACATGAATGTTTTGAAATGGTATTTCTTTTCAAAAGTTTCAAAGTGGTATGGGACACTTTTCTTCAAAAATCTCTTTTAAATTACATCCTTTATAAATGTGTGACATTTCAATGATTTCAAAAAAGAGATATTTCTCTCAAATAGTTTTGATTTCATCTATGTCAAAATCCTTTAATGTATTTTAAGATTAATTGAAATTGATCTATTATTATAAAAAACTTGTGTATTGTATTGAAGGTTTTGTGATATGTTTGACTGTGGATGTGTTATTTTTATACTATTCATGGTTTATGGAGAATGTATTGACATTTCATATGCTAGTTTTAATACTAATGTTTATGTTATGTTTAAACCTTTTCATATGGGAATGCATTGGACTTAGTAAGTGACGGGTGGAGCCCTCTATAGCTCCTCGATGCATCGATAGGTTTCATGAGACAAACTAGTGTCTTGGTATGAGGCCTTGACAAAATCTTATTTGTAGTCTTGGCACGAGGCCTTGGCTATGTGTTTATGATAGTCTGGAATTATGCATTCCATCATTATGAAAGTGGTTATTGATATTGCATGTGATTATTCGATTAGTAGAATATCCATGTGAATAAGTAAATGGAATTATTTCATTTTATTTTTTCCATACTATGTTGAAGTTCAAGTTTAAAAGGCTTTTGTTTTAGTAATACATTGCCTTAAATGTTTATTCTTATTTATGAATGTTTCCACTACATTGTTATCATTACTGGGCATTTGAGCTCACCCTTTTTTATGTTTTATTTTTACCAGGATGTGAAGAAGTAAATTATGAATGACCTGCAGGGATAGTATGAGGGGATAAGAGTGTGGACTATGGAGACTATATTTTTTGTAGTATTTATTTTATGATGTAATGTAAACTTTATGAATGTATCTAGTTATTTCAAGGCTACTAAACTAATCGGTCTTTCGAGACTTGATCTTTCTTATGATCATGCCAATGTTATGTAATAATGCACCGACTCTGGGTAACTGGGGTCGGGGCGTTACAGTTGGTATCAGAGGAAGTTTAGTACAAACCTTAGAAGCTAGATTTATATAAACTCTGATTAGAGAACATAGACCTAAGATGGATTTTGAGGATTAGTATAGAAGAACTTCCTAGAATTTTGGTATTGTAGAGAGTTTGTGAGTTTTCCAAGAAATACATCCCTGTCTAGATACGACCAGGTAGAGGTGGCTCTGGCACAGATGTACCTAGGGGTAAAACCCAAAAATACTGCTTTGAGCTGGAATCGAACGGGAACTGGTGCACGACAATGGGCCTTTCTGCACTCTTGGTTACGACACTCCCGGGGGATATGCTTAGGATAATTATCATTTTCTTTACAAACCATTATGAAGGGTTTATGAGTATATACTTCCTCAAAGGAGACATTTTTATGATTATGGATTATATCCATAAACTATTTAATTTATGTTATGTGTTTTACAAGTTTGAGATTAGGTATTTTTATTCATAAACTAATCTAGTATATTCCATTGTTTAGAAATGGAGCTCAATAGAAGGAATGAGAACTCTAGCAATGCACATGATCCAAAGAGAAAGAAGGATCATATATTTCATGGTCTTAAGCCAAAATTTATAAGAGAAATAGTCTCCCATGTATTATCATCATATGAAGAAATAATATCATGTGTTGACAAGATAATAAAAGAGTTTACTGAGTCCTATGGATTTGAAGGGAAGCCAGAGAAGAAAAGGATGGAAGAGAGAAAGATGGATAAAGGGAAGAGGGAAAAGAAGAATTTTCCCATATGTGATAACTGTGGGAAGAAACACCATGGAAATTTCCTGAAAGGAATGAGAGTTTGTTATAAGTGTGGAGGAAAATGGCACAAAGTACGTGACTGCAAGGGTAAGAAAATGGTTTCAAATGTACAATGCTACATTTGCAAAGAGTTTGGACACTACATGAACCTATGTCCCAGTCATCAGACTATGCCGCAAATGATGCTATTGGATAATAATCAAGTTATGATACTACCACAGATGAAGAGGAATGATTAGAGTTCTTATGTTGATTATGTCATTTGAGTGTTATATCAACAATGTACTTGTTATAATAATTATGGAGTATATAAGGATTTTACTGAGATACTATTCCATTAAGGACTTGAGATTGTGTGGAACAAAGAAAAGTGACTCAATAGTAGGTTAAATTTTTGGAAAATATATGGTTGAGAGAAAGATAAACCATAATATAGTTCTGATACCGAGGTAGTGATTTTAGAATAATACATGATTGATTTGGATAAATTATATTGGATATTCTTGACTACCTTGAAACTGATTAATGATTTGTATATTCCATCATTGTTGGGGTTTACAACATTTTTGGATTGAAGGAGTATATCTATTATTCTTTAAGGAATAAGGGATCATGAATGTAATCAAAAAGGTTTTATGGTAATTCAGGATGTTGCAGTATTTTAAAAGAATACATGATGAAGGTGTTCACATGTTATTACGCAGAAAAAAGGATCTTCATTGTGTTTACCTTCCTTATAAATTTAGGACTGAAGTATTTTGGATAGTTCTATTTTGGATTATTTTGGATTTCCATAAAAGGACAACCCGGAGGTCGGGCGGCAACCCGTCCCGTCCAGCAAGGCCGCGAGACTTGAACCCACAACCGAAGGGTGACAAGGGTATATCACCTACCACTGACGCACGTGATGTCCTGGATTGAATAATGTCATTTTTTAATGGTTCTGCTAGATGAATTATAAATTCATTTTTTAACCCTATACGAATAGAATAAATATGAATATTATTTTTAAGTTCTCTTATCTTTAAGAGTGAAAGATGAGTTTGTGGTAGAACTTAGTTAAAGGATGAGACTCTACTTTTCAAGTATATATTTTTATTATTCTCTTATGCAATGAAGAAAATAATTCTTATACTTTAGTGAAGGGATGTTAAAACAAAAAAATGTTTTATCCTAATACCATATGTTTTGCTGAACCGATGGTATTTTAAATCATCATAGAATGATGAATTTAAGGCCCTCAATTTTACACTTGTTTGTGATTGATGACCTCAATCACTACCTATACATATTTATGTTTTTTATCCAATTATATGTCTATAATTGCCACCAATGTTCTCTGAATAGAGATCATAATTTGGTGGTGACCCTTTCATTTCTCTTTTCCTCTTATTAAGACTAAATTTTATTGACCCAATTTCCAATGTGGGTTTTCCCACAATGATATTTTATATATTCAACCTTTTATTTTCGAAGAACAATTTCAAATTGTAAGGACGCAATTTATTGAATGAGGGGAGAATGTAACACCCCAAGATTTCATAGTGTTTTATTTCTTCAAAATAATTCAATAACTTGCACTACACGCAATATAGCATCCAATCTTTTTATAACATAAACTTTCTTTTCATTACACGGAACTGAGGATCTTTAAGGTTTAGTATCTTGGAAACAAGGAACATAATACATGAAAACAACATAAAACATTATTATTAAACACTTGAAAGGATTCCCCTTAAGTTCATCATAGGTTCATTACTGCATCTCATAACCTGGGGACATACATCAAAGAAAGGGTGAGAAGAAGGCCCAGTAAGGGAAACAAGAGAAACATTTTACATGTGAACTTGAGATACTTCAATAAGGACATGAAAAGAACTTTAAGGCATGAGAAAGTAATCATGAGATACATCATAATAGAAGTAACATTTTACATAACTTGAATATGTGGCTGCAACATTTAATATTGACAATCATTTCGTTTCACCAAGGTCTATCCCCAAGGTGTCGTTAAAAATTACCAAGGTTATTCACCAAGGCGTCGTTAAAAATGGTCATCTCTAGAGATTAAGCCTTTACCCAATGCATTAGAGCGCTATCTGGGAGCACCCTTGACATGTCTTTATTATCATGTGATCCACACATATCATCCTCAATCATTTCATAAACAACCCATATAGCATAAAATAAATGGGTTTAATTTCATAATCATAACGTTTTAAAAACTGCTTTAAATACATGATCTTTATGTCACTTTAAACCCATGGAAAGGGAAAGAGGGTTTCATGTATGTAAATCCCCGAATTTAAAATAGAACATTTTGATATATATGTGAATACCCCTATAGAAATAAGGGATTTTAGTATTCACATAATAACATAAAATATTTTTGAGAAAAAGAGAGAGGCATTTTTAGACGAAAATTCTGCAGCATCACGACTATGTTTCGGGGTTTTAGAAAACATTGAAAAGAGAGTGGACATGGGTCAAACATTCATAAATGACCCATAAAACACTAGAGGGACATAATATAATGGATTTAAGAACATGGTAATGAAATTTCAAGGAAATTACATTTGAAATGAAAAACATGGAAGGAAGAAAAAAATAAGTTTTCTCTTATGAAAATTCGGCAGCCTAACGGCGTCACATAAACTTCAACAAAAAATGAATTGAGGAGATCAAATAGGGTCTCTAATCATATGAACATAAAAGATCAGTATTATAGATATAGAGATCATACCCCAACATAGTAACTTGCAATACTTGACATATAACTTTGAAAAAGGAGAAAGGTGAAAGAACCACTTAAAAATTCGGCAGCCTAACGGCGCCACTTAAAACTTCAAAATGCCGAATTGAAGAGATCAAATGGTGTCTCTCATAATATTATCATAAAAGATAAGTATGATAAATATAGTGATAATACCCCAACATAATAAAAAGGATCTTGAAAGACTTGACATGAAAGTAGAACTTTGAAAAGAATGAGAAGGGTGAAAGAATCCCCTTAAAAATTTGGCAGCGTAACGGCGCCACTTAAACATTCTTAAAATGAATTGATGAGAGCAAGATGGGGTCTATCATCATATGAAAATGAAAATGGAAGTAAGATGAATATAAAAGAAAATCCTCCAACATAAGAACATGGAGCATTAAATAAATGACATAAAAGAGATTACTTGAAAAGAAAGAGAGAGTTTGGATCCCTTACCTTAAAACGTGACTCTTAAAACTCAAAGGTTGGGACCTTGAGGGCTTGGGGGCACCTTGGGAGGACTATTTGGGAGGTAAGGAGACCAGAACTTCATTGAGGATGGTTTTGGAGTCGAAAGGATGAGAGGAGGGCTTGGTATTTATAGGGAAAGTGAGGGGACAAGGCATTAATGGCCAAGGGACACCTCACAAGTGCTTTTCTCAAACCCATGTGCTCTCTCATGATATTTTCCATGAAGTTAGGCCACATGGGTCCCCCAATACAATAATTCATCACCCTTGGCCGGAAAACCCTTAAAATATCTCATGACATCACCATGACACAATTATGATGTCATTAAACATACTGAAACCCTAAAACTGTATTTTTACTATTCACTGAAAATTCAACTTTATCAGAAAAATCCCAAAATTTCACACTAACCAAATATCAATGATCTTATTTAAAAAATGAACTCCATTTTATAAAAATAATTTTCTAAATATTTTTAAATTTATTTTTAAATAAATACACTATTCACTGAAAATTCATTTTTCAGAAAAAAAACCCCAAAAATTACCATAACATAATATCGGTGCTCTGAGTTCAAAAATGAAATCCATTTTATAAAAATAATTTTCTAAATATTTTTAATTTAATTTTTAATTAAAAACCACTATTCACCCGAAAAAACTAATACTTGAATAATAATTTATTAAACCGTTATTTAACCAGTTTTATTGAATCACATTACTTAATCTATGTGTCGAATTTATATTAAAACTTTCCTTGAGTGAAATTACTAATCCATTTGGTCACACTACTAATCCTAAGAATAAAATCACTATTCATAATTTAATATTCATCAAAAATGAAGTTGATCTTGTTAGAATCCAAATTTCGTACTGAACATAATTGTAGAAGACCATTTTTTGAAAATCATTACACATTTTTAATTATTTAAGGTTTACATAAACATTTTTAAAATATCCTTTTTCTAAAATTCATCAAAAATATGCATACTATATTTATCCGGTCATTTGAAAATTCATAAACATCATCATAAGAAGAAATCCCAATTTTTATTTAAAACAAAGGATTACACAAGGCAGTTACGGTCTTCTTACATAGCCCCTTATCACACCAGCATAGGACCTAAGTGTAAGGTGTGCTAAGTTAAGAGAATCCGAGGGAGGCTCGGCCAACATTGCACGAGTAGTAATTTCTATTAGTTTGAACTTCTCGCAAAGACGATTCCGTTCTAGCTTCACACGATGAAGTTCGGCTTGGGTTTGGTCCAGAGCAAATCCCAGTGGTGCTACCTCCTTCCCAAGTTCTGTTAGATGGGATTCGATCGGTCCAAGACTACTGGGTGAGGCCATCGAATCTTCTTTCTATATTAATTAACCTAGATCACTTGTATTTAGAGACAATAAACAAAACATTTAGTTCACAGCGGTCATATTGACCAATGGTCATATAACAGTGAAAACCCAATGGTCTCATTTTAATTATAATCATGTTTATCAATTAAAACATTTTTGTTGAGTATAAAAATAAAATAACACATGAAATTAGGAAACAATATTTATTCAAAATTTCGGGTCGTTACACGCAACACCGAGTTCAAGCGCACCATGACTTACCAAACAAGCCGTTCAAAAGAGGTTATGAATAGTATTAACTAAATTTTAAACTTTTTATAATCCTTATAATTTTAGAATCCATATTATGAGTTTCTTAGACATAATGTAAGAACGAATTCATTTCCAGTATTAAACTTTTACCAACATTTAATAGTGAACCCTTTTCAAATCCAATATTTTAAACTTATATTCAATTTGACTAAATAAATTTACTTTTTAGAATGGGGACATCAAAAAATTTACAATGAAACATCCCAAGCTTCCACATCACGCTTTCCTTTGAATAATACAGTAGCTTGTGTTGTACGCAACTTCAAGTTCTAACACACACCACAACCAATCAAACTAGTCGTTATGAATAGTAATACCTACTTTTTGAAATTTTATAAATTTTATCTTTCGAAATGGACTTCATTTTTGGATTTCTAATATCGAAATTAGCTTACGGAGAAATTTTGGTACTTTTTGGATAACATTCATATTTTGATGAATAGTGAAAATTGCTAAATTTTAATTAAAAACAACTTTTTTAATCGAAATAATTTATATTAATAAATTATGAATTTGAGTGGTTTTAAAGTATATTTAGAATATCTTTTAACCATTTAATACAATGGTGTTCATTTTACATAATCTCACAATTAAACCAGACATAAACAAGTGTCAATCTTTTTATAGTTATTATCTCTTAAAAACACACTATTTGTTTTGACAACGAGAATTAATTTTTAAATTAATTAATGCAACTAATATGTTTTGAATTTGGTAAAATAGACATCATTTTTGAATTCATAATATCAAATATATCTTAGGCCTAATTTTTGATATTTTTCTGGAAACTTTCATTTTTTGATGAATAGTGAAACCACTAAGTGGTAGTTAAAAAAACTGAATTTTTCATAAAACATAATTTTACCGCTTCTGTGAGTGGAATTTCAAAAATCCTAGAGACACGGTTAATATCAAGTAGTAAAATGTGGTTCAATTAGATAAAAATAATTTTTGGTGAATAGTAACTTTTTACTTTTATACCACGGTTAAAAGTAAATAGGGTAATTAATGGTAAAAATGATATTAATATTACCCTAACATATGTCCTAATTCTATTGGACAAGTGTATATCAATCCAAAACAACATTAGGAGTAAAATATTATCATTTAGGTCCACTTGTATTAGATTAGGACATTTATTATTATTTAATTCAAAGAAGAGTTAAAAGAGTTAAAATTAAAGTTTATTTATTAAACAATTTTTAATATAGGGTTATACATAATATAAATTCAATTTAAATATTAATTATAACTATAAAAAGATTTAATACATAATGGTATTTTATTTATAATTTTTAGACATTAAATAATTTAATTTATTTATGACACAATGGTGATACAGTAATTATCTAATTAATGCCAAATTAGAATAATTGATATTATAAATACCAAAATAAATGTAATTTGAGACTTTTTATGAATACCAATAATTTTATAGGTTAATATGACATGTTAGGATTTTTTTAATTAAATATGTTCGATTTAATCATTCTGTTATGATTTTTACAAAAATCAATTATTGAATAGTGTCAAAATTGACATAAAAGAGTTTTTAAAACAAATATTATATTATTAATTAATATTAAATTCCTAAAAATCTATGGTTCGATCAAGAGACTTATATCATGATAGGTGTATCATTTATGGACCACTTGGGGGTCTCTTGGATGTATATAGTAAGTTTAGTAACCATATAACATAAAAATACAAAGAGACATTATAAAAGTGAAACTAATTAACTAAGAGTTAATACTTAAGGATAAGGTTAATATAATAACCCAAACCTATCTAAATTATATTTGTTGCGTTTTCTTCGACCCATAACCATTTTAAACATTAAATAATCCAATTTAGAGCCATTATAATCCGAAAATTAATTTATTCTAAAATAATATTTCTAGCTTTTCCAAAGGTGCCCCTCACCCCTCTTATAAAAGGACACTCCCCCTTCTCATTAATTAACACCTTCAAAGCCTTTTGGTTCGGCCAAAACCTGTCCCAATACTCTCTAAACTTTACTCACTACAACCTAGAGGACTTAGTTTGATCATAAATCCAATCTATGAAGCCCTTTTGATCAAATCAAAAGGAAGAACCCGAAGAAGAGGTAATGATTTCACCACCCCTTTTCAAGTTCCTTTATTCTTCAACTTCTTCTATCTTTGTTATTCCCATTCTAAAATAATAACTCCAGTATCTTATATATACTGTGATGTCATTATAGATATCGTACAACCATATTCAATATTATATACATCCTTTGAATGACATGTCACTATACGTGCGTACATACGGCTTATCGTCTCCACGTCGTGGTGTAATTGTTATTCAATAAATTATTATTTGGATTAGTTTAATAATAATGAGTAATTCATGTAAATAAAAAATATAACAGGATAATGATTCTGTATATATGATATAAAATCCATTTATATATTATTTTAATATCAAAATAATTATATTGTCGCTCGTGTGTACGTACGGACTACCGTCTCCACGAACGCGATGAGATTCATTCTCCATCGTATCCATTCAAGTATAATTATCATTTGAAGATTAATAATAATGTTTAAGGACTTAATATCATTCTGGATATGAATAAGATATAACCTATCCATAACAAACATGGCTTACATAACAAATCATATAAAAGAAAATGAGTAAGTTAACACCTGAAACGACGATAATTCTAAAATATTATTAACAAAGCGATGTTAAAAGATCCTATATGATATCATATTAATATATATGATTCTTGTATAATTTAATAACAATTATTTCACCATTATACAAGTGGTTAACCTACCCTCAACCAAGGAAAATTACAAGGTAAGGGTTTATTTTGCAATCTCTTCATTATCTGAGGTTGTTTATACGTAATAATCTACTGGGATCTCTTTATCATCCACATCCATGTTTCTAAAAAATGTATTTCAAAACATTTTGACTATTTACAAGAATATGGATTAAAGCCATTTATACCCTTGTTTTAATTTTTATAAGAGGTTTATAAAGGAATCTTTCCATCATTTTTGAAACAAGGTGCTTTTAACCTTTTCGACAGAATTATGGTAAAAATGTTTTCTTTAACTTATACGGAGGGTGCGGCTATTTTCCACCGTTATAAAATTGTCGAAGCTTCCCTTACAAGCTTATAAGGGTATTTTAAAAGTAAATTTTTTATTTTATAATTATGTGACTTTTAAATGATTTCAAAATGAATATTTTAAGAATTTATGAAAGGTTCTCTTTATCAAAATCAGAATTTTAAATGTTTTAAAGATTTATCTTTCTAAATCTATTTAATTAATGTCCATGTTTTCAAAATGATTTTAAGGATTTATTTATATGGACATGAATTTTTTGAAATGATATTTCTTTTCAAAAGTTTCAAAGTGGTATGTGACACTTTGATTCAAAAATCTCTTTTAAATTACTTCCTTTATAAATGTGCGACTTTTCAATGATTTCAAAAAAAGAGATATTTCTCTCAAATAGTTTTGATTTCATCCATGTCAACATACTTTGATGGATTTTAAGCTTAATTTAAATTGATGTATTATGATACAAAACATTCCTATTGTATTGAAGGTTTTGTGATATGTTTGACTGTGGATGTGTTATTTTTATACCATTCATGGTTTATGGAGAAAGTATTTACATTTCATATGCTAGTTTTAATACGAATGTTTATGTTATGTTTAAACCTTTTCATATGGGAATGCATTGGACTTAGTAAGTGATGGGTGGAGCCCGCTATAGCTCCTCGACGCATCGGTAGGTCTCATGAGACAAACTAGTGTCTTGGAACGAGGCCTTGACAAAATCTTATTTGTAGTCCTGGCACGAGGCCTTGGCTATGTGGTTATGATAGTTTGGCATTATGCATTCTATCATTATGAAAGTGGTTATTGATATTGCATGTGATTATTCGATTAGTAGAATATCCAAGTGAATAAACAAATGGAATTATTTCATTTTATTTTTTCCATACTATGTTGAAGTTCATGTTTAAAAGGCTTTTGTTTTAGTCATACATTGCCTTAAATGTTTATTCTTATTTATGAAAGTGTCCACTATATTGTTATCATTACTGGGCATTTGAGCTCACCCCTTTTCTATGTTTTATTTTTCCCAGGATGTGAAGCAGTAAATTATGAATGACATGTAGGGATAGTATGAGGGGATAAGAGTGTGGACTATGGAGACTATATTGTTGTAGTATTTATTTTATGATGTAATGTAAACTTTATGCATGTATCTAGTTATTCCAAGGCTACTAAACTAATCGGTCTTTTGAGGCTTGATCTTTCTTGTGATCATGCCAATGTTATGTAATAATGCACCGAATCTAGGTAACTGGGGTCAGGGCATTACATATATTCTTCTCAAATTATATTCGATTGAATAACTAGTTAAAGAATATATACGATGAACTACACATGAATAATTATTAATCCATGTGTGGGAATAATATTTATTTAACTTGTTAAATAATAAATAATAATTTATTATTTAAAAGTGATTCTGGATACACTTAGTCTGTGAACCTATAGGCCTCTTTCTCAGTGGCTTTAGGCATAGAAGAAAAAACACCAATGTTAGCCTCCAGATACATTCCAAGGCAGCCATAGAGAAATAAATTATTTCCACAATGATGTAAAAACTAATATAGATTCTAACTGTTTAATATTATCTCATTATCATGATATATCAAATCTAGCAGGTTGCATGTCACTCCCATCAACCTATGTGCTCAAAATATCTTTCTTTGACTTCCAAGAAATTGAACTTTTCTATAGAACACCATGTCCATGTATTTATTTTGGATATATAATTTCCATCAAAGGGACTGAGATATCAACTTGCGTTAAATAATATAAGGGAAAAATCCTTTATCACATTATTCCTTAATGAAATATTACTCGTGACTCAACCAACATATCCTATATCACCGCAAACATCTAACATCATGATTTTCTTCAATACATCAAATTTGGAGAATCATAATACTTATTTATACTAATGTTAAAGTCTACCGATTAATACGCATATCCATAGATAGAAACATCCAATGACATAAATAAATGTGGACTTCATACTAGAGAGTCTCATTCTCATAATATCTCTCTGAATATTACTAAGGGTCTACACCTTGAGGAAGTGCCTCAAAGTCCAATTAGTGTCCACCCCTGATAGCCTATATCATTTATGTCCCTCAAGCTATTTCATCCAGCCAAAGAACATATATTTAAGAATAGTTTCATATAACTTTTGGGTTTCCATCATAGTGGGGAATGACTATGACCTTTTAGGGAAATAGCTACCCTTGGAAAATTATCACATACTATTTTTTATAGAAGAATAATCTGGATGAAATAATAAGTTTATTAATATTAGAAAACTATGAATACAGTTAATCATAAAGTAAAAATAATTTGGTTCTATGGAACCAACTCCAATATTTATCACCCTTTTATATATCATAAATAATCTATTTGATGAGTAAATGGGCCTCTTCCATGCCCCATTCTTCACCCAATTCCCATAGTCAGGTTGTATCAACTAAAAATACCTACATGGACTTCTTTATCTATGGTCAGATCCTTGAAAAGGATAAAATAAAACTTTATCCCAGTCCACCTGACAAACATGATCAAGTTGTTAGGCACACAAGAGTTATAAGGCCCCAGCCTTAAATATTACATAATCTTTAGTTAAGTCAAGAATTCACATTGAGGATCATTTTAGGTTTAAAGTTTTATATAATTAGGCCATAAATGTTACCCAATAGAGCCAGACATTAATTGTGTATAGGTACACTAATTTTCCACTTTTTCCATCAAAGGAAACCCTTTAAACAAAACATGATTTATTTTTTTAGATAAAAATTTTCTTGACTTATTAATTTCTCTTACCCATACTTACACCCTGTGGAAAACATTTCCAAAACATGGGATGATCATAAAAATATCATTAAGGAATCTAAAATAAGGAATAAAACCATTAGTCTATGAATATTTAAAACCCATGAAAACATTTTTAGAAAATCAAATATTTTAACCACAAAATATAAACTACATAGAATAAATCACGTAATCATAATATTCCAACAAAACTTCATAGAAATAATAATAAATAATGGTAACTTATGGAATCTATATCATACTTACATTTTAGCTTTCACAGCTAAATAGGGATTCACCTTCATGGTTTCATTTGGAATACCCATCATAGTATATTACCTAAATATATTAAGATAAATCTTATCATTTACCTTCTTCATGATAATCAATGTATTGGAGAGATATCATGGGCTTACCCCTTGTATTATCATGGAATAATCCATATACTTAAGCAATTCCCAAGAACCATAAAATAACCATAACACATTAACCAAGCATAAAGGAAGTATGACATTTCCACTTTGAAATTACATTTCATCTTTACAAGCCGCACACTCATAAATGAAAAAACTTATTATAAAATAAAATGTTAAACATATAAATTAAATATCAATACAAAATAGTGACATAGAAAGAATAAATTGCATTCATTCCATATATATAAAAAAACATTCAAAGTTTTTAAATAATCTACCCCCTTTTAAGAAATAATTAAAACATTTTGAAATAATATTTTTGAATCAAAGTGTCCCATAACACTTTGAAACATTTGAAAGGAATTTACACATAAAAAAATTAATGTATATATAAATAAGACCTTAAAAAAATTTGAAAACATGGACATTAAAGATAATAACTTATATGATTAAATCTTTAAAACATTGAAAATGATGTTTTAGATAAAGAGAACTTTACAATTTTGAACAATTAAATTATATGCCCCATAAAAGTAGAAAATTTTACAAGAAATTAATACCATGAGTATATAAATAATATGAACATGTAATGTAAAATGGGATTTAAATACACTTTATAAAATAATAAAGGTGCAAATCATCATGAAATGTCTCAATGAATGGAGATTGGGATGAAATATCTTACCGAGATCATATCAATTGATCAAGGATAAATAAATAACATAATTATATGTAAAAATATAAATACACCCAATATAATTGGATATTAAGTGTCAAACAATCAATGGTCATTCACACAAATTCTTGGAAAACAAAACCAATGACATGGATGTTTAACTCAAGGAATGGAAATTGAGATTAGATTTCCCTTACCTTGACTATGACTCATCATGTAAAATAATTATTCTCTAGAATAATAAATTAGGCTAATTTCTAATTTATTTAGAAAAATTTTCATGTTTATTATTCCTTTTATATCATTTTTTACCATGTTATAAAAATTACATAATTATTTAAGTTCATATCGTTCCTTTTGTTGATATCCAGTACTTGAGTTGAAAATAAACTTTTTGTGATGTAAATTGTCCATGTAGTAAAAATTCCATCATATATAAAATATTATTAATGATTCAAATATCATATATATCCAGTATATATGTATTTAGAATATTCTATAACATTCGGAGATAAGAAATGAAATTCACCATTCATGGAGTCGGTAGGCCCTACGTACGCATGAATGCTACTTTCATTTCTTTGTCATATTAAAGAAATGAAATCTAAATGATACATAGGTATATTATCATTCTTGAATAATATTTAGGTTATATATTTTATATAAGTTCATTAACACCATCCTTTACATGTTCCATTTATGGCATAAAAGAGTCATATAACTATGAGGGCGGTAGTCCACACTTCCTCAAATGAAATTATTGTATTTACACACTGTGGAAAGCATAAAGGTTTGTGGTAAAAAAAATTATATAATAATTGATACAATTTAAATATATTTTATTTAATATATAAATAAATTTCCATCATAATGGTTACAATGAGAGGTGGTAGGATAAAATTGAACAATCATTATTTCGTGAGGTAGTAGTTCGTCGTACGCAGAAACAGTGTGTTCTATATCCATTAGATAGTGGTATGTGTAAGTGTATGTCCAAATATTAGTATAAAAACATCCTATTATACTTAATATACTGGTGTAGTTATAAAATAATGGAATAAAGAGTGGTTAGGGTGTTGTAGAAGGAAAATAAATGAATGGATCTTGAGAGAAGACGTTACCTATAAATCATGTTACTTCTTTTGATTTGAACCAAAAGGCTTCCTTGAATTGCCTTATGCCCAAGGTATGTCTTCTAAGAGGAAGTTAGTGATGTTGAGATATTATTTTATTAGATGTTGGGTGAGCCAAGGGTCTGGAGAGGTGTGATTAAGATGGTAGAGTTTGTGGCCATTTATAAGAGGGAGGATGTGTACTTTATGAAAGTCATGAAATATTATTTTATTATAAATTTATTTTCAAATTATAATAGCTCCCAAGAGTTATCTTTTGAGGATAATATATGTATGGTTTTAAATCCTCTCAAACAATAGGTTTTATACATGTTTAGGTAACAAATTTAACATTATCTTTTGTATTTAACACTTAGTTAAATAAATTACCTCTTACTATGTGTTCTTCTATTTTTTACACTATATGGTCAATATAGTTACTATAAAATTCCAAGTGAACCTCAAGTGGATCATTAACAACGTTTGTAACATTATATAAGTCATTTTTTTGAATAATTTATTTTTATGATTATTATATCATTTAATAAAATAATATTTGTTTTAAAACTCATTTTTGTCAATTTTGATTCGAACAAACTACATTAAATAAATCAAAAAAATGCAATAACAATCCATAAAATTCATGTATGGTATCAAAAGTTTCAAATTAAATTTATTTTAATATTTATAATATCATTTATTTTAATCTTTTATTAATAATTTAATCACTCCATCATCATTATGTCATAAAAAAATTTATATATTTAATGTCAAAAAATTATAAATAAAATAACATGATTTATGAAATATTATTATATTTATAATTAATATTTATATTCAATGAGATCAATTATATAAAACCACATTAATTTTTTTTAGTAAAATGATATATGTTTATGTCATATTTTCCCTTAATTTAAATTAATTTTTATAACTTGTCATTTTCAGGCCTAGGTGGCTCCCAAATGCTAAAGGTTCAGCCTACAATTTTTTTTTGTCACCCATTACTCATACAATTAAAATTTTACATTTTTTGGATAGTTTTATATTACTGTAATATTATTTTTACCCTTATTTACCTAATTTACCCTTTTACCGTGGTGAATAAAAAATATTACTAAAGTTACTATTCATAAAGTCCAAAAATAAAAGGTACCTATTTAAATAATTTATACCTTTTGATTCCAAATACAGAATCCATTTTTCCAATTTGAAAGTAAAAAAGTTACATTATTTAATTTAAAATTAATTCCCATTGTCAAAACCAGTAAGTGAGTTTAAAGAAGTAAAAATATCAAAATATTGACATGTGTTTATATCCAATTTAAATGTAAAACTACTTATAATCTGTATTTTTCACTATTCATTAAAATATGAATTTCATCCAAAAAATTCAAAAATTTAGTCCAAGGTAAATATTGATGTCCTTATATAGAAAAATAAGTTTATTATGTCATATAGGTTTTATAAAATTATCAAAACCAGATTTAAAAAGGATTCTCCTTTAAAAGGCCTTAAAACTATATTTTTTTTTGTAAAATTACTCTTTTATCTGAAAAAATTGAATTTGTTCTTATATATTATGTATAAAACATATAATATGTACTTAAAACATTACATTGAATATATAACATATATTTTCCATTAAGTAAAAATCTATAAAGAGTGATACGATTTTATAAACACAATTATTCTCTATTAAATATGTTTTCATAAAAACACAATACTATATATTAAATGGGTATTTATTTACATTTATAAAGAATTTTGTAACCAATGAATCATTATTTAAACATTTTTAAACCATATTTTCATAATTCAGTTGATACTATTCATTCCATCTATTCCAACAACCAGGTTATAATGTTAATATTTATATAGTAATATTTAGTTATTTATTAAAGCTCGACATAGAGTATCATGTATGCTATTGAACAAACTGTTTATTTTTGAAGACACGAGATTTTACATCCTCCACCACTTTAATAAATTTCCTGCTTGCAATTTGAATTTTGGGTTTGTAAATAGGGTATGACTTTTCAGAATACCTTTATTGCAAACCCACATCAGAAAAATGGTTAATAAAAATTATACTTTAAAAGATATAAAGTGATGTAAAAAAGGTAAACCAAGATAACATATACTAATATTCCATAAAATAAAACATTTATATGGAAGAAAAACTAAGTATCATGTTCTAATGGAGAGTGATAGAAAACATGACCAGGAGAAACATAACAAACAGAAAACCAAAAACTTATGATGGGTTAAACATTCTCTGGTATTGTAGTAGGAAAATATAAACATAAAATTTTTTTGTCATAACATACACTTCATAATGTTGAGGATTTATTTTAATACTAATATTAATAACATAAGGATATATACTTACTTGACATGAAGGGTTTCATCCATTAATCGAATTCCACCCCAAACTCATCTTTTTCCTAAATCTATGAGTATTTATGATGTCTTGGTCACTCCTGAAGTACAAGAATCAACTTCTAGAGTATCATATACACAAAAAAATATGAACCATATATTTCCACTATTTTTAGAAATTAAGCAAAACCAAAATGGTTAGTGCAAGAATAGATACCCCCCCTAAAAAGAATAATCCTTTATAGGGAGAAGGACTAATTTTAATCTCCAAGATTAAACAGTAATACCCAAGTTCTACATTTCCCATTCAACAATCAAATGTACTTAAAATTCCTCAAAATAATTCAAACTATGTTTGAAACCCAAAATTTAGAAGTATTTGATCACATAATCTTCTACAATAAATCATAACCTTTATTTCCAAATAACATCGAATACTCTTAATGTCGCATACTGAAAAGTAATTAACTTAATCCCATATTCTCCATGATAGATTAATCATTTCCATAAATAAACCAAATCACCATATGTCCATAATAAAAAAATATATTCATAAAAAATATCATTCAAAAATATCCTCAAATGAAATCCCATAGTATTTTATTTTTCTTAGTAATATAGTGTACTATAAATATGGAACATAATCCAAAATAACATTTATCACTTAATCAACCAATAATTTTCCTGTACTAAGGATATCCATATGATAAAACATAATTTCCCAAAATAAACTTATTATTAATACATATAACCATTTAACTAAAAATAAAGTCATACTAATGAGGGAATTCACGTAGGACAGTGGTAGGTGGTAAATCCCAGTCTCACATCGGTTGTTAGTTCGATTCCTACAACCTTGTCTGACACGACGGGTTGTCACATGGTCTTAATGTTGTCCTGTTTCCAAAAACTATATAATTTTTATAAAATTCCCAAAATGAGATAAAATACTCAAAATAACCATAATATATTTTATCCTTAATGTTTATCTCATGATTTTAATTTAGAATCCCAAAAAGTAATAACACTTAATTATATCAATATAAAGGATCATATAAATCCTAAAGGTTATTTATAATTATGAATATAAAAGAAAATATAATTATTCCTCAAAAAACATTTTTTCATAACCAAATTAAGAATTACAGATATGAGAAAAAATATTACAAATTAATCCCACCATCAAAAGTGAATTAATACTTTTAAAAATTCATCATCATATAATCTTTCAAAACTCTTCAATTCCATTATAATTGTTCAGTTTTCTCTATGATCCTTTAACCATGATTTTACATATTATTCCTTAATACTTATTTCCTATAACAAAATATAGGAATCATGTTCTAAGTTTCAATAACATCAAATCGTAAGATAGGAAATAATCCATACCATTCATAGGTAATTTTAAGTTTCTTAATCTTTAATTGGAATGATAATAGGTATTGATAAACATATATTTGTACGGTCTTACTGATCCCATAATTTACTAAAAGGTGAATGTCTAATAAAATAACCTTAGTCTCGCTAATATTTCATAAGATAAATCCCCAAAACGAGTTACTATGACATTGAACTTGTGATCATCCTAAAAATTATAATCCCATGACGACATCCCTAACTTTTAAGAAAACATCATAATCTCCACATTTTTATAAACAAACCTATGGTACCAACTATAAGGTCTGAACCTTAAACATTACATAATCTTCTGTTATGTCAGGAATTCACATTGAGAATATTTTTAGGTTTAATTTTTTAGATAATTAGGACATATCTGTTACATTATAGACACAAAAATTACATGCAGGCAGTTACACTGAGTATCCACTTTTTCCACCAAAGGAAACCCTTAAAACAAAACATGATTTATTAGTCTTTATAAAAATCTACATGAATTATTATTTTATCTTACACTTCCTTATACCCTGTGGATAACATTTCAAAAATTGTGGATTATCATTAAAAGATCATTAGGGTATATTAAATAAAGAATAAACCCTATTAGTCCATGAATATTTAAAACCCATCAAAACATTTTCACAAAATTGTTCTATTCACCCATAAAAAATAAACTACCTAGATTACATAATTTAATCATAAGATTTCTAATTTTTGTTATAGAAATCATAAAACATATATGAAATATATGGAATCTATATCTTTCTTAAATTGTAGCTTTCACAACAACATAGGGAGTAACCTTCATGGTTACATTTAGAATACCCATCAAAGTATAAACCATAAATCTATTAATGGAAACATTATAGTTTACCTCAATCACATTGCCCAAGGAATTAGAGAGATATCATGGGATCACCTACCCTTGGATTAAAAAAGAACCACCTGTATACTTAATCAAATCCCAAGAACCATAAAATAATCAAAACACATAAACCAAGCATAAATGAAAAATAACATTTCCACTTTGAAATTACATTTCATATTTACAAGACACGCACTCATAAATGAAAACACATTATTATTAAATAAAATTTTAAACATGTAAATAAAACAAAAATATATAATAATGGAAAAAAGAGGAAAATTATATTCAAGAAGTATATATAAAAACATTCAAAGTTCTTGAAATAATCAATCCCCTTTTAAGTCACAATTAAAACATTTTAAAAGGGGATTTTTGAATCAAAGTGTCCCCCACCACTTTGAAACATTTGAAAAGAATTTAAAATTCAAAACCTTAATGTCTATATAAATATTTCCTTAAAATAATTTTTAAAACATGGACATCAAAGATAAGGATTTATATGATTAGATCTTTAAAACATTTAAAATGATGTTTTAGATAATGGGTAATTTACAATTTTGAAAATTTAAATTATAAGACAAATAAAAGTATAATAGTTTAAAATAAATTAAATATCATGAGTATAGTTATTATATGGATAAGTAATGTCAAAGGGTCTGTAAATACACTTTATAAAATAACAATTGTGAATATCATCAAGAAATGTCCTAATTAAAGAAGATTGAGATGAAATCTATTACAAAGATCGTGCCAATAGATTTAAGATAAATCAGTGAAATAATTATGCATGAAAAATATAAATAAACCCAATATAGGGGGATATTCCGTGTAAAAAATCCAGATTTAATTTAAAATATTCTTGGAAAACAAAACCAATAACATGGATGTTCAACTCAATGAATGAAAATTGATTTCAGATTTCCCTTACCTTGAGCCCGACTCATCACGTACAATCGTTATGTTCTTGAATATTAAACTTAGGTTAATTTATACATTCATGAGAAACTTTTTCATGTTTATTATTCCTTTTATGTAACTTATTACCATGTTATAAAAATTAAATAATTATTTGAGTTCATATCGTCTATTTTGTGGATATTCAGTACTTGAGTCAAAAAATAAACTTGTTTTGATGTAAATTTTTCATGTGGTAAAAATTACATCATCTCTCGAATATTTTTCATGATTTAAATACAATATTTTTCCAGTATATATGTATTTATAATTTTCCTTAACATTTGGATATAAGAAAAGAAATGCACTGTTCATGGAGACGATAGGTCGTATGTATGCTTGAACACAACTTTAATTTCATTTTCATATTAAAGGAATTAAAACTAAATGATATATAGGTATATTATAATAAAATTATAATACCTATGTTATATATGTTTAATAATTAAATTAATGATATCCTTTATATATTCCACATATGGCATGAATTAGTCATAACACTTCGAGGGGGTAGTAGTCCACATTTCCTTAAATGAAATTATTGTATTTACATATTATGAAAAGCATAAAGGTATGTCTTAAATAGAAATTATAAAAGAATAGATAAAAAATAAATATAATATAATTATTATATAAATAGAGTTCCATCAAAAGTTTCACTATGAGAGGTGGTAGGAGAAAATTGAACAATCATCGTTTTGTGAGGTAGTAGTTCACCATACACTGAAACAGTATGTTATATATCCATTAAATGGAGGTATCTATAAGTGTAGGTCAGAAAAATAGAATAAAAAAATTCCATAATATTGGGGATACTAGATTTTTATAAAATAATATAATAAAGAGTGGTTAGGGAATTAGAGAAGGAAAAAAATGAAAGGAGCTTGGGAGAAGGTGTTACTTTTAAATCGGGTAACTCCTTTTGATTTGAGCAAAAGGATTCCTTGAGTTTATTTATTACCTAGGTAAATATAATAGAAGTAATTTAGGGATGTTTTGAGGTTATTTGATAATAATTTTGGTGAGCCATGGGTCTTGAGAGGAGTGATTATTTGGGTAGAGGTGGTGGCATTTTATAAGAGTGACGAGGGGCACTTTAGGAATGTCTTGAAATATTATTTTATTATAAATTTATTTTATAATTATCATAGCTAAAAAGATATATATTTTAAGGATAATATTAGGATGAGTCTAATGAATCTCAACCAATAGGTTTTATACAAGTTTAGGTCACAAATGTAACCATATCTTTGTTCTTTAACCGTTAGTCAAATAAACTAACTCTTACCATTTCTACTTCTAATTTACACTATATGGTCAATATAGTTACTATAAAATGACAAGAGAACTTAAAGTGGATCATTAATGAAAATTTTAACATTATCTAAGTCATTTTTCTGAATCATAAATTTTTATGACCGTTATATCATTTAATAAAATATTTTTTATTTTAAAAACAAATTTATGTCAATTTTGATACTAATTAGTAATTGATTTTTGTTAAATATATAACAAGTTTATTGATTCTAAAAAACTAAAATAAATCAATTCCAAAATTTCATAGTCATAAATAAATTTTTTAATAGAATCAAAAATTTAAAATTTCATTGGTTTTAATATTTATAATATCATTTATTTGAATCTTTTATTAATAAGGTAATCACTCTATCATCATTGTATCATAAATAAATTTATATGTTTATTTTATAAAAATTATAAATATAATACTATGATTTAATAAATTTTTTTATATTTATAATGAATTTTTATACACATATAAATCAATTATATAACCCCACCTTAAAATTGTTTATGTATAAAGAGATATTTTTATGTTATATTTCACTTTACATTAAATTAATTATTATAACATGTCATTTTCACACCAAAGTGGCTCCCAAATACCAAACGTTCATTATAAGGATTTTTTTGGTTTCCCATGACTCTTCCAATAAAATTAAGTAATATTTTTGGGTAGTTTTACTATATTATAATATTATTTTTACCTTTATTTACCTAATTTAAACTTTAACCATGGTAAATAAAAAGAAATATTGAAGTTACTATTCATAATGTCTAAAAATAAAAGGTACCTTTTTATGTAATTTGTAAATTTTAATTCCAAATATGGAATCCATTTTCCCAAATTCAAAACACTGAAGTTTTATTAATTAATATAAAATTAATTCCCATTGACAAAACATAAAGCGGGGTTTTAAGAAGTAAAAAATATCAAAAGATTGAATGTTTCTATGTCTAATTTAAATGTGAAATTACTTATAACGACCAAAATTGGAATAAATTGTTAAAAAAATAATCTAATTACACTTTAAAACGAATTAAAAAGTTAATATAACTATATAAGTAAATTAGATGAAATGGTAGGTTTGAAGTAAAATGCAGTTTTTCATTATTCATTAAAATATGAATTTCATTAGAAAACAACAAAATTTCAACCAAGTTAAATTTTGATGTCCCAATTCGAAAGAAGATGTTTACTATTTCAAATATAAATTATTAAATTATGAAAAACTAGATTTAAAAGGGTTCTCTAACAAAAGGAGGAAAACTGTATTTTTTAAAAAAATATTTCCTTTATTAGAAAATTTGATTGTGTTCTCATATCATATATAGAAAACATAAAAGAAGAATTTAAAACATTAAATTGATTATATTACATATATTTTTTATTAAATAAAAATCCATAAAGATTTATATGATTTTATAAACACATTTATTCTCGATTAAATAGGTTTTCATAAAAACACATCCTTTATATTCAATTGGTTTTTATTTCCATTTATAATAAATTTTGTAACCAATTATTCATTATTTAAACATGTTGGAACCATATTTTCATAATTCAGTTGATACAATTCATTCCCTTCATTCCAATGGTTAGGTTATAATTATAACATTTAAATAATAATATTTTGTTGTTTCTTTAAGCTTGATGTAGTATATCATGTATGCTATTGAACATAGTGTTTATTTATTAAAACACAGTCTATTACAAGAGTGACACATTTTGATTAAGTATTACATTGATAAATGGAGGCTCTATAATTTTTCTCCCATATTGGTCAAACGGAGAGGTGATCATGATTATATATTCCCTTTATAACAAGTTTCCATATTATGACGAAAGTTGGGAATATTTCTTTATCTCATGTAGTAAAACATTATTGACCTCAGTTTGAGCATGATCATCCCAGGAACTTGGTAGATTCTGGATTCCAATAAATGATCTATGAGTTAGTGTGACTAATAAATAGTATTTTACCCCATCAATGTTCTCATTGACTATTTAATTACAAATATACATTAATGATATTGGAAAACACCTATCTAGGACACACATACCCATGCATATGCCCCAATCAAGCTCTCCCAGTACATGAGTAACATCATGGGAATACTCCTTTATTGTAAACTTAATAATTCATGACTAGATTAATCAATTTATCCCAATGATTCATTGGTAATACTCATCAGGTTATCCCCATCTGTCTAAATTAGTACAAAAATGGGTTTTATGTCATTTTCTTATATTTTTAACTATGGTTTTTGATGTGACATCATTCCATGTATTGTTGTAAATATATTTTTAACATTACTCATTAAAAATTATGTCATATTGTATCTTTTTTTAATTATTTTTCAATCCTTTTTTAAATAAAAAACATAAAATAATTATTTAAAAAATGAAAGAATGAAGAACTCGACATGGTTTTTTGGGGGAATCTATAATAAAAATCAAGATTTTGTATGAAAAAAATAATTAGTTCATTGTTTTAAAAAATATAAAAAATGACCATAAAATGATATAAATATAAAAATAAACAAATATTAATGATATTATTTTTAAAAATAGTTTATTATAATAGATATAATTCCCTGGAATTTACCTCTACGAAATCAACTTTGATAAATCATAATGCTCAAGAAAAGTTCTTTTTCAATATAGAATTTTCTTCAAATGTTTCTCTTATCAAAGAAACCATATTTGTAACAGCCCAAGATTTTATAAAAAAATATTCTTTTTAATTTTATTGAAGTCTTGTGTTGTACGCTACACCAAAAGGAGCTTGCACAACACACATCCTTGACTTGCCTTGCATTACACGCAATCACAACCTTCCTCGATAGCGTGTGTAATACGCAATACCGAGTTTCACTAAACAACGATATGCTATTAAAATATTATTAAAACTAGCCGTTATGAATAGTAATACCCACTTTTTAAAACTCTGTAAATCTTATTTTTCAAAATGAACTTCACTTTTGGATTCGGAGTATCGAATTTAGCCTAAGGTGAAATTTTGGTACTTTTCGGATAACTTTCATATTCTGATGAATAGTGAAAATTACTAAATTTTAATTAAAAACAACTTTTTTAATCGAAATAATTAATAGTGATAAATTATTAATTTGAGTGGTTTTAAAGTATATTTAGAATATATTTTTACAATTTAATACAATGTTGGTCATTGGTTGTAATTTCACATTTAAACCAGACATAATCAAGTGTCAATCTTTTGATATATATTGTTTCCTAAAAACACGCTATTTATTTTAACAGCGGGATTTAATTATAAAATTAATTAATGCAACTTCTATGTTATGAATTTGGTAAAATAGATTTCATTTTTGAAATCGGAATATGAAATATAGCTTAGGATGAAATTTTGGCATTGTTCTGAAAAACATCAATTTTTGATGAATAGTGAAACTACTAAGTGGTAGTTAAAAAAACTGAATTTTTCATAAAACTTAATTTTGCCGCTTCTGTGAATGGAATTTCGAAAATCCGAGAGACACGGTTAATATCAAGGACTAAAATGTGGTTCAATGAGATGAAAATAATTTTTGGTGAATAGTAACTTTTTACTTTTTTTTACCGCGGTTAATAGTAAATAGGGTAACTAAGGGTAAATATGATATTACTATTAACCTAACACATGTCCTAATTCTATTGGACAAGTGTAATTCGACCAAAAACAAACTTAGGAATAAAATATGACCATTTAGGCCCACTTGGATTAGATTAGGACATTTATTATTAATTTATTTAAAGAAGGGTTAAAATAGTTAAAATCAAAGTTTAATAAGTAAATAATTTTTAATATAGGTTTATACATAAGATAAATTCGATTGTAAATATTCATTAGAAAGATAAAAAGATTTCCTACATGATGGTATTTTATTTGTAATTTTTAGACATCAAATAATTTAATTTATTTATGACACAAAGATGATGCAGTAATTATCTTATTAATGAAATATTGACAAAATTGATAATATAAATACCAAAATAAATGTAATTTGAGACTTTTTATGAATTACACTAATTTTCTAGGTTACTATGATATATTATTATTGATTTAATCAACTTGGTTCGAACATATAATTTTGTTATGACTTTCACAAAAATCATATATCAAATAGTGTCAAAATTGACACAAAATAGTTTTTAAATCAAATATTATATTATTAATTGTTATTTTATTCCTAAAAATCTAAGGTTCGGCCAAATGACTTAGACAAGGATATATATATTAATAATAAACAATTTGGGGTTCGTTTGGCATGTTATAGTAAGTGTATTAACCATATAGTGAAAGAAAACAAAAAGACACGGTAAAAGTTAAATTAATTAACTTAGAGTTATATCTAATTGATAAGGTTAAAATAATACCCTAAACTTGTCTAAATCCTATTGGTTGATAGGATTTCGACCCATCCCCACTTTAGCTTCGAAATAAGACCCTTTGTAACCATTATAAACCAATTTTGACTTTAATATAAAATAATATTTTGAGATATTCCTAAGGTGCCCCTCTCCTCCCTTATAAAAGGGAACCTCCTCCCCCTCCTCCTCACACCAATTTGAGCACTCAAGCTCGGCCAACCCCTGCCATTTTCTCCTCTCCACTTCCCTAGAATAATCCTAGAGGTCCTGGTCTTCTCCAAAGACCAATCTTAGTTCCTTAAGTGGAGGATTCAAAGAGGCGTTCCAAAGAAGAGGTAATATCCATTACCGATCTTTTCAATTTCTTTCTTCTTCAACTTCTTCTTCTTTAGTTGTTTCATGATAAAGTAATAACATCAGTATTACTTAAATACTGATATGTTATTATAAATATGAAACAACCCTAATTCACCTTCTATCCATCCTACGGAAAAATGAAATCACCGTGCGTGCGTACGTACGGAATACCGTCTCCACGCCGTGGTGTAATCTATTTTCCACCATCACCTTACAAGGATGGGTATAATGGTGTAATGAGTAACTATATATGATTATTATTAAGTAATATTGATACTGAAATAATATATATATATACTCCAATACAATTCCACGATCATAGGAACGATATCATCACTCGTGCGTACGTACGGAATACCGTCTCCACGATGTGATGCGACTCGTTCTACATGATCTTCATTTCAAAATGATTATATAAATGAATTTAATGAATGAATATGGTATATACTACACTAATACCATTCTGGAAATGAATTATCTATAACCTAAAGATAAGAATAATAATTTATTCGACAAAACACGCATAAGAACAAAAAGTTATAAAGACCCGAGTAACAAGTAACAATGAAATATTACTAACAAGAAGCTAATAATATGACCATATATGATCTCATATCAATATGTATGATTCTGGAATAAGTCAATAACATTATTTAAACCATTATACAGGAGCTTCGGACACGAACAAAGCAAATCGGACCTAAGGTAAGGGAAATATCACAATCTCATTTTTATCCGAGATTGTTTATACGTTGGTATTTACTGGGGTGTATTTTATCATCCAAATCTATGTTTCCTCAATATTTAATGTTATTTCCATCCATATACAATTGTTTAAATCCAATTTTACCCTTTGGTGAGTTTTTAGTAAAAGATATGAAAGGAATCTTTTGTCGTTTTTCGTACGAGGTACTTTTTGACTTTTTCGACAAAAGTACGAAGAATGTTTTTTTTAACTTATACGGCACGAACGGATTTCTACTGTTTTATAAAGCCTTATTTTCATGAAGCTTCCTCTAAAAGATTTCATGACTATTTTCAATAAAATCTCATTCTTTTAAAATTGCATGATGTTTTGTGAAAAGAAATTGATTTTGAAGAAGAAAGGATATTTTCCTCAAGAATTCAATTCAAGTGTTTTATCAAAATTATTTTCCATCTAAGATAATAAAGAGTTCTGTTTCTATCCATATTTTTACATTGATTTGACTATGTTGTGATGGAATTATGTTTATGAATTTCTTTATCTTATATGAATTGATTTATGATGTCATGATGTTTCAAGAATCCCATTTTTGTTACATGTGTTATGCGATGATGTATGTTTTATGACTATGTGGCACACATAAGAAAGGATTCATTATAAGATGGGTGGGACCTATATCTCCCTCCAATGCATTGGGTAAAGATTTTATATCTCATGAGATAGACATGGCTGGAACGGAAGGTTATTTCGGTTCAGTGATACAGGACTGAAACGAGGAGTGAACTCGGTTCAGAAAGGGACTTTGTCCACTAAGATAGTCTTGGCAACGAGTCATGACTAACAAGAAATGATTTTCCATGATTACGTGTACATGCCACAAAGTTTCAAGTTTTATGTTATGATTATGGGGATCTCATTTTCAATTCTATGATTCATCCCATGTTATGATATTATGATCTCTTTTGCAGGTCAAGATTTCCAAAAGCTACGTTCTTATGTATATGATGTGATTGATATTTCTTTTGTTTACCCTTACTGAGCATTTGAGCTCACCCTTTTTTGTTTTTCTTTCCCCAGGATATAAAGAAAGGTTTTAGGTAAAAAAAAGGGGAAGATCATTATGGGAGATATTGAAGATCTTTCACCACGTTTAGAAGATTACGTTCCGAGTTTCCAAAGACAATAAACTATTACGATCCTTGTGTGTGTGTTTTTGTTATGTACTAAGTATTCCGCAAAAGTAATGTAATGTCCATGTACGATAAGCTTCGGGTCATTATAGTTGGTATCAGAGGAAAGGTTTAGTCAACCTTTGGAAACTAGGATGCGAGAACTTTAGTGAGATCCCTAGAGATATTTCTAAGGTATGTCTAGGGATGTCCTTAGGGATAAGTATAAGTATAGGTTATAGTAATAGAATTACGCTAACGATCATAGAATTAAACCTAAGATGTTGGATATTGAAGGTACTCCCCCTTTATTATGTTGTTTTCCCTAGCATGATTTTTGCCTCTCACACTATTCTTTTTGGGTTTTAGACGATGGTTGGAACCCGAAGGAACCGTGTTGATCAATGCAATGGACAATGTAATGATTTCCCTCCTGAACAAACAAATGTTATGGGAGATGGAGTGAAAAATCTTATTGCTATACTTACACAAGCTATGAATCATTCTGGACTTCCAAATGAGCAGATAAGGGAACAATATTCTATTGAGTCCTTCATGAGGCAACGTCCACCTTCTTTCAGTGGGTCTACTGATCCATTAGTTGCTGAACAATGGATTAGTACTACTGAAAAGATATTTTCAGTTCTTCAATGTTCTGAACATGATAAAGTCATCTTAGCAGTATATCGTTTGGAAGGTGAAGCTGATCAATGGTGGAATCTTATCAAGAATACGAGGCCAAGAGATGAAATTGAGTCCATGGAATGGGACGAGTTCAAGAACTTATTTTTCAGTAAGTACTTCCCTCGTATTCTTCGAACAAAGATGGAGAAAGAGTTTCTTGAACTGAAGCAAAGGGACGATGAATCTGTTGGTACCTATGAAGCAAATTTTACAAGACTTGCAAGGTATGCTTCTGGAATTATCATCCAACCTGAAAGTAAAGTTGATCGATTTTTCAGTGGCTTAAAACCAAGTCTTCTAAGGGCATTAGCTATAAGAGACTTCAGTAGCTATGAAGAAATTTTGCGTTGTGCTATCAAGGTAGAAATGGAAGTTGGTGTTACATATCCATCTCATGGTTTTGACAAGAAACGAAAGATGGAGTTCAAGGAGAAATCTCAGAATAATGATGAAAAGAAGATGAATGTTTCCTTATGCACAAAGTGTGGGAAGAAGCATGGTGGAGATTGTCTTAAAGGGACTAAAAAATGTTTTAAGTGTGGAAAAGAAGGTCATCGAGCAGCTGAGTGTCGAAGTAATGGAAAAAGGGTTTCTAATGATGTGAATAAAGCAAACACTGCAGAGAACGCACCGCCAACACTTCAATGCTTCAAGTGCAAGGAAATGGGGCATTATGCTAATAATTTCCCTAATCCAAGGGTTAGTGATGATCGACATGAGCAACCGCTTAAGGCAAAGGACAAAGGGAAGTCACATGCGATCACTATTGGCAATGTTGAATATGACAACGATGTGGTGGAATGATTAAGTGTTTATGTAATGGGATTCCAAAATAATGTTGTATCATGGAGTATTGGAATATCTATGTATTGGTCTAATGTGGTATTCAAAGTGATTGAGATATTTTTGGAAATAAGATGATATGCACATAATGAAGGGAAAATGAGAAAATGAAATGTTTAACAGTATTCATGAGCTCATGATTGATATAAGGACTAAGTTTGAGTATATAGAATTTTGAGGATTTTGGTATGTGAAAAGTGATTCATGTTTTCACTAAGGTATTCAAGAGAATACACGATTAAGGACTTTGAATGTTTGAAATGTGACCAAAAAACATATCTTATGATATATGGGGATCGATGATGGTGTTAAATCTCTGGTAATCATTTTCACTATATTATGAGAGTCGACTGCAGTATTATGGATAAGCCTAAAAGATTGGAATGGATTATGTTGGACATAAGTTAGTATTGTTTGTTTTTTCGATATTATTGATGGGATGTTATATAGTTTTGGAAAAAGGACAACCTGCAGGACGGGCGTCAGCCCAACGTTTCGGACAAGGCTGTGGGAATCGAACCCACAACCGAAGTGCGACTGGCCTTTATCGCCTACCACTGGCCTACAGGAAGTCCCTGTTTAGTAGAAACTAGTTTTATTATATTAAGCAGTATGATATATGAAGTATAAGTCCATTTTAGGAACCATATATGATTAATCTCACTATAGATCGACTTATGCATATAATTTTTGCTAACCTTTTGTTTGAGACAGATGGAATGACCCGTCATTCTATCACATGATCTGCTAACACTTCATGAATAACAAATTCAACTTCATTTATGAAGTGGAAATTGTTCAAGGCACGAACAACAGTGAGATTGTACCAAAATAAAGTAAGTATTTATTCTAATTCAAATTTTCAACTTTAGGGAAATGATCTTGAAAACCAAAAATGTTGTCCTAGTGATCTTATACCTGATGAATCAGATGGTACCTTATATCATCACAAATCTATGGATTTGTGATTACTGGCTTTTCCATAGCCATGTTCTCTACCACTCTCCATCAGAACATGATAGTTAGATTTCTCTTCCATATCCATATTTTCACCTATGTGGAAACCCAATGATTAGTTTATTTGGGTAACCGTTACGTTTCATACTTTTGTTTTTAAAGATTGGTTTTGATATTCCTTTTTACGATGTGGGTTTCTATTAAAGAAACTTTCGAATAGTAAACCATTTATAACCCCGATGAATTTCGAGGGCGAAATTCATTTTAAGGGGGGTAGAATGTAACAGCCCAAGATTTTATAAAAAAATATTCTTTTTAATTTTATTAAAGTCTTGTGTTGTACGCTACACCAAAAGGAGCTTGCACAACACACATCCTTGACTTGCCTTGCATTACACGCAATCACAACCTTCCTCGATAGCGTGTGTAATATGCAATACCGAGTTTCACTAAACAACGATATGCTATTAAAATATTATTAAAACTAGCCGTTATGAATAGTAATAACCACTTTTTAAAACTCTTTAAATCTTATTTTTCAAAATGAACTTCATTTTTGGATTCGGAGTATCGAATTTAGCCTAAGGTGAAATTTTGGTACTTTTCGGATAACTTTCATATTCTGATGAATAGTGAAAATTACTAAATTTTAATTAAAAACAACTTTTTTAATCGAAATAATTAATAGTGGTAAATTATTAATTTGAGTGGTTTTAAAGTATATTTAGAATATATTTTTACAATTTAATACAATGTTGGTCATTGGTTGTAATTTCACATTTAAACCAGACATAATCAAGTGTCAATCTTTTGATATATATTGTTTCCTAAAAACACGCTATTTATTTTAACAGCGGGATTTAATTATAAAATTAATTAATGCAACTTCTATGTTATGAATTTGGTAAAATAGATTTCATTTTTGAATTCGGAATATGAAATATAGCTTAGGATGAAATTTTGGCATTGTTCTGAAAAACATCAATTTTTGATGAATAGTGAAACTACTAAGTGGTAGTTAAAAAAACTGAATTTTTCATAAAACTTAATTTTTCCGCTTCTGTGAATGGAATTTCGAAAATCCGAGAGACACGGTTAATATCAAGGACTAAAATGTGGTTCAATGAGATGAAAATAATTATTGGTGAATAGTAACTTTTTACTTTTTTTACCGCGGTTAATAGTAAATAGGGTAACTAAGGGTAAATATGATATTACTATTACCCTAACACATGTCCTAATTCTATTGGACAAGTGTAATTCGACCAAAAACAAACTTAGGAATAAAATATGACCATTTAGGCCCACTTGGATTAGATTAGGACATTTATTATTAATTTATTTAAAGAAGGGTTAAAATAGTTAAAATCAAAGTTTAATAAGTAAATAATTTTTAATATAGGGTTATACATAAGATAAATTCGATTGTAAATATTCATTAGAAAGCTAAAACGATTTCCTACATGATGGTATTTTATTTGTAATTTTTAGACATCAAATAATTTAATTTATGTATGACACAAAGATGATGCAGTAATTATCTTATTAATGAAATATTGACAAAATTGATAATATAAATACCAAAATAAATGTAATTTGAGACTTTTTATGAATTCCACTAATTTTCTAGGTTACTATGATATATTAGTATTGATTTACTCAACTTGGTTCGAACATATAATTCTGTTATGACTTTAACAAAAATCATATATCAAATAGTGTCAAAATTGACACAAAATAGTTTTTAAATCAAATATTATATTATTAATTGTTATTTTATTCCTAAAAATCTAAGGTTCGGCCAAATGACTTAGATAAGGATATATATATTAATAATAAACAATTTGGGGTTCGTTTGGCATGTTATAGTAAGTGTATTAACCATATAGTGAAAGAATACAAAAAGACACGGTAAAAGTTAAATTAATTAACTTAGAGTTATATCTAATTGATAAGGTTAAAATAATACCCTAAACTTGTCTAAATCCTATTGGTTGATAGGATTTCGACCCATCCCCACTTTAGCTTCGAAATAAGACCCTTTGGAACCATTATAAACCAATTTTGACTTTAATATAAAATAATATTTTGAGATATTCCTAAGGTGCCCCTCTCCTCCCTTATAAAAGGGCACCTCCTCCCCCTCCTCCTCACACCAATTTGAGCACTCAAGCTCGGCCAACCCCTGCCATGTTCTCCTCTCCACTTCCCTAGAATAATCCTAGAGGTCCTGGTATTCTCCAAAGACCAATCTTAGTTCCTTAAGTGGAGGATTCAAAGAGGCGTTCCAAAGAAGAGGTAATATCCATTACCGATCTTTTCAATTTCTTTCTTCTTCAACTTCTTCTTCTTTAGTTGTTTCATGATAAAGTAATAACATCAGTATTACTTACATACTGATATGTTATTATAAATATGAAACAACCCTAATTCACCTTCTATCCATCCTACGGAAAAATGAAATCACCGCGCGTGCGTACGTACGGAATACCGTCTCCACGCCGTGGTGTAATCTATTTTCCACCATCACCTTACAAGGATGGGTATAATGGTGTAATGAGTAACTATATATGATTATTATTAAGTAATATTGATACTGAAATAATATATATATATACTCCAATACAATTCCACGATCATAGGAACGATATCATCACTCGTGCGTATGTACGGAATACCGTCTCCACGATGTGATGCGACTCGTTCTACATGATCTTCATTTCATAATGATTATATAAATGAATTGAATGAATGAATATGGTATATAATACACTAATACCATTCTGGAAATGAATTATCTATAACCTAAAGATAAGAATAAGAATTTATTCGACAAAACACGCATAAGAACAAAAAGTTATAAAGACCCGAGTAACAAGTAACAATGAAATATTACTAACAAGAAGCTAATAATATGACCATATATGATCTCATATCAATATGTATGATTCTGGAATAAGTCAATAACATTATTTAAACCATTATACAGGAGCTTCGGACACGAACAAAGCAAATCGGACCTAAGGTAAGGGAAATATCACAATCTCATTTTTATCCGAGATTGTTTATACGTTGGTATTTACTGGGGTGTATTTTATCATCCAAATCTATGTTTCCTCAATATTTAATGTTATTTCCATCCATCTACAATTGTTTAAATCCAATTTTACCCTTTGGTGAGTTTTTAGTAAAAGATATGAAAGGAATCTTTTGTCGTTTTTCGTACGAGGTACTATTTGACTTTTTCGACAAAAGTACGAAGAATGGTTTTTTTAACTTATACGGCACGAACGGATTTCTACTGTTTTATAAAGCCTTATTTTCATGAAGCTTCCTCTAAAATATTTCATGACTATTTTCAATAAAATCTCTTTCTTTTAAAATTTCATGATGTTTTGTGAAAAGAAATTGATTTTGAAGAAGAAAGGATATTTTCCTCAAGAATTCAATTCAAGTGTTTTATCAAAATTATTTTCCATCTAAGATAATAAAGAGTTCTGTTTCTATCCATATTTTTACATTTATTTGAATATGTTGTGATGGAATTATGCTTATGAATTCCTTTATCTTATATGAATTGATTTATGATGTCATGATGTTTCAAGAATCCCATTTTTGTTACATGTGTTATGCGATGATGTATGTTTTATGATTATGTGGCACACATAAGAAAGGATTAATTATAAGATTGGTGGGACCTATATCTCCCTCCAATGCATTGGGTAAAGATTTTATATCTCATGAGATATACATGGATGGAACGGATGGTTATTTCGGTTCAGTGATACAGGACTGAAACGAGGAGTGAACACGGTTCAGAAAGGGACTTTGTCCACTAAGATAGTCTTAGCAACGAGTCATGACTAACAAGAAATGATTTTCCATGATTATGTGTGCATGCCACAAAGTTTCAAGTTTTATGTTATGATTATGGGGATCTCATTTTCAATTCTATGATTTATCCCATGTTATGATATTATGAGCTCTTTTGCAGGTCAAGATTTCCAAAAGCTACGTTCTTATGTATATGATGTGATTGATATTTCTTTTGTTTACCCTTACTGAGCATTTGAGCTCACCCTTTTTTTTTCTTTCCCCAGGATATAAAGAAAGGTTTTAGGTAAAAAAAGGGGAAGATCATTATGGGAGATATTGAAGATCTTTCACCACGTTTAGAAGATTACGTTCCGAGTTTCCAAAGACACTAAACTATTACGATCCTTGTGTGTGTGTTTTTGTTATGTACTAAGTATTCCGCAAAAGTAATGTAATGTCCATGTACGATAAGCTTCGGGTCATTATAATATTAATAAAATAAAATAATATTAAATCATGATTTATAATCTATAATTGATGGATGGAGGGATAAATAATATTTTTATAGAAAATAATTTTGGTGAAATGCATATAATGGTGGTGGTAGAAATAAGAGTCTAATATTGAATTTATAAAAGAGTACACCACATAATATTTGTAGGTGGTAATATAAAAAAATGAAAGTGATGTGAAACATTTATATTTACATGTTTTATAAAAGGAATTTATAGATGGGAAAATTAAATTTCATTAGAACTATGTGAAAAATGTAAAATTCAATGTTAGGGTTTTTATAACATCAGTTGTTTAGAAATATTATGTTAAAAATATTCTAGAATTTTTTTAAAGATGAAATTTTTAACGTTAAAAATACCTTTTCAAGTTATTAAATTCTTATGGTTTTAATGTTGGTTATTTTCAAACAAACTTTAAAAATGGGTTTCAATTTTGGTTTTATAGAACATGATATTAAAAATCATATAAAAAATTAAATTTTAAATACAATTTTATATCATTTATTTAAAATATATACATTAAAAATATTCATGTAGTTATTTTTAATATTTATTATTTTGAAAATAATATTAAAAATAATCTGGTAAATTTTTTCTTAAAATCTTTTTCTTTGAAATAACTGGAATTAATTTTTTTGATCATATTTTTATCATCAGTTATATCAATAACGAATGTTATAAATACCTATTTATTTCATTTTATATTAGTTATTAAAAAACTATTGTTTAAACATCAATGTAATAAATACCTTTTCTACTGGTGGTATGCCTTGAAGAATCCATTATTGTCTCCCCTTTCACAACAAAAATATCCTAGTCAGAAGACATAAAACATCATGAAAACATCCATACTAAAAGACATTAAACAAGTTAGTATGGTCCTATCACATGACATTAAACTATACAACCCATGTTATATGATCTTTTACTCATGTTTTATATATTATATAACGGATTCCTTCCTAATATTCAAAACTAATGTCATTATCCTTTCATCTCTTCACAATTTTCACATTCGCTAAGAATTTATATTCAATGGTCTATAATACTCAATGAATCATCCACATTATTTCCCACCGAGCTATCCTCCCCATGAACCTTGAGGTCCTTCCACAAGGGCTCTATTATATGTAAACCTTCTTCATTAGGGAATATTCTTGATGAGACCAAATCAGGCTTAGTGGAACATACCCTCTCAATCAAAAACAACCACATACCTCATGGGGCTATATTCATCATGAACTAAACCTATCGATATTGGGCTATATTCCATTTGACTTCGACCAAAAAGTTATACCCATGAATAAGTCATATTCTTACCATTTCTAGGATCCTTTCTCCTAAAATATTATTTCACATAGCTTTAAACAGATATGAATATATCATGGATGAACAAACATAAAAGGAAACATAATGGTCCTTTTTGTGCAACCTCAAATAGTGTAGAATATCCTATTAAGTTGAACAAAACTATATGGGTTCCGATTCCCTTCACATCGACATGTCAAAATCTCTTCCTGTGGCCCAGATACGAAGCCAAGAAATACATACATCCTTATAAGATGATGATCAACTATAGATTAAACAATCATAGATTTAAATTGAAGAATAATTAAACAAACAAGTGAATGATAGAGATTGAATGATACATATATATGGTACTATGAATAGAGATCCACTGATATAAACATTTGTTTTCATTAATGGAGAACATTTGATATAAATATGTACTCATAATCAATTCATTTCAACAATTAGTTATAAGAATAGATCTAACCAGTTATCCACTAAGATTTGTGATGGGGTCATGAATGTGTCTTATATATTTTAGAGATTACTTTTATAGGAAACAATTACTTGGAAAATGGTGTGGAGGAGCCTAACCTCCCACCCACTTGAACAATTCACACTCTGAGGTGTCACTTGTAAAGTCCCAGTTACTACCATCTTTTGGAAATTAGGTCCATAGATAAGTATGAACTCCCAATCCCTAAAACCAGGAATAATGCATCCTTTCCCCCACAATAATTATGCTTTAGGAACAAGATATTAAACCAAACATGGTTTCATTTATCCAATAATGGTTTATGGGAAGTATATGAAAGGCATGAACTTCTTAAACACACACCACCACCATCATTCCTAAAAAAATGGTGAACCCAATGTGCAGTATTTTAACCAATAATATTTGTTGGGAATCAAACATGAGATATCAAATTACCAAACAAGACATGGTCATGATTTTACATCAGAAAAAATTTAGCGAACACACATTGAATTCATTATGATTTAAATAAATTAGTCAAATGTTTTATTAATTGTAATTATTCATTGATGAGTTATTTTTTGTTTGTGTTGGTCTATCATGGACTTTCAAAATGGGATTCCATTTTTAATATAATAAAATTACATCCTTAAAAAATAAAATGTTTTCCACAAATTTTATGATGTATATGGCCCCAATAACCAAAAATAAGATTTCATCAACTCGACATGTATAATGGTTGGTGAAAAAAATGCACTTATTTTTTAGTATCTTCTATGTGAAACTATCTCGAATCTTGAGGATGAACATAAATCCCTTTTAGAAATAAAGTCCCATGAACCCTATACTCAATGATAAGCTATAAAGAAGGGTTTTTAAATCATAGACACTTCCATCAATTTTAGGATTCCCTACCTAGAAAAAACAATGCATACCTATTTTATATCAAGGATTTGGATAAAGAGGTCCAATGTGGCATCACTGTTGTTTAGAAGTCACCTAATAGGGCTTTGAGGATCCTCTATCTACATTATCAATGTTTCATGG
Organism: Viscum album; assembly: GCA_963277665.1. Classification (NCBI taxonomy): domain Eukaryota; kingdom Viridiplantae; phylum Streptophyta; class Magnoliopsida; order Santalales; family Viscaceae; genus Viscum; species Viscum album. Next base: position 2,103,867,187 of record OY728161.1, on the reverse strand, counting down.
TCCTGGTTTTTATGGAATGTACTGATATCATCTTAGAATACCTTCTGTGTATCTAAAAGGACAATCATGCTCAAATTTATACTCTTACTCATTAGTCTCACTGGTGACTCTAGTGAATTTTGGAGGACCATGACTACTTATTTCAATAGAAACTACGATAAAAATAATTTTATTTCCCCCATTCATGAAGTATATCATTATATCCCGATAAAAATTAGAGAACTAAAGTAGTTTCATATACCTACTCCCATCAAAGAGTGGGCCCATATTACTATCCTTGTAAAATAATTTCACCAGAAGATTTTGGTGGAGATCAAGGGAAAGAATTATATCCTTACTCTTCCCTTGTATAATTATTATAATATTCTAGAAGAATAAACATAAATACACCATCATAATATAACTATAGTCAATATGGGAAAAAATGTATCCCCAACCACATCACCAGAGTAGCTCATCGACACGATTTGGAATCTACACAAGTGTGGGTACACATTCCTACCCCCATCCCAGTGGATCGTCATTACATATCTACAATAAATGAATCATAACCAAATTACTATATTTCAATTCTAATATAAGTTCATCAGTATATCATGATGACTACTTTAGGTAAATATCATATCCTTTCCAACTTCATTGTAAATTTACAGAATATTTTGATGGTTTCTTAAAAGTTGGATGGTATTTTTACCCCTCTTCAATGTAAGGAAAATTTTCAGCATATATTGTAAAGAATAAAAATGTTAGAATATATTTATATATATTATGAATATTATCATTGACATATCCAAATGGAATGTATAGGTTAGACTCATATGACGATCAATATTTAAAAATTTCATCAAAATATTGTGATAAAAAATGGGGGTTTCTTAGTAGGTTTCTCATCTCTAAAGGTTGTTGGGGAAACTACATGAACCCAACTGCCCAATAGAGAGAATACAAGAATTTGTCTATCTAGGGGAAACAAAAAAAACACATTAGTAGTCTCATATCACTTCCCTAATCAATGCTGGTTTTTTTCACTCCCTTAAACATCTCTCAATAGGTGACCCTAGAACCTTTTAAATCATCATCAAAAAAGATAAATTATTTTTAAATTATAAGTTACTCCTTATATTATTTCCATGAATATGTCTAGAGTTCCTCCATAGAGTGTCTTCCATGAATTTTCCCCCTGGAAATATCAATACTAACCATGAGAACTTTTTTAATGATGAGAGACGTGAAAATAATTCATTAAAATAGAATATCAGTTAGCAAGAAGGAACTTCAATCACTAATACATCATTTACTAGTCACCATGAAGGTCCTCCCTATGGAATCCAGACCGTCCACCATGAAGGTAGGGTATATTTTTTAAAAATCCTCCTTGTAGTCTATTTCATCAGGAAAAATACACGTGTTGGTGGTTAACAATATAGAGTGAAAGAATGGTCCAATGAAAACAAGACATTCTATCATTTTTATATTGTGAAGGATATTCCATAGTAAAATTATATCACATCGGGTACAGATTTTTTGTGTTTCATTAGGCAAAAATATGCCACAAATGGTTTCGAAAAAATGGTTTGACAGTTTGATTATGGGGGATGTGTGGATATTTATACAATCAATCATGTTGGGTTCACCATTCATGTTAGACTTAAAAAATAACTCATAATGGTTCCCACATCCATAACTGTGTACAAACCTACCATCTAAAGGTAAGCGTTCAGTTGGGGTTTCAGACCCAATGGCACTTAGGAACTCACATTGTTTGAGATGATGAGATGTTGGTATCATCACAAAATTTGGGGGTGGGATTATTTCCAACTCCTGGACACTCTTATAGATTTAAGATATGATCGATAATCTATTCATAATCCAAATACAACACTGGTAACCCTTACTAAATGATTACGTATTGAATCCATCAATGTGAAATGTAGGGCATATTAATGAGTCCATCTGTATTTATTTGAGGTTTTTTATCCATGTCCCCTTAATGGGTAGAGAGTTATGTTTTGAAGCTATATACCCTGGAACTTTGGGGTTTGTTTCCATCTATGGGGAATTTAATATCTCAAAGATGGGATTGAGCTATTATGAGGCATCCCACATATCCTGTTCATAATAGAAATCAAAATAGTTGTAGTTTATTAAAACCTTGAAAAATAATATCCTGAAAAATGATATGTATTAGGGAACTTATGCACTAGGTATTGAGCTCGTACCTCAGGGAGACATCTATCAGTTCCCACTAATGGAAGAAATCAGAGTTATCCCCATTCAATAATTCCTTTGGGACTTTCCCAGAGGTAGATTCCCTTATATGGGGTATTTATATAATGATTTTTATCAAGTATTACACATGGAGGTTACCATGGTAAGTGGAGATTCATGGTGTGAATAATATGATCATTGCGCCTCTGTATGTCCATGTGATCCAAGTTCAGTGTGATAAATATGGGATAGAATGTAATGTGTCTCGCTAAATATGGAGGTAGGAATAATGTGTTGGGACAAACATTTGAATGTTTAATATGTAGATTTGGACTTATTATGGTGTCCTACATATCCCGATTATGTTATGAATCATATTCATCATATTTTATTTTCCATATCAATACCCTTGTAGATGAGGCATAATGTGAAACCTATGGGATATATTGGGTCCCAATGATTATAATATTAGATACATGATGGGACTTACACCGAGGAGGACTCCCATTGGAACTCAGGACTTAGGAAGGCATCCTATGTATCATTGTTTTTTTGGGAATCAGATTTCTCATAGTTCAGTTTGAACAAGGCTCACACACTGAGGTTTCCCTAATATAGGATAAATACCATAATATACCACTAATCATGTCTTACACACTGAAGTTTCCTTTACATTGGGTAATTCATATCATGCCAAAGATCGGTTCTTACACACTAATTTTTCCCTAACAAAAGGGAATTCATATCACGCCACTAATTAGGGCTTACAAAATGATAATTCCATTATAAATATCCACTGGACAATGTTATCATCTCCATGGTTTTCTTCTTGTAATAATATACTTACCTCCATAACATGTTCTAATTGTCTGCATGACATGTACAAGGACATATGGAAAGTCCCCTATTTCTTAGAGGATATTGATAAATATAATTTCAAGATTATGGTGAATATGTTTGGAGGGTTTTGTGTGATTCATATTTCTGTTTAGAGGGCATCATATGATCCATGATTTCATGTCTGTAGGTCACTGTTTGATCTTGTTTGATATGTCTAGAGGGTGACACATGATATGGATCACTTTTCTAGAGGATGTCTCATGAACTGAGATGATATTTTTGGAGGTTTCCACATGACCTGGTATGACATGTCTGTAGGAATTCACATGATTTGGCTGACTTGTCAATAGGACATCATATGATCAAGGCTAACATGTTTGGCAGGTGTCTTATGACCATAGTGACTTTTCTATAGGATGTTGCATGATCTTGGATGATGTATACTGGAATCATCATGAGTCTTTACTGAACTATCTGGGTGTCACTCCACATCTTTGCAATCATTTTTGGAGGAAATCACAATATTTTTCTTGGAAACCCTAGAGGAATTTGAAATACTTTGGTAGTATACCCTCAGGGAATCATGTGACTTTATTTTACATGCACAATGTAAATGAAATGATTCAAACAGTATTTCAAGAGGAATCTCATGATTTGAGTGACATGTCTAAATGCTATTGATTGATTTGGATGAGTCATATGAAGTTCTTGAGGATCTTCATATGTCTTATTCATAAAAGTATCCCATTTTTTAGTCTTTATTCAATCCATTTATTTCATATCATTCTCAAGGTTTTTAAGTGTTATCTTATTTTAGGTTTCACATGACCAGAATGAATCATGGGTTATTTTTTCCTAATCCAACCAACATGACATAAGTCATTTTCATGATCACTGGTGATCACACAATGTGACTATGCATTTCTCATGATCCCTTTAGACAATACTCAGATTATACTAGGTAGATAATATTTGTGATCACATGATTTGATGCTATAAGAAGTTCACTCCAATGCTACCATGTATGATCAATCATGGATTGATTCTTGTTTTTTTTTCTGATGAGGGATGGAAAATTTTTTGGCCTTGCATTCTTGGTTATACTACAATGTTTATGGTTCGTATGTTGTAGATTTTTTTTTATTCAATAGTGAGATTTGACATATTGTCCTTTTCATGATCCTTTTATGGGCCATCCATAGAATGAAATGGTATTCAATGAACTCCATAATATTTCGACAATGGAATTTTTATTAGACCCAGGCCAAACAAATGGATTTTCCATGACCACAAGGATATATAAAGGGGATTCCAAAAGGTTAATACAAAATGTTTAAGGGTATTCATGAGATCATGATTCATATGGAAAGACATTTACATGATCAAAGAGGTCTTGTTTGGGGACTATAGTGAGACAATGGTGGCTATCCAGGGGGACTTCATAGGATCTAGAAGACATATCTAAGGTCCTTTACAAGATCATACTGGATTTTCGAGGGGGCCTGTCATGATTGATTATGACCACCCAATGAATATGACCACTGTTTCATGAAGTCCAATGTAACCTCACTCCACATGAGGCTTCCTCTTATTCCCCATTTATTTATTTCTTTATTTTATAAGAGATGGGGATATCATAAATTTGTGGGAGTGTTGTTGAAGACAATCAACCTCCATTTATGTGATGTGTTGTGTGAGAAATAATGGGTCTTGTGGTGATGCAGAAAAATTTCCATGGACAATGCCTTTACTGGTCTGTGGCGCCCAAGGGGGAGCGCAGAATCGGCCAGAAAAGATAGAAATCCTTCACATGATATAGGTTATATGTTAACAGGATATTGTTTGAATAGGTGGACATGTCTCTAGGGCTCTGTGATGTCTTTTGAACTATATGATCATGGAACATAGTGAGCATTATATCTCTTTCAGCTGGATATTGAAAGGTATTGAAAACTAAACTATCATTTTGCAACTCTTTAGGGTTATCTAGGAAGAACCATATATTGTTGTAGTTTAGGGTCTTATGGACAAGACCATCTATTGCTATAGGATGAGGTATTTTACATCATACCTTTTTTGCTGTAGTTTAGGTTATTGTATCTCATACAATTAGATTCCATGCTGTTTAAAGTCAGACCACCAGGACATGATTGATGAATACATAATATAGGACAAACATGACAGTGATGAAACCAAAATTTCTAAGGTTGTGATTTTGTTTGTTGTGTTTTTAGGGATTATGAGGATTCTAATTCCTTTATGAAAATGAGGATATGCCTTTGGTTGGTAGGTCGAATCCCTTATGCATTAGTAGCATGGTGAAACAGAGGTTTCCCCTCTCTTTTCTAATTGATATGTAATATTTATGGAGGGTAAAATTGGTTTAGGGAGAAACACTTGGAATGTTGAGTCCACCTAGCATGTTGGGGTATGGGTTTAGTAATTGATAACCTAGAATTTTGGGTCAAGGAATATTAGATGTGGATGAAATTCCCTGAATAAACCACAACACTGAGATGTGGTAAGATCTTCAATGGTGTTACGAGGGATCACAAGGATCAATGTTACATTCTTATAAAGAGGTGATGCCTATGGTTGGTAATTCAAAACCCTTATTCATCAATATCATGGTCAAAAGTGGTGTCCATTGTATTTATTTGAGGGATATAAAAGATTTTTTAGGACATAAATTGCTGGTAAATGGAGTTGTTTATAGATTAAATTATATGCAAGAATGTTTTTCTCACACTAGGTAAGTTTAGATTATTATCTGTGGAGCTTAGGGACCATTCCATGTGGTTTTGAGTCATGATATGTGGGCCATTAAAAGCATTGGGAATGGAGTGTAACATTACTTATTTGACAAAGGGTACAAAACATGGTGATGTAACGTTGAGGATGTGAGATCTTATTGAATAGTTTGGTTATAGTTATTGTAAATCATGGTATAAAGTGCTCTGGTAATGAGGATGGTATGGTAAAGTCATGATGAGAATGGACTAGAACACAAGTCACTGAGTTTTTCCATAGTGATGTCGGATCGTAAGGATTAGAAACTCTTTATATAGGGACAATATGTCTATGGTTGGTAGGTCAAAGACCTTTTTCATAAATATCTTGGTCAAATAGATGGATCTCTTTTTCTTTCATGGGGCCATGAAATGTTTGCAGTGACCCAAGCTTCTCAAGTCATGAAGTGCGATTTAGGGAAAGCCTAATATTCAAGAAAGGTTAAAGAACCCTTAAAGTTGTTTCATTGAATTGTGATTATGTTATCATGATAGAGAGATATTATAAACAATTACTATAATTTTTACTTGGACAAGGGGGTCTAGTGATCATTTATCAACATTTACTATGGCTACAATGTGGGCCTAATGAGATTTATGACTCATTAATTAATGCCTTAAACTTTTAATAAACTCTGGAGATGAAGAGTTTAGTGAGTTAAGATAGGATGTTTTCTCAGGCTTCCCATTATAGTTTTTCAGTCTGACATGTTTTTTGTCTATTTGTCTATCGTTTTTTTACAATGATTTGGACCAAAAAAGGCTATTTTTAACTAATGTATATAAATTTTATGGTAATTACACACATGAGCCTAATATAAGGGTACTTTTACACAAGATCCCAGTTAGGATACCCATGGATAAGAGTACTCCAACATGTTTCTAAGAGGAAGATTAAAATGTTTTATATCATGGCTCTATGTTATCAATACATGAGAAAGGATATGGGAAAATCATGTCGGGATGGAATAGAACACCCTTAGGTGATGGGTTCTTCGGAAGTGACATCAAGATCACCAGAATCAAAAATAACTTTATACAGGGACACAATGTCTCTAGTTGGTAGGTTCGAGCCCTTATGCATCAATATAAAGGTCAAACAGAGTGATCTATTTTCCTTTTCAGGGGCCATGAAAGGTTTGTGTCAACCCAAGGAACTCAATACATGAAGTGTGTTTTATAAATTGAGGTTCCTAAAAGATGACTGGAACTCCCCATACTCTATTAAACCAAGGTACTACTCTTGTGGTCCTTTGATAAGGGGTAATAATTGATGAAAACCTCCACATTTTAACATCATTTAGTGTGGATTTATCTGTTATGTAATTATATTTTCATGTGAACATGATATTTTAATTATAGTTTAACATTATGCAGTAAAGTCATATTTTCATGGAGTTTTAATGTCATGCGACCAGGAAATTAACTTTTCAGTTTAACATTGTGCGGTGGGGAAGTGGTTACCAAAATAAATTTTTATTAAATATTTACTTTAGGGAACTTTACAATGGTCGAGGAATTTATATATATGGAGAATCTTTTATCCAGACATAGAAATATTAGTGGGCATCCTTATGTTGTATCCCTTCTTGCGTATATCTATCACAAGTTTTAGAAATCCATTCATAGATCTAAATCATAAATATTCAAAATGATCTTGTATGACTTGGCCCTTATGAATTTAGGGGTGTATTAATTTGCTGGAAATATCAAGACAAAGGATTTAGGATCCCAGAGTCCCTACTTATCCAATGATAATAGGAATCAAGCCACATTTATTTCTTGTATGGGAATCACTCTACATAGGTATGACCCATACATATAGGGGGAATTGTTCCCATTGATTATTGTAGCTTAATGTATGATTGGATACCTGAGGAAAAATACATATCATGTGATAGCATGAATCGATCCACACTGAGATCTTATGAAATAATGCAGTTTATTATCATGAAGAAATGACATAGGCTCCCTGATGTGAAAAGATAATTCTGTAGCTAGTCCTATGGATGAAGTTTTGTGTGTCACTGTGTATCCTATAATGGAAAGAATCTAGCCAAACATAGTTCTATTATAGTAAACTCTTGACATAGGTATGAACCATACACAAAGGGGGTCATTATTCCCACTGATTGGTGTAGCTGGACTATGTATAGGAGATCCATGTGTCACTGCACATATTGAGATAACAAGAATAATTCCATGCATTGTTCTTAAATGAGGGTGTGATGGGAGACCAAAACCATTGATTGTGGTCCTCTAGGGAGAGGTCCATAATGATTCTTAGTTTTGTTTCATTCAAAAGATATCAACCATGATGTTTAACATCACACAACAGGGTCTCATGGTGTGACTTTTAATATCATGTTTCTACAACTATGTTAACACTATCATGAGATGATTTTTCTTGATCAGTCATGGAGGACCCTACCAAATTTTCTAATATCACATGAGCTATGATCGGTGTGAGAAATAAGGAATGGTAAAGGTTACTTTGATGACATAGAGGCATTAGTGGAAGGACATGGGAATTTTTCATCATTCGGTGGAATGTCCAAGATATAGGATTGTGGTGTCACTATGTATCTCATTGAAATGATAATAAAGTCGTATGAAGGTAACTTGACATTAAAGAAGAGGAAAATTACAACTATGACTAAGAATTGAGGTCCAGACATCACTATGTATCCCATGAGGCCATTAATCATGACAGACATAGTTCTTGAATGGGAAGTCTCTATGTGGATGTGACTGATAGACATGGATAGAGGTGAATTCATTTTTATTTTTCATATATCAATCTCATGTTCACTGAAACATGAGTAAAATGATTATTTCCATGCAGCTTATCATCACACAATGATGACATGTTTCCTGCAGTTTAATGTCATTCAATAAGAAAAACATCCATACATTTTTAAATAATGAGATAATGACATGTTTCAAAAATTTTATAATCATGTGGTCAAGAGGTATCTTCATAGTTTAACATCCTGAAACTAGGGAAAAGGATTCATAGTGGTATCTATTAAATGTTTTTTCATAAGAAAACTCCCAATGGATGGGGGGGGGGGGTGAAAAACTATCCATCCATCATGGAAAGGGAGTAATTTACATTGTGATGGACCTTATGCATGATTTGAGTCCCCTACCAATTTGTTTCTAGTTTGAATGGTTTCTTTCATGGTATCATTGGAGTCATAAGAGCCAATACAAGTTCTCTTTAAAATAAGCAATGGAGGGAGACCTTTTTATTGATGGTTTGTGTGATCTGATTGTAAAATACTTCTTGGTTCTGTAATGTATGAAACCTATTATCATCAATCCATTCCAATCCATCCAACCTCTTTAATTATTGGTCATCATCTAAGAGTTGTCATAAGATAGCTATTTGAATTGTAGAAAACTGGAATTCTATGCGTAATAATACCTCATTTCCATATACAAGGGAATAAGGATTTTCCTAGGTAGTAGTACACATGGTAGTATGGTAGGAAAATAAATCATGGAGGAGAATTTATAGCCATGAATTATTGTCCTTATTCACCATATTTTAGAGTATATTCGAATGAGTCATATTAAAAGACTCTATCTATCTATTTTTTTTCTACATGATAATAGGATGAATGATTGGACATGATGACATACTCTTGGTAAAATTTCGTTAAATTCATAGAATAGAATTTGGTTACATTATATGTCAGTATCATGTGAGGGACTCTGAACTAAGTAATAATATGTGAATTCATGAATTTGATGATATTCATTGTTCTTAATTCCTTGAGGGGTATTGGCATATCCCATTTCAAAAGGAATTTAGTAATAGTAAGGATATACTTAATATACATATCCATAGATGGGGGATATGGACCCACAATATCCATTCCCTATATGAAAAATAGATAATAATATTTAGCTAAATGTTTAAATTAGATGGGTTGATGGTTGAATTTTGAATGAATATGGAATGGATGATATTTCTTGGTGAATTCCACACAGGCCTGTATCATGGTTTTCCCATCTTAACCCAACCTCCTAATTTTTTGGGAGATCCTAGTCCCAGACTAATGATAATTGTATGAGACTACATATAATTCCTCTATTACAAGAAGAATATCCCTTTATTATCTGAATCTATGGAGGATTCCATCAAATCCTCTCTTGTAGAGGGATTTCTACTCATTTTAACCAACCTATAGGGTAAATTTCACTTCTCGACACTGAATTTGTTCTCTTATAGCTCAGTGTATCTTAGGAGTCCTATTATAAGGACAACCAAATATGGGCTCCATCCATATATGGGTGGATATAAGTTCATTATGATATAGGGTGGAATTGAATATATTGATTTCTTACTTCTTATAGAAAATGATTTCTAAGACCAATCTTTATTACATGATGCAGATGGTCACTTCCCTCCTGATCAGGGTTGGTCATGATTAATCCTACATTATCCAATGACTCAGTATGAAAATTCTTTTATTGTGGAACATGATTCCATGGTGGATCAAAAGGGAACTCTCCATCATTTCTTTAATGTATCCAATAAGGGGGGAAGTTCTTCTTTTTTTATGGCATGTTCTCTATTAATATTCTTAATCACTATTTCTAAATCCCCTTGAATGTCCTAGTAGGCTATCTGCATCTATTGGGCTTGTTCCAAGAAAAGGGTTAGGGCTTGGTATTCTACCTCATTATTAGTGCAGTCTTCAAAAAGTGAGAAAGAGTAAGAAAATATTTCCTTTTCCAGAGAAATAAGTAAATTCCAAAATCCAACTTTATTATGTTTCTGTTTTTGCAATATCCTAATGATGGGACTCTGTGAGAAATATTCAAAATACATATACCATGTATGATGAGTTTTATAGTCATAAAAAACTCATAATCTATAATTTCACTATCTATTAGTTTAATTTTTGGGATGGGATGTTCCAAGAGGAAATTAACTAGGGAATTCTCTTTTACATACTTCTATGAAAGTAACTGAATGTCAAACTATTATAGAATGCTTCCCATTGGGCCAAATTATTATTCATCATGGCATGTCCAAGGATATACTTGAGAAGGTAAATAAGAGAGACCAGGTGGAATTCATGGTTCTAAAAGTAATGCCTCATCTTTTCAACTATAAATATAAGTGAGATATAGTTCTTTTTTACATCAGAATATCAGGTCTCAGTTCTTAGAATTTTTTGGACATGGTATTAGAGATTATTATCATTCCCCACATCCATTTTCTATAATAGGAGAGTACTAAGTGATCATTCTATGGAAGCCACATATAATATGAGTTTCGTCCCTTCCACCGGAGGATTAAAGACCAGTGGGTGCAGTAGACACTACTTGAGACACTTGAAGGCATCTTGGTAGTCCATGTCCCATTAAAAGGTAAATACTTTCTTCATTATCTTGGTGAGGGGGGTAGATTTATCGGTCAAGATGGCTATGAAATGCCAAATGTAGGCGACGTTCCCTTGGAACCCCCTATGTTATTTGATATTTCGAGAGGGTGACATTTCTAGGATTGCACTAGTCTTTTTAGGGTCGACTCTAATTACACTTTGGCACACCAATAATCTAGGGAACTTCTTGGATGTCACCCCAAATATGAATTTGAATATATTTATATTCAGACTATGTTGTGGGAACTTTTCAAATACTATTTTAAGATATGTGAAGTAGTCACACTAGTGGATATATTTGATCACAATGTCATTCACACAACATTTATCTCTCCTTACAAATAAGGGATTAAATATATGATGCATGGAATGTTGGTAATTAGTAAAAACTTTTTTTAATCCAATGGTCTTTCCATAAATTTAAAATGTCTCATGGGGTTCTCTAAAGGTAGTGGATTCCTTGTTTTCATGGGCCATATTTATCAAATTGTACCTTGAGTACCCATCCAAGATGTAATGGTATTGGAAGCCAAGAATTGCATCAATCAAGAGTTATATGATCAGAAATAAAAATTGATCCTTTGGGTAATTTCAATCAAGGTATATAAAGTCAATGTGGACCCTACCCATTTTTTCCTAATGTGGATTATATTTGGAAGACTTATTGGGTATTTCTCTTCTTGGACCAAGTAGAATTTGATCAATTTTTCATCTTCCACATATACATTAGTGTAATGAGAGGGGTTAATCCTCCATGATACCTCTTTAATCCTTGATGGTTATCATGTAAGCCAATATGGTTTATAGACACACTTTTATTCATTTCAAGAATTTCTGTATAGTTCCAAGAGAATATATACTAATGTTCTTTATAAATGCTATATAAATATCTATATCCTTAAGTGGAATGGAATCACTAATCAGTGTAGGATGCATGACTTCTTCTATCCCCAGATTAACCTACCTAATCTCATCAATATTGGTACATATTGCTTCTTAAAATGCAGAAGGAATATTCCTGAGGTCGTTCATTTCTTCTTCCACATATGATTCTTCGGAGAGATTTTCAGAAGAACTTGAAAATATGTGGGTATCTCTATCACTATTGTGTTGAGAGAGTCTATGGGAAGAGACATTGTAATTCCATACTACCAATGTTATAGCATAGTGATTTCAGAGCTAATTTGATTATATACTATCATTGGGGATAAATGGAGATTAGACATATCGTATGAGGTATATTACCTTAATTGGATTTAAGGGTATCACATAATCGATGTCAAGTATACTCTAGGGATTTTTAAGGGAAATTCCCAAGACATCATGGGATGAAACATATATATTTTTATCTACTATTGATTATTTTCATTCCATTATATAGAGTCATGCCTCTAAATATGTGGTTTCACAAGACATAAAGGGGGGACTGAAACTCTACTGTATTTAGAACATTTCATCGATGGGGTATTTCAAACACTGATCAATTTTTGAAAGAACTACCCTGAGGTTGTATAGGCATGGCCTTTTGGACATAACATTGTGTGTGGTGTCTTGCTGGATTACCCTAAACTCAGTATTAGATGAGAGATCCCCAAAGTGAGTTTTGATCATGATATTCCCAAGATGTATTTGGCCATGCTTATCATACCCTTTAATGGAAAACTTTGTGGGAGATAATTCTCCATTTCTATATCTCAAACGTCAAAGGGACTAAATCAGTATGAGTATGATTTCTGAACTAATGTAAATAAAATCCATTTGGGTTCCATGATTATCAAGTCATCCTAAAACATATAGGGGTATGATGTGTCTTGGATGACATCATCCTAATCCTATTATGTGAATGATATGGTGACATAGAATTTTTATTTCACGGTCTCCACTCGATAAACCTCAGTAGTAGAGACCTCTATTTTTTACCCATATGGGAAATGGGTGGATTCAATTAGTGCCTCCCAATGTCTTTATTAAATATGGAGAACATGTAGGATTCAGAGCATGGTCATTTCAACTGAAAGATATTTCAAAATGTTGTACTTTTATGCCATAGGTCAGAACATCTTGATGTGGGGATTCTTTTTGTTATATAGCTTAGTAGATAAGGTATTTGATGTAGATGTTCCTATTTCTTGTGAAGAGGTAGAGGGAGAATCTACTTCAAGTGGCATAGATTGTGTCAGCCTTCCCCATTGAATGGAATGATTATATAATCACACCCTTTCTAGGTGGTCATGTAAGATGAATAGTATTGGAAAACTGCAGGAGGATTTTGGGGGACCTCCATGCGTTTATTGGGATATTTGGAGTTCTTTACCAAGGGTTTTTAGTATCATATATGTCCTTTGAGGGGACGAGACTTAAAAACTTGGTCCGACCATGCCTGCGATATCTTCTATATCCGTGATTCTTGCACATGTGGCCTGATGTTCTTTGGTTAGGTACAAGGAAATCATACTCAGAGGGATATTCATCATCAAGGAAGGGGTATTATATGTTTATTATGTTTAAATAAAAAAAGATGAGATCTTAATCCTGTGAGGGATTTGTTTCGTGGGGTAGTGCCTGCACTTCAGATGTTGTAGGGAAGAAATCCATAGGAGTTAGATTTTGCATCGAAGATGAATACAATTCTTCATCTTCTATCTCTTCCTATGTCTTATGGTCACATCCACCTTCAGAAGGCATATTTGATGTCACCTTCTTAGGTGACGGAATTTTTATAGGACTTTAAATTTGTTATCTTTTGGAGGAATGAACTAAGTCAACTATATTTTGAGTAATCCAATTGTTGAAATTATATCTACAAATGACAAAGATTTGTTTCTAACTAGATTATCCTTTTTAATTGGAAACTATAATGTGGGTCACCATAATTGAGGAGTTATGTAATATCACATATTCATAATCGACAATTAGTAAAAGATTTTTTTGAGGGTGAAGCAATCCAATATTTTGTGACCTAAACATATATGGAAAGGGATGTAGTCTAAACTATTACTAAGTTTTACCTCATTGGGATTCCTAGGATATTGATGTTTGAGTAGGTTATTGTATATGGATGCATATCAATGACCGGGGACTTGGTCATTTCAGAAGGAATATTCTTTATTCATCCATTTCTCAAAGCTCGATAGGATTTTATCTCTTCATTTCTTCCACCCGATGATGATTGGGTTGTTTATTCCACTTGATAAGATGTAACAGGTGGTTAAAGACATGTTAGAAAACTTGAATGGGAACTACCACCAGCCTAAGGGTAACATCTATAGTTTCTTCCTTGCTGAGAATTTTTAGCTATGCTGAGAGAATGAGTTGAGACGTAGCCCGAGTCCACTGAATGGAATCTTCCATATGAGGTGAATTTTCTTCAAACTGATTGAATCCAATAGGATATTTCATCGAGATCATAGGTTTATAAATCTCATTCAAGATATTTTCAACATGAATATCTAAAAAAAAATTATAATAGAGAGGGATTTAGAGTGAATAGGTATAAAATTTCCATCAAGCTATGAAGTCAGAAACCCTCTAATTTTCATATTTCTTGTTGTTTATTATGATTAAAATTTTAAATTTTATCAACAAAGAGTTGAAATGTTAAAGGAATTCATGAAAAAGGTCTTCCCATTATACATATGATCCAATTATAAAACCATTATTCTAAATAAAGACTACCCCTATCAATGTCCATACAAAACAACACATCATGGTGGACTCCTATATATTTTTAGGGCCTATCATTAAAACACAAAGAGAGACGAAGTGAATGATATTCTATTCTAGGTCTCCCATATGATTATAGGTGGATAAAGTAGGATTTTTGAAATGGGTGTGTGAAAAGTGTTATCCACCCATTTGAGATATTGATTTGTCTCATACATCACTATTGTTCATCCCCATTCCATATATTCCCTTCATATAAGAAAGGACTCAATGGCATTGAGCAGTTGTGGGGGTACCAATGTTTGAGACACCCCCCATCTATAGGGAGTAGGTGAGGCTAGATGATTTAGCCTCGTTTTTATATCCATCTGATTCTAGATCCATGGAAAGACTGAATGATCTCCCTGGCAAGGGAGAGGCAGTTTCCAAAATTGAGGGAGTTTATGATCATTTTTGACATCATCCTTTATGCAGATTAAATGTCTAGATTAGGAGCCAATATGATGCTTAGAATTTACTCTTGTAGTTATAATAGGTCTCTTCTAGTGTTTATGATAAGGAATATTTTCTTCTTCCTAAAGGTGATACCCAATGGGATTTTTTACCATGAGTAACTCCTCATTGAGTTGTATGCGATTTTTTATTTAATTATATACCCAGTCAACTGCTCCTCAGTGGAAGGAATATCAAATCTTCTAGGTGTTGAGTGGGGTATTAACATTTATTTCCATTTATCCGTTTAAGTGTTCTATAAGTTTTGTTGGGACTTGATATTTTGAGGTTCTAGGTTTTGGATCCTCCTCTAGTTCTGGGTATGTACAGTTTCAATAAGTATATCTAGATCCTCTCGAGGTATATTTTCCATATCACATCCCTCTGTATCTGTGACTTGATCCATATTAATTGTTATGTTGATGGTGAAAACATTCACTTATGTGTATTAGGAAATGGTAGTTTTCTCATTTCTCTCAATGCAACAAGATTATTCTACACCCCTTTCATTTGGGTCGTTTATTGAACCCTTCACAATATTGGACCATTTCTCCATGTAAACCCATTAGGTTTTGATTGTCTTCATCGTATATTCCTCCTATATCAACTTGTAAATGATGAACTTGACGGATTTTATGATGGTGTTTTTGAATGGGTCCTGAATAATAGATGTTTTTATTGAAGAAGGAGGAATGGATGAGATTCTAACCATAAATATTTACCTCCTAACATGGAAAATAATGATTCCAACTATAATGATAATGATGATTAAAATTCACCCATCCCTGTGAGCCTATGACTACTGAAGACCATAATTAGAATTTTTTGATCATGTTTTTGAGGATCTGATGATCCTAATTTCAGGTTTTATAATTCATAGGAAAGACATTAGGATATAAATTCCCCTATCTCAGTTGTATGGGGTTGATATGGAACTATTATAGATTAATCTAGGACCCTCTTGATGGATGGTAAACCTAGTTATGGAGATTGATATATAAATTCACCCAACATAGTGGGTTGGGGTTGATTTGTAGCTACTATTAATATGTTTTAATTCCTCTCAAGAATTGATGATCTAAGAGATGGATGCAGTGTTAGTTGTTCCCATAGCTCGGTGGGCATGGTTATTTACGAGTTGACAACTATAGAAGACATTACTATGATTCGATTGATTCGGTGCATCTACACTCTTGTATGAACTAGGTGAAATGGAATCTGTTGACATGATTCATTCATTATGGGATATTGTTATGTTGATCAAAATTTTGGATTCCATGTCTCAAATTACTTCTTATTTCTTCAAGGGTCCCAGTTCAAACATCTGTTGGAAATCCTCTCCCTCCGTTCATGGTGTCTTGGAATCATTAATGTAGGGGAATTATATCTTAGTAACCATTTGTCTTGTGCATTACCCTACCCCTAGATCTTTCCAAAGGCTATGACATTATAGGACGTCGTATATTAGGTGATCTAATGTTCTAGGGTTTTGTTGAAGTATAATGATCAATATGTTTCTCGTCCTCAAATATGAATACATGGAGAAGATTTGCAGATTAGTTCTCAAAGAGTTTCTATACAATGGAGAAAATCATGTTGTAGATTTGTGCTATAATTTTCAGATTTTGTGTCATGATCCATGGAGATAGATTCCATTCCAAGATGAAAATAGGGTATCTTGATGGTCTAAAGGCGACCATCGAATCCTGGGTTAGGGAGGTGTCTATCCTTCAATAATTGTTGATTTTTCCACATATTTTGGTGTAGATAATGTATTAAGTCCTTCTCTATCTCATCTGGGATCTCAAATTCAGATGTAGAATTTGGCCAGAACATGGTGGGGGGGGATTTTTTAGATAAATCTATCCATATGACAATTTCTACTTCCTCTTCATCAGACTTACATGACTCCATCTGGTTAGACCATAGAAGGTGGTTTTTGGGGTCACATACATAACAGAGTGGAGTGTTGTTTTTTATTTATGAGAAACTATATACGGTTTACCGTAATGTTTCAATAACCTCTTTATATGAAGGAATCAGTGTTCTAAGAACCTATCTATACAGAGATGTCTTAAAATGTGGTGTATTTCTTTATCCGTGGGAGATATCACCTGGGAGAGGTTGACCACAGATGATGTTAGGAGTAGAGTCTCTATAATATTTATTCTCATTACCATGAGGAGGACTGTCATGGTAATGATTGCCTTATTCTTTAGTTGAAGAGTTGGTAGAACCCTGGGGTGGGGACAATGTTTCTCAAACAACCTCAAGGATGATAGCATTGATATGATTAAGGATATGCACCTCATTATGCATCTTGGTCATAATATTTTGACCTACCTTTTAGATTATATAACGATATGAGCATGATATATAAAGGATTTCATAATATATTAATAACCATATGGTGTCGTGGGAGTAGGATCCCGCTACTTATAGGCTCCTAGAATATTCCAATGGTCTTCTAGGATAAAAATACAAGCATGTACCAAGGAATGTACTACTCTAACATGGAATGCCTCAATTATAACAATGATATATGCCTGATACTGAGCCTTTATGGTATGCCATCTGTCTTTTTGAATATGAATATGAGGTTATCCTGAGTAAAGTGACACTCTCACATGGTGAGATATGGTAGGATTAAGAATATTATCCCGATATAAATATTCATTCCCTTTCAGAATATGCTGATAGAAATCCAAAAAGGGAGAAGGGATATGAGCCTCCTCTAGTATGGCCTTTGAATTATGTTATTACACTTGTTCATCTTTGGAAGTAATGATATGATCCTTACTTCTGTGAGATACTTTTAAATGATAAGAAGCTTCATTGATATGAATATGAGAATGTTCAGAGGCGTGTTCCACTCTAACATAGTGGGAATTGGTCATAATAGTAATATGATCCATATCCCAATCCATTAGAGTATGCCACTAGTATATTTTTATAGGAATATGAGCTTTTTATGAGGCATGTGCCTCTCTCAAAAGGCTATCCCTGGCCATAATGGGGATATGAGCCTAATCTTAGGCCTTTCGAGTATGCCACAGGTATTTTTTGATAGGAATGTGACCCCTTCTGAATGAAAGTTCCACTCTAACTTTGTGATATTGTGTTGAAATGGGAATATATGCCCAGTATAGTGATTCTCCCTTTATTATAATATATCAATAATCCTCATGGATGGGAGGAAAAATATGTTCTTTATTTGGAGAAACAATTTTGTCAAACTTATCATAGTGTTGTTCTATGTTGGATGTAGGGATAGAAATATGTGTATGTACTTATATCTGTACTAGTCCTAGAATATGCCAGTAGAGTTCTTCATCTATTTCTAGATTATAATGATACTTCATGAAAGTATGTACATGAATGTAATCCTACACACTTTCTATATCCCCAATATACTTTATAGTATCTTCAATTTAACTGGATATATGATCCCACTTTTATACTCCTTGTTCTAATAGAAAATAGTAATTGACATCATGCTTGGGGGTAGGGTTGGGAACCTCCCCCTTTCTTGCTTCACGTATTTTCCCAATGACTTATTATGAGTGAAAAGGGATATGAGCCTACTCGCTGAATACCACTGGAATGTATTGGTGGGATTCATCAGAGGAAGAGTAGATGTAAGACCACAACTGATTATTCAGAGCCTTCCATGCCCAATGTGTTTTCCTTGTTTCCCAAGCATGGGTTTTAGAGGTGGTAATGTGTCAGCTGGTACGATCATCAGAAAAATAAATGGAACCTTCAGGATAGAGTTCGTGACAATGGTTGAGATTATCCCTCCTTGTGGGACAATAAATCAAATGGGATCTATAGTTGACTCCTTGAACGACCTTCAATAGATTTAAAACGTTTTTTTCACTCTAGGGACATACTTTTGATGAAATTAGTGGTGGCACCAAGCGCCATCGGATTCGCTGCAACTCTATTTGGATGAAGTTGACTCATCAATTTTAGAATTTATAGAACATCACATGCAACCTAAATGGTCATGATCATACCATGTTTATTAATTTCTATAACACCACATTCTCCACCTAACATAGGAGGTTCCAGGTGGGTGAGGTCATTCTATGACCCATAGGGGTTGCTACCGTAGATGATTTTCTAGAATAGTTACTTAATGAAGACTTTATCTTGGGATAGGGTGTTGTTTCTAAGATCAGTTTCTATTTTCATGAAGACAACAAGGAACAATGTCACTAATTAGTGCATCATCATAGTCATTATACTTGATCAATCAGATTTACATGGGTAACTCAATTGTCTTCTATTATTCCTAGTTAGGCCATTCGGTTCATGTGGACTTTTCAAAGCGAGGTTTAAATTATTTCATGAGAATTTGAATATAGATGATCAGTTAATTATTTTTATCGTTAGAATGATTCATTTCGGTTCCATCATTTTGTGTGTGTGGGATATGCAAACAAAATGTATTGATACATGGTAAAATGATAAGTTATCTATTGAGAGATCAATGTCAGATTCACTATTTTTTCATCAAGAAAAACACATGTGTTGGTTATAACCCATGTGGAATGAACAAAATGGACCAATGAGAAATGGGAATTTTATCCTTTTTATATTGTGAAGGATATTTTGTAGTTAAATGATTTCATGTTGGGTTCACCATTTTTGTTTGGTCATGAAAAATGACCACACACATGGTTAGTGAATAGTGGAATAATATTTTTATTGTGGGATGGGAAGGGGGATTATGTCTATAAAATCATTCACGCGAGGTTCAGCATTCATGTTTATCTTATATAAAAAATTCCCAACAGTTCCAACATCTATAACCGAGTACAAAATTACATTCTAATGGTAGGCGGTGAGTTGGTGTTTTAGACTAAATGGAAATTGGGAACTCATATCAGTTGATATGATACAAGGTCAAGTTCATCCCACCAAGGGGGTATTTTTTCCAATACTGGGACTCTTTTATAGATTTAAGATATTTTCTAGAATCTATTCAAAGTCATGATACATGGCTGTCCACCCTAACAAAATGATCAAGTGATGAATCCTATAATATCTGATGAAGGTCTTATTAATGAGTACATCTGTATATATCCAAGTTTCTTCATCCATTTCTCCTTAATGGGTTTCTTCTTTTGTTTTTAATATATGTAACCAGTCACTCTGGGGGTTTTTTTCATACATGGAGAAATTAATACATCGAGGATGGGGTTGAGGAATTATGAGGAATCATATGAATCCTATTTATAATAGGAATAAAAACCCCATAGTTCATTAAATCTGTATAGTTTAACATCTTTCATAAATGATATATATGAGGGAATATAGGCACTTGGTATTATGCTCCAACCTCAGGGTGGAATCCTACATATCCTTGTTATGGATGGAATCAGTTTCATCATAGTTAAATCATGCTCTTGGTAATTTCATTAATGTATATGCCCATATATTGGGGCAGTGATATCGTAATTATGATCAATGATTACACGCCATGGTTGTACTAGATGGTAGAGATTCATGATGCAAATGTTATGATCATTGCAACTCCCTAATCCCACTTGGTCCATGCCCAGTGTGAGAGACAAGGGATAACAAGTAATCAGTCCCAATGCATATATATGCATGAATTATGTTCTAAGACAACCATATTGATGTTTAGTATGGTTTTCGATCCTTAATAAGGTGTCCTATGTATCCCAGTTATTGCAGGAATCAGATTCATCATAGTTTAGATGAATTCTAAATCCACTGGTGGATGATGCATAATTATCATCCCATAGGAGAGATTGGGTCTAGATGGTAGGAATTTCATAGACATGATGTGACTTATAGAAATGTGGATTCCCATTTGAGCTCAGACCGTAAAAAGGCATCCAACATATCCTAGTTATGATAGAAATCATAGTTCTCGTAGTTCAGTTTGATCATGTCTTACACACTACGGTTTCCCTAATATACGGGACATATCATATTATGTCACTGATTAGGGTTTACACACAGTGGTTTCCCTTATATAAGGATATTCATATAATGAAACTAATTAGGGATTACAAAGAAAGGTTACCTTAACATATGGGAATTCATATAAAGGAAATAAATGAGGTTCCCCATATATATCCATTGTAAAATGTTATCATGTCTCAGGGAGTCTTCTTAAAATATTCATATTCTCTGCTTGACATATTCTTATTGTCTTCCTCACATGAACATGGATGTATGGACATGCCATGATTTCTTAGTATACAATCCTATGTAAAATCACATGATCAAGGAATACATGTATGGATGATTCCATGTTATCTGGATGACTTTCATATAGAATTTTTCATAATACATGCTTATATGTCTTGAGGGTTCCACCTGATCTAGGCTGACATGTATGGAGGGTGTCATATGATTTGGATGAATTTTCCAAAGGACAGCGCATGATCCAAGTTGACATGTCTGGATGGTGATGCATGATATGGGCTGACATGTCTAGAGGGTTCAATATGATCTAGATTATTTTGATGAAATACATCACATGATCAAGTCTAACATGTTTAGAGGGTGTCACATGACCTAGTTGACTATTCCAGAGGACGTTTCATGATCCAAGATGACATGTATTAGCATTATCTGCAGGTTTATCTGAACTTTCTTGGTGTCTCAGCATATCTTATGAGACATAACTTGGGGGAATCATAGGATTTGGCTTATCATGTCTATAAACTACACAAGACTTGGATGGTATGACTAGAGGGTGTCGTGTGAGTTCATTTCACATGTCCAAGTGACATTGCATGATCCAAATAGTATGTTGAGGGAACATCACATAATTTGAGTGACATGTCCTAGTGATGTTTCATGATATGGATGATTCATGAGAAGCATGTGAGGATCAATGTATATGTTCTTCACATAAATCTCAAATTTTTCATTCTTTATTCTAACCTTTTATTTCATATATGACTCAGTTTTTTCCATTTTAACTTAGTTTAGGTTTGGTGTTATCCAGATGAAATGAAAATATTACTTCTCATAATCCAATTGACATTAAAAATATCCTTTGCATGATCTCCTGGGATAATGGGAAGTGATTATGCATTCCTCATGATCCTTTTGGTTGTTCACTTGATTTTACCTGGTGTAAAATCTTTGTGATCATGTGATTGACCGCTTTGGGAAGTCCTCTCTTAAGATTTCTATGCGCGATTGATCATGGATTAATATTTTTTATTTAGTGGTTTGGGGGGATTTATAGACCTCATCATCATAGTTATATATGACCTTGTGTAGTGAATATATCATAGATTTTAGATGGAGTTGGTGGAGGGATTTGAAATCTCATGCTTTTCATGATCCTACCATGGGTCATCGAAAGTGTTGAATGATATTCAATGACCACATAAATGTTCCCCCTCTTCCATTTTTATTGCATTTTTGATGATAAAAGGGATTTTATAGACCTTGTGGATATGTAAAGGTGCTTTCATAAGGCCAAGATGACACATTTTGGGGTCTTTGAGAGATCTAAATGTATATGAAAATGCCTTCGAATGATATAAGATGTCTTGTTTTAGGTCTCTTGTTTGAAAAAGTTTTCTAGACAGGGGGAATTCATTAGATCATACTGATATTTCTAAGGGACTTTTAGATATCATGCTATTTTTTTATGGGGCCTCAAATGATCGATTGTGACCATGTGGGGAATATGAACCCTTTTGCGTGAAGGCCATCATATACACAGTTTGAAAGAATCTTCCACCTTTTCCCTATTTATTTTATTATTTATTTTATAAGGTATGGGAATATTGTGATGTAATAAGAGTGTTTTTGAAGATAGTCACCCCACTTACATGTGATTTATAATGTGACCAATAATAGGTCTAGTGGTGATGTATGAGGTTTTTCATGGAAACCCCATTTTCTTATCAGTGGATCCAATGGGGGAGAACAAAATTGAGATGAATTTTCTAAAACCCATTTCTTGATGAAGGTGACATGTAAAAGGTATCTTGCGTGGAATTGTGGACATGAATCTAGGGCTTGATAGTGTATTAAGAACCATATGAGTGTGTTATATGAATTTTAATGACTGTAAAAGTATTCTTTCTTTGGATAATTTTTTTATCATTTTTATAAGGTTTTTTGACCACTGACAATGAGGGTGCCCCACAATTAATATATGATCTTTCAAGGGGCCGTACACCTTGTCCTGGTTAGTTTCTATTCTTTTTCATGGTGTGTAGCATGATCAATGTTGGATCTTGAAATGTCATGTGAGTATTAGCATGGTCATCTCCTCTTCTTATTTTATGAATCTATAGGGGAAGTCCATAATTTAAGGGACCTATCCAAGATCCTTTTCTTGATGAAGGTGATATATCAATAAGCTCTTGCATTACCAGGTGGTTATGTCTCTAGTACTCCACGGTATCTTACCAACCATATATGAACATTACATGAATATCAATGACTGTAAGAGGTGTCCATCTTTTGTATATTTTCATCTATTATTTTTTGGATGATTTTTAGGAACCCACCAGTTGAGAAGTCTCATGTCTTGGAGGAATTTATCTAGATGCCTATGCATGATCTAGGAGTGTCTTAGTTGCCTTTAATATAATTGGGAGTCTTGTCAAAGTGTGAACTGATTATATGACTTTCTGAAGTTCATGCGATCACATGTCCTTTTGAGGTTTATGAGATCCATATGTTTTGGTCATCTTCTCTTCCTATGTTTCAGGGATAAAATAATACCCATGTTTTGAGTATTTAATCCCATGTAGATTTTATGATTCTCATTTGGTGGGCATCGTCATATCTATACATCAGTCTATAATAGAATTCCAACCCTTATTAGAGAATTCTAAAATGTCAACGGAGGTTCCTTGGGATTTTTGATGAATTTTCTCTCCATAATGAAATATTTGTTTCCAAAAATATGCCTACCACTTATTTAATACACATTTATATAGTCCTAATATCGAGAGGAACTCAAGGGACCATGGAAAACTACCCCAAGAACCTCATCTATAACATTCTATTTCCCTTTCCAACCAAAAGATAATTTGAAGAAACATTCATCATCTATATTTTCTTCTCATTGTTAAACATTTTATATATTTGGAAATATTATGCCTAATATCACTCCCTAAATAATGTATCCAGGAAATATAACTTTATTCAATCATGGTAGAGAAATATATCTCATAGGATAAAGAGAACACTATATTCTAAAGGAATGAACTTTCCAAAGATAATATGTTGTTCATGTTCAATACTATGGACACACAACAACATACGATTACAAAGATATTGGATAAGGAATATATATGTCACATATGTGTAAATATATTGATGAATCATCTCAATATTAAGGTGAACCATCTATCTTACATGGAGTATGAATACTTTTTCATTGTAATGGGAGAACACCAAATGGATTGGGATTCCCTTTCATCAGCACAATACCAAATGTTGGTAAAGTAGTGAAAAGAACATTAAAATGTGTTTCTCAACACATTGAAACACAATTCCACATAATATTCTATGACTCATCTAGTGTACACATCTTCAGGTGGGTTGAATAGGAAGAACTACATTTTATCTTAATCCCATGTAAAAAGAGCATACTATGAAATAAATCATGCAACATTATCTCCTTAGTAAAAGCTTCGTCCCCTATCTCTACACATTCAACCTAGTCTTACATGTAGAGTCCAATCATTTCCAAAGATTTAAAAAAAAATAATTCAACAGGAGTGGGTATTGAAAAGAAATCCTACGTCCGACCAATAAAAGGATTAAAATTCAACTTGATTTAGAAACACCAAACCCATTAATACCATGATACCCTCAATAGTAAGTACCTAATTCTAATCGTATAAACAACATCCAACACATTATTATATTAAATCTCAAAAAAATCAAGATCAATGTAGTGGTAATGAAAACCATAAAAATATGAGAACAACCCCATTACATATGCCTAGTGGAATTTTTTCCATCACAACCACCTCAATGATCATCAAATTCATAATGGGTCTAGGATTCCATGGTGGAAAAACCAAAACATCTTGAGCCCATTGGGATTGAGAAATGTATATCACAACCCCCTCCCCCTAAAGATTAATTTCATTATATACTTTTGGAGGCATATCATGGAATAACTTCATAACTCCTCCCACTTTTGATCCACCCACTTCATCAGTGGAGTAGTAAATAATGATCATTAGGGATTCCATCAAAAATACGCTATATGAATAATTTTTTTGAGTATATTATAGGGATAAATTGAATCATTATATGGTCCAAAGTAAAAAAATAACCTATCAAGACGGAGAAAATTGGGGATCATTTAAAATTTTCCAAAGAATAATATTAAAAAGGTGAACCATCCCTTTATACTAATGATGAAAACATTATTCCTATGAAATATTACACTTCTGTGAATGCCACTAGTGTCATCCCAAAAAATTAATTAAAGTAAAATTCTGGATAATAAGAGAAGTATAGAGATATATCCATGAAAAATATGGTCCAAAAGAACAAAAACCGAAAGAAGGCATGTGTACCATGATCTAGAGATGGGTTTAAGAATTTGGAGTTCTCATGAATGCTCAGTATTCACCTCTTCAATTAGAATTATCTAAATAAAAGCATAAATATGTGATTTCATCCAACCCAACACCAAAATAATTTGAATACCAAGAATTTAGGAATGATTTTCAATATTTGAAGTAAAATTAGAGGATAAAAAGAGACTCTATATTGATCTACTCAAGGGAAATATCATTTCCAATTATTATGCCCAAGAAGAATCTCACGTTTATCCTTAATAAAATATTCCCCAAATAGAATAAATTGTTATACCAAAAAGATAATAATATATATATATATATGGAAAATATGGTACAAGGGAAAATGGTAAATCTAAACATAATGACTGGGGAATATTAGGATTTACCTCCATTAGGAAGGAACAACGTTCCATTTTAAGTGAGCTACCCTAAGACGACTCACATTAGTCATCATTGGACAATGTGAAAGCCTTTTCCCACATCGTATTCTAAAATAGACACCCATACAATCATTTTATTAGATCTTATCGAATATATTAATCCTTAGTATCTTGATTGGATTCCATTAAAGGATAAAAGGAACTTGCACATCTTTACGAGGTGTCATATAACTAGTGGGTGGATACGAATATACATCCACCCAACTTCAGATATCCATTTTTTGTATTTAATTACATTGGGAAACTAAATAACAATATTACATATTTTATATATCGATTCACCCCTATGAAGATTATTAGAATGGATTTAGTGGGGATACATTCCCCTAAAGAGAATGATAAAGTTGAAAGATGAATATAAACTCATATTCTTCACAAAGACTCTTGAATGAATTTTTTTCGGTATAACAACCTATTGGTTTGATTAATCATATAATTAAAATACTTTTTCTAGAAATTTATCAACTAATCCTGTTCAAAATTGTGAAATAAGATGATCCTAAACCTATCCAATTGAAATCAATGTGAGAATTATAGGGTATCATATTTCATGGTGATATCAAAGAGTTTAACCTACACCTTGAACATGAAACTTTCACATGATTCGCTATTGGAGATATTGGGACCAAGTATAATAATTGTTTGAAATAGAGTGTATTTTGTTTTTACTGTTAATTCACACAATGGTTTATAAATGAATTTTAAAGGGATGCGATCTTATAGTGGTGATGACTTATATATTGAAGGTGGCATTATATCCTAGTCTTTGAAAAAATTTTGGAGATCAAAATCACGAGGAAGTAGAAAGCTTTGTGAAGGTATGGAGAATCATGATAAAGATTCATAAAAGGTGGATTTTTAGGATTGAATATTCCAAAATATGCAAAATTCATGAGTTACATGAATAATGGGTAAGGGTGATCTTCATGAAGATATGGAGCATTGAGAACGTGTGAATGAATGAGAATAAATCTTCATGATTACGAGAATATTTGGGAATGAGTTAAATCTAATTGGACCATTACAATGACATGAAGTATAAAAAACTTGAATTTGGAGGATCATGGAAGGGAAACTCATGGCATAGAGATTTGTGAAGGGTTTAACCTATAAATACGAGACCACCCCACTTCATTTGACATGAAAAATTGGGAGAAAATATTAAATATTTTTTTATTTATGGATGAGAGATTCATGAATAAAAAATTCATTGTGATATTTAGAATCGTTAATAGACTATTCTATTCTGGACTGATTCATAGGTATCTTTGAAAGATGAGTTTTGTGATGACTAGGTGTTCTATGATGACTTAGTTCATCTCAAAAGAAGTTCGCTTCATGATCACTGTGAGATTCATGAAGGATCTTCTCAATGGATTTTTGGTTTTTGAATACTAGAATTTATTTGAAATATAATTGTTGTTTTATGAAATATTTGATCTTCATGAATAATATTGTTGAACATTTGGTTTAAGTGAATTTTTATTTCATGTGCATCCACTTAGGTCTATAGTGCAAGCAGCGTCTCATCCTATCCAGGGATAGAAAGTTAAATTCCCAATCTTCTAATTCATCGTTGAAGTCATTGAACTGAGTAATAATTCCCCCATGGTAGTGAGATAGAGGGATTTGATGGATGTGTTCTGAGGAATGAATTTATCTATCCTTAAATATCTTTTAATGGCAGTGTTACTGGCATAGAGTGACTGCATATGATCTTATGTACTACAAAAATAAATGGTGAAGCATTGTGGATCATGGTAAAACCAACAAAACATTAATGTATGATCCTTGGAATATACCTTATAGTTGAATAAAGTAAAAATTATGGGTACTATCCATGCAAGTGAATGTTTAATAACTGCATGATTCCATCAGATAGTTTTTCAAGACCCGTCCCCTGGGGCCCGTGCCGTGACTACCCCAAGCCCGCCTTTTATAGTCCAGGGGTTGGAAAATAGTACCAGAAAGGAATATCCATAAAATGGGAAGGCATTTCCTTTAAACCTATACAAAAACATAGAATACCTTGCAAGATGATGAAATCACGAAGTAAAACTACTGTAGTAAAAGTGTTTACTGAAATTAAGGAGATAGAATACAAGCCCAAATGAAAAGATACAACTACAACTGAAAACAAAAAATCTCCTGAGATCATCCACGCGGGATCCTACCTGAAGGATAGGTACAACTCATCTCCAAATCACTCCACATCAACCGTCACCGATGTCAGGTCCTAGCTTCTTGACTCTCAGTCAAGGCTGCTTGTTGTCTGCACAAGACACAATAAGGTGCATGCGAAACCCGTGCAGGGGTGAGTATAACATTAGCCAGTAAGGACCCTGATAACCCCGAAGGTCTCTCATAATTCCAAAACAGAAAACTAAAAGCATGATCTCAATCATAAAGCACTAAGAAAAATACATATCTCAAACCATGTATAACAAGAATACAGTAGTACATATGATTAGTTGTAAGGATATATCATCTTACTCTATTAAGAGACACTGCTTCTAACCCACGTGGGATCAATAGG
Organism: Viscum album; assembly: GCA_963277665.1. Lineage (NCBI taxonomy): Eukaryota > Viridiplantae > Streptophyta > Magnoliopsida > Santalales > Viscaceae > Viscum > Viscum album. The sequence continues at coordinate 2,103,838,255 of OY728161.1, read as the reverse complement.
TATTAACCCCAACAAGAATCACACCAGATCGATATGTTCTGATTCACACAGAATCGATGGGTGCTGATTAACACATAATCATTGGGTGCTGATTCAAACAGAATCTTTGGGTGCTGATTCACACAGTATCTCTTGGTGCTGATTCACACAGAATCGCTAGGTGATGATTCACACAAAATCTCTGGGTGTTGATTCACACAAAATTGATGTGTTCTAATTCACACAGAATCGTTGGGTGACGATTCAAATAGAATCATTGGTTGTTTATTCACACAGAATCACTCTTCATTCTTTACGTCTCATTTAGTAACAGGATTCCTTCTCATAGTATGCTCATATATGGGAGAACCGATCCTCAAGACATCAGTCGTATTTCAACTGGAATGAATTCCCCATAAAAGTTACCCAATGATCTGTCATTTCATAAGGGTTATAGCACAACAGATGACGCGTCAACCTAACGTTGGTTTGTTAGTTATTGGCATTTTAGTGCTGAGGGCCAGGTTGGATTCAGGGTCGATCCAACCCATATATACTCCAATATTATCCAAAAATCTCATGGAGTATGTCAAAGAGACTATATCTCTCCTTGGTTCCCAGCACTACAGATGGTTTTTCAAACAGGCATCTGATTCATAAGATACAGTAATTTAAGCGTAATTGGGAAAGAATGGGTATAGGTCCAGTCCGACCCGGTCTGAGCAGGCCCAGTCCGAACTGACCCGATCTAGGTCTAACCCGACCTGGTTTGGGTCGACCCTACATATTCTGGGTCAAAATGACCTGGTTTGTGTCGACCCGACACGGTCCATGTCCGACCTGGCCCAACCTGCCGGCTGGCACGACCCACACGGGGGTCGTGCGGTCCACCCATGGAATGTTTCGACGATCCGTTCAGTTTATTAATGGGCCGCTCCATGTGGCTCATCATTTTCATCCATGGGACCCGTAGGGAGTGTGTCCCGACCTTCACTGTTGCATTGTAGCCCTGACCTACTCACCGCAGCGTGCGACGACACGCCACCTTGCCGTCTCCACGACCAGCCCACACCGTTGCCGCAGACGGCTTACATCGTCACACCTTTAGTATAATGCGGCGCCAAGCAGCACCATCCTCCTCCACGGCTAGCGATCACTGACCACTACCTTCACCACCAGCACTGGTCCCCAGTGCCGTGCTAGCGAATCTTCCGCGGGCCACCGGGTGAGGTTCGGTGGTCCGTTCTTCTTTTCGGACGCACCTAAGGTCCTCCTGAGATGCCGCTATCATTGCGCACCTCTCGGTTTCAAGGTTTCGTCAAGTTGGAACCACCTACCTCTGAACAATGCAATGAAAATCAATTGGCGGAGGGTCCGGGCCCTGTTCGTTTTTCCCACGCCCTCCGAGTTATCATAATAACAAGTGAGTGTAATTTATACATCACATTAAATTAATTATAAAGCTCATTCAAATCCCCCACAATGACCACCAACAAATTCAAGAATGAGGATAAGAATCATGAGAAACATTTTAATTAAAAAGACAACCCCTACCTTGAAAATTGTTGGAGTTGTCGTGGTGGTGGAATGAGAATCCACGCTTTGATGAAGCTACCGGCATTTGTTTCTCCTGGTTCGTTGCCGCCTAAGCTTCCATCTCCATCGGTGGAAGGTGTCGCATCATGTTGACATAGGTTCCTCGCTTGATGAATTTATGTCAAAACATCTACCCTAAGCCCCATTTAAATAGAAGGGGGGGAAGGGTGAGTAACATGCCAAGGAATTTATGAGGATCATTAATTAACGCAATTAATGTGCAAGATTAATTAAATGAGGGGTGGTTACACAACAAAAGGGTAACTAGGAATTTAATATCCCATTTAAATGTTTGTCTACCTCTGCAGTCCCTACCACTGCCACTAAATAGTAGGTAGAAAAGTAGAGAAATAAAATAACAATCTCCATGTTATTTTATTATTTCTTTAAAAGCCGCAAAAACAAACATTTTCACCTGACCTACTTTGGTCGAAGTAAAGATTTCCTTAAGAGAATCCCAACGCTTCATATTCAATGGTGCCCTCATATTTTTAATCAGAACACTGGTTTAAAAGATAGAAAATTCCACTCATATGTTTATTGAACGTACCATTAAAAAAGTTCAAAAATTAATTATGGGTGCATCGGACCACAAATTCATGCACTGTAAATTTTTATTTACTTGTAATCATCCAAAATAATTGAAAAAAGTTATATGGAATTTCTGTATCTTTATATTCTCAACACCTTAGGGATTTTTTTCCTCTAAAGCTACAACAAAACTAGGGAAAAAATGGGGTTAATGAGGATGTATCTGAGATTCCCACTCCCATGTGCTCTTTTGGAGATTCCCATGCTGCCAAAAACTCGCAATATAAGAATCGATCACCCACAAAGGTCCCACTCCTGTCAATCCTCTATCTCCACTAGGAATTCCACAAACGTCTCCCCATCATTGATGTCTAGCTCACCCTAGTCGATAACGTGAGATGGATCATGCATGTATCTCCTCATCTGTGACACTTGGATAAAATAATGCACCCGGTGCATCTGTGAGAGAAGATCTAGATGGTACACTACTTGGTGAACTCTGTTGAGGATCTGGAAATGTCTAATGAACTTCGGAGATAGCTTTCTACCCTATCCAAACCTCCATAATCCCCATCGAGGTGAGACCCATAAGAATACATGGTCTCCCTCCTCAAACTCCAAAGGTCTCCATCTCCTATCAGTATATGAATTATGTTGACTCTGTTTAGTATTAATCCACTCATAGATGGTCTAAAACTTCTATATGGTAGCCTAAACCAACTCCAGACCCATAAGTGCTGACTCCCCTGGGTCGATCCAGCAAAGAGGTGATCCACATGGTCATCTATACATGGCCTCAAACGGAGCCATGCCAATGGTGGAGTGATAAAAGTTGTTGTATGAGAACTCCACTAGGGGCAGGTGGTCCTCCCAAATGCGGCCAAAATCGAGGACACAAGCACGAAGCATGTCCTCGAGTGTCTATATGGTCCACTTCATCTTACCATCTATCAGAGGATGGAAGGCAGTGCTCAAGCGTAACTGAGTCCCATACGTCTCCTATCATCCCTTCCACAAGCAGGATGTAAAACATGTGTCATGATCTGAGATGATCATCGATGGAACTCTGTGGAGTCACACAATTTCCTACACGTAGAGGCATCCCAACCCGTCTACTGATCCCTGCTCTCGGATGGGTAGAAAGTGGACCGACTTGGTGATTCGGTCAACGATCACCCAGATAAAATTGTGACCCATAGAAATATATGGTAGCCCTATCATGAATTCCATTGAAATACCATCCCACTTCCACTCTGGTACTTCCAGTGGCTGTGCTAAGCCCATTGGTACATGATGCTCAGCCTTCACTTAGTGACAAGTGAGGCATCAAGATGTAAACTCGGCCACTGCTTTCTTCATCTCTGGAAACCAATATTGACGCCAGAGGTCTTGGTACATCTTCTCCACTCTAGTATGTACCGCTAAAGGGGATTTATGAAACTCCCTCAACACTTCCTCCCTTAACATCATTGGTACCATGGTTCCTGCTATGAAGAGAATGACGTGCTCCCCACCTTTAGAAAATTACTTAGGATCCTGTCTTGCGGATATCTGAGCACATCAGGCCTCATAGTCGACGCCCCCCAAGTTATGCCTCCTGAAATCACTGAAGAAGTGGGGGAGTGATAGTCATAGACTAGAGGTAAGATGCCTCGTCTCTATCCATGAAGGATATCTGGAATGCGACTAGCTGCCCTATCACCTCACTCAACAGCTGTAGACTAGACCTCCTACTAAGTGCATCTGCTACTACATTCTCATTCCTAGGAGTATAGAGTATCTCAAATTCATAGTCCTGAATGAACTATAGACATCATCTATGTCTCAGGTTTAGGTCCTTCGGTGAGAAGATAAACCTAAGACTCTTGTGATTAGAGCAGACTGTAAAAAGTTCACCCATCAAGTAGTGTCACCACATCTTCAGCACAAAGACCACTGCTACTAACTACAGGTCATGGGTAGCGTAGTTCTGATCATTTTGTCTCAACTGTCATGAGACATAGGTGATCACTGCATGCTCCTGCATTAGGACACAACCCAGTCTGGTCCCTGATGTGTCGCAGTAGACTACATACCCCATTCCCTCTTCTGGTAGCCTCAAGATGGGGCCACTCGTCAGTCTCTGCCTCAGCTCCTGAAAACTCTTTTGGAAATTCTATGTCCACAGGAAAGGCTACCTCTACTTCATCAAGGATTAAAAGGGTGACTCTACCCTACAGAAGTCAGGTACAAATCATCAATAGTACCTAGACAATACCTGGAAACTCCGCACATCGGTCACACTCCTGGGTGGCTCCAAAGAAAGAACTGCCTCTAACTTCATCGGATCTACAAAGACTCTAGCCTCTGAGATAACATGCCCCAGGAAGTTGACTTACCATATCTATAACTAGCACTTCGAGTGATTTCAATAAATATGGTTCTCTCAGTGTGTTCTGAAAATTTTCTATAGGTGTGTGGCATGATCCTCCTCTAACATCGAGTATATCAAGATGTTGTCAATGAAGAACGCCAAGAATCGATCAAGGAATGGCTGGAAGATCCTATTCATGAGCTCCATGACCACTCCTGATGCATTATTCAGGCAGAAAGGAATCACCAAGAACTCGTAATGGCCATACCGACATCTGAAGGTTGTCTTTTGTACGTCCTCATCCTGTACCCTGATCCAGTGATAGCTGGATCTCAGGTATATCATCAAAAACAAACGAGCTCCCTTCATCTTTTCAAAGATATCATCGATCCTCAGCAGAGGATACTTGTTCTTCACGGTCACCTGGTGTAGGCACCAATAATCCACACAAAGCCTTAGACTACCATCTTCCTTCCTAATGAAAAATATTGGAGATACCCATGGGGAAACACTGGGCATTACGAACTCATTTCTATAAAAGTCCTCCAACTATACCCTCATCTCATGAAGATCCACGAGATCCATATGATATGCTGGTGTAGATATTAGTTCTTTCCCTGGGTACATGTCGATGTGAAAGTCTACCTCAATGTAAAGAGGTAGTCCTGGAACATCATTAGGGAAGACATCAACATAATGGTCTAGAACTACAGGATAACCCAGACTCCTCACGTCAACTGCTCAGAGCGCGAGGCTAGACAACTGATTATTAATCTTATACACCCTCATCCGAGAGAGTACATCCTGTGCGGAAAAGGATTCCTCTTCACTGGTGAAGTTAAACCTGATCCCATCCTTACAGACACATCTAACATTGCGCATAAAACAATTGATCTGAGCATGGACTGTGGAGAGCCAGTCCATACCCATGATGACATCTTAAGGCCTAAATGATACTACTAGAAGATCCTAGAAAAAGATCTCGCCTCCTAGAGTGATCTCACACTACCTACACCAGTGTGTAATCGTCAAATATTCTCCCATAGTAGTTTAAATTCACAAGGATTGAGCCAATGGCTCCATCCGAATCTCTGAGATCTGAATGAGCACTGTGGAAATGAAAGAGTGACTGGCACCTATGTCTATATGTACTGCATTTAGGGTGGAATAGACACAGATCATACCTCTAATAATCTCTAGAGCACCTTGGTCATAGGCCTCTATTGCTTGTAGCTGTGATCTCCCCTGTCCACTTGATCCCTATGGTTGGGGTGGACAACCTGGGGGTGGGGGTGGTAGAACCTCAAACTATCTTCCACTACCTGCTGCACGACCTGCTCCTCTTCTATGTACGATTCCCTATGGACCTCCCCGCTCTAACTTTGGTTACTGCCTCGAAGGTTCCTCAACCATCTGCTGATCATCGGTATGGTGGGTCAGGAAGTTGTGAGCCATGTGGCCCTGGCCGCCCCATGTGAAGCACAATATTCATCCCTTCTAACCCCCTCTACCTCATGAGCTCCACAACTCTAACCATACATCATGGGGTCACCCTCTGGAAGGTCTATTATGCTTAGACCTCTACGTCCTCTACCTACTAACAGCTGTAGATTACTCGACTACCTATCATCTGGTGGTGGCTCTCACCACTTGTGCCATCTCAGCTAAGAATCTCTCCCCCAATAATGCTCCCTTGAGCACTCCTGCCTGCGTCGGGATATTCAGTGATATCATCAATGCTCAGATCTCCCACTGGAGACCCTTCTTAATGGTATGGGCCTTGAATAACGGGTCCCTCAGCATGTTAGTGGAGTAGCATGAGAGGTCAGTGAATCTAACTGAGTACTGGGCCACTGATAAGATGTCCTTCTGTAAGTGCAGCAACTCCTGAATATGCACAGAGCGTAGTGTTGTGGGAATAACTCCACCCTGAAGAGGATCTCAATGTTCGCCCAGGTGAGGGTTACCTTGTCATGTTACTGGGGCATCATGATCCACCATCTTCCTACCATTACTAGGAAAAGACTAGAATCTAGGATCACCATCTACTCTGTTGGTGTCCTAACTAGGCGTAAAAATCATGCACAACCTCCAGCTAGTCCTTAGCTGCCTGGGGATCTTTCTCACCTCGAAACCTTGGAGGAATCTATCGCTAGAACTCATCCATCGTGCTCAGTCAGCATGCACCATCCACTAGTGGGGCTCGTGGAAGCTGCTGCCCTCATAGTGGTGGTGCTGCTGGTACACCACCCGAAGGTACCAACACAATAAGAGGGACCTACACCGAAGCCTCATAGCTCGGTGGGCCATCATCATGTACTCTCTCAGGATTCCTGGATGGTTGTCTATGCAGAGAATCTTGAAAAGAAACATGTGTGACATGATCAATAATTTATACCTGGTTAGCTGACTCAAAAGAGGTCAAGGTAAAAACATTTCCAAAACACACACAATCTGTATTTTCGTGCACCGAGTCGGAAATCAGAATTCAGGGTCCTGGTGTATAGATGCATTGGCTGCTGCACCAACACTAGACTCCCTAAACTGAAAACCACACTTAAAACACTTAACACTATTGCTCAATTAAAAAGATCAGAGCCCTAGTTTTAGGTAGAAACGGCTCCTCTGATACCACTTTGTCATGACCTATCCCCTAAGGCATGTGCCATGACTACCCCAAGCCCTCCTTCCATAGGCCAGGGGTTGGTGACTAGAAATGGAAAGGCATATCCATAAAATGGGAATACATTTCATTTAAACCCATATTAACAGACAGACTAGAATGAAACAAGATGCAATAATGAAGTAAAAATGTTGTATTAAAAGTGTTTACTGAAAGTATGGGGCCAGAATACAAGTCCATTAATAGATTTATCTTTTTATTTGGACTTGTATTCTGGCCCCATACTTTTAGTAAACACTTTTACTACACCGAGGATCCTACCTAAAGGGTATGTACATATCGTCTCCATAGCTCTCCATGTAAACCGTCACCGTGGTCAGGTCTAGCTTCAGGAGTCTCAATCAATGTTTTCCGTCATCTTCATAAGAAAAAACAATGTGCGGGTGAAGCCTGTGCAGGGGTGAGTATAACAATACCCCATAGGGACCTCGAGAGCCCTGAAAGTCTCCCATAATTTTATAAAGGAAAACTAAAAGCCTGATCTCAATCACAAAGCACTAAGAAAAAGACACATATCAAACTAGTTATAACAATAATACATTAGTATAGATGATTATTCGTATGGTTAGATCATCTTGCACTATCAAGAGGCACTATTGCTGACCTAGACATGATCGATAGGTAATAAACCCTATAAGACCCCCACATGACTGATAAGTGCTGATTCACAAAGAGTCACTGGGTGCTGATTCACATAGAATCACTGGGTGCTTATTCACAAAGAATTGATAGGTGCTGATTCACATAGAATCACTGAGTGCTGATTCACACAGAGTCGCTAGGTACTGATTCACACAAAATCACTCTGCATTCTTCACGTCTCAGCCAGTCATAGGATTCCCGCACAAAGTACGCTGGTTTATGGGAGAAAACGCTCATCCATCCATAGGTCGTATTTCAACAGGAATGAAGTCCCACATAGATGTTACCCAATGATCTGTCATGTCATAAGGGTTCAAAATCAATAGACGGCACATCAACTGGACGCCCGGTGTGTAAGTTATTGGCATTTCAGTGCCGATGGACCGGTTGGATTCAGGGTCGATCCAACGCGGATGTACTCCAATATTCTCCAAATCTCTCTTGGATTATCTAAAAATGACCGTCTAACTCCGAGGATCGCATAACCACATACGGTTTGTCAAATGAAAGTCTGGTTCGCAAGATACGGTCATTTATGCATAATTGGGCCCGACTGGTTCTGGGTCTCTTCTGACCTGGTCCGGATTAGGCTGACCCTTCCCAGTATGAACCGGCCTGGGTCGGCCTAGTTGGGATCGGCCGGTGACCATCCTGACCCGGTTGGGATGGGCTGTGGACTGGCCATACCCACTGGCGGGGCGCGGCCCGCTGGATGTCGTGACCAGTCCTCGGGTCGCGCAGTCCACTTTTCAAACGGGTCAAAGAGCCATTTAGTTTATTAAAGTGTAGCACCATGTGGCACCACCTTGTCACCCAGGGTACCCATAGGGAGTGGGTCTCAGCCTTGTCCACGACTTCGTATCCATGGCCTGATCACCGTGGCACGTGACGGTGCACCGTCTCGCTATTTTCATGGTGTCTCCCTCCTCTGCGACCGGTGAGTGCCGGCCGCTAGTCTCCGGTGCTTCCGCGACGATTCCACATTAGTGAATCTTCCGTGGGCCACCGGGTGAGCTCCATTGGTCTATTATTCCTTTCATACATGCCTACGTTCCTCTCGGGATTCTGGTGTCGTTACATAACTCTCGTTTTCAAGGTTCTATCATTTTGGAACAACCCGCCTTCGAAGAACACAATTAAATTCAACCAGCAGAGGGTCCGGGACTTGTTTGTTTGACCGACACCCTTCATGTTAGCATTATAACAATTAGGATTAATTTATACATCACATTAAATTAATTATAAACCCTATTCAAATCCCCCGCAATGACTACCCACAAATTCAAAAATGAGGAGAAGAATCATGGTAAATTTTTGAATTAAAAATGCCACCCCTACCTCGAGAATTGTTGGAGTTGTAGTGGTGGTGGAAGAATAATACGCTCTTTGAAGAATCCACTGGTGTTCGTCACTCTCGGTTAGTTGCCTCCCGAGCTTCCATCTCCATTGGTGGAAGGTTTCATGTCACTTCGCCAGATGTTCCTCACTTGATGAATCCGTGTCAAAAACTCTACCTCAATACCCATTTAATTAGAGGGGGAAAAGGGTGAGTAACACACCAAAGAAATTTTTAGGTTCATTAATTGACCTAATTAATGTGCCACATTAATTAAAAGAGAGGTGGTTCTAGAACCAAATAAAAATTGGGCATTTAATATCCCATATTAAATGTATGGCTACCTCCACGGTCCCAGACACCTCTGCTCAATAGGTGGTAGGAAAAAAATAAATAAAATAAAAATCTCTATGTTTTTTATTATTTTTTTAGAATCCAAAAAAACTAACTCATTCATCCGACCTACTACGGTTGAAGTGAATATTCCCTTAATCGAATACCAATGTTGTGGATTCAACGGTGCCCTCAGATATTTAATCCGATCACCAGTTCAAAAGATTGAAAATGAAGCTCACGCCTTTACTAAACGTACCTTTAAAAAAGATCAAAAATTCATTCCTGGCACACCGGGATCGGAATCAGATATCATAAATTTTTACAGACTCGTAATAATTCTAAAATTTTTTAAAAAAATTATATGGAATTTCCAGGTCTTTACATTGATTTTACATGTTCCTGCCATCATGGGAACATGATCCATTTATTTAAGAGAAACATTTGACACTGTGATTCAACACTCACCTATTAGGGTGTTATTGGACACTACAATTTGTATTAGAGTGTATAGGTTACTTGTGATCAATCTATCGTCTTTTATTCTCATGGAGAATTCAGTGAATGTTAGGGGAGTTCCCCTATTTTATGGAAGAATATTCATGATTTAGAAGAATATGATGAGATCTCATATTCAATCCCTTGGAATGAAAGTTCCTTTTTTGGATCATAGGTGCTTCAAGTCCTTAATTAAACATGTCATTCTTTGACTGAAAGATATATGATAATGTTTCACGTAGATTCCAAATTTCAAATTTCTCTCACTGAAGCTCCATCTAATCAAATATATTTGAAGGTGATGAGTTGTGTGTCAAGCAAGTCCACATGGGAAAAATTATAAAACATAAAAGTTGGAAATAATAAAGTAAAAGATTAAAAAATTCATGTCTTTCACAAAGAGTTTGATGATATAAAAATGAATCTAGATAAAAATGATGATATTTTCCTTAATCTCATAAATGAAGTTGTTGGAGAAATTTATGGTCTTAGGGAAGAAATTATGGATATTAAAGTTGTAAAGAAAAAATTGAGAAGGATTCCACCTATATAAAATCCAAAAGTGTCTATACCACACTGATATTTTGAGAAATATTTTTTTAATTAATTTATCTTTTTTAAAATTTTCATTTCACATGACACTTGAAATTTATATATATATATATATATTAAAATTGTAAATAAAAAATTAATTTCTCATGGAATAAATTTGTATTGTGATACACGTAACCCTAACATGGGTTGCACTACATGAAACACTGACTTGGAATGCACTAAATGCTACACCTACTTGGCATGTGCTGCACCCACACTGATTTTATAAGAGGTAATGTCTTCTCACAAGATGCATTATTTTATTTTCTTTCTCAAGCCCCTACTCTAACGATATTCCATGATTTTACAAAATAACATAATCTTCAAGATATTAGAATTCCTATGAAGTGTTTTTCACCTACACTTACATACACCTCCATCTAAAGGGAAACATACATAATGTTTACATGTACGATAAACTTCCACCTTAGGAATTGATGATTGATCATTTTTTTACTTTACCACCAATCATGGTGGAAATTGTGATGGAAAATATATTTATATATGTTATATAATTTATTTATTATGTATTTATTCTTCTATAATTATTTTACAACACATGAATTTAAATTTTCTATTTCGGGTTAATATGATAATTTTTTTAGAGGAAGTGTGGACTACTACCCCCTCAACGAAATTGGATTAATTCATACACAACATGGAATGTAATAAGGATGGGTTTAGTAAATATATATTATATATCTATGATATAATGAATCTAATTTAATAATTATATATTTACACATATATACATATTTTTATTTTACATTATTTCTTTCAACATGACAATTAAACAGAAATAGCATTCTTGTATATGTACGACTTACCATCTCCCAGAACGGTCCATTATGGTTCATACTTATATATTCTATGGATAATTATAATAAAAATATAATGAATATAAATTTTATTTAAATTATGGCTTACATTATGGAAATAAAGATATAATTATACACACCAAAGATTTAATAAATTAAGACACATATGAAAAACAATGTTCATATTACCAAAAGTGAAAACATAACATAGAATTGTTAACAAGAAAGTAATATAAAGCCATGATAAATACCTATATTATAATAGAATTAAGATTATTATTTTTTTATAGATTTATAAAAATTTATATTTATTAGAAAGTAGGTTTGAATAAGTACGATGAGGGTCAAGAGACAAGGTAAGGGAATTTCATGCAACTTTTTATTTTCGTGAGATACATGCTTTATTCACCTCCCATTCCTTTTGGGTGGTGTGTATACATCCCATAGATACATTATATTATTATTATACATAAATTTATGGATATTTAAATATCGATTTTATTATATTTAATTATGGGGACTTCATTTTAAAAGTTACCAAATCGGTAAAATGATTTTGTCTCAATTTCTTTGTTTGAGACACATGCCATGTTATGCACCTATATATTTCCAGGAGGTGCATATACTATGTTTTAAATGTTATATCATGAATCTATATATATTCATGATATTTTAAGTTTAATTTAATTTAATTTTATTAAATGGGGAGTATGGTCGAAGGTTACCATGTGGTCAAAGTTTGTTGAGATAATCTCGTCTTTTTTTATATTGTTTATGAGTATGTTTCCCTTGAGGAAATGTTATGATCCATATCTCAAAAAAAATCATGAATTTTATTCACCTTTTTTTATTCATGATATAATAATATATTGGTACAATTTTTACAATATTTCATATATAATATAGTTAAGAAAGATTTTTTTGAAGGAAGTATGAATTTACTTCTCTATTTATTGAAAAACAAGAGTTCCTTCAAAACCATGTTATCTAAAAAGGGATTCCAAGAATATTATTTTATTATCCTATAACCAATAAATTTTTTCTCTTTTTTTCTTTCACCAATGTTTTCAAAGGAACATTCTTGAAACTTTCTGAAAACAGAAATTTTATTAACTTTATAATGTGAAAAAGTAATATATTTTCTACCTTATACAACATGTTCATATTTAACTATCATAAATTTTGGGAAGATTCTGTTCCATGCTTAAAAGATTAATTCAAAAAATTATTTAAAAGTATTTTTTAAGGAAAATTGTTTTCAAAATGTTTTTAAGATTATTTCCTATGTTTTCAATTAAAATGGGTTCAAAACTTATTCAATCTTTTCCTATAATTCTTAAAACTATTTTCAAAGAAAATGGGTTTGAACTCATTTTGAATCCCTATTTTAAATGTTTCAATGTGTTTTAAAAAATTTCTATTTAAAATGTTTTTACGATTATTTTTTTTGTTTTCATGGAAAAAGGTTTTGAAAATGATTTCAAGTATTCTTTACATGTTTTCAATGTATTTATAAGGAAATTATTTTCAAACGGTTTTATTCATTAAAAATACCTTTTTAAAATAAGAAATTATTTAGAAAGAAATTTCAAAATTATTTTCCATCTAAAAGGAAAATTTTTTATGTTGCTCATGCCTTTATATGAAGTGATTTAAATGTTCCATTCATATTATTTCTTTGAATTGGTTATGATTTATTTCATGGTGTTTATAATATCCATTTATCTTCCCCAAGTTATATTCTTTTGAAACACGCTTATTTTCACAGGTTATGATTTGATGAACTGATTAAGAAACCTTTCTATTTTCATAGTTTATGATCTAATGAAAATTTAACGACACATTTAATTTCATGGGTTATTATTGTGGTTTATGAAGCCCATATCTTTTTATGGGTCATGATATGATTCATGTTTTTATTTTCTTATGGAAGATGTACATATGATTTTGTTATGTGATGGGTGAGACCTATATCTCCCTCCAATGAATTGGGTAATGATAAATGTTTTATATGCTAAAAGGGTACATGAGAGGGTAACCCAAGCCTGAAAAAAGAGGGTATAATGGAGGACAACCCAAGACGAAACAATAGGGTATACAAGAGTACATCCAAAGACCAAAACAAGAGGTTACATGGTAGGACATCCCAAGCCTAAAAAAAGAGGGTATACGGGAGGGAATCTCATGCCTAAAACAAGAGGGTGTATGGTAGGACATCCCAAGACAGAAATAAGAGGGTACTCGGGAGGGAATCCCAAGACCAAATCAGGTACATGTGTGATTAAACCAACTCTAACATGTAACAAAGGCCTTGGATGGCTTCCTTGACATAGGGTTGTTATATAAATATGTGTTTTCCAAAATTAAATGATTTATTCCTATTTTATTTTCAATGGATTATGTTCTCTATTTAATTTTGAATCATGTATTATGAACTTTTAATATATATTATGATATCTAATATACAGGGTATGATCATCAAATGTTATGCTTAAGTTTCTTACCCTTTTTTCATGTTATGCTTACACATTTCCTTTATTTATCCTTACTGAGCATCTAAGATAAACCCTTTCTTATGTTTCCTTTACCTATGTTATAAAGAATGGTTTTTGGTAGAAGTACTAATGGTGAAGTTTTTTATTGGATTTTTTTTGATCCTTCACCAGTATAGAAGCTTTTTCTTCAATGATTTCAAAGACAATAAATTATTATAGTCCTCAGGAATGTATTTTTGTAATGTACTAATCATTCATCTAAAATTATGAAATATCCATGTATTTTAATCACATGTATCAATTTTTGGTATCAAAGGAATGGTTTAGTCAAACATTAAAAACTATGATGATAAAAATTTAGTGGTATCTCTACGTATATTTCTAAGAATATATCCAGGAATGTTTCTAAGGATAAGTGTAAAGATGAGTTAACATTTAGTAAAATTTCCTATAATTATGGTATAGGATAGAGTTAGTGGTGTCCTATAAATACATACTTTTGTTCAAACTACAAGTGGATGTGGATCTAGTATAGTTGTACATAGGGGTAACATATCTGAAAAGATGTTCTGGGCCTAACTCAGGGTAATCTTGTACATGACAATGTGCATTATATCACAACTGGTTTGAAACTCCCTATGGATATGGTTTTGGAATTCAAAATACTCATCACAAACCATCATGAAGGATTTAAATATAATATGGATATGAAAAACCAAGGTTGAACCAAGGGTGTAAAGTATCAAGGAAGGTGTCATAATTCAGACATCTTATAAGTAATTATTTTCATGTCTTTGTATTTTACTTCTATGATAAGTAATGGCCACAATATGATTATGGTTTTAGTAAAGGGTGGGAACCAAAAGGAACTCGATTAATGCTGAATGTGATGGGCGATTTTCTAATGAGCAGTCAAGTTGGATGATCACTAGAGTAAAATATGTTGTGATCATGCCTTATTAGTTTTCACAGAAGATGATTAAAAAAATGTACCTCAACCAAATATTTGACTCCCGAATAAAGAGGAAGAATGATTTCACTAAGATTTTAGGTAATGGAGAACCTGGAGGAAAGAAAATTTGGTTTTATTTGTGGAAAAAATTTGGAAGTAATCCCCTAAGTGAATGTCTTAGTGGAACAAGAAGATGTTTTGAATTTGGAAAAAAAGGACACAAAGATTGCGACTAAAAGGAAAAAATGACGAGTTAAGTTAACGAAATGAATGATAATTTTGTACTCCCTAAGATATAATCGAAGGTTAAGTGTTTTAGGTGTGGAATAAATGGTCATTCTACAACTCAATGTCCCTAGAAGAAGCTCCTTAAGATAATTGGGAAGGAGGTGCGAGTAAAGGTTACATTTCTAATGATGAAGAGAGTACAGATGAAATGTGAAAGGAAAGAGGTATTATGTAATAGTATGAGGCAGCCTTATTAATGTTATAATAATGAAGTAATCTATGTTTTTATGTATTTGGATATAAGAATTATGAATGGTGAAATATATAAGGATTGTACAATTTATGTTTTTTTCAAAAATGATTTACCAGAATACATTGAATAGATCCGATGAAATTGAAAAGTAATTTAATGGATAGTATATATCCATGTAAAACACATGATCAAGGTAAAAATAACCCTTAATATGTTCCTTATGTTATTGTTTTGGTGCGGATGTGCGTCAGGTTTCGGTTCCGACGCTGTTCCGCCAGGACGCGTTCGCGCGTGCGCCCGTCGACCCGAGGGGATGGGAGCGCGACTTGTGGCCCCACAGTCCCGCTTTCCAAAGGCGGGCGGCATCCGCCCCTTATTCAGGGACGTCTGCTCCTTGATCGAAACCGGGATGATGGGATGTCAGCTCCTCCTTCCGTGGACGTCTCCTCGGAACTCGTCGCCTAATCCGGGTCTCCCTCATATATTTAAGAATGTTCGTGAATCTCGTTCCCGGCGCCATATCTTCATGGACACCGGTTAATTACGCTGCTTCCGCCCGGACTCTCCAAGGAGTCTGGTCGGGGCAGTAACCCGCGGTGAGGAGACCGGGTAGCTCTGGGTGTTGGGGGCGTGTCTTAACACTGTGGCTCTGCATGTCTACCTTCTGTCCCTAATAGGGTTTCTCGAAGGCATGATGGTCTGAGGCATCCCGTGCTGGGTACGGGGAACTGCGTTACCTGAGGTTTTCCTCAGCTTCCCATGTTTAACACGGGGTATGCCGCGAGTTTAACGTCGAGCGGGGACGGCATCAGACTGATCAACACGAGGAGTGGATCAGATGACAGAACCCCTTGCGGGGAACCTCCGACGCTGGGGCCAGCACATGGGCGGCTTCCCCAGTGAAGTGGAGTGGAATGAAATGGCATGACCCCACTGGGATGTGGAGGCCCAGGTAAGGATCTGGATGGATGATGGAGTGAAGATCTTGGACCCCGTAGAGGCTTCCTACGTACCGTGCGTTAGCGCGGATCAAAGTCAGAGTAGTTCGGATATACAGTTTAACGTCATGCTGGACGTTGGCAAGCCGACTCACGAGGAGGTCGAGGCTGCCGGGCGGAGGATTGAACCGAACCACCTCGCACAGAGGGGAATGGAACGGCCGGGTGGATCACAGTTTCATGTCATGCTGGACGCTGGTGTTTGGGGCTTACACTCTAAGGAGGCCCATATACGGCAAAGCTCAGTTGAAGAGGGACTTGGGCCGAAGGTGAGAGACACCTCGATCCCTGTCACGCCCTCCACTGGCTTCGGTAGTGGGGAAGCAAAATGGAGATACACATGTGCAGTCCCCCACAAGAAACTAGGGATTTGTAATACCCTACCCCCGTGGGCGAAGGCCACTCCAATAAATCGTCCCTAAAGAGGGGCAATCCCGACATCCCTGCAGAGACGAGCGGGTGGGGGCCACATCCAAACCGTGGGGGGACCCTACGTGCGAGGCACGAGATCGGGTGATGCGGACGGTTTAACATCTTGCCGGACAAAGTACAGTTTAACGTCGTGTGTTGAGGACGAAGCGGACGGTTTAACGTCTTGCCAGACGAAGTACAGTTTAACGTCGTGTGTTGAGGACGAAGCGGACGGTTTAACGTCTTGTCAGATGAAGTACAGTTTAACGTCGTGTGTTGAGGACGAAGCGGACGGTTTAACGTCTTGCCAGACGAAGTACAGTTTAACGTCATGTTGGACGAAGCGGACGGTTTAACATCTTGTCGGACGAAGTATAGTTTAACGTCATGTGTTGAGGATGAAGATGCTTGGTAGTTTAACGTCTTGCAGCGCGGATGAATTAGTGCCGCCGATGGGTCCGTGTCACTTCGTGCGAGCTTGGAGGGCCGCACGGGAAGACAACGCACGGTGCGGGCACCCGGGATGAAGATCATCGGGCGCCACGCAGGTGGGTACCCTTAGGGGGTCAAAGGGGGCGACCCTGGTGGTTTGCGCGCAAAAGAGGAGCTTGGCGCGCAATACCGCGGGTCGGCGCGCAATTAGGCGGGCTGGCGCGCAATTGGGCCAGCGCTTTGCGCGCGGAAGATAGAGATTGCGCGCACCGGGCCTCTGATAGCGCACGGGGGCAACGACCAATTCTTTAACGAATGGCCACTTAGTAAGGGGGGGTGCGCGCAATCAGGCTGGATTGCGCGCACCCAGTGGAAATTGCGCGCAAGAGGCTTCTTTTGTGTGCGAAGGCCTTTGGGTGAGGAGTTGGTCAAAGGAAAGGAGCCAAAGGGGTTGCGCGCGAAGGCGAACCCCGAGGCTTGCTTGTGCAAAATAAAGGAGGTTACCTGAAGATCGGCATTGTGCGCAGAGGGGGTGGGATTGCGCGCACGAGCGAACCTTAGAATTCTGGCAACCTTCAAAACGTTGGGGGTTTCCTTGTATTTATAGGCAACCCTGGGCGCGCAATTCGGTTCGCGGGCGCGCAATTTGGCGCGGGCGCGAAATAGGGGCCCGGGGCGCAATAGGGCCGCGCACGGGCGTCGGGCGCGGAACATTCCGCGCCGACTCGGCCCATTGCGCGAATCCCGGAAGGATTGCGCGCGCATAGCCAATATTGCACGCGGGCCTCCGAAATTTCGTGCAATGTCTTCGGGCCTTCCGTAACGTGCTTCTGACTACAAATATGACCTCTCTTTCCTCATCCGGAACTTCGTTTGAGGAGCAACGGACTTTTCCGGTGTCTACAAAATCCCCCCCTCGAAATCGGATCGGCGAGAGGTCGCAATGATTGGGTTCCGAGGGAGACGCCGGAATGCTGAAGTCCTGGGTGGCGCGAGACTTCGGCGCGCAAAAAGGGCGTCGGGCGCGAAATTCGATGCTGTGGTCGCGCAAAGCGCTTTCCGCGCGGCGCGGACACCCGACCTCGCCTATAAATAGGGGCCCTGGGTTCCGCGTGCCATACACAGGCTTTCCGCGCGATAAGCTTCCTAGCTCTCGTGCGCGAAATTGCCCTTGACGGCGCGAAATTCGCCCATTCGGCACGCAAACCCATCCAGATTTCGGCTGGTTTTTGCACGAACACCCGGGGTTTTACGCGACAGACTTCCCAATTGCGCGTCGTCCACTAGGATTGCGCGCCAGCTCCCAAATTTCTCTACCAGCCTCTTCTGATTCCGCACGCCTCATCCCTTAACCCACACGACTCCCGGATCTTCTGAGATGGCCGCGAATCAAGTTAATGAGGGGGATGCCGCCATTCGCAGAGCTGAGATGGCGGTGAACGAGGAGGTCTACGGAGCCAAGGAGATTGTTTCCAAAAATCAATCCTTGTTCGATTTGCTGATGCCGGCCCAGAAGACGTATCTGTTGTCGGACAACCAGCCACTCTGGAACTACGACATCCTGGATGAGGTTCCGGTGCCAGGGTTCGAGGTTGATGCGCCACGGACCTGGGTGACTCGGGAGGACGAGCTTCCCCGCTATAACATCACCAACAACGGGCATCCTGCCAGGGAGACTAGGAACTTAGATGTCTATGTCCTGAACCCGAGGACATGAACCATTACTGGGAGTGAGCCTACTGCGGAGAACTCTCCAGCCCTCTACTCGAGCACGTACCTCCAGAGTGTCACCGACGACACCAGTGGCTGGATGAAGGACTGGGACTTGCGGTCTGGGGGCAATTTCACCAGTGAGTGGGCCTGGGCATTCTGGGTACGCCACACCTGCGATCACTTCACGGAGGAACTGCGGTACATCGTCCTGTTTGAGGCGGTGTGGACGTCACAGTTCCACTTCTACCAGCAGCCCGAGCTCGGGCCGGAGCTGTTCACCCGCTGGTCCCCGGATACCAACACCTTCCATCTTCATCATGGGGAGGTCAGCATCGGTCTCTGGGACATCCACTGCATTGGAGGTATCCCGCCGGAGGGTTACCAATACGATGAGTTCCTGCCTCCGAGGAACACCTGGGGCGACAGGTCACGAACTCCCATCCTGACATGGCATCTACTGGACCTGGCTACGCAGCGGCTCGGGGTCAAGGACTTCCGCAAGGACATAGCCTACAAGGAGTGGTTCAGCCAGTTCTTGGAGCATGACCCAGCGGTCAAGATGCCTGGTAGGGGGAAGCGGTGCCCGACCGCAGCTCAGAGGAGCCGGAACGGGTCGTACTGGCGGGTCCTGGAGACGGGAGACCACCACTCATGGGGGTACCGCGTCATCGAGGCCCGGGACCCAAATGTCTGGTACGCTGCGTTCCTGGCCGCCTTTCTGAGTGGGTGGCTCCTGCCAGTGCGGGACGCGAGGATGGGCGTCCGCCCGGCGACACTGGTGATGGCGGGCACCATGGCCGCCAACAAAAGATTCAACCTCGGGGTCCCAGTGTTGGCTAAGCTGTACGCCATCCTGGGACGCATCTCGCGAGGGGGGTCACCACGAAGGGTCTGTGGGCGCTTTCAATTCTTCCACGACTGGGTGGCTGCTCACCTCGGTGGGTACACGTTTCCAAACTCCATCATTCCTTCGGGAAACGGCCTGCGACCCTCCCTACTGAACATCGCGGGGGTCGCTCCGATGACCCTAAATGAGGAGGGCGTGAGGATTCGGATTGGCAATCACGCCAATTTCAACTTCAGCCCATTCCCCACTCCCGTTGGCCAGATGATCGACAATGGGTAGGGTCTGCTGGAGCAGCACAAATACTTCTTGAGCATGCGGGGCGGGGTGCTCGTGGCTCGGATCGACGGGAAGGTGATCTGCGAGCCCTACGTGCCAACCTGGTTCGCCAGGTAGTTCAGGTGCCTGCAAAGGATGCCGAAGAGGGTATTCGCTGCTGTCCGGGAGGAGACGAACCCTTGCATCCTTCGCCAGATGTGGCTAATGTTCGCCGCTTTCGGCGCTGGCGATGTCATCACTCTCCCTCCTACCGGGGTCGACGCAGGCTTGGAAACCGAGTACGCCGAACACTGGGCCATCGCATACCCCGAGGGGCTTCTACGGAAGCCAGTTTGGCGGCTCGAGGTCACCCGTGCGGAGACCGGGCGTCAAGGAAGGAGGTGAGGCGCCGTTACGCGGGGGAGAATGGAGGCGCGCCAAGAAGCAGAGCCGGCGCGGGCAGGGACTTCGGTGGCGAGCACATCGCAGACTGCCGCCACGGCTTAAGCGCCTAGAGAGGGGGCACATGCGGTGGTCGGGGAGCGGCCCGGGAAGCAGATAAGGCGTCTGCTCGAACCCTCCCACGATGTAGTCTTCCCAGCGCTGTGGTCGGCCTGGATGACCCTGCGGTAGTCGCTGGGGACCGAAACCATCTGGAAGAAGATAACCAGAGAAGGAATCCATCTGCTAGAGGTCGGGCGCCTTCAGGTCGCCGACTGGGTGAACTTCCACCGGCGATATGCGTATCTGAAGGCCATGGACGAGTACGCGCGCCAACGTGGTCAGCGTGCGGAGCCGCCCTTTATGGTGAAGGTGATGCTCGGTCTAGAGCCCGCTCCAGAACAGATGTCGACGGAGGAAGATGATAGTAACGATGACTCCGAGGAAGAGGAGGATACGGGGGAGGATGAAGTCTCTAAGAGAAGGTCCCATCCGGGGAGCCCGAGGGAGAGCGGCGAGGTGGCCGGCTCTGACAATATCGATATCACTGAGCTCCTCGAGGTCCGCTTCTATCCCTACTCAACCTGCTTCATCCATTCTCTTATGCAGCTTCTAACCCATTTCTTCACCTTCCTCAGGAGTGCACGGATGTCGGTCAGGCATCCTCAGTAGGAGTAGGAGAGGCACCAGCAGGACAGGGCGGGGGCCAGAAACCCATCATTGAATTGACAAGCGCTGAGGGGTCCCCTGCTGCAATTGCTCCTGCGGCGGCCGGGACAGCGGAAGATGACGCTCTGGATTCCTGTAAGTCTTCTTACTTTACTGTTGGTGCTTGCCGTTGACGATACGTGACTAACCACGGCATGCCCTGCGCAGTGATCTCAATACTGGAGGCTCGTCGGGCTGTCGAACCCGGGCCATCCACGAGTGGAACAGTGGCAGACATGCCGCCTTCTCCAGAACAGACTTCTCACACCGAGCCGGCCCCACCAACTGCTGATCAGGGGGCAGCGGACGCCGGCGGTGCTGCCATCGGAGAGAGGTCGGGGGCTGACGAGGGTGTCAACGCCGCTGGGGCGAGAGAAGAAGGTCGCCCAGATGTTGGGGAACCTATCCCCTGTGAGGACATCCCAGGGGCGGACCCTGCAGCAGACCTGCTGGATGCCTTCCCTGCCTACCGGCCTGCCGACCCTGAGGAGATGGACGACTCGGACTCGGAGGCGGTCGAGGAGAGCCGGATATCGTGCTGCAGGAGGTGGAAGTGCATCCAGTGCTTCCTCAAGCAACCCCCATCGGAGTGGCTGGGGCGCATGTGATCGCTTCAAACCTGGCTGCGCTTCCTGTGTGCCGGGGGAGCTGATGCTCGATGCCTCCATTTGACGGTCCGTGATTTCATGGTCGAAAAGATGCGCGAGAGCCACCGGCGTGCCGACGTCGCACAATGTCGGGACATATCGGAGAACACGCGGGCGCTCCTCGTGGCGGAGCAGGAAGTCCGGCGCCTTGAAGGGCAGGCGGCAGAGAAGGAGGCCTTCGTCGCAGTGTGCACTGAGCCTGTGGAGCAATTGACGGCCCAGCTAGATGACGCCTAGGCACAGCTGACGGAGGCGGGCCACCAGATGGTCACACTTCAAGTCGTGTGGGAGCGTGCACAGGACAGGATCGGCGAGCTGCGCGCTGCGACCGCCGACGAAGAGAGGGCATGCAGAGAGCGAGAAGCAGCTCTGGAGGCCGCCAGCCAAAGGGTAGCGGCGTTGGAAAGATTCATTCAGCATGCTAATCCCTAGGGGCTTTGTTTTTGCCATTCCCAGAACATTTTTCTTCCGCAACTCAATACTTCGATCCATTTTTATGAATCAACATATTTATCTGCATCTTTTGGCTTAACATGCTCAACCACAATTCATTGTCTTGTGGGAGCGTTAACCAAGCTTCAAGCATCCACAATTGGGCCTGGATTTCTAAGGAAAAGAGGGAGGTCATTCCTAGGAAAGGAGACCTCAGACCTAATCAATGTACCATTCCCCCAACTTGTTCCGACACACGAGTGGGACAACGCTAGGGGAATTGAGATTTTATCCGAACATAGGGAAATGAGAAAGGGTGAATCGCGTGTCCCGAATTCAGAAATCCACGACGGTCAGTCTTCCAGGAAATGCCCAAGACGGAAAGCGGACAATGGATCAATCGACCATACTACTGCAATAGACGGACCGAAGGTCATCATTCATATTGGAGGAGGCGGATCACATGTCATCATCAATACCGCTTTGGGGGTTCCTTCAGACACAAGGGTGGAAATACGGATCAAAAGAGCATGCGAAGCGTGGGGCGAAGTGATGATTTGTTTGGACAGAATCTAACAATCCCAAAATTGTGCCGCCGTGGGGAAAGCGTATTAGGCGGATGCACCGATCTCGCCGTGAATCACCCCAATTCTCAAACAGAACCTCTTTGACGAGGAAACTGTCGCTTCCCATCATTGCAATGGGGCATCCCGAGATAAATCAGGGAGAATATCACAACCGCACCACTCTACCAGAAGTCAGGCTAGACGGCCGGCGACGAGGAGGGGCGGGACTCAGCGATCCCTGAGGCTGAACCCGAGTCGAGATGCCCGGGCGTTCCTACGTACTCCATCAGGCTAGAGATCAAGCCACGCCTAGTTCTGAGAGTGCAGTTTTAACGTCATGCGGGACATAGAACCCCGATTAGGGAGATATTAGTTTAAGGTCGTAGAGCTCGGACCATAGGGGCAGATCTTAGTTTAAGGTCTTAGAGCTCGGACCATAAGAACCTCAAAGTACGCCACATCGTGGTCCAATCCCCTGGATATGCGAAGATGCACTGAGGGATAGTGTCAAGAGTGTCGAGGTTTCGCCTGGTCAGAATGGGAGGTGGAAAACGTAATATGAATCATGCGGCCATTCACTCAAGGACTGGGGGCACCGGCGTAACGATATGGGAGTACTTCCGACCGTGGCGGAAAAGCAGCATCAATATCGCACTGACCGTTGATGGAATGAGGCAGAAAACGAGCATCCACCGCTCAAGCGCAGGATTCATATCGATTCGCTGCCCAAGGCCCTTGGGGGTACCAGCCCGGATCGGTGGGAGAGAACTGAGGCATTGTATCCAGACCGCTCATGGGGGTTCCACCCAGGGCGTAGGCGATGGGTCCGAATAAAGGGGAGCACGAAGCCTAAAAAGTGGAAGGAACCTGAACAAGATGAACCTGACACTCCTGGAAATAGACCAGAGTACTCTTGACACCGGTGGACCACTGCAAGGGGTCGAGCGACACGCCTCGAGGGTGACCAGAAGGCGGCGGATTCCCAAGATAAGGGGTAATCCCTAAGAGGTGGGGGGCTGGACCCGAAGTTTCAAACATCCGGGCGTTCCTACGTATCCCATAAGGATGTGAATCATGCCACACGTAGTTCTTGAAGCGCGGCGCAACACAATCGGGCACCAGCGTGGGGAGGGGTGCGGGTCTAGCCCTCGCACCCAAAAGAAGCGGTATTTGGTATTTCTTGTTTGTCCTTAAAGGTGGATGGTTTTTATTTGTGCAGCGACATGCCTGTGATTAAGAAATCCCTAGAGTCGCCATAATAATCAAGCCATTAAAGGCATTGATAAATGGCGTGGTTATTAACCAGCGCCCAACGTGAGTGTCCCCTGAGGAGAACATCACGATGCAGTGCCGTTTCTCGTCGGGCGGCCAAGACGATAACAGTTTACGGTCGTGTGGTAAGACCAGGCAACACAGTTTAAGGTCGTGTGGCTCGGACCATGGAGGAATCCACTTATTGCGATACGGCGGACCCAACGGAGGTGGGGACACATCCCAGCCCTGCGGTCACGCACAATTCCAGGAGAAGGATCCTGGGATAGGGTCCTGCATATGTCTATCAACCGAGGGGCAGAGATGCTAGCCTCCAGCTATGCTGAGCCCAGAACGCGATTGTTCGGGCGACTCCTTCCTCCTCATGGGGACGAGGGTCTAGCTACACATGGACCTTAGGGAGGACATCAGCATATATCATTGGTTCTCATATCATGGGAGCCTCGAATGGCACCATTACCCTGGTTGGCCTGCCTAACGTGTTGAGGTGTACTGAGGGTCAGTATGAAGAGAGAGTGTCGAGTTCCCACTACAACGCACTGAGGCGGAGTGTGATAAGGGATGTGCAACCAATGTTAAGAGCCTGAAAGATTTGACATGGTGATCACGGATGTCACTGACCATATTCGTAACACAACATCTGATCGCGTCAGCCTAGGATGAGGCAAAAAAATGAGCATCAACCAGTCAAGCGCAGGATTCATATCGATTTGCTACCCAGGAAGGCCCGAACAAGAGGAAGCGCGAGGCCCGACAAGAAACACAGGACTTGTCGGGATTGAATCCAACACTACAGGTCATAGACCGGAGTACCCCAAAACATGCTAACAGATCACCGAAAAGGGTAGGAGGACTCACCTTGAGAGCAACCAAAGGACGACAGATCCCCATGATCAACCAAGAGACGGGGCTGGACCTGGAACACAAGCGTCCAGGCGGTCCTACGTATCCCATAAGGATGGGAATCAAGCCGTACGTAGTTCTTGAGAGGCAGTTTAACATCTTGCGGGACGAAGTGCAGTTTAACGTCATGCGGGACGATGGAGCATGCAGTTTAACGTCCTGCAGCGTGGACGAATGCAGTTTAACGTCGTGCGGGATGATGGATTCTTGGCAGTTTAACGTCTTGCAGCGCGGACGAATGCAGTTTAACGTCGTGTGGGACGAATGCTGAACAGTTTAACGTCTTGTAGCTCGGACGTGGTGCAGTTTAGCGTCTTGTAGAATGGAGTGCAGTTTAACGTCATGCGGGACGAATGCTGAACAATTTAACGTCTTGTAGCTCGGACGTGGTGCAGTTTAGCGTCATGCAGGATGGAGTGCAGTTTAACGTCATGCGGGACGTAGTGCAGTTTAACGTCATGCAGGACGAAGTGCAGTTTAACATCATGCGGGATGAAGTGCAGTTTAACGTCATGCGGGATGAAGTGCAGTTTAACGTCATGCGGGACGAAGTGCAGTTTAATGTCATGCGGGACGAAGTGCAGTTTAACGTCATGCTGGAAGAAGTGCAGTTTAACGTCATGCGGGACGATGGACACTCAGGAAAAGTACTGCTTGAGGAACCTAGCATTGGTGGGAGGAGTGACACGGTCACCATCCATAGTCGCTAGGGAGTACGCGCCATTGGGATAGACCTTGTGGATGACAAAAGGTCCCTCCAACTTGGGCTCCAACTTGGGCGGCTTCCTACCGGGGATCATTGGTGATCTTAGGTCCAGTACTAGGTCACCCTGCAGGAAGGAGCGGAGGTGAACCTTCTTATTGAAAGCTCGAGCCATTCTGCTTTGACGCCTCTCCAAGTTGTGCAAAGCGCGAAGCCTATTCTCATCCAGTGCTTCCAACTCGACTAGACGGGCTTCAACAGCTCTGTCCGGCGCTTGCTGGTCGTAGACCGTAGTGCGCAAGGACGGTAACTGGATCTCGATGGGCAGGATGGCCTCAGCTCCATACACCAGGGAATAAGGGGTCATCTGGGTGGAATTGCAAGTCGTCGTCCGATAAGCCCAGAGGGCGTTGGGGAGCTTGTCCGGACAACTCTTCTTGTTCTGACCAACCATCTTTTGCAGAATGTTAGATAGGGTTTTGTTAAACACCTCAATCTGTCCATTCGCCTGCGCATGATAGCGAGATGTATGGTTCGAGTGAATGTTTTACTTGGCGTACAACTTCTTTAACTCGGCTGCTCGAAAGTTGGCTCCGTTATCCGTGAGGATAGCGTGAGGCACTCCTAATCGATAAATGATGTTGGAGGTCACGAAGTCAGCGATAGAACAGGATTTGACCTCTCTGAGCAGAATCGCCTCTGCCCATTTGGAGAAGAAGTCTGTGGCGGTCAGAATGAACCGGCACTAGCGAGCCGTCGCCGGCAGGTAAGGTCCCACAACGTCCATCCCCCAGACTACAAAGGTCCAAGAATACCTGGTGGTATGGAGAGGCTCCTGCGGCCGATGCACAAAGTTCGCATGAACCTGGCACGCATGGCACTTCCTGGCATACTCGATGCAGTCATGGATCATGGAGGGCCAGAAGTATCCCAACCTCCGAATCTGTTGGGATAGCTTCGGCCCAGTCTGGTGGGCACCACATGAACCAGCATGAACCTCTTGCATGACTCGTGGGATCTCAACTCCCTGAAGGCAACGGAGGAGAACACCATCAAATCCGCATCTATAGAGGATCTGCTCCAGGCTGAGACTGCTCTGGAGGACAAACTGCGATGCGCGGCGTCGAACTCGCTCGCGCTCGGCCCGATCCGATGGGAGAATGCCATGTTGGAGGTACTCAACCAAAGGCATCCTCCAATCAGGGGCTGATTCGACTGCCATATCTGTGGTACTCGGGGCTCTAGGAACAGGGGAAACCTTGGTGAGATTACTTACCGATGGGCCGCAATCTCCCTCCGGGATAACGGGATCGATGAGCCTGCGGTGCGTTACGCGGATGATCAGGTTGTCCTGTTCAGGCTCTGCGAGTGACGCAACAAGGCTGGCCAAAGCATCTGCTCGACCATTCTGCCACCGGGGAATATGGACAATTTCTGGCCGAGAAGGGAACTGGGCCATCAGGAGGAGGGTGCACTCCAGCAATGACACAAGTCCCGGCTTCCTGACAACATAGTCGCCATTGATCTGCTTAATGACCAGCTCGGATTCCCCTTTCACACACAGATGGGGCACGTGGATCTCGAGAGCTAACTCGAGGCCAGTGATGAGGGCATGGTATTCTGCCTCATTGTTGGTACAACCCTCTAACAACAGGAAAGAGTATGGCACCATGGCTTGCTCCGGGGTAATGAAGACGATACCCAATCCCACTCTATTGAGCTTAGGATTATCGAGTCTTCTACCGGTGGGGCTCCGGGAGGCACCGTCAAAGTGCATCTTCCAGCATGGATTAGCACGATCGACCGAGAGAATGGCCTCATCAGGAAAGCCTAGATCCAGCGGCTGATCCGCAGAGGTCGGGTGAGCAGCCAGAAAGTCCGCCAATGCTTTCCCATTGATGGACTTCTGAGACACATACCTGATGTCGAACTACTGGAGAATCATAGCCCACCACGCTAGACGACCAGTCAACATAGGCCGGCTCAGGATATATTTCAACGAGTCTACCCGAGAAACCAACTGTACCTCATGGTGCTGCAAGTAGTGCCGTAATTTCTGTACGGAAAATACGAGCGCCAGACAGCTCTTCTCGATGGGGGAATACCTAACTTCCGCATCGAGGAGCATGCGACTAAGGTAATAGAGGATATTATATGTTCCCTCGTTGTTCTTCTAGGCGATAAGGTCACCAAGGGACCGTTCCAGGGCAGTCACATAAAGGACCAGCGGCTTCCCGGATACAGGCGGCATCAGAGCCGGAGGTTGAAGCAGGTACTGCTTGATTTCCTCGAAAGCGGTCTGACACTCCTTATCCCATACATAGGTGGAACCTTTCTTCATGAGCCGAGAAAAGGTCTTACACTTGCCGGACAGATTCTCGATGAATCGGTGTAAATAGGCTAAGTGGCCTTGGAACCCTTGCAGTTCCCGGATGTTACCTGGGGGAGGCATCTGGCTAATTGCCCTGATCTTATCTGGGTCGATCTCAATACCCCAGTATCTTACCACAAAGCCAAGAAACTTCCCGGAGGTGACCCCGAAGGCACACTTCAACGGGTTCATCTTCAGGCAGCGAGACCGGAGGAAGCCAAACACTTTCTCAAGATCTTTGAGATGGTCCTGACACTGGCGCGATTTGACCACCAAGTCGTCGACGTAGAATTCCACCAGTGTGCTGAGGATTTGCGTGAATATGCGGTGCATCTCCCGTTGATAGGTGGCACATGCATTCTTCAGGCCGAAGGGCATGACCTGGTAACAAAATATACCTTGGGGGGCCCTGAAGGCAGTGAACTCCTCATCCTCAGGGGCCATCCATATTTGGTTGTATCCGGAGTATCCATCCATGAAGTAGAGGTCTTGGAACCCTGTCGTGGCGTCAATCAACAGCTCTGTCACCGGAAGGGGAAAGTCATCCTTCGGACAGTGGCGGTTGAGATCGCGGAAGTCAATACAGACTCTGATCTGCCCGTTCTTCTTCCTGACCGTCACGATGTTGGCCAGCCATCTGGGGTACTGAACTTCCCTCATGAAGTTGGCTTTGATAATCTTGTCAACTTCGGCCTCAACCATGGCACCGTGGAATGGGTGCATCTTCCTGGGAGGCTGCTTGAACCCGCGATGGTTCGCCGGGAGACCAAGGCGGTGGACGACTACCTGAGGATCTAGCCCCGGCATCTCGTCATAGCCCCAAGAGAACACATCACGGTGCTGTCTGAGGAAGTCCACGTACTGCTGCCGCTCCTCAGAGGGCATGGCGGCACTGACCAATTTGGTTCTTGGATCTGCCTCGGTTCCAAGGTTCACCTGTACTAACTCATCGACCGTGGAAGAGACACCCTCCTCAAAGGATGGGGGTGCGTCTTCCACGTCCTCTCCACTCGGGGGGGGGGGGGGATCGTCCACGGGAGAGACTGCGTTGGAAACTGCATTAGGGCTACCAGATCCTGTTGGGCCGCTGAAGCTGGCATGGGCGGTCGCGGTCATCTCATCAGGAGACTCACAGGCCGTCGAGACCATGGCTATGTCCAACCGATGGATCGGGAGGACGTAAGCGTCATCCAAACTTGCCCAGGGATCACTTGCAACAGCGACAGGCTCAACCTCACCTGTCAGGATCTGCTTATCCTTGCTCTTGTAATAGTCTGTGTCTAGATAGCGGGATTTAAATGAGGCAAAAGGAGAGGCATCTCCCTGAAGCACGCCTACTCGACCATTGAGGGAGTATTTAAGGCATTGGTGGTATGACGAGGGAACCGCCGCATGAAGGTGGAGCCATGGCCTGCCCATCAATGCGTTATACGCAGTGTCCTGAGAGACTACCATGAATTCGGTGTTGGAAACCAGGTCACCGAACTGGGTCTTCAAACATATCTTGCCGACCGGAGTTTGCTCGGTGCGGTCGTACCCCTGGATCCTGAGGTTGGAGGGAATCAAGTCATCCTCAGACAACCCCAATCTCCGGAGCGTCCGAGTTGGAATCAGGTTAATCCCAGACCCCGTGTCGACAAGACAGCGCCGGACTTCAAGGCCATTGAACTGGCCAGTAACATACAGCGGATGAATGTGCCCCTGTATAGGAGGGTCTTCATCCTCACCAGAGAACGAGATAACTGCCTGACATTCGGAGTTCTCAATCGCTTCGGCGTGAAAGGCCTCTGCAGCCGCAACCTCCGTCTAAAACTGGACGGGGCTCTTCAGGGCTTCAGCGAGCGCCTCGCGCATCTCAGGTGACAGGCGTAGAGACTCAATGATGGAGAGCCTTGCTGGGATGTCTGCCAAGTGCTTCAGGACATCATACTTTCTTGCCAAGCGCGAGCCCCTGGTTGCAGGAGGTTGCTCTGCGGTTGGAGGCATGAAGGGCCTTGCCGGTTGGACCGGTGGCCGACTGGTGCTTGGCGCATCTCGCTGTTCAATGGTTGCAGCCCGGGAAGTGGTCACCGTACTGGGGCCAGGAGGCCGGGATGGACTCGTGGCAGGACGGAGCTGGTCACGGTGCGGCTGAGGCGGTTCTGCCTGGTCCCACACCACAAACGGTGGCGGAGGCGAATCCGTCATCCCCGGATGGGGGGGCTGCGTGCGCTAAGCTCGGTTTTGAGCCCGCTGCCTAGTCTCAGTGGCGTGCACGGCCTGGCTAGAGGTACCAAATGCTGTGCCCCAGCGACTCATGTTGTTGCGGTTCCTCCAACGGTGGCGACGACTGGGGACACTAGGGAGGTCCACCTGGTGTTCTTCAATGTCGGGAACCGAAAAGGGATTTACTAGCTCGACGGTATTAACCGAAGCGTACCCAACACTGTCATCAGACGAATCATTCATCACTGGGAGGATCCGAGGAGGGACCCCCATCTCTGGGGGCATGAAATCGCCGTGAGTGCGGGATAGTGGAGGAACTGGTGAGGCGCGCTCTTCCTTCTTGCGCCGCCACCGTTTTCTCTTCTCGGAAGAGGCAGGATGGGACGGCGA
This sequence comes from Viscum album, assembly GCA_963277665.1. Classification (NCBI taxonomy): domain Eukaryota; kingdom Viridiplantae; phylum Streptophyta; class Magnoliopsida; order Santalales; family Viscaceae; genus Viscum; species Viscum album. Next base: position 2,103,807,670 of record OY728161.1, on the reverse strand, counting down.
TGCCGGAGCAGCACCCGCAGATTCTGGGGGCTCAGGCTGATTCAAGTGCGCATGGATGATTCCATGGGCGCGAATGATCGTCTTTCGGGCCATCTAGTCATTATACTTCTGGGATCCGCGGTCGGAGACCAGCTGCCATTTGTCCTCGTCGCCACTATCGTCATCTGATCCCACGAACACACCCGCCACTTGTGCTGGAGCTGGGCCCAACCTGATTACATTGTTGTTAATCTGGTCTTGGATCCAGTCCTTAAACACGTAGCACCGCCGGATGGTGTGGCCCAGTGCCCGATGGTAAGGGCAGTAGCGGGGGTTATCCGTGAGATGTGCCTTCTCTGGCCTCCAACACTCATGCAGTCGCACAATCCTCTGCTCCAGGGCACTCCGGAAATAACAGGAGACCTGATCCTCGTGAAATGAGTAAGTCAGGTATCGCGGGGCCCTAGGAGCGTGGTCTTGACGAGGGGCTGGAGGGGCCTGCCGAGGAGGTGGACCCTGATTATCTCACCTGGGTTGTGGCGGTACATTACGTGGAGGGGTCGACCAGTTCTGGGGCTGCCACTGCTGGGCTGGGAACTGAGCTCGTGGAGGCGGATTCCTGTGAGGCTGTTGAGCTGGCCTCACCGGCAGCAGCTCCAACTGCCTGGGGGCCTCTATCTGGGCAACAGCAGCGGGCTCAACCCTGCTGACTCTCCTTGCAGGGATCATAGGAGGCAGCGGGTGTGCCTGACTGGCCTGTTGCATGGTTTCCTCAAGACGTTGAGCTTTGTATGAGAAGTCCCTGAACCCTCCGGGGTATTTCTGAGTGATCAAGAAAGGGACCATCTCGGTCTTGACGTTCCCGACGCACATTGTCAGCAAATGCTCATGAGTCAATGGAATGTCAAGGGAATACGTGAGACCCTTCCATCGGGCGACGAAATCTGTGACTCGCTCATCAGGCCTTTGCTTGCATTTGAAGAGGTCTGTGATACTCGTCTTCCGGGTCATGGAACTGAACTGGTAGAGGAACTATCTATGAAGGTCCTCCCAGCTAGTTATCGACCCGACGGGGAGCTGGCTGTACCAGACAAATGCTGGCCCTTCCAGTGTCTGGACAAAGCAGCGAAGCTTAACGGCCTCCTGCTGTGCCGGAGTTCCCAACATTGGCCCGCACCTCGAGTTGAAATGGGCCAAATGCTGTGGCGGATCTCCAGTCCCGTTGAAGGGGGAGAAAGTGGGGTTCCCGAATCCCGGAGGTGCCGGCATGTCATCCACCCATGCTGGGAATGGCTTGCCGTCCGGTGGGATCGCCACTTGCCGAGTCTCCAAGGCTTCCAAGCGGGCGATGAGTGCCGCCATCGGGTCATCCGGACATGGGTTCCAGTCCTGGCGAGGATCTCTAACCACGAGCGCATTGCATGGCTCTTCAATCGGGTCGTCGACCGGGTTGTCGAACTCGGCAGCTCGTGGGATGGCGGGCGGAGCGGCCCTTGGGGCAGCGGGAGGAATCCGAGCGGGGTATCTCAGGTAGTCACGCCGTTCGGGAGGGTGTGGTGAAACATACCATGCCCTCTTTCCATAGGCAATGGCCTCTCCCCTGTCGGCAAATACGGCATAATCACGGTTGCCCGGGAGAGTCTCGTCGAGGAGTGGTTGTTCCTGTCCCTGCTGTCCTGGCCTAGGATCACCGTAGTCTGGTCGCCGCTCTGCAGCGCGCTCAGCGAGGAGCTGGTCAACTAGCTTCTTCTGCTCGGCGAGCTGTTGACGTAGCATGGCCTTTTCGGGATCCTCCTCTGCCCTCTGCATGGAGGCAGATGGGTCGGCGGGCTTTATAGACCCACCATGCTCTTTACCTTTGCTGACGTTTCGGCTCAACGTCAGTGCTTCAGTGGGTGTGGGGAGACCCAGGAGGTTCCTCTGGTGACGAGTAACTCTCACCGATGGATCCAACAACGGCTTGTCTTTGGGGGGAGAGCCCCCGTCGAGAAGTTCCAAGCTGTTCCCCTCTCCCGACAAGTCAGCCATATTGACCGTTTCTGTCCCTGGGGATGTACCCTCAGGGCCACCCAGCGAATCGGGCTGTCGGAAAATCGCACTGAAGCGTAGGGAAGCGTACTGCCCCCATCCACGGATATACACGTGGGGGGTGGCTTCCTCGATAACCTTGCGGAGTACTTGAAAACACTCAACGCATCGTTGTTGGAGGGCCTCGTGGTGCCCAAATGACCTGGGGTGCCGAACCGCGGGGAGCGTGGCCAGGTCAATCTGACGGAACTGCTCACCAATATCCTCCAGGTGCGCTTGACTCCCGGTATATGGCATTTGTAGGCGGTGAAGACGGGAGTGAGTCTCCCGGAGAGTTCGGCGGAAGCATTCTAACTCATCCGGGGTGAGAGATTCTGGTGCATTAAAGTCCAGTCCTGCGACTGGCCAAAACTTCTCAGGGAAGTGGCCCTCTGCAAGGACGGTCTAGAAGCTCCACGACTCAAACTCGGGACCCGGGTCTTCTTGGTCCCCTTCAGTGAATGGGAATGGATGGGGAACCGGCAGTGGTGCCGAGGCAGGCCGCCGGGCCGACGTGCTGGCCGACGGTGAATACGGCGAGCAGGCCGATTGGCCTCCATATCCCGGGCCACCCTCTGAGGGTGGCGGTGCCCCAGCTTCCACATCACGATAGGACGGGCCAGCGGGCGAACATCCTGCCGTAGCGTCGGTGCTCGCCGAGGGTGCACTAGATAGTGGCTCGACCGTCGGTCCCCAGAAAAGGTCTCCGGCTTCTCCGATCGAGGCAGAAGGCGCTTCCGGATGGGACGGTACCAACCACAAGCTTGATCCTTGGGGGTCTACCAGGCCCTCACTACTCCGGATATACCTTCGGAGAGAAGCGGGGATCACATCGATCTCGCTCTCAGGGAGTACGAGGCTGACGTGCCGCATTCCTACCCCTGCCCTTGAATGGCGGGATCGGGGGGAGGGCTCTGTCGCCGAATCATACTCCGCCTCTGTATCAGAGAAACGAACCGGTCAGATATCTGTCCGGAATTCCCTAACATTCCTCCCTCGACGTCGACGCCTCTCCTTCCTGCCCCAAGGTGGTTCTTCGGGGCATGGCTGATCTCTGTCCTGGCGTCCTCTGGCACCGGTGCTGGGGCCAAGAGGACTGGAAACCAAGGTGCGAGGAGCACCGGGACAGATATCAAAGGGGATGCGGGGAGAGATGATTCCGGGCAGGCCTCCAGGCCGGGATCGGAAGGTGGGATCACCCATGCCTCTTGGATCGGCCACACGGAGTAGACCCTGCTGGTGAATAGCGCTACTGCGAGGTGGTCCGCGGTGGCTATTGCCTGTACCAGCAACCGGGAGAGTCAACCCAACCTGCCTTTGGGGCGGTCAGGGCCTCGATCTAGGTCGGGCATAGAAGTGCCCCTGCTCAGGATGCGTAGGGGCCTGGTGACTGGAGCCAGCAGTGGCTTGGGCCAACGCGGCCGCTGTTGCTAGGGCCCCAAGGTGGGCATCCTCTTCCGCTCGTGCCCGACGTTGGCGTCGGGACAGACGAGTCGGGATTAGCGGCGCAGGCAGGTGGAGAGCCCGTTCTTCGACTTGAGAATCCTGGCGGCGGTGTCGACGTGGCCTGACAGGAGCCCTTATCGCGGATCCCTGGAGAGAATCTTGGATAGGGTGGTCCCGGACATCCTCCACCTCATCCGCATAGGGGAAGGAGCTGTCGGAGCGTTCCGGGGATAAACTCCCGAAGCGGTTGGACGTCGAGGTAGGCGGTGGTGCCTCCCTGCGCGGCCCTCGGGGGCGGTGTTGGTGGCGAGGTGCAGCTTCCTCGAGGTCTAGGCGAGCCATGTCCCTGGTGGGGATGACTCCCTCTTCCTCATATCTCCGCACCAAGTTGTTGATCACCCTTCTCTGGATGACCTCCGAGGGGGAGAGAGGGCGTGGTTTCCCCGCAGTTGCGGCTGCTGGGACGGCTGTGGAACGGGCGGGACTGCGCGGAGTAGTCGCGTCGGTGTTTCCCCTACCCATGCGCCAGTGGGCGGGCGGCGATCGGGCACTGGATTGGGCGACCTGATTCTTGAAAGCAGGGAGAAGAACCCGTTAACACTGACAGGAAAAGGAATCGACAATCAACCATTAGTGCCACGACGCCTTCCATGGGGGGAACCCAGGCCATCAACGTCGTGAGACGGAGTGCCCGATTTCCCTTCCCCAGCCCTGGCGGGTTCCGTGCCCCAGTGCTGAATGCTCGGCCGAGCAACATTCTAATCTTCCAACACCTCTGAAAGCTATCGGCCTTCGTATTGAGGAGAAGAGATTCACGTCGGTTTCACCATTTTCTGTTTCGGTGCGGATGTGCGTCGGGTTTCTGTTCCGACGCTGTTCCGCCAGGACGCGTTCGCGCGTGCGCCCGTCGACCCGAGGGGATGGGAGCGCGGATTGTGGCCCCGTAGTCCCGCTTTCCAAAGGCGGGCGGCATCCATCCCTTATTCAGGGACGTCTGCTCCTTGATCGAAACCGGGATGATGGGATGTCGGCTCCTCCTTCCGTGGACGTCTCCTCGGAACTCGTCGCCTAATCCGGGTCTCCCTCATATATTTAAGAATGTTCGTGAATCTCGTTCCCGGTGCCATATCTTCATGGACACCGGTTAATTAAGCTGCTTCTGCCCGGACGCTCCAAGGAGTCTGGTCGGGGCAGCAACCCGCGGTGAGGAGACCGGGTAGATCTGGGTGTTGGGGGCATGTCTTAACACTGCGGCTCTGCATGTCTGCCTTCCATCCCTAATAGGGTTTCTCGAAGGCATGATGACCTGAGGCATCCCGCACTGGGTACGGGGAACTGTGTTACCTGAGGTTTTCCTCAGCTTCCCATGTTTAACACGGGGTATGCCGCGAGTTTAACGTCCAACGGGGACGATATAGGACTGATCAACACGAGGAGTGGATCAGATGACAGAACCCCTTGCGGGGAACCTCCGAAGTTGGGGACATCACATGGGCGGCTTCCTGAGTGAAGTGGAGTGGAATGAAATGGCATGAACCCACCGGGATGTGGCGGCCCGGGTAAGGATCAGGATGGATGATGGAGTGAAGAGCTTGGACCCCGTAGAGGCTTCCTACGTACCGCGCGTTAGAGCGGATCAAAGTCAGCGTAGTTCGGATATACAGTTTAACGTCATGCTGGACGTTGGCAAGCCGACTCACGAGGAGGTCGAGGCTGCCGGGCCGAGGATTGAACCGAACCACCTCGCACAGAGGGGAATGGAACGACCGGGTGGATCACAGTTTCACGTCATGCTAGACGCTGGTGTTTGGGGCTTACACTCTACGGAGGACCATATGCGGCAAAGCTCAGTTGAAGAGGGACTTGGGCCGAAGGTGAGAGACACCTCGATCCCTGTCACGCCCTCCACCGGCTTCGGCAGTGGGGAAGCACAATGGAGATACACATGTGCAGTCCCCCACAAGAAACTAGGGGTTTGTAATACCCTACCCCCGTGGGCGAAGGCCACTCCAATAAATCGTCCCTAAAGAGGGGCAATCCCGACATCCCTGCAGAGAAGAGCGGGTGGGGGCCACATCCAAACAGGGGGGACCCTACGTGCGAGGCACGGGATCGGGTGATGCGGACGGTTTAACGTCTTGCCGGACGAAGTATAGTTTAACGTCATGTGTTGAGGACGAAGCGGATGGTTTAATGTCTTGCCTAACGAAGTACAGTTTAACATTGTGTGTTGAGGATGAAGTGGACGGTTTAACGTCTTGCTGGATGAAGTACAGTTTAACGTCGTGTGTTGAGGATGAAGCGGATGGTTTAACGTATTGCCGGACGAAGTACAGTTTAACGTCGTGTGTTGAGGATGAAGCGAACGGTTTAACGTCTTGCCAGACGAAGTACAGTTTAACGTCCTGTTGGACAAAGCGGATGGTTTAACGTCTTGCCAGACGAAGTACAGTTTAACGTCGTGTGTTGAGGACGAAGATGCTTGGCAGTTTAACGTCTTGCAGCGCGGACGAAGTAGTGCCGCCGATGGGTTCGTGTCACTTCGCGCGAGCCTGGAGGGCCGCACGGGAAGACAACGCACGGTGCGGGCACCCGGGATGAAGATCATCAGGCGCCACGCAGGCGGGTACCCTCAGGGGGTCAAAGGGGGCGACCCTGGTGGTTTGCGCACAAAAGAGGAGCTTGGCGCGCAATACCACGGGTCGGCGCGCAATTGGGCGGGCTGGCGCGCAATTGGGCCAGCTCTTTGCGCACGGAAGATGGAGATTGCGCGCACCGGGCCTCTAATAGAGCGCGGGGGCAACGGCCCATTCTTTAACGAATGGCTACTTAGTAAGGGGGGGTGCGCGCAATCGGGTTGGATTGCGCGCGCCCGGGGGGAAATTGCGCGCAAGAGGCTTCTTTTGCGCGCGAAGGCCTTTGGGTGAGGAGTTGGTCAAAGGAAAGGAGCCAAAGGGGTTGCGCGCGAAGGCGAACCCCGAGGCTTGATTGCGCGAAATAAAGGAGGTTACCTGAAGATCGGCATTGCGCGCGGAGGGGGTGGGATTGCGCGCACGAGCGACCCTTCGAATTCTGGCAACCTTCAAAACGTTGGGGGTCGCCTTGTATTTATAGGCAACCCCGGGCGCGCAATTCGGTTCGCGGGCGCGCAATTTGGCACGGGCGCGAAATAGGGGCCCGGGGCGCAATAGGGCCACGCACGGGCATCGGGCGCGGAACATTCCGTGCCGACTCGGCCCATTGCGCGAATCCCGGAAGGATTGCGCGCGCATATCCAATATTGCGCGCGGGCCTCCGAAATTTAGCGCAATGTCTTTGGGCCTTTCGAAACGTGCTTCTGACTACAAATATGACCTCGCTTTCCTCATCCGGAACTTCGTTTGAGGAGCAACGGACTTTTCCGGCGTCTACAGTTATTATAATGTTGTTTTGATAAAGATAAGTTTTATATAAGTAAATTGGATGGTACTGATTACCTTAGAACTAATTAATGACTTTTTGTCATGTAGTTTAAGTTATCATGGATTATGTTTACTAAATCTTGTATTTATTGAATATAACCAATAATATATGGAATAAAAAATCATGCATGTTTTCTAGAAGTATTCATGGTAATTTAGGTTATTAACATATTTCAGGATAAAATACAATGATGGTATTCCCATGTTTGGAATATAACAATATAGTTGTACCTTGTGATATATGAAAGATCAATGTTAAGCTGATTTCATGACATTATTTTGAAAGTTTTGGATTTTCAACTTTCCAATGGGGTATACGGCTAACCATTCATGAAATTATTTAGTTAAACTTCAGTGGAAGTAGTTATGTACTATGTTTGTATTGAAAACCACGGATAAAGAGCTATTTAGTGATTAACCTTATTTCAAGGATTCCTATTATATTTTGGAGATTATATTGGTGTGGTTTTATAAAATTACATCATGTGTGTCAGGTGATGACCAATCATGTCTATCAAGGAAACTAGTCTTGAACACATGATTGATGGAGGATAAGGGTTTCTTACCCACTACTAGCCTACACGATGTCTTGGTTGTGTATAATTATTTATGATGAATAATTATTTATGATGAAAGAATAGAGTTACTTTTTAGGTTTGTAGATTAATTTAATAACCATATTAATTTTGAAGAATGTTTATCGAAAAATGGTTATTATTTTGATTCTTTTATAGGACTTAATATCTAATAATGTTTTATTTTATCACTTCTGGCATCAATATTGAATTTTGGACATCCATTTATAGATGTAATGGATGAATTAGAAATATATTAAAGCATGAATAGAGAATAAAATTTTGGTTTTTTGAAATATATAAATATTTTATATTTATTTCTATTCATGGTAAATAAAATAATTAACCAACATTAAGACAGTGAAAAAAAACCAGCTGTCATAATACCTTAATTATTGCTGAAATGATGGAATTTTAAATCATCACATATTTATAACTTTTTAAACCTGAAATTTTCTTAATCATTCACATATTTGTGATTTATAACCTCAATCACACCCTATAAATATTAACACATTTCCTCCATGTACAATATTGACTCCCATCCTACGTTTCCCTATGTGGAAAACCAGTTATATGTTACTTTTGGTAACTATTATAGTTCCAACTTTTCCTTATTAAAGGAAGTTTTAGTTTTCATTTTTAAGATGTGGGTTTATATAAAATGATCTTTTAATTATTAAAACATTAATAAACCAGATGAATTTCGAGGGAAAAATAATTTTTAAGAGGGACATAATGTAAGACCCCGAGGTTTTGTGAAATATTTTTTCTTCAACTTAATTTATCTCTTTTATATTTTTCATCTCATGTGACACTATAAATAGTTATAGACACACACACACATATTAAAAAACAATGTCAAATACTCCCTTCACACAACACCATCTTGGATTGCGCTACAAGAAACACTGACTTGTCTTTCACTACATGAAACGCCAAGTTATCATGCACTAGACGTAACACCGACTTGTCATGCGCTACATAAAATACCAAATTGGCATATGTTATGCATAATACTAAGTATCTACAAAAGATTAATTTATTTTTATAATTATTTAAACGAATTAGTTATATACTAACCATTAAAAACTCATAATATGAATTTTAATAACTACATCTAACATATTTTTAAAATGTTTTTATATAAATAAAACATATTTAAATTGACAAATATATTTATTTTTAAAGTCTTTATATATTTTAAAATAATATTTTCTTGAATGAACTTCTTTTCATGTCTTTCGGTGACGAATAAAATATTTTTATTTAAACATATATTGAATTTTATTTTGATAAAATAAACCTTATTTTTGAATTTTGAGTGTCAAAATTATCTTAGGTTTTATTTTTGGGATTTTGATTGAGAAACTTCATTTTTTAGGAAAAGTGAAAAAACTATATTTTAGTTAATAACTTCTTTTTAGTTTAAATAATTATTAATGATAAAATAAACTATTTTTTTAAAGGTCACATTAAATCAATCATACATCTATTAATACAATTTTGGTAATTATAATCATTTAAACATATAAATTTAATATACAAACCTAAGAAAAATTTGAACAGTTTTCTTCTTTAAATACCCGTTATCTCACCATGTCTATGGGATTAGCATTAATCATAATTTTTCCACTTCTGTGAATTAAATTTTGAAAAAAATATATACACTATTTTAATGAGTATAATATTTATATTCTAATTATATAAGGTTAATTTTTTTCCAAAATGATTCATAAAAGTGATTAAAATTAATCACATCAATTAAGGTCAAATTAAACTTAATTAAGGACTAAACATAATCTTAGGGGCCGAAATGACCTAAAAACATGTACAAAACCCATTGTACAACCATATTTTTGCAATAAAACTTCCAATATTTTTTTTATTACTTTTTTAATGTATGCGAATGTGTACACCTAACTTGTTTTGAAATATTCCAAGTGCGTCCTTTTCCTTCCCTATAAAAGGCCACCAACTCTCCATCTTCTTCACACCTCTCAAACCTCCAAGGTTCATCCAAAAATTTCTCAATAATCTTATAAAAATACTTAACTTCATAATATAATCCTCTCCTTGTGAATTCATCAATTAAACAAAGCCTTTTGGCCCAAACCAAAATGAGATACACGATTTAGAGGTGACATCTTCTCTGAGGCTCCTTTCTTTTATTTTCTTTTTTCACCCCATCCAATATCTTTATTACATTATTTTATAACAAAAATATAATCCTAAATACTGTACTATTTTTTATTCTAAGTGTTTGAACTACACTTACAAACACCTCCATTTAATGGGTAACGAACATACTGTTTACATGTACTGTGAACTACTGCCTCAAAAAATGAGGATTGTTCATTTTTCTTTTACAACATCTCATGGTAGATATTATGATGGAAAATATATTCATAAATGTTATATATTATATTTTTTATGTTTTTAATCTAATTTAAATATTTTACAACACATTTCATTATAATTTCTATTTTACCTTAATAAGATAATCTTTTTTGAGGAAGTGTGGACTACCACCCCCTCAGATCTATGTGATTTGTTTACACACAACATGGAATGTATTATGGATAGGTTTATTGAATATATATGATATAAATATAATATAATAAAGCTAATTTAATAATTTTTTATTTACATATATATACATATATTCCTTTTACTTTGATTATTTCAACACAACAATTAAATGGAAATAGTGTACTTGTGTACGCATGACTTACCTTTTCCATGAATGATGTATTCTCTCTCGTACTTATATATTCTATGGATTATTATAATAAAAATTTAATAAATATAAATTATATATAAATAATGGTTTAAATTATGTAAACAGTTATATAAGTATAAAGACTAATGTTATAACAAATTGAGACACATACAAAAAATAAAGCTGATATTAGCTGAAGTGAAATATTAACATATAATTATTGACAAGATGGTAATAAAAGTCAATAATAAAACCCTATATGGTTTTATAAGTAAAAATATGGTTTTTAATAGACTTATTATAAAAATATATTTATTATATAGGAGTATCTAATGAGTATGATGAGACTCAACACACAAGGTAAGGGAATTTCATCTAACTTTTTATTTCCATGAGATACATGTTTTATTCACCATCCATTCCATTTTTTGATTTGTATACTACCCACGTATATATTATATCACTAATATATTTAAATTTGAGGGTATTTACATATCTATTTTACTATATTTCTTTCATGGTTACTATGTTTCAATAGTTACCAAATCGGTAAAATGATTTTTTCTCAATTTTCTTTCTTTGAGACACATGCCATATTTTGCACAAATATTTTTCCATGAAGTGTATATAATTACTTTGAAATATTAAAACATTAATATATTTATAGTCATTATATTTTAAGCTTCATTTAATTTCATTTTCATAAATGGGAATTATGGTGGACGGTTACCAAGTGGTAAGAGTTTATTGAAACAATGTCATCGCTTTTGAGATTGTTTATGACTATATTTATTTTTTTGGAATATTATGATAAAAATCTAAATAAAAATATTTAATATTATTATAATATTATATTTAACTATATTTTCATATATTTTTACCTTTTATCCACCCTTTGGTACATAGGATTGTTAAGAATGTGTTTTTAAAAAAGCTTGAATTTACCTCTCTCTACGATTGAAAATATGAGTCCCTTCAAAACCATGTTCACTAAAAAGGGTTTCTAAGAATACTATATTATTATCCTATAATAATTAAAATTTAGTTTTAATCTTTGTTACTTTTAATTTTTTTTTTCAAATAAATCTTTTTGTTGCTTTCTGTACAAGTTATTTTTTACCTTTATATTGTGAAAAATGAACATTCTATTTACCTTATATGACATGTAAAGATTTACCGACCACCATTTTTGTGAAGATTAAATTCAATTTTTAAAAGTTTAATTTTTAATAAAATATTATGAAAATTAATATTTATGGAAAATTATTTTCAAATTATTTTCCATATTATTTCAAATGTTTTCAAGTAAAAAGGTTTTAATTTTTTGTCTATCTATATCTATAAGTTTTTAATATATTTTAAATGAAATTACTTTCAAAAAATTTTCAAGATTCCTTTTATGATTTTCATAGTTTTTTTAACATAATTATGTTTTCAAATTGTTTTAAATATTATTCTATAAGTTTTCATTGAAAAAGGTTTTCAAACAGATTTCGAGTCTTCTTGATAAGTTTTCAAGGAATTTCAAAAAAAATTATTTTCAAATGGTTTTATTCATTAAAAAGACATTTTCAAAGAAGAACAGATAGCTTCCATAGGAAATGTTTTTAATGATATTTGCAAATTATTTTCCATAAAATATGATATCTATTGATGTTACTAATAAATTTCTTGGAAATGATCTAAAGGTTACTTTCATATTATTTCTCTAAATGGGTTATGATTGATGCCATGATTTTTATGAAAAACATTTCTCTTCCACATTTTGTATGATTTTGAAACCTACTTCTTTTAAAAAATATATTCAATTCATAATGTGATTACACAACCTATATATTTTCACAGTTTATTATTTTAGGAAATGTAAACGATACCCATTTCATTTCATAGGTTATGATTTTTTTATGAAACCCATCTCTTTTTATGTGTCATGATATGATGCACATTTTATTTTCCTCTTTCACATGTATGTATGATTTTGTTATGTGATGGGTGGGACATATATCTCCCTCCAATGCATTGGGTAATGATAAATATTTTATGGGATCAATGGGTACACGAGAGGGAATCCGATGCCCAAAATAAAAGGGAATATGGGAGGACATTGCAAGCCTGAAGTAAGAGGGTATACAGGAGGACATCTAAAGCCTAAAATAAGACGATACACATGAAGAAATCCCAAGCCTAAAATATGTGGTTATATGAGATGACATCCCAAAACCAAAATAATAGTCCACATTGAAGGAAATCCAATGCCTAAAATAAGAAGGTACACATGAAGGAATCCCAAGCCTAAAGCAGGTACACATGTGATTAACCTAAGACTAGCATGTTATAAAGTCCTTGGTAGGATGCCTTGTCCTAGGGTTATTATATTCTTATGTGTTTTCAATAATTAAATGTTTTATTTATATTTTATAATTTCATATATTATGTTCAATATTTCCTTATGATTCATGTCTTATAAATTACTAATCTTTATTCTAATTTCTAATGTTCATGGTACGATCATCAAATGTTATGATAAAATTCATAAAATATTATTCATATTGTTCTAAAAAATTTACTTTATTTACCCTTACTGAGCATCTGTGCTCACCCATTTCTTATGTCTCCTTTACCCATGCTAAGAAAAAATGTTTTGGGTAGATGTACTAGAGTTGGAGATCTTTATAGGAGATGTTGAATATCATTCACCATGATAGAATATTTTGTTCCAATGTTTCCAATGACACTAAACTATTATATTCCTTGGGAATATAATTTTATAATGTATTTAATATTAATCTAAAATGATGTAATATCCATGCATGTTAAGCATGGGTCTCTATAGTTTCATCCCTTGAGGAAATAGATTTATCTAATATTACTATTGATGATCTGTTAAGTAGTACAGTGGCATAAAAAATGAGACTTAAAGAAAAATACTCATCAAATAGAGTTATAAACTAAATGGAGTTCAATTCCAGGAAAAAAACATGAAATATCTAGATTAAGTAATGATTTATATGATGAGAAAGATTGAATTATTTATCTTTTCACCAAGTAATTTAAGGTATGAAAAGGGATATTTTAAGGCATGCTTACATTGGCTTGTTTTCAGTGTGGTAGAGTTGGATATATTGCCTCTCGATGCACGAGGAAATTTAATGATATTAAAAATGAAGAAGAATTCATGAAGAAGCCTTAGAAGAGGATTCATAACTAGGAATACTTCAGGTCAACAAAGAAACTATATATAAAGATATCTTTTTTGGAAAAAGATAATAAAATGATAATGAATTTTTGGAGGATGTTGAACCAATGATTAAATAGGAAACCAAAGCATCAATAATGGGTTGATTTGGAAAATTAAAACCAAAAAAAGAAAAATATGATAAAATGATTCAAGTTGTTGATCTCATGGTGTAACTTTAGTGATATATTGATGATATTGACATTGAAAGAAAAATAAACATAAGGATAAGAGAAGTGACGATTGTATAAATAATGTATGTTGATTGACATGAAGCCAAAATTGATGGACTAGAAGGATAGGAAGAAGATTATTTAACATCTATAGAAATTTCTAAAGAAGTTGTGGGATTAAAACTCAGGATTGAAGATTAGGAATAATTCATAAATAACCACACATAAATACTGGAGGAAAAGTATAATATACTAGAGGGACATGGAGAATATGTTGTTACTTTATGGAGTGAACTATAAATTGGAATCAAAATCATAGTATATGAAGAATAAATTACAATTATGAGAATGTTCATATTCAAAGCTAATAAATAGTGATAAACATGGATTTTAAGATGTAAAGAAGGCCTTAAATGATCATAGATCCGCATTTATGGGAAAAAGTTGAATTTGGTTGTGATTTATAAAAAATAAAGGATGGAAAAGGTATGATCCGAAATAAAGTAATGCATAAGGTTACAAATTTTACAAAGGATCTTGTTGTTACAAAAAAGAAATCTTCTAACCCAATAGAAAAGAGATCTGGAAAATAATCCTCAAGTATCAAGAGAAAATCTTCTTTCAAATAAAATTACAAAAGAAGGGGACATGTAGAGAAATGGAAGTGGGAATATATTTCCCCTCATAAAATGTCAATTTACTATATTTATGGGATATACCATACCAAATTTTGTAAAGTCAAGGATCTATATGAATGGGAAAGTTCATATAATTCAACAAAGGAAAATGAGAACATATCATCAATCATATAAAAGAAATAGTCTATATGGTTATTTTTTTCACGGTTCTAATTATGGATATAAACCTATTCATAGAAGGTATATGAATGGTGGAAAAATACCTGTAGCTGGTAAGGATGATGGTCGACTCTCAGCATCCCTCTTGCCGACAAGCCCATGTGCATCAGACCTCCACTTGGGACTATGTGATGGAGCTTCTAACAGCTTGGTTCGGCATCAGTGGTGGTGTCTAGTACTCTTCTTCACCTCCTATGACCTTGATGACCAACCTGTCGAACTCAAACCATCATTGGATGGGCTCAATGCAGGTATGAGGTCCTCTTGGGATAGTGTTGGAGGGGTCTGGTTGCAGTCTCTATATTGTTCTTTATCTGCATCAGCCTCTTCTTCTCCTCGTCTTAGTTCTTTCAACTCATTTTATTTAGTTTTTATTTCAAATGATGGGTTTCAGTTTGTGTTCGGTTGGTTGTTCATTTTTTATGATACTGTTTGGATGGATGATATTGTGAAATGTTTTTATTTGGATATAGATTTGTTTCTTTTATTCAAGGCGAAGGGCTTGAACCTATATGGAGGCTTAAGCCTCTCAACTCTGCCCTGACCTTGAGTCCCACCATCCCTCCCCATGTCGTTTTGGTGCAAAATTTCTTCGGATCTTTGGGAAGTGGTGTTCGAGAGGCCAATAGATTTCCAGGAGGTTGATGAGAGTGATGTTTGAACTAGTATATGGTGTCTATTTATGGGGAAATGATATAAGGGAGATGTCCGTGCATTTAAAAATGATGATTTAGTTATTTTTCATTTGGTTTCAATTTTTTGTTTCTTCAGGGTAGCTATGGAGTGGCATTGCTCGAATCCGGTGGACGACAATCTCCGCCGTACTGGTGTAGTGATTATCAGCAATGATAATGGCAGTGTTCGGTCGGTGTCGATTTGAGGTGAGATAGCGATGGGGCCAGTGATGAAGAAATTGGTTAATGGTTCACCGGCAGCCTACTTTGATGGGATGATGGTGACGCCCGATGCTAGGGGTGTGAAAGATGTTGACGCGTGGTGCGCAACATTGGTTTGGTTATGATTTCGCATGAAGTTTGAAAATTGAAAATTTGAATTGTAATATGGAAGGTTCGGAAACCACGCTATAGATCTGGTTTGTATTTGGTAATTTTTTTGTATGGTTACTGATTACCCTTAAACCATCTCTTTATAAAATTGAAAAAATGGCTATGGAGAAATCCAATCTTACTTAAATATCTCTTAAATACATAGAGAATAAAAAAACCTAGATTCTTGACTGTAATTTCTGATCGCACATTATATGGAATGATGATATTTTGAATAATGTTAAGAAAATGGTTGATGGAACAGTGATATTTGGTAGTGATGGTACTTTAATGAAAAAAGGTAGTGGAAATACAAAGGTTTCAAATGACTAACAAAGGAAAACATATGTTCTGTACGTATTTGGTTTTCATCACAATATTTTGAGTGTGGGTCAACATTGTGACTCAGGATTGGTGGTGACATTTAGCTAGAGGGGTTAATTATAAAAGTAATGATAGGTAATTTTCTCATTAAAGGATAAAGAACAGAAGAAAATTTATTCCAGGATTATAGAAAAGAGAACATTTGATACTTAACAGTTGAAGAAGAAAACAACTTGTGGAACCGAAGGTTGGGTCACATTAATCAAGAGAAAATATAATAGATATATATGATTTAAAATAGTTGTTGATATTCTCAATCTAAAACAGGATCAAGAAAATACATGTGATGCATATATTACTAAAAATAAGGTTGACTGTTTATATCTATTGAATAAAAAAGGGAATCAAATCTTTTCGATATTATCCACACATACGTATGTGTTCTTATGAATGTTGTTAAAAAATATTTATATACTTACTTATTTTTATTTCTAATTTTAGTTAAATGGATTGTGTGATGTGAATAAAGAATAAATTTAATGTTCTTGACTTCTTGAAGAGTTATCATCAAAGATATGAGAACGAAATATAATGACCCATCAAGATTATATGATATGAAAATGGATGAGAATACACATCCCTTGAATTTGAAAATTACATCAAAAAACATGGGATAAAGCTTGAGGTGTATGAAATTATAAAACCTCAACATAATGGGGTTGTTGAATATAAAAATCAATAGGTGAAAAATATGGCTAGAACTATGCTTATCTAGGGTTTTGTTTCTCATCATTTATATAAACTGGGTTTTCAATTTGTGGTCTACACTAAAAATAGAATAAGGATATTCATAAGACAATATAAGAAACCATATGAGATATGGAATGGAAGGACTCCCTCTCAGAATTAAATTCATATTTTTGGAAGTAAATTTTTCAGCTAAAACAAAGATAAAAATCAAGGGGAGTATAAGGATACTACTGGAGGGGAAATTTTTCATGGATATTCAACGAAGATTAAATACTATAGATGCTAAAATAATTATCTTTGAAATATTATGAAAAGAAATGATGTTGAGATCATTTAGGATAAAAACATAAATATGGTAATGATCTCATATGGTGATGTGATTTAAGATGAATAAGAATGTGTGCAATGGATGGATTTAAATTACAAAAATAGTGAATGGTTTGAAAAAAATTCATGGATAAAAAATTGATGATGATTCAAAAGAAGAATCTGAAGAAGAATTTATTATAGTCGAAACTTTGTTAGATCATTACAGGAGAAACATAATATTAGAATTGATAAATCCAATATTATTGGGTATTGGAATGCACTTACATAGACAAAGATAATGAGTAATGAAGCATGTTATGCCTTTTTATCCATTGTGTAACTTACCTCATTTGAAGAACCAGTGAAGGAACAATCATGGGTTAAGGCCGTGAATGAAAAAATGTGACAGATTGATAAGAACCAGACATGAGATTTTTTTAGGAGACAAAAAATCATAATTTTATTTGAAAAAAGTGTTTAATAAAAACCAAATTTGATGATAATGAAAATGTGACTAGAAAAAGGAGTGACTTGTTTGTAAAGGATATGGAAAAATTAAAGGCATTGATGTTAAATATATATCTAATAAAACTACTAGACTATATTCGATCAAGATTTTACTTTCCATGGAATTTAAAATATGGTATAATTTTTATCATATGGTTGTTAAAATGGAATTCTTAAATGGACTTGTTGAAGAAGAGGTGTACTTTGAACAACTCGTGGGGGCTCATATTGGAAATGATGAGACTAAGGATGCTAGATTAAAGAAGGATATCTATGGTATGAAGTGGAAACTATGATAATGGTATTCTTGATTGGATGCTTAATTAAATAAGATTTAATTTAAAATAGGTATTTTAGACCACAATATATATGTGAGTAATTCATAGAAATATTTATTTATGGTTCTTGTATATGAGGATGATATTATTTTCTATGGAAGAATGCATGGATCACTCGAAGAATTTTCTAATAACAGGACATATAAATTTGAAATGTATTTGATTGGTGAACTCATGAACATTTTTTTTCTAAAAGTGGTTCAAAATAAGGATTATACCTTCATTTCTATGAAAAAATATGCAAGAGTTCTATCGAAAAAAATTCAACACAGATGACTCAAATCCAATGTCGAATTTGATTTAAATTGGGAAAAAACTTGGAAAGAATGAGTATGAGAGATATACGGATCCACAAATAAATAAGAGAATCATTGGATTCTTATTATACTTGACTACAATGGGGACATATATCATGTTTACAACATCTTTTGTAGATCTCTTTCGAAGATATCCAAAGGAAGATAATTTTGAATCGGTGAAAAGAATCATGAGGTATATTCAAGTAACTCCCAATTTTTCCATATACATTGCATCAGGAAGAGATAATTAATTCTCATATTTCTCTAATTATAATGATTATAGAGATTTGTTTCATAAAAATTTCATAAGTGGTGGGGAATTATTCATTGGAAAAAAAAATTTGGGCTAGCAGTGGAAGAAATAAAAAATCACTTCTCTTAGAAGCGATGAAGCAACATATATCTCAGATAAAAAGGCATGCACTTAGATATTTTGGATAAAGTAACTACTGGATGATATTCATGATGAGGTAAAACAACTGATTGTGATTCACTGTGACAATAAGAGCATGATATATCTTACAAATAATCTGGTTCATAACTTATATCATCCCGTCTTTTTATAACATAAACTTTCATTTCATTACACCGAACTGAGGATCTTTAAGGTTTAGTGTCTTGGAAACAAGGAACATAATAAATGAAAACAACATAAAAAATTCTTCTTAAACACTTTAAAGGATTCTCATTAAGTTCATCTTAGGTTCATTACTGCATCTCATAACCTGGGGACATACATCAAAAGAAAGGGTGAGTAGAAGGCCCAGTAAGGGAAACAAGAGAAACATTTTACATGTGAACTTGAGATACTTCAATAAGGACATGAAATGAACTTTAAGGCATGAGAAAGAGATCATGAGATACATCATAATAAAAATAACATTTTTCATAACTTGAATATGTGGCTGCAACATTTAATATTGACAATCATTTCATTTCACCAAGGTCCATCCCCAAGGTGTCATTAAAAATTACCAAGGTTATTCACCAAGGTATCAGTCTAAAAAGTCATCTCTAGAGATTAAGTCTTTACCCAATGCATTGGAGCGCTATCTGGGCGCACCCTTAACATGTCTTTATTATCATATGAGCCACATATATCATCATAAATGATTTCATAAACAACCCATATAGCATAAAATAAATGAGTTTCATTTCATAACCATAACGTTTTAAAAACTGCTTTAATGACATGATCTTTATGTCACTTTAAACCCATGGAAAGGGAAAGAGGGTTTCATGTATGTAAATCCCAGAATTTAAAATAGAACCTTTTAGTATATATGTGAATAACCATATATAAATAAGATCTTTGAGTATTCACTTAATAACATAAAATAATTTTGAGAAAAAGAGAGAGGCATTTTGAGACGAAAATTCTGCAGCATAACAGCTACGTTACAAGGTTTTAGAAAACGTTGAAAAGAGAGGGGACATGGGTCACCCACTCATAAATTATCTATAAAAATAGTATAGGTAAAGAATATAAGGGATATTAATCATGGTAATGATATTTTACGGATATACCATTTGAAAAGAAAACATGGAAGTAAGACAAAAATAAGATTTCTCTTATAAAAATTCAGCAGCCTAACAGCGTCACTTAAACTTCAATAAAAAATGATTTGACAAGATCAAATAGGGTCTATCATCATATGATAATAATATATCAGTATGATAGATATAGAAATCATACTCCAACATAATAAAAAGTAACTTGAAAGACTTGACATGAAAATCGAACTTGAAAAATGAGAAGGGTGAAAGAATCCCTTAAAAATTCGGCAGCCTAACGGCGTCACTTAAACTTTCATAAAACTAAATGATGAGAGTAAGAGGGGATCTATCATCATATAAACATAAAAATGGAAGTAATATGAATATAAAGGAACATCCTCTCACATAAGAACATGGAGCATAAAAGGAATGACATAAAAGAGATTACATGAAAAGAAAGAGAGAGGTCGGATCCCTTACCTTAAAACGTAACTCTTAAAACTCAAAGGTTTAGACCTTGAGGGCTTGGGGGAACCTTGGGAGGACTCCTTGGGAGGTAAATAGAACAAAAATTCGTTGGGGGAGAGTTGGGAGTGAAAAAGAAAGGAGGAAAGGGTGTGTATTTATAGGGAAAGTGAGGGGACAAGGCATTAATGGCCAAGGGACACCTCACAATTGCTTTTCTCAAAACCATGTGCTCTCCCATGGCATTTACCATGGAGTTAGGCCACATGGGGCCCCCAAAACAATAATTCATCACCCTTGGCTGGAAAACCCTTGAAATATCTCATGAAATCATCATGACACAGTTATGATGTCATTAAACATACCGAAACCCTAAAACTGTATTTTTACTATTCACTGAAATTCAACTTTCTCAGAAAAATACCAAAATTTCACCTTAACCAAATATCGATGCTCTAAGTACATTTATGAAATCCATTTTATAAAAATAATTTTCTAAATATTTTTAATTTAATTTTTAAATAAAATCACTATTCATTGAGAATTCATTTTTTTCAGAAAAATCCCAAAAAATAATTATAACATAATATCGATGATCTGAGTTCAAAAATAAAGTCCATTTTATAAAAATAAATATCTAATTATTTTTAATTAAATTTTTTAATTAAAAAACACTATTCACCTGAAAAACTAATACTTGACTAATAATTTATGAAACCGTTATTTACCCATTTTATTGAATCTCATTACTTAATCAGGGTGTCTAAATTATATTAAAACTTTCTTTGAGTGAAATTACTAATCCATTTGGTCACATTACTAATCCTAAGCATAAAATCACTATTCATAATTTACTATTCATAAAAAATTATGTTGGTCTTATTAGACTCCATATTCCTTACTGAACACTTTTGTAGAAGACCATTTTTTGAAAATCATTACACAACATTAATTATTTAGGGTTTACATAAATATTTTAAAATATCTTTTTTTTCAAAATTCATCAATAAAATACATCCTAAAATTATCCGGACATTTGAAATTTCACAAACATCACGAAAGGAAGAAATATCAATTCATTCATCCCAAAGGATTACACAAAGAAGCTTGGGCCTCGTCATATAGCCCCTTATAACACCGGCATATGACCTAAGTGTAAGGTGTGCTATGGTGAGAGAATCTGAGGGAGGCTCAGATAACATTTCCCTAGTAGTAATCTCTACTAACTTGAACTTCTCCCGTATGCATTTCTGTTCAAGCTTGACACGCTGGAGTTCGGCTTGGGATTGGTCCAAAGAGAAGTCCAAAGATGCCACCTCCTTCCCAAGCTCTGATAAGTGGGCTTCATAAGGTTCGAGTCTACTGGATGAAGCCATCAACTCCTCTTTCTGCATTAACCATTAACATCTCTATTAAATCGTTAAGAGTAAGTTAATATACTATTTAAAAAGTTTGGGTTGTTACATTCTTCCCCCCTTAAGAAATTTCATCCATGAATTTTATACTTGAGGCCTAGTCGAAAAGTTGAGGGTACTTTTGCTTCATTGTTTCCTCAGGCTCCCAGTCGCTTCTTCATATTTATGATTCCTCCACAACACTTTCACAAGGTGGGGAGTCTTGTTTCGTAGAACCTTGTCTCTATGGTCTAAGATCTCCACTGGCTGCTCCTCATAAGAGAGGTCATGTTCCAGTTGTACCACCTCTGGGTTCAGTACATGCGAAGGGTCGGGTATGTACTTCCTCAAGAGAGATACATGGAAGACATTGTGAACTTGAGCTAGGTTTGGTGGAAGTTCTAGACGATAGGCCACTTCTCCTATGCGATCAAGGATTTCATAGGGGCCAATGTACCTAGGGCTAAGCTTCCCTTTCTTCCCAAACCGCATGACTCTCTTCACCATACCAACACCAAACTCCAAGTCCCTTCGACAACTGTCAGCATAGCTCTTCTGTCGACTCTGAGCAGCCTTTATGTGTTGTTGGATGGCATGAACCTGTTTCATCATATCTTGCATGAGATCAGGCCCAAGAAGCTTCCTCTCACCAGTTTTATCCCAACAAGTATGAGTTCTACATCTCTTTCCATACAGAGCTTCATAGGGTGCCTTCTTAATACTCGAATGGAAGCTGTTGTTATAGGAGAAATCAACTAACGGGAGGTGTTTATCCCATCCACCTTTAAATTCCATTGAGCATAATCTTAGCATGTCTTCAAGTGTCTAAATAGTCTTTTCATATTGGCCATCAGTTTGAGGATGATAGGCCGTACTAAAATTTAATTTAGTATTCAGAGCATGTTGAAGACTTCTCCAGAATTTTGATGTGAATCTTGGTTCACGATCAGACACGATGGATAGTGGTACCCCATGCAGCCTCACCACTTCCTTTACATATATCATGGAAAGATGATCCAGAGAGAAATCTTCCTGAATAAAGTTAAAATGGGCTGTCTTGGTGAGACGGTCCACAATAACCCATATCACATTGTTTCCTTTGGATGTTTTTGGGAGACCAGTTACAAAGTCCATAGTGATATTATCCCACTTCCATACTGGTATGGGTAGCAGTTGTAATACCCCCTTAAAAAGTTTTCATTCTGCCTTTACTTACCGACACACCAAGCACCTTGTAGTGTAATCATCAATCTCACTCTTCATGTTATCCCTCCAATAATGATCACGAAGGTCTCTATACATCATAGTGCTTCCCAGATGTATAGAGAAAGTAGAGCTATGAGCTTCATCCCTCAGTTATTTCTTTATCTACGGAATATATGGAACACATTTTCTTGTACGAAATTTCAATACAACTTCTTGAACAATATTGAAATCAGGGAACTTCCCATCTTTTACAGCCTCCAACTTCTCCTACAGCAAAGGATCTTCTTTTTGAGCCTTCTTGATCTTCTCTAGTAATGAAGGTTGAGAAATCATTTGGGATAGGGTTGATGATGTCCCTTTACTTATAATTCCCATGTCCATTTTTACTAGATATTTAATCAAGGGATCTCCTAGGATCCTCATTGTTTCCAGAACAACATGGTCTTTCCTGCTTAACGCATCTGAAACTTTATTTTCTCTTCCAGGGTGTTAATGAATTGAACAATCATAGTCTTTAATAATCTCCAACCATCTCCTTTGTCTCATGTTCAATTCTTTCCGTGTGAAAATATACTTTAGACTTTGGTGGTCAGTTTATATATCACATTTCTCCCCATAAAGATAGTGCCTCCATATCATTAGAGAAAAAACAACTGCCTCCAGCTCTTGATCATGCGTAGGATAATTCTACTCATGAATCTTCAACTGTCGAGATGAATAAGCAATTACCTTATCATTTTGCATGAGGATGCACCCAAGCCCTTTCAGAGATTCATCGCTAAAAATAATGAATCCTTCTCTGATAGAGGGTAGTGTTAACATAGGTGCAGTAACCAATCTCTTCTTTATCTCTTGGAAACTTTCCTCGCATTCCTTTGTCCAGATGAACATAACCCCTTTTCGAGTCAACTTGGTTAGTGGATTAGAAATCCGTGAAATGTTTTTCACAAACCTCCTATAATATCCCGCTAAACCAAGGAAACTATGAATCTCAGTTACTATTGTGGGTTGAGGCCACTCTTCCACAATCATTGTCTTCGCAGGGTCAACCGAGATTCCTTCATTGGTTACGATGTGCCCCAAGAAATCCACTTGTTGTAACCAAAAATCACACTTGCTGAACTTTCCAAAGAGCCTATCCTTCTGTAGAGTTTTCAAAATAACCCTCAGATGATCTTCATGCTCCTCACTAATTTTTGAATATATCAAAATATCATCAATAAAAACTACCACAAAGTTATCAAGGTAGTCTTTAAAGACTCTATTCATCAAATCCATGAAAATAACAGGAGCATTAGTCAAGCTGAAGGGCATAACAGTAAACTCATAATGCCCATATCTTGATCGGAAGGCAGTCATTGGAATATCTTCCTTCTTCACCCTCAGTTGATGATAACCAGATCGAAGGTCAATCTTAGAGAAGAATTGAGCCCCATAAAGTTGGTCAAATAAATCATCAATTCTTGGAAGAGGATATCTGTTCTTCACTGTGATCCCGTTCGGTTCTCTATAATCAATGCATACCCGCATGGATCCATCCTTCTTTTTCACAAAGAGAACTGGTGCTCCCCAAGGAGACACACTCGGTCGGATAAACCCCTTCTCCAAAAAGTCTTGGAGTTGTTTCTTTAACTCTTCTAGCTCTACATTTTCCATTCTATACGGGGTATTTGATATCGGTTGAGATCCAGGTACGAGTTCAATGGATAACACTACCTCTCTTTATGGGGGAGGTCCAGGTTACTCCTCAGGAAATACATCCATGTATTCCTGAACAATTAGAACATCTTTTATTGGTATGCTCCCTTTTCCTTCTTCATCATCACCGATTAACTCCATAAAGAAAGCTATAGGAGGTGCTTCTAGATAGGGATCAGTTCGGGATATCTCTCCTTGGAAGATAACTGTAGGTTGTTTATTCAAGACTACTGAGATTTATTTACCTATGCATTTGATCTTAATATTATACTTTGAGAGCCAGTCCATCCCTAGTATAACGTCGAATTCTAACATGGGAATTACTACTAGATTTGCGATAAGATTGTTCTCACTAAAGTAAACACTAGAGTCTATACACACTGTTGATGCATGGATAATCCCACCTGGAGTCTTGACTGACAACTCTACCTCAAGCAATTTGGAGATTGATTCTATATTCTTTGCAAACTTGGAAGAAATAACGGAATGCGTAGAACCAGAATCAAACAAAGTAGTTTCTAGTCTTGAGAGGAAAACAAGATTACCTGCTACCATGTCATTCGGAGCTTCAACTTCAGTTGTTGTGATAGAAAAAGCACGACCTTTCTCCACTGGCCTTTGCTGAGGTTGATGGTGATTCCCCTCCACTGCCCTTGGATTTGGACAGAGATTATCATAGTGCCCAAGCTGTCCACACTTGAAGCAATGGACTTCGGGTAAGGCCATAACCATCTTTCCTCTGTCGTTAGTGTTGGGGAGTTGAGGCTTCACCTCACTACAACAATTCCGAGCAATATGGCCTCCTCTTCCACACTTGTAGCACTTGCCACTTCCGACCAAGCAGTTCCCCAGATGCTTCTTCCAACATTTATTGCATGTGGTAAGTTGCATTTGCTTTCCACCTCTTCCCTGATCAAAAGTCTTCCCTAAACTGGGCTCCAATGATCTCTTATTTTCATTTGATTTATGAGACCACTGCGTCTCACCAAACTCCAGCTCGACTTTCATTACACTCCGCACGATCTCCTCGTAGCTATCATAGTCCCGGTTGGCTAAATTCTTCCGCAGATGAGGTCTCAGCCCACCGAAAAATCTATCAACCTTCCCACTTGGATCCATGACAAAGCTAGAGGTATATCGTGAAATTTGGGTGAAGTTCATCTCATAGCTTCCAACGGATTCATTCTCCTTCTGCTTCAGCTCGAGAAACACTTTCTCCATTCTCTTTCTCATGGAATGAGGGAAATACTTGTTAAAGAATATTCCCCAGAATTCATCCCACTCCATAGCTTCAATCTATCCTCTAGGCTTCATGTTTTTGACCAGTGACCACCACTGATCAGCTTCTCCCTCTAGGCGATAAAAACAAGGGTGACTTTTTCTTGTTTCAAACAAAGGAGTACAGAAAAGATCTTTTCAATGGAGCTTATCCATTGTTCTGCAACCAAAGGGTCCGTAGATATACTTAATGATGGTGGTAATTGACGCATGAAGGACTCAACAGAGTGTTGTTCCTTTCATGGTGAGATCAGCCTCTCATCTTGATTCAAGTTATTACTCATAACTTGAGTCAGTTGGTTCATCATTCGCATGAATGTTTCCATTCCGGATTCCATCAGAGGGCCGTTAGCACATGGTGCATTGCGGTCACCATCGGCATGGTTCCTCCTATAGCCTGCCATTTTCTAAAAGAATAAAACCTTAGTAAGAAACCTATTTTAGTTATGAATCTTTTAACAAAGACTTCATTCTTAGACAATTACACTTCTCTATAATTCCTTCATAATGATTCATAAAAAGCTTGTGATTAACCAAACATATCCCTCGGGAGTGTCGTAACCAAGAGTGCAGTAAGGACTGTTATCGTGCACCAGTTCCTGTTCGAGTCTAGCTAAAAGCGGTGTTTTCGGGTTTTACCTCTATGTACATCTGTGCTAGAGCTGCCTCAACCTTCTTGTATCCAGACAAGGATGTATTTGTTTGATAAACCAGTCACTCAATACTTACCAAAATACCAGGAAGTTTTCCTATATTTAAACTTTTCTATAGGGTTCTTCATAATGTTTTTATATCCTAATTTCCATAAATAACTAAACCATCGTTTGATACCAACTATAGCATCCCGTCTATTTAAAACATAAACTTTCATTTCATTACACAGAGCTGAGGATCTTTAAGGTTTAGTGTCTTGGAAACAAGGAACATAATACATGAAAACAACATAAAACATTCTTATTAAACACTTGAAAGGCTTCTCCTTAAGTTCATCCTAGGTTCATTACTGCATCTCATAACCTGGGGACATACATCAAAAGAAAGGGTGAGTATAAGGCCCAATAAGGGAAACAAGAGAAACATTTTACATGTGAAC
Source organism: Viscum album (assembly GCA_963277665.1). NCBI lineage: Eukaryota > Viridiplantae > Streptophyta > Magnoliopsida > Santalales > Viscaceae > Viscum > Viscum album. The sequence continues at coordinate 2,103,780,951 of OY728161.1, read as the reverse complement.
TTGAGATACTTCAATAAGGACATGAAATGAACTTTAAGGCATGAGAAAGAGATCATGAGATACATCATAATAAAAATAACAGTTTTCATAACTTGAAGATGTGGCTGTAACATTTAATATTGACAATCATTTCATTTCACCAAGGTCCATCCCCAAGGTTTCATTAAAAATTACCAAGGTTATTCACCAAGGTATCAGTCTAAAAAGTCATCTATAGAGATTAAGTCTTTACCCAATGCATTGGAGCGCTATCTGGGCGCACCCTAGACATGTATATATTATCATGTGAGACAAATATATCATCATCAATAATTTCATAAACAACCCATATAGCATAAAATAAATGGGTTTCAATTCATAATCATAACGTTTTAAAAACTGCTTTAATGACATGATCTTTATGTCACTTTAAACCCACAGAAAGGGAAAGCGGGTTTCATGTATGTAAATCCTAGAATTTAAAATAGAACCTATTGTTATATATGTGAATACCCCTATGGAAATAAGAGCTTTGAGTATTCACTTAATAACATAAAATAACTTTGAGAAAAAGAGAGAGGTATTTTGAGACGAAAATTCTGCGGCATAACGGCTATGTTACAAGGTTTTGGAAAACGTTGAAAAGAGAGGGGACATGGGTCAACCAATCATAAATGATCTATAAAAATAGTATAGGGACAGAATATAAGGGATATGAATCATGGTAATGAAATTTTAAGGTCACACCATTTGAAAATAAAAACATGGAAGTAAGACAAAAATAAGATTTCTCTTATAAAAATTCAGCAGCCTAACGGCGTCACTTAAACTTCAATAAAAAATGATTTGACAAGATCAAATAGGTTATCTCATAATATGATCATAAGAGATCAGTATGATAGATATATAAATCATAACCCAACATAATAAAAAGGAACATGAAAGACTTGACATGAAAATCGTACTTGAAAAATGAGAAGGGTGAAAGAATCCCTTAAAAATTCGGCAGCCTAACGGCGTCACATAAAAATTCATAAATTGAAATGATGAGAGTAAGAGGGGATCTCTCATCATATAAAAATGAAAAGGGAAGTAATAGTAATATAAAGGAACATCCTCTCACATAAGAACATGGAGCATAAAAGGAATGACACAAAAGAGATTACATGAAAAGAAAGAGAGAGGTCAGATCCCTTACCTTAAAACGTAACTCTTAAAACTCAACGATTTAGACCTTGAGGGATGGGGGGCACCTTGGGAGGACTCCTTTGGAGGTATGGAGACCAGAACTTCGTTGGGGGAGAGTTGTGAGTGAAAAATAAAGGAGGAAAGGGTGGGTATTTATAGGGAATGTGAGGGGACAAGGCATTAATGGCCAAGGGACACCTCACAAGTGCTTTTCTCAAAACCATGTGCTCTCCCATGGAATTTACCATGGAGTTAGGCCACATGGGCCCCCCAAAACAATAATTCATCACCCTTGGCCGGAAAACCCTTAAAATATCTCATGACATCATCATGGCACAGTTATGATGTCATTAAACATACCGAAACCCTAAAACTGTATTTTTACTATTCTTTAAAAATTCAACTTTCTCAGAAAAATACCAAAATTTCACCTTACCCAAATATCGATGCTCTAAGTACATTTATGAACTCCATTTTATGAAAATATTTTCTACATATTTTTAATTTAATTTTTAAATAAAAGCACTATTCATTGAGAATTCATTTTTTTCAGACAAATCCCCAAAAATTACCATAACATAATATCGATGCTATGAGTTCAAAAATAAAGTCCATTTAATAAAAATAATTTTCTAATTATTTTTAATTAAAATTTTTAATTAAAAAACACTATTCACCTGAAAAAACTAATACTTGACTAATAATTTTTGAAACCATTATTTACCCATTTTATTGAATCTCATTACTTAATCAAGGTGTCTAAATTATATCAAAACTTTCTTTGAGTGAAATTAGTAATCCATTTGGTCACATTACTAATCCTAAGCGTAAAATCACTATTCATAAGTTACTATTCATTAAAAATTATGTTGATCTTATTAGACGCCAAATTCCTTACTGAACACTTTTGTAGAAGACCATTTTTTGAAAATCATTACACATCATAAATTATTTAGGGTTTACATAAATATTTTTAAATATCCTTTTTTTCAAAATTCATCAATAAAATACATCCTAAAATTATCCGGACATTTGAAATTTCACAAACATCACTAAAGGAAGAAATCTCAATTCATTCATCCCAAAGGATTACACAAAGAAGCTAGGGTCTCGTCACATAGCCCCTTATAACACCGGCATATGACCTAAGTGTATGGTGTGCTATGGTAAGAGAATCTGAGGGAGGCTCAGATAACATTACCCTAGTAGTAATCTCTACTAACATGAACTTCTCCCGTAGGCGTTTCCGTTCAAGCTTGACACACTGGAGTTCGGCTTGGGCTTGGTCCAAAGCGAAGTCCAAAGATGCCACCTCTTTCCCAAGCTCTGATAAGTGGGCTTCATAAGGTTCGAGTCTACTGGATGAAACCATCGACTCCTCTTTCTGCATTAACCATTAACATCTCTATTAAATCGTTAAGAGTAAGTTAATATACTATTTAAAAAGTTTGGGTCGTTACATAACTCTTCTACAAAATATATTGAGATTATATATCACTCCAATAAAGAAAATGATTAGCAAGGTTTTATTAAAATGGATCATGTTGGAACTAGTGAACATATTTATAACATTTTTACTATGACTTTTTCCGAAAATATATTAATGAAAAATCAGTTGAACCTTGGTGTTCAACCACCTTCACATTCATTAGGAGGTTACAGATGGTCTCCTATCCTCATATATGTTAATTATTTTAATCTATTTTTAGATTTGATGCAGGTCTTTGGGGGAGATATGATTTAGTGATAGTTTTTTCTATGCACTAAAATTAAAATAAAGGTTCTTTGGGTTTATTTCCAATGTGGAAGAGAAGTGAAATTCTACATGTTTTGGATTGAACGTATGTTTGGTGTTCTTTGATTAAAATTAAGTGTATTTTGTGTTTGTTTTGAATTCGAACTCGGGTTGATCAAGGAGTTTTCAAGAAATTTGATATTATTATTATATTGGATTTAGCGTTGATGGTGGCATTTTTCCACAGTGTTTACCAAATTGTTTGAGCTCAAAATCAGGAGGAAAGACAAATCCTGGAAAAGGTATGGCATATCACGAGTGAGATTTGTAAAAGGGGGGTTTACAAGATTGAATCTTACAAAATATGGTAAGGGAAAGAGTTTCAAAAATATTGGGTCTCACATAGGTTGCTCTTCATGATGATATTGAGAATCATAAATGAGCATCAGGAACACATGACGAAATAACAATATATCTCATGATTACGAGAACATTTACAAATATCTGAAATTAAACTAGAGCTTTGAAAAGACAAGGATCTTTGGGAACATGAATCTAGAGGTTATCGAAAAGGGTGTTGATATATTTATTCTTTTTTAATATCTAATAATATAAATAGGCAGCCACCCCCACAACAATTTAAATGAGAAGAACTAGAGAAAATGGTGAATCATTTTGAATTTATAAATGATGATAGCTTCATGACCCAGTAATTAATTTTGATTATGAGCATTGAAGAAAGAGTAGTCAAGTCTTGACAGGTTCTTAGGTATCATGAAAAAGGGTGTTTTGTGATGATTGGGTGTTCTACTATAACATAATGCTTTGCAAAGGTAGTTCACTTCACAATGTTTCTGAGCTTTGTAAAGGGAAATCACAGGGGAGCTTCATGAAGATGTCTAGGTTTGTGAATAATAGAATTTCATTGAAATATAAAGGTGGTTTCATGAAGGCCATGAACTTTTCCATCAATAGTATTGAATATCTGGTTCATGTGAATAGTTATTTGAGGCACATCAACTCAGGTCTATAGTGAAATGGTGCAACATGATATTTGGAAAAAACTAATTAAATTCCCAATCTATTGATGTGAAATTCAAGTCATTAAACTAAGTTAGACTTCCCCTTAGGCAATCGTATAGGGAGATTCATTAAAATATTCCGAGGGAGGTTTTTTTCTATCCCTAAAGTTATTTTTGAGGTAGTGTTCCTAGCACAAAGTGACAATGGATGATATTAGATACTATACAAATTACTAGTTATTCTTAGTGAATGGTCATATGACAAAAACATTATTAATGTATACACCTTTTAATAGTCATTAGTGGTAAACCATGTAATTTTTTTTTGTTTTTCCATGAATGTGAACTTTGAATAACTACATGATTCCATTGGAGAGATTCTAACAGTTCCTACCACTGTGGGAAAAAGATCTACCACATTAAGATAAAAATTGGACACCTTGATTCACCCATACCATTTCAGTTTTTTCATTGCTCCTACATAATAATTTTTTAATAAATTATCATTGAGGAATTATAGATTCCATTTAACCCACTAAAATATCCTAGAAGATTTTTATAGTTTATAGATTCTTCCAAAATGTTGTAGGATTTCATTCGTCTGTCAAAGATTAAATCCTAGTTGATATTAGTGTCCAATGAAAGAGGGTTGTTTAAGTAAAAACACTACATGTTACACTAATGTTTGCTCCAATTCTAGCTCTGGCGCACAACCCTATATAGTATCACACAATTCCTCAAAATGAAAAATGAAAAAAATAATAAAATCATAGATATGACCACCATATAAATATTTGAAGAAAAAAGGTTATTATTTCTTAGAGGAGTCCATTTAAGGATAATTCATTATGGTTATAGAGAACACTATACTCATATTTCTAGAAGCTATGAATTAGAATTAAATTAGACTCAATGAACACCCAAATTACATCCAAAAACATTGAATATTGATCACACACTCCATTATTGATTTTACATAAATGTATCCTTCAAATGATGGTTGATTCTAATAATGAAAATTTAGGTAAGCCTCTGACCCATGAAGCTTGTGTTTCTATCATCCCACTGTAATTATATAGAGAATTATTGGATTTCATAAGAAAACGTTCATAGAAATTTATTGACTAGGTGACTATAATTGTTTTGTTAAAGAACATGACATCCTTAGTGTATTTATGAATCAATCAACTAAGACAATGATTCTATATGTGATTACTAAAAAGACATCATCAACAGAATATTACCCAAGGTGTTGATGTTCTATGAATTGTTATAACCAAAAAAGTAATAGTAATTCACAAGAAGAGGAACACACACTAGTTCCTAATATAGTCTTATCTCATTAATATTTCATTCCCCTTACTCTAGGAGGATGGAAAGTGTCTCACTAGATGATGAAAATGAAACACCCTAAAAAACTATGTTCTTATTAGATAAATAATTCTAGATTATATATTTTAATGTGATTTATTTAGGAAAATCTATTATAATTAAGAACATATATGAGAATCCATGACCTACTCCTATAATAAAAGAGGGGGGAGAGTATGCAGAAGCTGATTGGTCAAGGAAGATAATTTCAGCATCAATCTTAATATTTTGACCATATATTTATTCAATCTGTATATGATTCATATTTATAGTGATTTGATCTTTTGTAGGCTCATTAGGAGAACTAATCTGTTGTTAAATCATATATGTCTTGTTTATGCCTTATCATACTAGATGACCATTTAGAAAATAAGCACTTACCTACTCAATAAAAAAAATACAATGAGGTAATCTCAAAGAAAACAACATAGATCCAAAATTCACTCAAACTATGGTTTGGGAAACCATCCACCATTGTATAAATCTCTATATTAAAAACCTTAGACCAAGGAGAAGCCACATGATAAGAAGCATTGGCCCTTAGCCTAAAATTATGACATATTGAAACTTTTCAATATTTTTATAAATAGAATCTATATCCTGGAAGCCCTTCATTTGCCAATGGTTATCTAGGAATCACTTGTTGAGGCACTTTTAATCTTTGGGGAGTTTAAATTTGAGTTTGTTACTGGTAAAGAGTATCATATAGTTGAAAAACCTTTTTTATTTCCATAAAATCATATAATTTATAGAATAATACAAGGATAGATCTATAAAATGACATATCATGCCCTTGTATTTATCTAGAATGCTAGAAAATGTTGATTTATATTATACACTCATCAAAAATGGGTATAGAATCAATCCCATACTGGTCCTAAATCTCCATGGATTTAGCTATAATAATGTTGACTTCTCTCCATCCACCTTAAAAATCCAATGTTATAACAATATTGATAAAAAATTACCTTATAATGACCCATCTTAGATCTGGTTTTGGATACCACATCTCTAATTATTAATGTACTTCCATTGGATAAATTATATCACCACTAAGAGGGGAGGGGATGAGTTTGTGATATCTTTGTCAAGTATAATAAAATTTTATTAACATTCTAAGGAATCTTTTCTTATCTAGTGAAAAATTTTAATGTTATTATCCAGTAAAATATAAATATAAACCTCTCATTTCATAAGGAAAAATGTAAAAAAATAACAACACATGATATTTACAAGGTTTAGTATAAATGCCTACTCCTTTTCAAGTTGGTTATTCCACAAAAATATATTATTTAACTAACTTCTTTGAGGATTATGGAGGAACAAGTAACAATTATTTATAACCCTAGTATTCAACCTCTATCCAAATCTATATATACCGACCAACAATACTCTCTTTTGAAACTATTGGTTACAACCCTGAACTGTCCTAACTTTATCCACTGAAGTCATAACTGGTGATACCTTCCAAGCCCATAAGTCTATTCCAAAACTGGTTATAACCCCAACTACAAGCTCCTTATTTTATTCTTATTTAATATAGAAAGATATTGTCTTCTTCTAAAATAATGCTGGACCACTGTTTCTTATTTAAAAACTTCAAGATCTTCAATAACACTCTTACACGTAAATTGGATTTGAATCTTCCTCGTGGTATTTGTAAGACCTCGATATTCTCAATCAAAAATTTTGAGGAATTATCTGAAAAAATTACATATGAAATGTTCTTAATATGAAAATATATTTAAACCTCTGTTTGATAGTATCTATCTAGTGTACTCCATCAGACGCTCCTCGCTACGCTTCAATTAGATATTTTTTGAATAGAAAAATCCTTTTGATGATTTATTATAATGGTTCTATATTTGTTGAGAAATGTATAGTCCGTTTCAATTCCCAATTTGACCAATTAAAAACTCAATCAACCACTCTAAAAATCTCCTTTGTATAATATAATTAAGACCTGCATCAATTATTCAATATGATTGATCAAAAACTAAAATAGTCACCACATCCTCAGCATTATCACTATTCATAAAAAATGAATAGTTTTAGTATTGTTGTACTTAAATCATCATTTATATATGTACTCACAAAGTAAAAAAAGGAATTATATGAAATTATTAATTCCTAATTAGCTGAAACTATAATTTTAGATATCCCATTCATTTATAATTTGATAGATGCGACTCAATGCTACTTGAATATTAATAGAGCTTTATTGAATTCTAATAGATCTATGAACTTCTTCAAATTTATTTAAACTTTATGTTAAGGAACATAAAAAAAATTCATTAAAATCAACATAAAAATGAATTTTTTCTTGACCTCATCATCCTTTTTGGGGACTTAAAAGTTATATAAATATTTTTAAAACCTCATTTGGTAACTTCACTATATACATTCATTATAGTTTTTATTTACCCATCACTAATCCATAGCTTCTTATCAACTATGGATATTTATAAGTCACTTAATTATGTTGGACATAAGAATTTTTTGTCTAATGGATCAACATTTCTCAATCAGGTCACTTTTTAAATGAACTTATCAGATATGCTCGTCCAGTGAAATCTTGATTTTTTTCAATGTCTATCCATTCAATGGAACATCATCTAATGAACTCGATCCACATACCTTCCTTCAATTGAACACTTATTAGGTTCTTAACATTAAAATTTTTATAGTCTATGCCAATGATTTATACATTTTAAAAATTTCATAAAAAACTATTTATCTACAAAACATCATCCAATGAATATGGATGATTATATAGTTGAAACTTCTAAAGGCAATTTTTTCATGAATCATCTATGTATAAAAATATATATATAGAATTTGAGTTATACCCCTTATATTTTCATATAAATTAAAATATTACATATAATTCCTTAAATTTTTCCCCTTTTCACTTATTTAAACATTGTACACACGTGTACAAACAGGGAAACACCTGCTTGTCAAAATTGTTCATTTGGTTTATTTTGCCCAGGTTATTCGAATGAAATTGTGAAAAAATATTACAAAAACTATATCTAGGAATGTCAAACATTACTTTTATACTCCAACTTATAAGTTTATAACTTTTTAAAAACGAGTACAAACATTTATTGTATCAAGATATACTTCATGGTTTTAAGAACATTGATGAATGGATTAGCGTCATTGGAATTTTTAAGGAACATTATTATACTCCTACATAAGGAATGTTCCTAAGACATCCTTAAGAACATAATTATGAAAATTTATTATGGAAATTTATATTTGTAACATAGAGACACACAAACACAAACCCAAATATATATATTGAAAAAATGAAAACAAACTCACTTGGGACTAACAATACCCCCATTTTGTGTTTTTTTCAATCTAAACATAAAACTACAGTCATATTTGAAGTGAATGTCTTTGCTCAATTATTTATACACACATGATTTTTCCATTTTCATGACCTCAGAAATCACCCATCCCCATTATTAACAATCATATTCAAATTATTTACATAAGGATAATCTCATATCATCTTCCTTCAATATAGAATCATGACAAACTTATTTAAGAAAAAATTGCATAACATGATTTTTAGACAATAAAACTATAACTAAAAAACTATTAGTCTATGTGGGTGAACACTGTGTAGAAAAATAAATTGAATAATTAATGTTTTCTATTTTTTCCATAACACTTCTTTAATGTAAGAATTTTATTCATGTTTTTTAACATATTTATATTAAGGGTAATCAGATTTTTTTTTGAAAAACCTACACATGTATCAATAAAAATATCAAAATATTTCTAGGGTATAAACACCTATTTCACCAAAAAAAAATCATTTTTCTTAAATTCATCCTAAATCTATGTATTAAATGTGTTATAATCATACCTCAGATTCATCTGTTCTCCCACTTAAGTGCAGTAGACCATTTCTCATCAAGGTGAAAACATGTTCCATGATTAATTTTCACACTTTCTTTAAGGATTATTCAATAATAAACTTGATTTTTTTAACTAGTCTACTTCAATTCCTTACTTGTTTGTACAAATAAAAAATTATACTGGGAATAAATAGGAACTTATTCTTTACATAAAAGTGACGTTCATGCAAAGAGTTGTCTCCCAGTCTAGGTGAGTTATTATTATTCTTAGATTTTTAATTGTATTTATTTTCTTACATATGATAATATTTATTATATTTTGTATAATATTTTTTCTCATATATATAATATTCAGATAAATCTATCATATTATCATTTTGATTCATAATATATTTGTTACAGTGATTTGACAACATCAATTTTATACTTTCCTATTAGGTTGGTAAGTTAATAATATAATAATTTTTAACATTACCATCATGATAATGACTATTTAGTATCTTATTAATTTTAAATCCACAATCTATTGGAGATTGGTTATCAACTTTCACCTCATTCTCTAAAACAATTTTTTTCTTTTTCTTTCATATAATTATGTGCTTCTTAAATAATTCTAGCCATGTTTATTTTATATAGCCTAATAACTAACCATTAATTAATTGCTTATTTAATATTATTATTATCCTTTATTTTATCATATATTATACTATTATAAGATTTCTTAAACTATTTAACTTTCTTCAGTTTTTTATTTTTCTTTGGTGAATATTATATATTTTTCTATTTTGGAACTTTATTGTATCCATAAAAATGTTTTCTTGAATAATTTATTATTTATAATTATTATAGAACCCCCATGATTCATTCTTATTTCCTGGTAAAGATATGTTATACCAAAAAGAGTATTCTTTGTTCCCTATTAGTCCCCAACATCAGTAGTGACCTCTAAATATTGATCATTATGTCTGATAGTAGTAGTTATCTAATGTTAGGTGTTGTTGTACTTATAAAAAGTATGGGAAACATTATTCAAGGTGGTACTTTATTAATTAATTCCAATATTTGTTATTGGAGGATAATTTGTCCCAAATTCAAACTTTTAAACTTGCAATCCTTAAAGGAGTAAATGCATATTATGATTTTTTAGTAATAGAAATAACATGCTTATGTGAACCCTTCATTGAACATATTTATATGTTTAACCTTTAAAAATAAACTTCTCTAGTGAAGTATTATATTATCTTTCTTAACTAATTTATTTGTTTTAATAAACATAGATTGTGTTTATGATAACTATCATTATTTTTGAGAAAAACATAATTTTGGAAAATTTTCCATCATCTCATATTTCTCTAACATAATCCTTCCCTTCTTACTTGTCTCAATAACTATATTTTATTCCATGTTGATATTCTCATGCCCGAGTGACTTTCATTCTTAAAATTTTTTCTCTATCAATTTTACCATTGTTCATTTTTTGGAATATAATCACATTAAGGTGTATCTCCTTCCTTTTTACTTCGTCCCTATTCTCAAATGTTATTTCCTTGAGATATTTCATAAAATTCATTTTTATTGAGTTGTAAATTTTTATCAAGTTATCCTTCCAAAATTTATTTTATAATTAACTCAGTTTCTATTTTCTCGTCACCGTAATCCTCACTATCTAATAAATCATTTAATTTTATAACTCAAAAAAAAATAATTTGAAATCAAAATCAGTTTTATTACTGGATAATGAATCATCTTTATATCTTTTTTTCTTTAGAAAATTTTCTCTTTGTTGTAAGGAAATATTTTCCTCTTTTTCTTCATCTTTTTTTTCTAACACTTAATATATTCATCTTCTTGTTTAGAGACTCATTATTCTTATAAGAAATTCTATTTTTCAAAATGGCCTTTATCATTGTAACTCCAAAATTTAAGAAAATTTGGACCTTTACACTTGACCTTACCTTATTTATTTGAAATAAGGGTGATAATTTTGATGATTTTGTCTTCATTTTACCCTTTTTATAAATTAGTAAATTCTTACAGAACTTTGTTTTCTTTGAGTTTCTTTTTAAAAAATCACTATATTGTATTTAATTTGTACTATTTTTCTTCAAGACTATTTTTTATCATTTCATATTACATAGGAATTTATTAATGATTATGAAGAGACAAATATTATCAATCTTATAAATATGACACTATGTATTAAAATCTATATAGAAAGTTTCTAATTAGTTTCTTAATCATAGTTGAATCTTCTAAATTCTCACCAAAACCAATGCTATTTCTGATAGTCTCATTTACTCTTATAATTTAATCATTACTAATTTATTCATAATCCATATTAATATATTGAAATATTCTTATCCATATTTATATTTTTAATTTCTTAAATTTATCACTTCCTTCAAAATTTATTGTAAAATTTTCCCATGTATATTTAGCCATTATAAAACCCATAGAATTTTTTAAAATATTTTCTTTGAGATCCATGGAAATTTTATTTGGAGATTTTACAATAATATCCAAACTTATTTTCGTGGTAGCCATCATAGAAACTTAATTAATTAGAGGAAATCCCACTATTTTAGTTTCTAAAACTTCAATTCCAAGAGATTTATGATATGGTAACATCATACTATCCAAACGATGATAGTTTCTTCTAATGAAAATCAAAACACCCTTATTATTCACTAAATTATAAGTATCAATTCTTAGAGTTGTATCATTTAGTAGGAACCTACACTTTGATACAAATTTTTGTTCCCATGGATCAATTATATGATCAATGATAGGTAGAGGGGGTGATTCAATGATTATTTTTTTATTTTAAATGAAAGCCTTCTTAATTTGTTAAGGAAACATTTCAAAACATCTAAAAAAATTTCAGTCACAATCTACTCAAATATAAATATCATCCTTACTTTTATTACCTTATAAATATAATGATAGATCAAAACATGGTATTTATAGGTTTTGGGATGAGGGCCAACTCATTTCCATGTTGGTTATTACCCAAAAAAAGATTATTTTACTAACTTCTTTGAGGATTACAAAGGAACATGGAACAACCAGTTATACCACCATATAAAACTTCTATCCAAACCTAGTTTTACTATCCAATAATACTCTCATCTTCCATAGTTGGTTATACCCCCCCCACAATTTATTAACTATATCAACTAATGTCGTATCTTGTTATACCCTTAGCTAAAAAGCCTTTTCTCAAACCAGTTAGACCCCTTAATACAAGATCATTCCCTTTTATTTTCTAATCCACTATAGAAAGATATTATCTTCCCCAACAATAAATTTGAATCACCTTCACCTATGTTAAAAAATTATGATATGCAAAAAACCCTATTAATATTATTTTTTCTTTGAAACATTATCCAAATATTTTTAAGATCTTGATATTCTCAATCATAATTTATTATAATTTATCGAAACAACACCATAGAAATTTCATCTAGTGACTCTGTTCGGTAACCTCTATATGGTGGACTATATCCTATGGTTTCCATTCAATAATCCCAATTGAGTTTTATTTAGTCATTCTATGTTAAGATAACTCCATTTGATAACTTCATCTGAAGCATATCTATTATATTTGGGAATTTCTTTCTGATGCACTTCCTAATTAAATTGAGTAAATACTAAATCATCTAATCTAAACATCACCTCCATCATATGGAACATTGAACAATTTCTATTTTTCATCTTAAGTGTTTGAGAACACAGTCTAACTTTAAATCTTCAATTTTTTATCTTTTCATTATAAATAAACAATGTTAAGAATGGCTATACTTATCAACCCATTTATATAGGTGATGCTAAATTTGAAAAAGAGGTAACTCAAAATATATTTTACAACCCATCATAAAAATGAATTTCAAATCTCCCGCTCCTTTTTAATTCCTTGTATTCTTTTTAGCACATTTAGAATGGTCATGATTCTTCTTTTAATTCTCGACAATCCATGAACTTATTTGATTTTCCTTAAAATCAAAGTTATGAAAATTTAATAATCATGCACAAAAACAACATGATAACCAATTTTTATGTTTATATTCACATTATTATTATTTTTAGGGCTTTACAATGTTATGTAAAGCTTCTCAAAACCTCATTTAATAATGTTGGATTTATGGATTCATTATGAACATTACATTTTGTTCTATTTGTTCAATCATGAATCCTAAACATATCTTACACTAATTAACTTTATAATAATTTTCTATCCACCAGAATTTATATATTTTTTCTAATAGAACTATATTTCTCCATCCATCCACTCTACGCATCAATTTCATAGAATAATATTTCTGGTAACATTGTGAATGTTTGTCTGATCTATGTTCATTCTATAGACATTCATCCAATGGAATCGATCCACTTAGGATATTTTAACTACACCCTTCATAAAATCACAAAATAAATATTCATAAAATTTGTAACAAATATTTTTTTTCATTTGATAAACTTCTTTAAAAAATATTTTTTAAAGAATCATAGACTATTGAAGATGGTTGACTACATAATTTCAAATTCTAAAGACTCTAATTACATAAAATCCTTATATATAAGAACATTGAATTCAATTGTCGAGATATCTCCTCTATATTTAAATATATAATAAAATATATGTTCTTGATCCATGTACATTCTCCCCCTTTTCACATATTTAAACTTTGTAAAAAAGTGTTTAAACACAGAAACACCTATTTCTCAATTTTTTTTCTTTTTTTCCTTAGTTCTTTTGGTTATGTTGTGAAAATTTATAAATATACTCCTTCTATAAATAAAAAATTTTATTTAATAATTCATCTTATAAATTTCTCAATTTATATAATGTTTTTAAAAAATTTGTATCATGGAAAACTTCCTGATGTTAGGAACTTGGATAAATATCTTGGCATCGTCAGTTTTTGTTACAGAAAATTCTTATTCTCCTCTATAAGGATGGTTTTTTCACCCTACCTAAGAACATCCATATGTAAAATTCTTATTTGACTTTATCATAAAACTCATTTTGATATATTGAAAACAATTACAACCAAACTAACATGGTATTATCACTGAATTGAGGGTTCACTTATAGGATATAACATCTAATTCTCTATGAGTATAGTCATGGATTTACTTCCATTCTGTAGTTACTTCATTATGCACTCATTTACTTAACTATTATCTTAGAAGACAAATTAGAGTGTTGTATGTTGATAATTCCCCTTTCAACTCCCTAGAACCCCAATACATATATTTACAATTATAAAGGGGGGGGGGAATCATCCGATTATAGTTAAAACCACCCTAGTCACTTCCCCCAATGGTTTGGAGATGGATTTTACCAAAAAATTAATTAAATATAATTAATACTATGTGATTTCTATAAATAAAAATAAGTAAATAAAAATGGATTAATGAAACCACTAGGTCATGAAAGTCCCATTTAAAAGAAAAAATCATCAAATTTACATTCGATCATGCGATGTTCAAGTGGTTTTCCCCACAAAGAATAAACCATTGGAAAAGAAAAATATAATAAAACCTCCTATGTGAATTAATACTTATTATGGGAACATTTATATGAATGATATTTTAACAACATCCATACCACAAAATTGAGGATATATGATTAAGTTGACTTGAATCTCTAGAGAAAAAGTTATGAATAGGTTTTTGGAACATTTCTGCCATATTCATTATATCATATACCTCATATGACTATATCCATATGAAAAAATGACATGATCCTAATAGTGAAAGAAATTCCCTAAAGGGAAAACAATACCATCTCATCTCTATGAACTAAGTAGACCCTTTCTTTACTATTATGAATGAATGATACCTACACTGTATTGGAGGAGACTATAAATTCCATCACATCATTTCTTGTATCTTAGGACAGTGGAAAATCCAATTACCTCAATGATAATAGAGAGGGATAACAAAATTTCTAAATTTCCTTAACAATGATTACAAATAATTGGAACTATCAGTGTTGGGAGAGACATCTTCATCATTAAATGAAGACGAAAATTACACTATATTACCTTAAAATTCCAAAAGTATCATGTTTTCACCCACTATAATTAAAATTGAGGTAAACTAAAGAATATAAAGAGTTTCTCAAATATAACCCTATATTATTTGAGGAATTATACCACCATTGATGAAGTCAAAAAAGTTAATCTAGGTATAGGGGATGACCAATGACAAATACTAATCATTGAATTCATGTACCTTCAATAATATGTGATATACATTTTCTTCTTGAAGTAGCATCAAGATAGAGTTAGTGGGAATTATATACAAATTCATAGATTTGATCCTGATGGGGTTACCAATAATTTCTTCCTACTTGAGGATAACCATGAATACATGCCTACATCAATGAGAATTAATCCAAATCATGCTTCCAAGGTGGAATTAAAATTTGAAAATCTTATTAAATAAAACATTATTTGGGTTATTTACCACCCAAAATGGGATTCTAATATCATACCTATAAAGAAAAATACTGTGTAGATCAAGGTTTCCATCTAATTTATGGATCATAATCAATATTTCCTAACAATTTACTTCCCCATTGAGATTATAGATCTTTTGAAAAATTAAAAAAATCACTTTTAAATATCTCTCCATAATGGACGGTCATAGTGACAATAAATTTATCTGGGTGGACCCCAATGATGAGGATGCCACCACTTTTAGGGAACCCCAATGGGTATATTGATATCAAGTGATACCATTTTCCTTGATGAATTATTATGTCAAGTGTCAACACAACATAAACCATATCTTTACACCCTTCTTATAGAAAACCATGGAATAAATTGTAGATGACTTGGAGAAAAAATATCAACAATTGTTTGACCACCCTGATAATATCAAGTTATTTTTTACAAACTATAGTGATGTAACCTAAAAATTAATCCCTTGGATTGTGCTTTCATGGAAACCTAAGGAAATGTTTTCTCTTACATTCTATACAATCATGAAATCTATGTTTACCCTTTTATGACCAAGGTGATCATTAGCATGACACATCCTTGTAATATAAATGACATGAGAGGAATTTAGGGATACACTTATTACATTATATTATTCATAGAGAACCTTTCAGGTAATTGTATACCCTTTAAAAAGTCAATTAAGATGGGAGTCACCGGTCCTGGGGAAGATGATCATTAAAAATATTTTTAACATCTCAAGAAATATCTATTAATAACATCGATATTAATATCAATCATAGAAGTAAATACCCTCATTTTTTGTGGTAACCATTGAACAATCACTAGGTTCCCTTATCAAACAAGGTAATTATTCAAGTATGAATAATATCCATTATTATATTAGAATAACTATACTAGATACGGGGATATGATACTCTAACATCAGTAATGATTGGCATCAATTAATCTTATCTATTTAGAATCTGAGTCACTAACTACAACATCATGAGGTATAAATAGTATCTCATATCAACCCACTCAAATATATCATAATTCATCTAGTTACAATGGGGTATTTGTAAAAAGTGTTAGTCATCCTATAGGGGGTTAATATCTAGTTCAGATGACAAAATGTAGTATAAGGAAAATAATTGATATTTTTTTTTGGCATCACATCCCACTTTAGAAAGTATTCTAGTGAATAAAAATTTGTATGATGAATATGTTTTCTCTATTCACGAAACACCATATATATG
Organism: Viscum album; assembly: GCA_963277665.1. NCBI lineage: Eukaryota > Viridiplantae > Streptophyta > Magnoliopsida > Santalales > Viscaceae > Viscum > Viscum album. The sequence continues at coordinate 2,103,764,073 of OY728161.1, read as the reverse complement.
GGAGCTATATTTTGATGGTACTTATAGAATTCGAGGAAGGAGAAGAAAATAAAACAAAAACCTCAGTAGAGTTGTATTGAGAATTATCCTCATTTTTACAACAAAGGATGTCTCCCATATTCCTACCCATTATCATACGGATTCACCAATAAAAAAATGAAATAAAAAACAATAATTAATGTCTTGAACTTTTCATATTAAATATTTTTATCCTGAATGAATTTAAAAGATTATTTAGAAGAAATTTTCAATGAGATTAATGGTTAATATTCCATTACTAATGAGGAATTGGTTCTCCCAGTTGAATATGTACTAGGGAGGGGGTTAATGGATGGATTTCCATATAAAACAACACTATTTAAATCATTCATTAAAAAATTCCCATCATTGAGGCATTGGCTACAAAAATTACAACCCAGGAAGTCTATACTTGGATGAGATTGGTATCAGTATTTCATAATGTATGGTGGTGTCTATATTCACTGTTAATAATATAGAGGAGATCAACAAAATCAATAAAACCTTTATGAAAGGTGATAAAATATCCTCACCAAATGATACCTCTATGGAATGAACATATACCATAATATAATATCTTCAAGGAGGAATTTTTTATTCAAACTGTGGAAACAAAGTTCAAATCTGATGGATTGTAGTGAATTTCCTCCTTTATGATTTTACAAATTATCAGAATGTATTTTGAAAATGAGGATTTAATGCATTCTTCATTAGATTCATTAAGGGAGGAGAAATTTTCACCATTTTAGAAGGAGCCAACATAGGTTCTTATAGTGCTCATGAATTAGGATCCAAGATCACCTCTAATTTATGAGGATTGGATAATTTTTTCCATTGATGACACAATATTTCATGAAGTTCATGAGAAAATTACATGCTTGTTAGATACATTTCAATTCATTAATTATCCCCAATATTTTATACATATTATTATTTTTTCAAATGTTTACATTTATGATATAAATTTCTTGGGGGTCATATCGCCCATCTACAAATAATAGTTCAAGTGTATCCATCCTACAACCAACTTCTACTCCAAGAGGTCTAACGCTATAAAAATAATGTAATTTGGGACCAAGCCTATCATCTACTTTATGATGTGAAACATAATTACAAGATTTCATGTCCCTCAATCAATATTAATACAAAATGGAAACAATTATTTTTCAACATAGTTTAAAATTATTTATAAAAAATATAAAATGTATTCCGACCACTCATCTTTCCACCATGTAGTAGAAATAGATACATGTAAGATTTCAATTATACACTGTATAACATTCTCTAGTAGATGGTGGATAAATATAATAATTCTTGGCCCGAAAAAATCTTGAATGCTATATGGAATTATCAAACCAAAACTCTTATTGAAACATAGGTTAACCCATATTAACTTATATGGTATAAAGATTGTATTACCCATTTATGTCGAAGTTCCTTCACTCCTCATCAAAATCTACAACTATTTTTCTGAAGATGAACAGTTTCAAAAGTAGTTAGATGAGTTGGAGAAGATCAATGAGAATATATTTCACACACTATAAAACTTATAGGACCATGAAAATATATATACTCAATCCTTAAATAATAATAATGCTATCATCAACTCATTTATATATGGAGAGTCGGTATTAGTTCTTAAACTTGGATGATACTGAAGAAGAAACCTCTAAATTAAGAACAAAAATAGGATGGGTCTTACTCTATAGACAAGGTCAGCTCTAATATAACATGCCAGATGATTTTAATGGGTGAAGAACACATCATACCCAAAACCAATTCATGGTTCCTCAATAAGTATTTCATGAAACACCACATTGGTTTCACAAAATGTCCCAGTTAAATGAATTTATACTGGGAAGAATTTCAACGAGCCATATAATGAAAATCTATAAAAAAGACAACTTTTTCATAGGAAATTAAAAATAATGGAATTTAATCCCTATAGAATGATGTTAAATTATATAATTATTATGTAATTTTCACATGAAATTAAATTATAAAAAAATCCCTATAATAATATTTTAAACCATATTGTTTGTGTTGGAAAATCCTTTGGCATGTTCTCTAGCATTATTTGAGTACTATTCACATCATTTTTTGTTTCTCACACTGTGTATAAAAAATGTGATCATATAGGTATGTGTAGATTATTAAAATTAGAATAATTGAGATACACCAGGTCCTATGCTAAGAAACAGAGTCTTAGTCACATAATATAAAACTAAAGTATAAAAGGGATATAATTTATGACCATATACTACTTATAGAGGTCCATCCCATGGAACCTAAATCCTTTATGTTTGATTCCGATATGTGTAGAAGTCTCAGTTATATGTAGGACATTTTCTATAGTCCTATCAAAAATAACATTTCATCCATATGTTAGATTCATATATGATTAGTAACGATCTCTAAGGAACTATGGAGGGATTGATTGTAGAAACCCTAGGCTATATAGTTATGATCACATAAGACCACCATTAAATTATAGTCCAAAATTATATTCCCTCATAGTTATAGCTCTCACAAATTCATAACTAGTTTCTTTCATCATTGTTATACCATGTAACCTGACATATTTTATCCCACCAGTCATGTCCATTAATTAGATTTGAGTATAGGGATCATCTACAAATAACTCTATGTGACATGATTCTAATTTTTATAAGATACATATTGATACCATAATATATTATCAGAGGGAAATTTTTTAATCTATAATAATTTCAATCCCCTTGTTATTGCAGGTTGTCCAAAACAGTGTAAAAATTCCCACTGCACATTTCATCTACATCTCTTAGATTTCCTTAAGGAAAAAAGACCAAAGATAAATTTTTTCCTCACTATAAGTCCCTTGAAATTTATATTTTGGGTCATTATTACATGAATTTATGTAGCATTAAATCAAATTCATTATACAGATCTTCTAAATCCAATGGGGTTGGTTTACTTATGATATAAATTTCTATTATGTGATAGAAATGGATTCAATGTTTCTCATTGATCAATATTCATTATAAAAATATTACACTTTTTCTGCCTCAGATCTACATAAAAATAGGATTTATCCTCCATAGGAACCACATGTGTCTAGATACATAGTGTCACCAAGATATTTTATCTTGTTTCCAACTATGAATTCCAAGAAAACCCCACTTTGACCCAATTCATGGACAATTTAATTCATGTCTGGTTTTGCTTAACATGTTCAACAATGTGACAAAGAAATATCATTTGGAGAATGAGTCAGATCTCCACAAAACCCCAAAAATGACATTTTCTTTTCAAATGATGTTAAACTATATGGAAAATGGTCTACACTACATTTACATAAACAAGTTAGTTTGATATATTCTATACGAACAAGTTTGCCTATGTTTGATCTAGGCCCATATGAGGTTTCCTAATATAGGGTTACTCTGTAAAAAAGTTGTTGAATAAAATTACATTCTCTTGAAATTATATTCATTTTTTTGGGGAATCCATATATTTTTAATTGGATACTTCCCAATTATTCATACTAGAATACTATTTGGAGACTGCCTTATGATCCCATATTGGATTGATTTGTATCCAAAATAGGAAATTTTCCCTTTTCTACATATGATAAAGATATTTGTTGGAGATATATTAGTGATTTTGGGATATCCTTTTGTAGACCTAAAATAAAACTCACATATCATCCTTATATCCAAGTACCATGAACAAAACACTTTGGGCATCTATTTATGAGATATTCAATATGTATTGTGTTCTCCATTCATGATGAGGTTTTTACTCACCCTTTCTGGATAGTCATTTTCCCCATTTGGTCGAAGCTATGTGACCCTGAACCCCAAGTATATAATATAAACATTATGTGAACATAAAATATTGAAAACATCAGTCTACGATCATTAGACCCAATGGTTTAGGAAAAAGTCATAGGGAATATATGGAATAGATTTTCACCCCATTAAATTGTTTAATATTTGGTGGATTAACATTTATGTTGTTTGAAACCTTATTAAATATCCTATTCCCCACAATCCTTCTTCATTTATTAAATATTTGAATCATCTAAAACATTTCATGACTATTGGTTATGAGTGTATTTGACAACAAAGAACACCTCTATTGGATTGGGCATAAATACCCTTGATATTAATTTTTATATATTCCCAAAATATGACCTATTAACTGATGTAATATTCATCCCTAGGGGATGCAGCTATAATTTACATATTTCTTGTTAGTATCATGGATGGACCATTCACTTGAATATTTCCCATGGTCATCCTTTAAATACCTGGTATATACTACATCCCACTAATTCATAATTTCTTTTATTGTGACATAGTCATTCCAAAATTTGACTATTTATTTTATTTATATATATATATATGATTTCATGCACATTTTTATCAGACCCATATTCAAATAAATTACAAGACAATTGACATCTTTCCCATTTTTTCATCCTCATCGTATGACCCCGAATTGCGTGACATGATGGTCTGAGACTCATAAGTATAAACTAAATTCCTATATTCGAATGATAGTAAATACAATTAGTGGGACCTATATTCATGTAAATATTTTCCTTTCCTTTTATATATATACATTTTACTTTATTTAGACAAAGTGATACAACCATAAACTGAAATGACAAGTATTCAAAAATGTATAACCTAGAAAATAAATAACCCTTAGTCCAAGAACGATGACCATAATATATATATATATGTTATTCATTGAGGATGTATACATTTTTTATTTTAAAATCACCTCTCAAACTTATTAGTTTTTACCTAGTTGTAGTGTTGAAAATTCTATTCTTTTCAATTTTGTCTGACTATAAACACTATACAAGTATGTATGACTTATAAAACCTAAAACTATATAATTTAAGAAATTTAATTCTTTCTTGATAGGGAAACTATAAAGTGGGGCTTGTGAAAGTGTTGGAGTCTCCACTATCTAGAAATTTAGTTTTCATGATCTATGAAAAATATAAAATTTGAGAAAGAAAAAAGGTAAAAAATATATATCAGTTTGAAAACCCATAAGGGTGGTTCAATCAATATACAAGTTCATTCATGCTATGTCTCCCCATATGAGACCTTGTAAAATGTTATGATTACATAAAAAAATCACAATGCTTATGGAGTGTACTATATAGCAATATCAATAGTCAAGTTATTCTCTATAGGTCACTTGGCCTAAAAAAATGATAAATAATTATTATTCCCATTACATATTTATTCACATACTCATGCAAAATACATGAAGATGTAGATTGAAGATGATTAAACCCTATTGATCTTTGGAAACCTCACTCCTAATTCCCCATATTTTATCCTTATCACATTGATCTATATCATTCCATATATAAATGGTTAACTATTGTGTCATGGTGATGGTATTTTTTTCATAAATTCATATATGAGCCACCACTAAAAGGAACTTGTTCTCCATCTATGTGAACAAACACTAGTGTTACAGTGATGGTATTTCTACCAAAAATTTTCCATGATCTACTCCCAAGATGAATTAATTCCACATCCAAATGAACCAAACCTAGTTTTATAATGATGGTATTTTTATTATACCCATCCATGATCCATGTCAACTAGAGGATTTATTGACCTGAATGTATAGGGAACCCTAATTTAATTTTCACAATCCAAATTCAATTCCCAAGGGGAATCTGATTTTAATGATATTGATATCAATTTTTAAATGAGTAAATATTACAATTTAAGTAAATAAGAAGTTGTTAAAATGGAATTTGATTGGGAATGTTTTTCCATTAATTAAAATAAAGAGGATGGAAGATCCAAACTTTTATGATTGTCCATATAATTTTATGTGAAATGATAAAAACAAAGAAACCCTTAATGAGAGATGATTATATTAGATTAAAATGTTGGATAAAATCATATTGAAAGCATCCAAAAATAGTTTTATGTTTTTTTAGTATGATAGATTTTACCTCTGCCAATGGACAAGTTATTTTTACATGAGAATCCGATACATGACTAATTTTTTCGAAGGCCTTGAGATCAAGAGTTATTTTTAGTAGTTGCACCTTTAACTTTACTACATGAGTCTTATATTCCTAAATCTATATGGTCTATATATGCACCTAGTTGTGGAGTTAAAAATACCCATATGTATGTTTTGTTTAATTTTTTTATATCACACTTCAAATCTTTCATTTAAGAGCCGTAACTATTAAATAAGAGAAGATCTCTTTCATAGGACACAAGATTCTCATAGGTAAAAAATAATTTTCAAATGACATTAAACATGTTAAATTAATGAAATTAAACTTTCCCAAGGCCATATAAGAGTATATAGGGGATATTAATCATTTTTGGTGATTTATTCTAACTTTGTCTCGGTAATAATAGCACAATCTTGATGCAAAGACAAATTTTTAACTACATTATATTGGTAAAATTATTCGAGATCTATACTTTGGCCAATAACAATAATTAGTATATAATAGATAATAAATTTTGAAATAAGGGAATCCAATCCATATGGTGAGATAGGTATGGATGATTCCTCAACCTCTAATCCTTGACCAGTTCCATGGGATGATTTTTTAGATATACTCTTCACTAGTGGATCACTTTTTATTGACGTAGTATAAGGTGATAAAAATGATCCATAGATTACGTTACTAGATATGAGGATACCCATACATCTATATAAATGAAATTTGAAGGAGGAATCCCAACAAGATTCCATGAATTAATAGTTATAAGATCATTGAGTTTAATAACATTCACTAAGGAACCACTATATACTATGTTCTGGTAGATGTGTTGTCTATTCACCCCCGGGACATGCCATAACAGAACCCTATCCTAATAACTCTCTACCTATGTCATTGAATAATTCCATGAAATATTTATGGGAGTTCTAGTTAGGGTAGCACAAATTCAAAATACTTATTATCCAATGTTAATATCACCCAATTATAGAAAATGATAACAAAATTTCATTCTACCATGAATCTAGTAGAAGGAAGTGGGGGCATCCTCTAGAAGAATCTAAATTGGAGTTATAATATATAAGGGTAACATAGATATGAAATGAATAGATTACCATTTTAGGCCATGAAGACCCAATCATGGAAATAAATGATTTCAGAACATTCATCCTCGATGTCACTAGATTTATCAATAACTATTCCATAGGGTGTGTAGATAGAAGTAGTATAAAAGAAATGTAAATGATTAAAAATTATATTGGTGAACTCATCAGTACTAAAAGAAAATGGTTGAATACTGAAATTGCTATGTATCCCATTAAGTGACATTAATTGAGGAATTGATGATATGTACTAATACTCATAGGACTCAAAATCAATACCACCCTAGAATAAATAAATTATAATGGACCACCAATGTGATATAGGGTCCTACAATCATATATTTGGCCCAATGTGTGATAAATAAAATCAGGAAATGAAACTACTTGATTAACTGATTGAACCTTTGATTGTATCACCGTCATCACCATGGTATGAGATCTGGAACTCAATATACTATATATAAAAGGAAAAATCTTCCCATAGGGGAACATGTATTGGAATACCACAAGATGAAGTATAGGGGAAATGTTTGACTGAATAAAACACCCAATGAACTATAATGTCCGACCTCTATGGTGGCCTAGTATGACCACTTAGTATTCTAAGAATGTCAGGTAGGGAAGAACGTTAAATTGTTAACTACAAGACTTAACCTATTCCGTTGGGGGAAGAAATATGTCTATAGCCTAAAAGGAAAAATTGAATGAGGATGGAGATATTTTCCAAAAAAATCATGCTACATCCAATCTGTCCCTCACCAAATGATACATATTCAACATCGTTCTAGAAATTTTCTAAAATAAAAAATTATAAAAACATCTTCTTTAGGATCAGGATAACTTCAATTTTTTAGATATCTTATGAGATGATACTTGCCTTTCCATGTGGTATATAAAATGTGTGATTACCTTAACAAAAATTACTGATCATATGTTGTTGAAGCTCATCTACTTGATTTATCTCAAACTATATGTTCCACACAACATCATATAAATTGACTTCTCATATCTATTTGATGACCTTTGTTAAACATTAATGAACTTAGAAGGACCAAACCCAATTATTAGATGATCTTCCACTAGGATGAAGATATAACTTTATACTCCACCCATATATGGGACTTTTATGTTGATATTAAAAATAGAGAAATAAATTTGAGCAATGGGTAGTTCATGATGATCATAATCATCATGAGTTAGAGGGGAATTATTCAGGATATATGCAATCCATTGGTGAGTCTTTCAGATAATATGAGACTTAAAATATAAATTCTTCTACTTATATCGTAATGAAGATGAAAACTATTTCAATAGTAATTTATGACTAGGAGAAAGATTTTGATGACATCTTCAAGACTAAAGATGTATATATATACTCTTTCAGATATAAGATAATGGTAATGTTATAGAATGTGAAGGCTATTAAAATAGTTGTTTTGTGTATGGATATGGTATCAATGATCCATCACAGTTTCTTTAGAAATAACAACTCACATTTCAAAAAATGTTATCTAGTCAGAATTGAAAGTAGGGATAGAAGAAAATATCTCTATAAACTGGAATGATAGTTATGGTTTTAAAAAGTCAAGAAAGTTGAGAAAAATAAAACACTATTGAAGACAGATTTCTTATATAGAACCTACCCAAGCTATGTATTACTAATTAAGAAATAAATTCACTATGAGAGATGTAAGATCGATACTATGAGTGAAGCTTTAAATTTTTGAAAATGTTTGTGAAACTCTAGTGTAAAAACATGAAGTATCTATATGTGGTCATTTCTCAATGGCTTATGGAAGATATAAATCATGAAGATGAGAATATATATATAACACAACAAGGTTGTGTTATATAGTTTTATAATGACCCATACTTTACATACATTGTTATTACATCAAAATTGAAGCATACTTATTACAACATATAACAAAACAATGAAAGGACCGTATAGGTATAGTGTCTTTAGAAACTGGGAAACATAAACAACCGGTTCATAAAGCGTCTACACTGTCTCCCATTTATTTCATCATATCTATAGTCCCTTTTGGCATATCTTACTTAATGACCTTCTTCCTGACCTGGGGAAAGAAAACATGAAAAAGGGTGAGCTCAAATGCTCAGTATGGGTAAACAAAATAAATATCAATCACATCATATTCATAAGAACATAACATTTTGGAAATCTTTACCTGAAAAAGTGAGCATAATTTCATAACATGGGATAAATCATAGTTGTGAAATGAAATCCAAATAATCATAACTTAAAACATGAAACTTTGTGGCATACACACATAATCATAGAGAATCATTTCTTATTAGTCAAGACTCATTGCCAAGACTATCCTAGTGGACAAAGTCCATTTCTGAACCGAGTTCACTCCTCATTTCAGTCCTGTTTCACTGAACCGGTTTAACCTGCCGTTCCAGGAATGTCTATATCATGAGATATAAAATCATTACCCAATGCATTGGAGGGAGATATAGGTCCCACCCATCTCATAATGATACCATTCTTATGTGTGCCACAAAATCATAAACCATACATCATAGCATAACCCATGTAATAAAAATGGGAATCTTAAACATCATGCCATCATAACATAATCCATATAAGATAAAAGGACATCATAAAATAATTCCACCATAACATAATCAAATCAATGTAAAAATAGGGATAGAAACAAAACCCTATATTATCTTAGATGGAAAATAATTTTGATAAAACACTTGAACTCCATTCTTGAGGAAAATATCCTTTCTACTTAAAAAACGTTTTCCTTTCTTAACATGTCATACAATTTTAAACTAAAAGAAGTTGATTAAAAATAAACTTGAAAACTTGTAAAGTAAGATTCTGGGAAATAATGTTTTAAAAATCCATTCATCCCGTATAATAAAAAAAACATTCTTCTCGTACTTTTGTCGGAAAAGTCAAAAAGTACCTCGTACGAAAAACGACAAAAGATTCCTTTCATATATTTTACTAAGAACTCACCGAACGGGTAAAATTGGATTTAAAAAATTGTAGGTGGATGGAAATAATATTACATATTGAGGAAACATGGATGTGGATGATAAAATACACCCCAGTAAATTCTGAAGTATAAATAATCTCAGATAAAAATGAGATGTGATATTTTCCCTTACCTTAGGTCTGATTTGCTTCGTAAGGGTCCAAAACTCCTGTATAATGATTTAAATAATGTTATTGACTTATTCCAGAATCATACTTATTGTTGTGATTTCATATATGGTCATATTCTTATCTTTTTATTAGTAATATTTCATTACTACTTGTTATTCGGGTGTTTATTACTTTTTGTTCTTATGCATGTTTTGTCGAATAAATTCTTATTCTTCTCTTTAGGTTATAGATACCTAATTTCCAGAATGGTATTAGTGTAATATATATCATATTAATTAATTCAATTCATTTTTATAATCATTATGCAATGAAGATCATGTAGAACGAATCGCATCACATCGTGGAGACGGTATTTCGTACGTACGCACGAGCGATGGTATCGTTCCCATGATCGTGGAATTGTATTGGAGTGTATGTATACTATTTCAGAATCAATAACACTTTACAATAATCATATATATTCATTACTTTCACCCTTATACCCATCCAAGTAAGGTGGTGGTGGAAAATAGATTACACCATGGCGTGGAGATGGTATTCTGTACGTACGCACGAGCGGTGATTTCGTTTTCTGTAGGATGGATAAGGGGTGAACTAGGGTTGTTTCATATTTATAATAACATATAAGTATATGAGTGATACTGATGTTATTACCTCATAATGAAACAACTAATGAAGAGTGAGTAGAAGAAGAATGGAACTTGAAGAAAACGGTAGAAGGTATTACCTCTTTCTCGAAGTGACTCCTTTAAACTTTCTCTTAAGGAACTAGAGTTGATCTTTTGATAAGACCAGTTCCTCTAGTAGGTTTATAAGGAAGTGGGAAAGTAAAATGGGCAGGGGTTGGCTGAGATTGAGGGCTTAAATTGGTGTGAGAAAGAGAGGGAGGAGGTTCCCTTTTATAAGGGAGGAGAGGGGAACCTTTGGAAAGTGTGGAAATGTTATTTTATTATAAACTTATCTTTGGTTTCAAAAGGTCTAAAAATCATTAAAGATGAAGATAATATGACTCATGATAGAAATAAAATCATCCAATCATAATTTGACATGTTTTGGAAAATATTTTCATCATTATAATCTTATTTATTTAGATCATTTATTAGTGAGGTAAATATTTCATCATTATTATGTCATAAATAATTTAATTTATTTGGTGTCTAAAAATTATAAAAAAATATAAGTATGTAGGAAATATTTTTAGCTTTATAATTCATATTTATAGTTGAACATATAATTTATATAACCCCTTATAAAAATTAATTACTAAACGATATTTGTTAATGTCAATTTTGTCTTTACATTAATTTAATTTATCCAAATTGTCATTGTCACTACCAAGTGGCTAAATGGGGTCCCAAAATAGACCCAAGGATGCCCATGGTCGGACAATACTCATCCAATAAGGTTAGGACAAGTGTAAAGGTAATTTTGAATTATTATAATATTTTTTTAACCTTGAATTACCCTATTTACCTTTAACCGTAATAAAAAAATTACCGTAGTTACTATTCATAATATCAAAAAACTAAAAGTAACCTATTAACATAATTTGGACCCACTTTTTCCAAATATGGAATATATTTTTCAAAATTCAAAACACAGAAGTTGCAGTAATTAATTTAAAATTAATTCCGTTGTTAAGCAAACGGGTTTTAAAAGTTAAAACATTGCCAAAGATTGAAATGTTTTTACCAATGAATTCAATGTAAAATTAATGCTAATGAAATACATTATATTAAAAGGTATAAATATATTATATTTATAATTTAAAAACAATCAATATTATAATATTACCATATAATGTATTGCAATGAAAAAAGTTGTTTTTAATTAAAATATAGCGTGTTTTTAAGAGATAATAACTATCAAAAGATTGACACTTGTTTATGTTTGGTTTAAATGTGAAATTACACTCAATGAAAAAAATTGTATTAATTTGTAACAATATATTCTAAATATACTTTAAAACAACTCAAATTAATAATTTATCACTATTAATTATTTTGATTAAAAAAGTTGTTTTTAATTAAAAATTTATTCATCAGAATATGAAAGTTATTCGAAAGTACCAAAATTTCATCCTAAGCTAATTTCGATATTCCGAATCTAAAAATGAAGTCCATTTTGAAAAAATAAAATTTAAAAAATTTCAAAAAGTGGTTACTACTATTCATAACGGCTAGTTATAATTATATTTGAATAGTATATCTTTGTTTAGTGAAACTCAGTATTGAATACGACGCAAGCTATCGAGGAAGGCCGCAATTGCGTGTAAATCAAACCAAGCTAGTGGTGTGTGTAGTGAAAGATTCCTTTGATTATTTATAAAAACAAAATATTTCTCATAAAAGTCTCGGGTGTTACATTCTACCCCCCTTAAAATGAATTTCTCCCTCGAAATTTGTCACTTTGTAACAAAAAGATGAGGATACCTCTCCCTCATAATATCCTCAAGCTCCCACGTAGCTTCTTCTAATTGGTGGTTCCTCCATAAAACTTTCACCAAGCGAGTGGTCTTGTTTCATAGGACTTTTTCGCTACGATCCAGAATCTCTATCCGTTGTTTTTCATAAGAAAGATCTTGATCCAGCGGTATAACTTCTGAGCTGAGTACATGTGAAGGATCAGGAATGTACTTTCTCAGGAGAGATACATGGAACACATCGTGAACTTGAGAGAGATTCGGTGGAAGCGCCAATCGGTAAGCTACCTTCCAAACACGATCCAGTATTTCGAAAGGACCGATATACCTAGGGCTCAGCTTTCCCTTCTTTCCAAATCTCATGACCCTCTTCCAAAGGGATATTCGTAAGAACACTTTATCACCCACTTCAAACTTTAGGTCTTTTCTTCAGTTGTCGGAATAAATTTTCTGTCGACTCTGAGCTGCTCTTATGTGTTGTTGAATAGGTCGGACCTTTTCTTCCATCTCATTAACAAGATCAGGTCCCAATAGCTTTCTTTCCCCAACTTCATCCCAGCAAGTTGGAGTCCTGCATTTCTTTCCATAGAGAGCTTCATAAAGAGCCATCTGAATACTGGAGTGAAAGCTATTATTATAAGAGAATTCCACCAAAGGTAGGTGTTGATCCCAACCACCTTTGAAATCCATAGAGCAATCTCTCAACATATCTTCTAGAGTTTGAATTGTTCTCTCAGACTGACTGTCTGTCTGAGGATGATAAGCAGTGCTGAAACTCAACTCTGTATCCAGAGTATGCTGAAGACTTCGTCAGAAATTCGAGGTAAATATCGGATCCCGATCAGATATAATAGAAAGTGGTACTCCATGCAATCTTACGACTTCCTTTACATATATCCTGGCAAGCTGATCCAGAGAGAAATCCTCTCTAATAGCAATGAAGCGTGCAGACTTTGTAAGATGATCAACTATGACCCCGATAAAATTATTGCCTTTGGATGTTTTAGGAAGTCCTGTGACAAAGTCCATAGTGATGTTTTCCCATTTCCATTCGGGTATGGGTAATGGTTGTAACATCCCCTTAGACTTCTATCTCTCAGCTTTAACATGCTGACAAACCAAGCATCGAGAGACATATTCAGCAACATCTCTTTTCATGCCATCCCACTAGAATTACTCTTTCACGTCCCTATACATCATTGTGCTTCTAGAATGAATAGAGAATGAAGAACTATGAGCCTCATCCAGCAGCTCCTTCTTTAATTCGGGGATGGGAGGAACACAAACCCAATTCCTGAACATTATTATCCCATCACAATCAAGGTTGAATTCATGAATATTTCTCACCTTCTTTTGTAACTCTACATCTTCTTTCTTCGCCTCTTTAATATTCACATGTATAGATGGTTTAACTTTCATTTGAGAAAGATACTATTTCCCCCCTTCTATTATAATTGCAAGATCCATCCTTCCATAAATATTGGATCTTTTGTGATCCTCATAATGGATAAACTGGCATGGTCTTGTCGACTTAATGCATCTGCCACCTTGTTTGCTTTCCCAGGGTGGTAATGAATTGAGCAGTCGTAATCCTAAATCAGCTCTAACCATCTTCTTTGGCGCATATTCAGCTCCTTTTGTGTGAAAATATACTTTAAAATTTTATGATCAATATAAATGTCACAACTTTCTCCATAAAGATAATGACTCTAAATCTTTAATGCAAAGATTACCGCAGGTAAGTCCAAATCATGTGTTGGGTAATTTTGCTCATGGATTTTCAACTGTTGTGAGGCATAAGCTATCACCATATCATTTTTCATAAGAACACACCCCAACCCCTTCTTGGATGCATCACTGTAGATCAAAAACCTTTCTCCACTACAAGTCATTGTGAGCACAGGTGCACTGGATAAACTTATTTTAAACTCCTTGAAATTCTCTTCACATTCCTCCGTCCAAACAAACTTAACTACTTTCCGAGTCAACCTGGTGAGTGGATTAGATAATCGTGAAAAATATTTCACGAAACATCGATAATATCCATACAAACCAAGAAAACTTCGGATCTCAGTTACTGTTGTTTGTCTCGACCATCTTTCGATAACCTCCTTTTTTGCTGGATCCACAAATATCCCCTCTTTTAAGATTATGTGACCCAAAAATGCAACCTTTTGAAGCCAAAATTCACACTTGGTAAATTTGGAATAAAGCTTCTCCTTTATCAGGGTCTTCAATATAATTCTCAAGTGATCTTCATTTTCTTCTTTGCTCTTTGAATAGACAAGAAAATCATCTATAAAGACTACCACAAACTAATCAGGATAGTCTCTAAAGACTATATTCATCAGATCCATTAAGATAGCAGGGGAATTAGTAAGACCAAATGGCATCACTATAAATTCATAGTGTCCATACCTTGTACGGAAAGCTGTCTTTGGTATATCCTACCTTTTGACCCTTAATTGATGATACCCTGAACGAAGATCAATCTTGGAAAAGTATTGAGCTCCGCGTAGTTGGTCAAATAAGTCATCAATGCATGGGAGAGGATATTTGTTCTTGATAGTGATCTTGTTAAGTTCTCGATAATCAATGCATAGTCTCATTGATCCATATTTCTTCTTAACAAATAGAACAGGTGCTCCCTAAGGTGACGCACTAGGGCGTATGAATCCCTTATCAAGATTCTCTTGGAGTTTCTTCTTCAATTCCTACAACTCAATTGGGGCCATTCTATAATGTGTCTTTGAAATAGGTAAAGCACCTGCTACGAGTTCTATTGAAAAATAAACTTCACGATTTGGTGGAAGACCCGACAATTCCTCCGGAAAGACATCATTAAACTTCCGTACAATGGGCATATTCTTAATTGTCAGTTTCTCACCAACCATTTGAGATAAATAACCTTCCTTTAGTGGAATCAAGACCCATAAGATAGAAGAAATTTCCACTGGAAGGTTATGTTCATCCTTGCATCGATAGACGATCATAGATTGATCTGGAATATGAAATGTGACATCCCTTCTTTGGAAATTGATATGATCTCCATATAAAGAAAGACAATCCATGCCAAGAATCACATCAAATTCCACTATAGGAAGGATCACAAGATTTGCAAGAAGCACTTTCTGACAAAATTCAATCTGGGATGAATTATAAACTTTTCATGCAACTGTTGTGCCATTAGGAGTTGTCACAGACAACTCAACATCTAATTGTTGAGGTAATATGGTAATACCCTTAGAAAAATCTTCAGAAATAAAAGAGTGGGTGGATCCAGAATCAAATAAAACAATTGCTACTTTAGAGTGGATGGTAAGTGTACCATTCCCCACATCGTTATCATACTCCACATCGCTGATAGAAATTGCATGTGACTTTCCTTTGTATTTAGCCTCAAGAGTTTGTTGACATCGACCATCATCATCAAACCTTGGATTTGGGCATTGATTGGAATAATGCCCCATCTCCTTGCACTTGAAACATTAAAGTGTAGTAGGTTCATTCTGGGCATCCCTTCCTTTGTTTGCATCATTAGACATCTTCTTCTCATCATTGCAGCATTCAAATGCCCAATGACCTTCTTTTCCACATTTGAAACATTTACTTGTCCCTTTAAGACAACTCCCTCCATGTTTCTTTCCACACTTTGAGCATAAGGGAAATCTCATATTCTTTTCAGTATGCTCTTTAGATTTTCCTTTGAATTCCATTTTCCTCTTCTTATCAAACCCATATGACTGATGGGTTACTCCAATCTCCATCTCAACTTTGAGAGCACATCAAATGATTTCCTCGTAGATATTGAAGTCCCTTATGGCTAAGGCCCTTAGAAGACTTGGTTTTAAGCCACTAAAGAATCGATCGATCTTACTCTTAGGTTGGATAATAATACCAAAAGCATACCTCGCAAGTCTTGTAAAATTTTCTTCATAGGTACTAACAGATTCATCATTTTTTTTCTTCAGTTCAAGAAACTCTTTCTCCATCTTTGTTCAGAGAATACGAGGGAAGTACTTATTAAAAAATAAGTTCTTCAACTCTTCCCATTCCATGGACTCGATTTCATCCCTTTGCCTCATATTCTTAATAAGATTCCACCATTGATCATAATCTCTTTCAAAACGATACACTACTAGGATGACTTTATCATGTTCAGAACATTGAAGAACTGAAAATATATTTTCAGTAGTACTAATCCATTGTTCAGAAACTAATGGATTAGTAGACCCGCTGAATAAAGGTGGACGCTGCCTCATGAAGGATTCACCAGAATGTTTCTCCTTCCTTTACTAGTTTGGAAGTCCTGCATGATTCATAGCTTGAGAAAGTTGTGTGAGAATGGCTACATGATTTCATCCTAATCTAATTTCGATATTCCGAATCCAAAAATAAAGTCCATTTTGAAAAAATAAAATTTAAAAAATTTCAAAAAGTGGTTATTAATATTCATAACGTCTAGTTTTAATAATATTTTAATAGCATATCTTTGTTTAGTGAAACTCGGTATTGCGTACGATGCAAGCTATCGAGGAAGGCCGCAGTTGCGTGTAAAGCAAACCAAGCTAGTGTGGTGTGTAGTGAATGATTCCTTTGATGATTTATAAAAACAAAATATTTCTCATAAAAGTCTCTGGTGTTACAAGTTTACTACAAAATATCCTTGAGTGTAATAGGAAAAATGAGTGGTCTAAATCTATTTATAAATTTGTGGGACCTATTCAAAATTGACCATATGAAACTTATGTGATAAATTATTCTTAAATGGAATAATATCTTTTCTTGTTGATTAGTACTTATTCAAAGTGGTTTCCTTTTTTATATCACTCAATTTCATTACTATTTGTATAAAACACTAGAGATGATGTCACTTATCAATGGTGTGATTAGCAGGATGAAAATTAAAGTAAAATTTGATTGAGAAAATGGATTTTTATAGAGGTTTTATTTCTTCTCAAAGAATCAAAAGAACTTCATGAATCATTTCAACCTTTAATAGGATTAATTATATACCATAATGAATTTTCATTTCTGAGACTGAGGTGGTACTTCATGACCAGTTGAATGGTTTCTTTGGGTTGTTTTGTTGTTAACTTAGTTGTTCGTGGATTATAGTCATTATTTGTGTGGAGGTGGATATTTTTTATTTCCCACATAGCTATTTGTGGATGTAATTTTCATATGCGAGTCCTATATTTTGTGATAATAATATATGGCCATATTATTACAATGAATATTTTCAATTAAAGATGTGGTTAACAAGCATCTATTATGAATACTCTATATCTATCTCTATGTAGAAAAAATTTTCAATGAAGGAGAAAATTTTAGAGGAGAGACTTACCACTTTGGGAAATTTTAAAGAAATCTCTCTCTTTTATTAATGATTAAATTCTAGATAAATCCAGAGTAATGAATTATAGGAAAAATTATGAATGTTTTGGAATGGGTCTCATTCACCAATAACCTTCACGACCTTACCCCATTATGGGGTCAATATAATTAAAATTATTAGGAAATAGGTTTTTGGATTGTATCCCACATAAAATATTTCATGAATCCAACTTAATAAATTACCTATGTTGTTTAATCCCCTGGTTTAAATAGAAAAAAAAACTATAATGATTATTCTATCTCCAAGGAACTCATCTTCCTCCTTTCAAGGTCTTTAGTTCATGTATCATTTGGATCCCCATGGACTCTTCATAAAATATCAATATTTTTTGTATATGGGATTTTATATGATATATTATTCATCCATGTTACTTTAATGGGCCATATAAACCCCAATAACATTTACTGATTTCTTTTTTAATGGTTATAGTCCAAAAAGGGGGAAAATACGTTATAAAAACATGAAATTTTATAAATAAAATTCCCCTTATTAAATGTATTATTATGTATTATGGTTATAGAAAACACATTCACTTTTTTTATTTATTATATCCTATTAGATTTAAATGAATGTTAAGCATCCTAACAATCAATAATATATCCATTGAAGAGTGGTCATCTGATCTGCATATATTTTGGGGTTTGAAAAATGAAATTGTCATAGATAAAGGAAGTTATGAACTTAACTAGTTTGATAGTATCCTATAAATTCAATTTATTATAGATTATAAGGGATATAACATCACTTATCTTTGCCTTCACCAAGGCCAATATGAGATCCAACAAATAAAGCATGAGTGAAACATTTTATGGGATAAGTTCAAGGTCATCATGATCATTACCCAAAACATTTATTCTAAACAACACATTATGGGAATAAACCATGGAAATAAAACATAGTTTGTTTTTGTGGTTTTAATTGATTTTTTATATAGAGTCCAAAACCAAAGTTTGGAAAATAATAAGGATCACCCTTCACTTTTTCTATATAACCCAGCAACTATCCCCTTCCTCTACACTGAAAAACTGTGGATCACATATTTACTCTGATCTCCCCAATCTAGAGTCCCCCCAAGTATCCCCAAAGCTCTAACGAATATCCTCCCATGCTTTTTAAGTCACTCTAACATGGTATGTGATACTTTGATTATCCTATTTAATCCACTATATTCTTCATTTTATTACATTTTCCAAATTACAAATGCAAAGATATGATTTTCCATGTACCTATATCCATCGGTTTGATTTAAAAATGACGAGAGACCCCTTTATCTCTCATTAAATATTTTTATGAATATTTATATACTATCATTATGCAGCTAAAATTTAACTATGATTTTCCATGACAAAATTTTGTACTTTTAATACAATGACTATTTCCAATAAATGATATTCCCCTAGAAATACCTATACACCGTTCGTTAGGGAATCAAATTAATTAATCCAAAACTCATTTTTCATGGAATTAAATGTGATGAAATATGATCCTATGTTAAATGTTCTATGTGGCACCTTATGTATGTATGTGTTAAGAAAGTGATGGGTGTTTGGGAAATTATATAGCACTCCAACACATTGGGTAATGTTTTAGTCTAATGAGATATCATGAAAGGGATTATGGAGTGAACAAAATACATCAAATGACTTTTTCCACCGTGTTATGATGTCTTGGAGGTAATCCTTTTCCTATGTTTATGAAGTCGTGATTAAAGTTGTTCCCAATTTCATATGTTGCCCTTTTTATCATGTTATATCATACCTCTTTGTTTGTGTTTATGATTATCACTATTTTTATGTCCATTTTAAATTTCTATTATCTAATTGGTAAAATATTATTCTTGTTATACCATGTTTATTCCACTATTGTGATTTATTTCTAACCCCTTTATTAAGTATGTCCTCTAGTTATCTAATGTTTTTTAAGTATGATAGAATATTATGAGCATGTTAATAATGTTTTAAATAATGGATATGTACTCCCACTATTTTTAGTTGCTATGTAATTTACAAAATTAATCAAATACAATATAATTCTTAATCTTATGGGTTGAATTGTGTGTACCATTATATAGTAAATTATAAATTAATGTGTAATAAAGGAATTGTTTTTCATATTTTTCTTTCTACCAAACCACTTTGTGTATATGATCAGGTCATCAAGCATGCAAGATTTACCCCATTCGATCATGTAATACATTCATAATGAGGGTCCATATCCTGAATACACTAGGGTTTTATTCCATTACACATGTAATAAAACATGATCATCCAAAGACTATGCAAGATCAACCAAGTTTCTTATTAAACACCTTTATCTAATTAATGATCCAGGATTATATAGGCCTCCTTATAATGTGTAATCCCAAAAAAAATTCCCATCAATTATTTAATTATTAGGAGATAATAATGAGATAGGGTCTCATATATCTGACCAATAAATGTTAATGTGTAAGCCCCCACTGAATCACATCTAGTTCATGAAAATAATTATAGGTCTCATCCTAAGAAGTAATCATCAATTAATTTTCCCTTATTAATATGATCATCCCAATGATTTATTAGTGATCAATAATAGTGAAATACTATATGTGTAATCCCCAATGAATCTTCATTTTTCTTCTATTTATTGAGAAAATAGTCCTAGTATTATAATGTAAAACAATATGACAACATCCTTAACTTAATATATTAAATTTCATGGTATTGTCTAGTCATAGGAACTTAAACTATAAAACCCTAAATACATAGGATTTTATTTCCTATTTAAATAGGATATGTTAGATCAACCTTGAGTTTTAAACCCAAAATAATTACCCCTTTATCACTTCATGAGGCCCACATTACCTAGGAATCCATAATCATGGGGTCATAGACTATATGAAATCATCCACACCCTTCCTCATCAGGCTATACTTCCCATGAGTCTGGATGTCCTTCCACTAGTGCCATATTTCTTCGAAACATCAATCATTTGACATTATTCATGATGATACCATGCCCTTCTTGGTGGTTTATATCCATAGTATAAAAATTAATCATGTACTTCATGGGAAAATATTCCCCATGAACCAAATGAGTTCTTAGTGGGCCATATTCCCTATAAGGTTGACCAGAAAGGTTCTCCCATGTGTATATCACATATCAATAATTTCTTATAAGTATTAGCCTACAAGTACATTGTTTAGTACTTTAAATTTCATGGAAGATTTCATTGATACATGACATAAAAGGTGGAACAATTACCCCTATCACACATCCTCACAAGGTAAAACTAGTACCATTTAGTGGAACTAAACTACATATGTTACAATTCCATTCACATTGATACATATGAATCCATTATTTTAGGATTGAACTAAACCCAATAAACACCTACCACCTCCCCAGATTTTGATAAAATATAGAGTTCCCAATTATGGATTTAAATAGAAAAATAAATAACCCAAAAAGAGAAAGATAGAGAGGGATTCCTACGTACAAATGGTTTTATATGGAGAACCTATGACACACATAGAGTTTCACATTGATGGAGAACATTTTAGACATAGAGGAATTCACAATCAATTCATGATATTGATTACCAACTCACATTGGGTTAATCGGTCCTTTTATAGAAATTTTGAACGATTCTTGAAAGTGTCTTAAATCTATAATAACATCTATGAGTAGTTAATAATTCATCCTCAAATGGTTCATATGACCCCAAACTACCACACTACATACTAATAGAAATTATTAGGAGTAAATGAAAATGTACTAGTGGACACCAAAATTTGAGTGGTAGATACATGGAAACTTATAATAAAACAAAACAAACAATTGAGTAATAATTAAGTGTCGATAATTATTTCCCAACCCCAATTTCACATCCAAAACAAAATAGTGAACTCCACATGAAGTCCTTTAACCACCAATGGATGATAGGAATCCAACATTGATAATCACATACCTGAAAAAACATTGATGGAATTTTGATTTAGAAATAAAATGGTGAACATTACCTAATGTCCTTTAAACAAAAATATTTTATGGGAAGAAGACTTTGATCATATTCTTCCTTCACAAACATGGCCATGAATTCTCATTATAAAGAAATATATTTTTCGTTGGAATATATTTAAGGTAATTGGTCATAGGGTAAAACCATTCATACAATCATATAATGAACAAGAAAGTAAATTGTTTTTGAATATTATAATATATCAAGGAGATAATATTTTATATATTACTGTGTACATTTTTTACTAGAAAATATAATCTAATCATTTTATAGGTGGAAACACAATTTTATTTTAGATATTTAAATTATCTTATTTGTTTTGTGAATTTTAAATAAGTGTTCCCTTAAAAGTTTTCATTGTTCAATAAAGATATTTTTATGTGATATTCAACAGGTAAATAGTTTAATTTATATTCAATGTAACCACATAATTTCTAATGTTCAACACAAATATTAAATATTCTATGATGATCGTTCCTATGAAATGGATTTTGTATTACCAATTTATTATTATTGGGTCTCAATCATTAAACCATGTGATATTTTTTCTAAAATTATCTGAAATTCCATCCTT
Source organism: Viscum album (assembly GCA_963277665.1). Taxonomy (NCBI): domain Eukaryota; kingdom Viridiplantae; phylum Streptophyta; class Magnoliopsida; order Santalales; family Viscaceae; genus Viscum; species Viscum album. The sequence continues at coordinate 2,103,741,428 of OY728161.1, read as the reverse complement.
GAACATAATTCCTAAAATTTCAAACATTAAATTCTTCTCTCATTAAAAATTGAGGGATGTTAAATTTTATTTATTTGGTTTTGATAATTTTATAATATGTTAAAAGCTTAGGGATTCAATGGAAAATTTAATTTTTTATCCATACAGGTGACATCATACTTTGTAAACATTATATTTAATTTAAAACAAGCATTCATTCATTGATTATCATAATTAAAAATGTTTAATTTGATGACTATATGTTATAATACAAAACGTTATTAGATGTCTTTTCTCACCATCTATATCTTAATCCAGTTTAATTAAAAATTATAATTCACTTCCTTTTTATTATGGGGTGTGATTTTGAGTTCATGGGGTATATTAATTTTCCCATTATTGTTTGATCATTTTAATTTTAATCTTAATTTCAAAAATATATAAATAAATAAGTAAAATGACCATGTAGAGTGATGTAATGAACAATGAATGGAATCTAATTTTTGGGGATAGTGAAAAAAATAATTTTCAATACAAAATTCAGGCTATTAATCATAATTTTAGATCATCTGATAGACCAAATTTTCAGTTTCTGGAACATGGTTATAGTGAACCCATATTTATATTTCCAAGAGTTTGTCTTTTGATCTCTATTACAATAAAAAGAGTTTAAAATAGAAAACAATAAATAATAAATAAAATAATCCATGAACATATTAAGAGTAAATTTATTTTCTCCATAATTGTACACATTTTTTCCCCTTGTATAAATATTACACCCATGTATTTTATGATTCATAGCACATATTTATTCCCAATTCGAATAAACTGAAAAATAATGACTTTGAAAAAATTAATGGTATTAGTTTCAGGATATTCTTTTATAATTTTATTTTTTCAAATTATTTTGATTTATTTCATTATTATATATGAGGTGAGAGGGGGAAAACACATTAGGTTAAATAAATTGCATAAAATAATTTTATTTTTATCTTTGTTTGTAGGTATCTTTTTAAGAACTAACACAACAAAAGATTGGGGGCAGGGGTTGATTAACAATTATAATTATATAATTCTATTTTCATATTGAGGATTTTAAATATGATTCATTTTTTATAATATTCAATAATTGAAAATTTTAAAATATAAATGTTATTTTATATCATATATGAAATTCTTATTTAATGTGAATTGATTTTAGGCCATTTAAAAAAACAGAATGGAAAGCTCCCTAATAAAAATTTCAATATAAAAATTTTGGATCAATTTATTGAAATTATATAGAATAGAGTTTCCTCCAAAAGAAATAAAAGATTCATGATGTAATGATGAAATTTTAGACCCCAAATCTAAACATCTATGAAAAATAGAATTGGGAATAATACTGATAAAATAGATGTAACTCCCAAATTCCAAGTGTAATACTTCTTATATTTTACCTTTATATTTATAAAATAATTATAAAAAATTATTTCTTATGTTTCCCAATCAAATTAGGATGTTTTGTTGGGTGAACCTAGAGTTTACTCTGACATTGAAAAAATCACGCCAAATTTCATGGACAAAAATATCATCCAATGATTTTATTTTAAAACACATCATGGTCGAGAAAAATGATCCAGTTTAGTGTAAATGTAGAGAGGTTTACATGAAACAATTTCATTAACTAGGTCCCACCAAGATTCATTTTTTTTCAAGGTCATAAATTAATAGTAAAATTGATCCTTAGATTGTAAAGAATTCGATAGAGCATCAAATTTGACTTTAGTATATTGACCATAAATGGATATAGGTGGCCAATGAACATTAATTTTTTTAGGAAGAAATAGAGGGAAACCATACATCTCACTTACTTATAAATAAGATCATTCACTTCCATTTAAGTGGTTATCATTTTCAGTTTATAAGTTGAGAAAATTTGCATGAAACAATTATACATATGTTCAATTTTTTGTGAAAACAATAGTTACACGAGGAAAACACATTCTACCATTTTACATGGGTCTTAATTTTTTTATCATGATTTATTTTAATGTTATGTTGATTCAAGAGTTTTATTTAATTATAGGTCTCTTAAATCCACTAGTGTTTTTAATAAAAAAAATTACATTTTCACTTAGGTTTATATAATTTTATTATTCATAATAAATTATATATGTCACGATGTGAATATTTTAAAACAACAATAGAAGTTTTAATAATTATATTTTTTTTTCTATTATTCAATCCCTATTCTATATATCAACTTTCATTTTATGTGATATATTTTTATGAAGGGATGGATCACTTATAATGACCCATAATTTTCTATATGGACATTTCCTTTTAATGATATTATGTTTCTTAATTTAGAATATAATATATCATAAAATAATAGTTCCGGTTAAAAAATATCAACGACACTTTGTTATATTATTTTATAAAATTATATTTTGAGAAAAAGTTACCATATAAAATTGAAATTAGTGAAATGGGACAATGAAAAAAATAAAATAACTATAGTGGATAAATTTTTATTATTACAATGCCGTAGAATTATAATACCCATGAACTACCCTATAAAAATATATGAAAACATAAGTAATATAATTGTGATTTGGAAAATAATGAATACAAAACCTTTAAAGAAATTTAATTGAAATGTAAATAAAGTATTTTTGAAGTATTAATATGATTTATAAAACCAATATAAATGATTGAATATTAATAAGGCACTAAGAAATAGTAATCTATCTTTTATAACTAGTAACCTCATAGATAGTATAGTAATTTAACCACTAATATTGAAATTTAACAAATAATATAATATAATTAAATTTAAATAATATTTTGGATAAATTAATTATGTATATATTTAAATTTGAATTCTATAAAATAATTATCTATATTAGAAACCCAGAGAAAGTATAATTAAATTATTGACAATGTTTAGTTAATATATTTTATTAAAATCAATTATTTTTAAGTTAATAATTAGAATTACCTATTTTAGGAAATTATTTTTGAAAAAATTAATTTGTTTTAGAATAATCAAATAAAAAGTTTTTAATGGTGATTTTTTGGTAATTAACTAAAATACATCAATTTTTATATGGATAATAATGATACAATTTTTCTGTAAACTATTTGTTCTAATAATACAATTCGTTATATAATAATGATAAAAAAATATATAATGGATTTATCAACAAAAAAATATTCATTTAGATATTTTTTTCATTTTAAAGGAAAAAATATATTTCTAAAACAACGAGGTAATTTCCAATGTCTAAAAATGTAATGTTTTCCATAAAGAACAAAATTTCCATTTTTCTTCTTCCTTTTCGTATAAAAAATAAGCATCGTGTTAAATTGTTTAAAAAAATCATAAAAATCATGGAAGTTAAAAAATTCAACTCATAATTTAAATAATAATACTATTAGAAGTTTTAATTTGGAAATTATTATTTATTCAATATTTAAAACAAAAATACTCATCCACTCAAGTACAAATACACTTATTCATTACGTTGAAATGTTACTTCTAATAAATTTTTTAAAGAAAAAACTATTTCTAATTACCTCCTAATAAGTATCCCTATAACCTAATGGGAATTCTTATGTCATCCTACTCTCATTCAATAAGGCGTTAAGGGCTGTAGTAGAGAGACAACATCAAGAAATAGGAAACATTCCTTCATTTTCCTATTTTATTTTTATGTCCCGCTATTCCATTCATATATCAACATTTATAAAATAATTAAATAAACTGTTAACATGAAATTAATGATTTTAATATTTTTTTAAAAATGTTATTTACGATATATATATTATATATCTCTACTTCTCCTTTGAAAAGGTCTGATTAATGGTTGGTTAACTACTAGTGATGATATTTTGAAATCATTACTTCTCACATACTTTATAGATGGTTGGAATATTATATATATAATATATAAAATTTTAGTTCTATGTATTTTTAACCTTATTTAACAAGTTTTTCTAATGTATAATTCAGATTGAATTAATGTTATGAAAACTAATAAGTCAAATTAATTAAATGAAAAATCAACAATGACACACTTCATGTTTAACAATGAAAATAAAAAAATAAAATCCAATTTTTTTGATTGATACATAGTTACCAAAAATTAATATATTATACTTATATGTTTAGGTTTTAAATTAACTAATTTTATTATAGAAGTGGTGTAAATGTGAAAAAACAAAATGGGAGCTATATTAAGGGGAACTTGAGAGAACAAATCATTCTTTTTCACTATCATAATTTACAATATATTTTCCAATGATTCTGGTCAAATAACATTTAAATTTACTTTTAATATGTTTTTTACTTTTATTTTACTTGGTTAATATATTTTTAAACTTCATTTAGATGATTTTTTTATCAACCTATAATAACATTTATGAAAGGATTTATTTTCCAAAACATCTAATTGATTCCTCTTAAATTATTTATTCATCCATCTATAACCTACACTCTATTTATTCAAATATTCATTGACTATAAACATAGTTTACTTTAATATTTTGATCTTGTTTTTTTAATATATACATAACTTACGAAACAATTATGAAACCCATTATTTTTTGATAAATTTATTTCATGTTTATAATTTATATACCCTTCCTTTCAACATGTTATGCATGATAATGAGAATATTATGATGTGAATAGTGTTTTGGGAATTATATTTCCATTTAATGAATTGGGTAATTTGATACATGTCATGAGATTATCTATATTATTAATTAAAATGATTATTTATTTGGCCACATTTGATGATATTATTATTTGTATATAAATTTTATGTGTGAATATGGTGATATATTTTTTCAAAGTTTATGTATTTGATTTGAAAAAAGTGTTATGATGTGTAATTATTATTCATATTCCATATTCCATGTGTCTATGAAATGATTTTCTCCTTTTTATGATGATGATACTTTTCTATTCAAGTATTTTGTTTCTTTTTAATAATTAATTACCTTATTAGGATTTTAGATCACCCTTTCCTTGATGTATTTACATAGGTTCTTACATGTACTATAAATAATAAGAAATATACTAAAAATATATTTCTTAAGTAATTAAATAAAGATAAATGATTTATGTATGATTATCTTGTGTGAACCAATTTTTCCAAGATACTAAACTCGCCAATTATGGATTATATTTTTATTATGTTTTATGTTAAAATGATATAATAATCATTTATTAAGGATTTAGGTTATTATAGTTGGTATCAGATTTAGCTTTAATTAATTTTATAATTTTTATAGTAAAAGGTAACCTTGGATAAAATTAAAGGTCACATAGGTGAAGAATTTTGGAATGATTTACACATATTAATATTTTATTTATCTATTACTCATTAGATTATGTCTTTTTATAAGTGTTTAAAATTATAAAATGGTTAGGATTTGGAGAATGTATTCCCATAACCCACGAGATTTATTGTAAAATGTTTTTTAAAATGATGTTTCAACTGATATGTGAGAAGAATTTTAAAATGGCATGGCGATACTAACCAAAATGTATCAGGTTATGAAAAATATCCTAAACCAAATAGAACTAGTTCCTTCACCTAGGAATTAATAACAATCCACCTATCCATTTATGTTCTTACAACCTATGACAATTTGTAGATATTTAAATCCAAATTTAACAGAAAATTTGGTAAACTCTAGGGAGAATATTTATCTGGGGATCATTATTTTGGGAAAGGTAAAGTTACTTTTTTTATATATAATTTAATTGGAAATAATGAGAAATTTTAGAAAATGATCAAAAATACAAAGCTAAAGGATGAATTGGATGATATATAGTGGGTAGTATAAATGAATATATTTTTTAATTATATTTACTTCAGACTATTTTTAGTAAGATTTAATTATAATTTATAATGATCAACCAAAATGAGGGTGAATATCTAGAAACTTATGAGGTTAATTTAATAAGGCATTAAAATTATACCTCGGTTTTTTTTTCAATAATTTTATAAAAATACATATATTTTTCTGTGGTTTGAATCCACTTCTCAAAAGTGATTTATCTTTATGATATATTGTGATTAACAAAGTTATGGTTTGTTGTTCTCTCAAAGTAGAGATTAAGGTTGGAGAATGGACCCATGGACATGGTGATATGAAATGAAGGATGATGTTTTATGATGGAGGGTCAAATAATTTAGGAGTAAAGAATTTCCAACCACACACGTGTTAATGATGGGGAAAGAAACACCATGGAAATTTCCTAGCGGGAATGTGAAAGTTATTAAAGAGTGTATGAGATGGGATTCAAGATCATGAATAACCAAGTTAAATAAATAAGCTAATTAATAAGATGTAGTAAGGAAAGACACTACCCAATGCACCCGATATGGTTTAATGATTTCACTATTATGAATATGGAAATTATGACAACAAATAAATAAAACCAAGGGTCCTTGAGGGTAATTACTATTAGAAAACACACCAGATATGGGAAGAAGGAAAAAAAAATTCTATCATTACCCCTTAGGTATAATAATGAAATTAATTATTAAAAGGTACCCATAATATGTACTCAATAATGGAGAAAGATTTATTTTATTTGGGTTCAATTAATTCCATTATTTATTTAATGTATTCTAGAATTATTGAACCATATAACATATGAATGTAATTTGAGATATTCATTACACAATTATTAGTTTAATCATTTATACCTAACTATTTAATTTTTCAATAGAAACCCATAAAATTTCAATTGGTATAATTTGATGCAATACTTGTAATGGAATGGATCTCATTATATATACCTCACATCAACTATCAGAAATAATAAATATTTACATATCAAAAACCATATGATTATTCTATACAAATGAACCGAGAATTATGAATCCCCTTTTGAATATCTTATATTTGTGTGGGTATTAATTCCAAATGTGGAATCAAATTTTTCTAAAATGGTTTTTTCGATGGAATAAATTAATGTTAAAATATTTTCCAATTTAATGGAGTATAATAATGCGTTTTGAAAATAATTTCTTACTCTTCTTTCATATAATGATATTGAGTTCTCAATAGAACTTATACTTGGAAGAATATTGATATCAAGGAGCCTATATAGGATTCTCATGATATAATTCGAGGAGTTATAAATGAAATAGTGATAGAATTATTAAAAATTATTTTTAAGACCTAGTACATCACCTTGGTCTGCACTATTTCTCCTATTCAAGAATAATTATGGGTTGATATAGCTTGGAATAATATACAGATAACTCAACAAGATCATCATAATGAAAAAGTATCCACGAACAAGGATCAATGACTTGTTTCATCAATATTATGAAGCTCAATACTTATTAATGGTATATCCTCATTCTTGGTATCATCAATAAAATTTAAATAAATAATATATTAAAAAGATAAATTTTCAGATATGATATTAGAAATATAAGTTCATAGTGATACCAATTTGATATATAAATTCCCCTAAAATATTCATGGACTTGATCAATAGATTATTCATATGTTAGCTTGATATTTTTTGTGGTATTTATTAATGATATTTCAAATGTACTAGTGAATAAAAGAATGTATAGAACATATATGGACTAGGTTGGTTAAAATAAATAAAGAGATATGGTATGATTTATTTAGGAATTGTGACTTTTTAATAAAACAAGTAACATTTTTCGGGAATGTGATCTCAAGTGATGATATTTTTATAGAACAAAAAAATATTATGGAAATTATGGTATGTACTAGATCCATGATTTTCATAAAGATGTATAGTTTTCTTGGATTAGTTAGGCACAAAAGACAAATTTTGAGAAGCTTTTCATGATTTCCCATCACACTAACAATGTTAGCATGAAGTAGGATAAAAAATGTATTAAAGAATAAATGTGAGGAAATATTTATATAGCTTAAGAAGATGATAATAATCACACTTGTACTTACACTCCCCTCAAGTGGAGAAGTTATTTAGATATACAATGATGATTCAAAAAAATTAAAGGGTTGTGTAATAAAGATAAATGTAAAAGTGATATCCCAATCATTATTATAATTGAAAATACATTAGAATAACTACCCATCCCCTGATATGGGTTTAGTATCTGTGATATTTTCATTGAAAATTTAGGGGAATCACCACTACAGAGTGAAGTATGATATATATATATATATACATGGATAATAAGAGTTAAAATTATATATTCACACCAAAAGAGTTATACATGAATCAATAAAGAATATTATTGTTTATTAGTGGTTATTATTTCTCAATTCACTACCATTTTGGAAAAGAAAGTAATGCTTCTAGAGAACTCTATAAAAAGAAGCATGCTACTCTATTTATGAAGAGGATTAGTAAAGGATCTATATTTAGGGATATCCAATGGATGGATTTGGGAATCATATATACATGGAATACATCAAGCCTAAAACTAATAATTTATGATACATCTATCTAAGACAAGATCAAGAGGCACAAATAAAAAATTTAATGATTCAAAATAACCTAATTAAAATAGTAATGATAGATTCAAGAATTTGTCATCAATAATTATGAATTCATTCAGTTTGGAACTATACTATGAGTTCCATAATCACGTAATATATATAATTCACTATTGTATACCACATATATCTCATCATTATCCATCAATCTTCAATGTTACAAGATTCAATGATATTATTTTGAGAAATTTTAGTGGGGAACCATGAATAAGGAGACTATTATGTACACCTCTAAATACTTGGTTTGTTAGAAATTTATGGAGGATCATCATTTGGATAATTAATTGATTGAAAAATTACTCTTATAAAAAATGGAAATGGTAGAATGTTACCATGTGATTTTTATGGGTATTAAAAATTCATATAATGGAAATCCTTCCATATGGTCTATTATAGATTTTTTAATAAATATTTGTCAATTAATAACTATTAAAAAATATTTATCTCTTGACCAATGTTCTAAATACATAAAAGGTAAGTATTGCGGCTATATGTTGACCATGTTTTGAGTATATTTGATGAGTATCCACATATCTCTTCCATGATTTAGACGAGTGTTAAATAAGAAATGAAAAATGAGTTAAAATTTGATATGATTTATCACCCTAACATTGATGGATAATATGAAAGGACTGTTCATACACTCAAATAAATCCCATGATATTACATGATGGAATTCAAAAGTGGCTGGGTTAAATGTATTCCATTTGATGTGTTATTATAGAAAAAAACATCCACTAAAGTATTCATATGTCCCCATATAGTGCTCCACATGAGAAGATTTGTGAAAATACAACACTTCAAGATGAAGTTGTTGAATGATATCATTTTGAAACCAAACATTTTTAAGAGTTGATGAATAATGTTCAAGCCATCAAACAACACACTAAATCTACTCAAAATCATCATATGAGTTATAAAAAAATTATTATGGAGACATGGAGTTTGAGGTTAAAGAAAAGTTTTTCATTTAACATAATACCAAAAAATATTTTCATGAGGTTTAGAATGAACGAAAACACCAATCATAGGTACATTATCCCATTTCAAATCTATGATTTCATAGAAGTTGTGCAATATTGACCAATTCATACACCAAACCTAGATTAAGTTTATGATATGTTCCATGTATCTCTTTTGAGGAAGTACGTGCTCGATCCCTCATTTATGTTGGATCTAGAATATGTAGGACTACATTACAACCTATCTGATGAGGAGAAATTGGTGAATATCATGATTTATATAGAAAAAATTTATTGTAATAATACAACACACAATTTCTAATTAATTCACTAATATTAAAAGTATGAATAGTATATAATGAAGCATAAGGATGAAATGATATAGATTCACCCACATATATTATAAACCCTAGATATGGGTTGAAATTTTGAGGTTGAAATTTCTAAAATGTGAAATAATAAAATGAATTATAATTTTATATATGGAGTTTTCTAAATAAACATTTATTACTTATTTATGAATACATCATATTATAAAACACATGCACCTGATAAAAAAATCTAACAAGAATTTACTTTATTAATTTGGTCCATTAAATTAGAGAATAAATTTACCCAATAAAATTTAAATATATCATTTGGATAGTAAATAAAAAGTTAATTGTAATAAAAATTTTATTATTATTTTGACCTCCTGAAATTATCAAACCCTCAAACAACACTATAAAATAAAAGTAAAAAAATTAGTCATGTAATAGAAATTTTGAAAATGAATAATATAGATAGTTTATTTGATTTAAATTTAATTTTTATTAATAAAAGTATGGGATATTTATATAATTATAAAACTATTATAAACATTCTAATAATGACCTCTTAGATAGGTGTATTTATTTAGCCATTAGAATTAGTAACCTAATCATTAGAATATTAACTTAACCAATTAAATTGTTTAATAAATTGAAAATAATATTTAAAATAAATAAATTAAGTATATATTAATATTATAATTCCACAATATATTTATTTGAATTAGAAACTCAAAGAAGGAATACATTTATTTTTCATAAAATTATTTTTTACTATTTTTGAAATATTAAAAATATTTTTTTATTAGTAATCAAAATTAAATATGTTAGAACATTATTTTAAAAAGATTTTTTTTGGAATATTCATGTTAAAATTATCTATGGAATATTTTTGGAAATATTCTCAAAAATTTCAATTTCATGTTAATAGTAAATTTATATTTGATATTTAAATTTTATATTTTAATTACAAAATTAATGATGTAATTATGAACTAATAAATTATATATAGGACGAATCTACCAAATAAAATTAAGAAGTCAAATTTCCCATGTCAAAAAATAAAATAAATTATAAACCTAATAGTACATTTCAAATGTTTTAAAATGTACAGTATTCCCTTAAAATCATATTTTCCTTTTTTACTTATTTCCTTTTGAGTGAAAAATAAATTTGGTGTTAAAGGGGTTAAAAATCAATAAAAAATGTAATTTAAATAAAATAAAATTCATAATAACCAAATTATCATTATTAAAATGTTTACTTTGTAAATAATAATTTATTTAAAATCATAACCCAAAAGTACCCATCCCTTCAATTATAAATCTTCTATCTTCCATCCCTTGAAAAAAACCTCGATCATCTTTATAAAGGATATAATATAAATATTACATCCTCCCAAGTCTCCGTTTATCCTTAGGGGTTTTTAGTGTAATTTTACTCTAATCCTTCATGGAATTAAGGGTTTTAGAAAAGGAACAACATCAAGAAGGAGGTAAGGTTCCTTCATTTTCCTCTAATATTATTCTATACATAGATTCCATTATACTTCAAATATTAAAAAATAAAAAGAAAATTATGTTGAAATGATGATAATGATATTAATATCTTGTAACATATTTAGTTACTATATATGTGTATATATTATATATGTCTCCACTTCTCTATTAAAAATATCTTTTTAATGGATGATCAAATGCCTATGTGGATATTGTGAACTCTTTACTTATCACCAACTTCCGGGATGGTTATAATAAATTATATATAATATATAAATAAGTAATTATATTTATGTATCATCTTATATAATTAATTTTACTAGTGTATACATGTAATTTAATCGGTGTTATGAAATCAGAAAAGTTTATTTTAAAAGAAAACATGACTTCAAGCCATTTGAACTTTAATAAAAAAGAATAATAAAATAAAATCATTGGTTATGATTTTTAAAAAATGATATATAAGAATTATAATATACTTATAAATTAGTTTTTTTAATTAAAATAATTTTATTTTATAGTATTTGTGAACAATACAAACCAAAATGATGTAAGGGGAACTCTCAGACCCATCAATTTCTTTCATGTTGTCATATTTTTCAAAGACACTTACCACATTGCTTATAAATGTATAACTACATATCTTTACGACTTGTTTTATTGGGGATATTAATGTTTCTAGTTTATTTATATGATTTATATTCCACCAATAATGGTATTGAAAATGTCATTATTTTCCCAAATATCGATTAAATTTCCTTTAAATTGTTTTTTTCTTTCTTCCATGATAACTAATCCACCTATGCCGATGTATAATTTCAATATGTTTTCCTTTTTTTTCATGGTGTCTCTAGTTTTTTCCATTGATATATTCCTTAAGACATCATTAAGAAACCCATTATTATATCATATGTTTATGATTAATATAATATTCATTTCAATGTTGTGAGTATGATTATGATAATATTATATTGTGATGAGTGTGACCAAAAACGTTATCCCACTAATTCATTGGGTAATTAGATATATATCATGTGATTATGTGTATTATACATGTATATGATTCTATTTTGGTTCCAATTTTATGGAATTATTTGTTGTACATGTGTGTTATGCGTAAACCTGATTCCGGATGTGTTCATAATTTATTTGTGGGATTTACCCACAATGTAATGATGTTTCATTATTATATGTATTCCACATAGAATGTTTATTTCAAATAATTACTTCTTGTTTATGATTATTATCATTTTCTTTTGAAATTATAAATATGATTTTTCTCACGCATGCATTATATTAATTCATGTTTCATGTTGATTTTTATTATCCTCCCCTTTAGGGGATTTTAGATCGTCATATTTTGATATAAATGCATAGGTGATTACCTATACTAAGGAGAATATGAATACTAATTATATTATTGTGATTAAGGAATTAAATAATGTTTAATATTGTATATATGATTATAGATACCCAATTTTTTTAAAAATTCATAAAATGAATCCTTATAAAAGAGTACATTTTCATTACCTCTTAAATATATTTTAGTTTAAGAGTATTAGAGAATAATTTAATCACCATTATAAAATAAAATTTTACATTGTAAATTGGTAACATCCACTTAATATAAATTTTTTACAAAATAGAACAATTCGAAGACATAACAATTTTTTGTTTCATTACATCACCTCAAAATATTCATATTGACATCATAATTATCCATATTATTCCTTTAAACCCTATGAATTTTTTTTAAAAAATTTCATGGGAAATAAAATATCATCATGGGATATATAAAATAAATTAAATAAATGCATTAGCTCATGAATACTAATTAAAAAATTTAATTTTTTGAAATAACATATTAGATAAAAGTAAGTATTTTCTTATCCAAGAAATGAGTTTCACTAAAAAATATTTTCGTAATGAATTTCATCAAAAAATAATGAAGAAAAATTAACAATAAAAAATAATTTTTTTCTCTAATAAAAAAATAATTAAAATTTATTCAAAAAGTTACAAATTTTACCCTTAAGAAATAGTATACAAATCCCTTTCAAACATAACCTCATTAGATTACCTTATGAAATAAAAATATTTACAGGAAAACTCATAAAAAATAATACAAACGTTATATAGGTTACTTGGGATTCCATTTTAATATCACTCTTATAATCACACTTAAAAAATGAATAACATACATGGTAAATTCTAGTAATATATTTAGACCAACCCAAGTGGTTAACTCTGACCCTTTACCCAACCGAATGGAGTTTTATATTAAGATCACTCATCGTCATGAGATATATTATGATCAACCATCATTATGAGCTATATTGTGCTCATTAATAATAATAAATATCTCCTAATAACCATAACATAGTTATAACACATAAAAACTAAAACTTCCATCATTATAAATATAAAAATATTCTTTTAAACCATAAGAGAAAAATTATAGATATCAAAATATCCATTTCATTTAATATAATTTTTTGAAAATAACTAGAAAAAAAGGGAAAGTGGGTTTTTTATTTTATGAAAACAATAAATATTTTAAAGGAATCCATACAGAATATATTAGTTATGATAGTGGGGAAAACCTTTGATCCTATATTCATTAAAATAGAACATTCACTCTACTTTTATAAAAACATTTCTTATAAAATATGTAAAAATATTCTTTTAAAAAACCTTTTAAAAAATGTAAAAAGTGACATCAAATACAATTTATAATTTATTTATTTCTATATAAAAAAAATTAATTTTAAGAATATGGAAATGGATGGAAGGGATTTTGAAAATAGATTGTTAAAATGTTTGAAATGTTGTTTTTAAGGTAAGATGCCCCTTACTTTGATTCTGACTCGTCACATAAGTAATTTATCTCTTGAATATGAAACTTTAATAAATTATTTACATTAAATAAAATATTTTGTAGGATTAATAAATTATCATTGAAAATGTTAATATCATTTATTTCAATTACTTAATATGTTAATTCCGCATCGAGTGTTTTTATGATATTAAACTATATGTCCAAAGTGACTTTGATAATTTTACTATATTCAGTGATTAAATTATTCTATAATATCTAGAATAATGATTATGAATTAATAATAATTTTTATACATTAATTATACATTTAATAATAACCTTTAAATATGGTTATGAATAATTAATTACATTGCATTATGGATACGTTAGTTCGTTTGTACAAATGAGTGATGTTTCAATTTTGGCATCAGATGGAAAGGGAAAAAATAAATGATATATTAGAATTAATAATTATAAATAAGTAAATAATTTGATATATATATATATAATGAAATACATCATTATAACTATCAGTGAGAGGTGACAATGGAAAATGAATTACATTAGTTCCTAAGGTGGTAGTCTGGCATATACTCGGATGATGATATCCTTACCAATTTATAGTTTAAAGAGATGAATACATGTAATTACATCAAAAAAATATAAATATTATTAAGATAAGTTAGCTATTATTTCAAAAAATTTGAATAATATTTTAAAGAGTTATAAGAACACATATAATGAAAATTCTCAATTATAAACTATACCACTTTTTCAGAAAACCTTATTATGGTTATACCAAAAGCCTTTTTATGATAGTTTAATGATAAAAAGGGACTCTATGATGTGGATAGGGATTTAATGAAGTTATTATTTAGTGATTTTATGAACTATATTTCTTTATGGGTGTGAGAAAGGGATGATAGGTTGTGGCCTTTTATAAGTGAGGATATATGAACTCTTTCAATTACATTGAGTATTAAATTAATGTAAAGTAATTTTTTCAAGAAAAATGGAATGAGATTGATTTATTTATAATATATATCAGTGAGATTATAAATCCTATAATCCAATAAATTTCAATAATATTATGTTATTTTGCACCATTATCTGTTTTTTAACCCCAATTATCCTTTTCCATGATTACTAAAGTATCAACGTTTTTTAACATATAAAAGCCAAGAAAGTTACTATAAAATTAAAACTAGGACATAAATGAACTATGGTGGATATTTTGACCCATATCCCATTAATATATCCAAATATATTGTTTTTATGAATTATAAAACATTTAAAAAATATTTTTTTATTCTAAAATATAATTATTTTCATTTTTCATACATATCATTTATTTTTTAAATAAAAGTCATCATGATAAAACTGTAATTTGAGTATAAACATTTAAAACATCCCCAATACGTTATATATATCGATAGCCTTTTTGGGAAACTACTTGTCACAAAATAATTACAATTGTTGTCTTTTAAAATCATTTAAATTATTTTTCTAATGCTTGCATAAGAACCGTGTCGACATTGCTTTAGAATTTATTGTATTTATTTCATCATTAAAAAATTAAAATAGATTACCAAAATAATAATAAATAAATTTATAGAAATATGCACTTTTATATTTTTTCAATATGTGTATTTAATCATATTTATTTCCCAAAAATCTATTTAATATGATATTTTAACATTTCAACCCTTACGCCAACATTTCCTAATAATTTAAATATTTCACTTGTTATATTATTGAAAGATCCATATATATCAATAAAAATCATGAATAACATTTATATTTGTTAACTATGTTAATAAGATTATTATTTATTCTCAACCATTCTCTTTTGGACACAAAATATCTCATTTCTATTACTACGTAAGTACTGTTTGGACAATGAAAATGATTCTCATATCTATCATGAAATAAGTTATAATTTTTATGTTTTGAATTATTTTTGTAATATATTTGTATAATATTAAAAAAATTGACTCTTTTAATAGTAAAATATTTATTCATATCATGTTTCTATCTTATAAGTATCATAAAAATACCTTATTTTATAATAACGGTATAATTTACTATTAATAGAAAACTAAATATTATGAGAAAAATCTAAAAAAATTACATAAAGATAATTTTTATAAACTGGTTTAAAAAATGATATTCATTTTTCCAAATAAAATACTAAAATTTCAAAAAAAAATCTAAAAAAAACATTTTAATATATGAAAATGAATTTAATAAGAATAAAAAAAATTGTTTTCTAATTTAAAAAGTACATGATATTATTAAAATGAATATAAATTTATAATATATAATTAGAGAATATTAATAAGACAATACATTGATTTAAAATAAATATTAATTGGATTGTTATATTATTTTACTAATTTAAAAATTATAACTTCACAATTTATTTATTTCTTAAACAAGTGGGGATTTGTTTTTTTCATAGAATTTTCAGATTATTATGTTGTTAAACAATATGGTTTTCTGAAAAAACATTAACTTGATGAAATAACTTATTTCACTGTAATTTGTCACTACATTCAAGAATCCATACTAGTTGTTCCTTATAATAAAAATTGTCTTTCAACTAAACTACATCATGACTCAAAACATCCGATACATCTCACTTATATTTTATTAACAACCAAACCTGAAATACTTCATGTACCTATGATAAAATCATTGGGAAGGAAATTTGGTGGGAAACTGATCCATATTTTTCCATGATTTGATATGGTCCAATGAATATAATATACAAATTTCCTTTTTTATGAAAATGCTTAACACTATTCCTTGGAGATAATTCATTAAAAACATGATTTCCTACCTCAATGTGAAGTCCTTTCCTCAGGTTATCTATATAATGTTTCTCCCTACATTAAGATATCCTAATATGTTACTGAATCATCCCCCCCCCATCTCAACAATTTCTTCTTCAAATTTTTATCCAAAAAACATTCTTTCCCAGGATTAATTCCAACAAATAGCAGTCCAATACTGCTTTCCATATAATGATTCAAAATGTGTCATCTATATAGTGAAATCAAAGAATATTTTATAAGATTTTTTCATTGAATTATGTTAATCCCAACTTCTATAGAAATCCATTTTATTATCGCAAATAATTTCTTCCCATGATTGAAATATTATTTTTGAGCATATGTTAGATTTTGTGTGAATAGTTGTACTCAAATTAATTCATTTTCTAAATAATTCTAATGAAATTTCAAAAAAATAGATGTAAAAAAGGATAACATATAGAGATAATAGATATAGGATCTCCATGTAACCTGATTATCACATTTAGATATATTTTAGAAAGATGATCTATAAACACCATATCCCAAAAAGGAAAAAAATATACATTTTCAGTTAATTTATAAACAATAACCCATATCACATTGTTACCCCAAAATGTAGTTTGAAATCCCACCATAAAATACCATGATATATTTAACTAATTAAACTTTAACACTAAAAAAGGATGAATCATCCCCTTAGGTAGATTTATTTCTATTTTAACTTAATGAGAAGTCCAATATTTCATGTTAAAGTTAAGAATATTCCTTTTTGATTACATTGAACCCATAACAATCTCAAAGGTCTCCATATTATTTAGTATTTCTAGGATGAACGGAAAATGGAGAGCTAAAAGATACACTCAAAAATTATTTCATTATCATGAAATAACTAGGCACATATAACCTCTTTTCAAATCTGATCACACCATTTTACCACCATTATTCTCTAGTAATTTAAACTTCTTAATGTATTCTCCTTTTTTAGGTAAAAAACGATCCTCCTTCTGAGAATACTAAATTATTTCTAATATAAATTATTAACTCATCCTTAAAAGAAGACATAGGGAGTTCCTTCGTGCATAATTTCTAAGTAAGATTCATTAAATCATTAACCAAAGGGTTATGTTCCAAATATAACATACTTAATTTAACACTATATTTTCAACTAAATCATTAACTTCTTTATTTTATTTACCTAGATGGTAATGAATTGGGTAGTAAGTAAAACTTATCAATTCCACCCATCTCTTATGACTCATTTTTAATAGTGTTTGAGTGAATATATTATTTGAAATATTATTATCAATATATATTTCACACTTTACTTCATATGAATGATGTATGCATATTTTTAAATCAAACACTTCAGCTTCTAGTTCAAGAACATGTGTAGGATAATTTTTCTCTTGGATTTGCAGTTGATGAAAAGCATAAGAAATTACCTAATCATTAAACACTAAATAAAAAACCATAATCATCAAATAAGTATCATCATAGATTAAAAATTCAGCAATTAAGAAAGGAATGACTAAAACTAAAGAATTCACTAATATTCTTTCAATTCTTGGAAATATTTATCATATTCTTTCATCCAGATAATCCATCACCCTTTAATGTTAATGTAGTTATTAGACTTGATAACCTTGTATATTTTTTAAAAATCCATTTATAATAACCTAATAATCAATTAAAATTATGAATCTAATTAAAATTTATAGGTCTTGAACATTCATCAAACACTTTGGTTTTAGAAGGATCAACAGTTATGAAATCATTCTTTATGATAATACCAAATAAGGAAATTTTTTGTTACCAAAATACATAGTTACTAAATAGTACATATAAATTATTTTCATTCGATTTTGTAAAACAACACGAAAATGTTTATGATAATCATCATAAATTTTATAATATATCAGGATATCATTTATAAACACAAGAGAAAACCTATCGAGGAAATCATAGAAAACTAAATTCATAGGGTCTATAAATATAACTGGAGCATTTTTCAACCCAAAGGGAACAATAATGTACTCATAATGCCTATACATAGTAAAAAAGGTTATCTTAGGGATGTCATATTCCTTCACCTTTAGATGATAATACCAAGAAATTCGATTAGAATTTCAAAAATACGGATCACTTGGGTGCTACTCAAATAAGTAATATATATAAGGAAACATGTAATTATTAATAATTTAAATGTTATTAAATCCTATATAATAAATTTATAGCCTTATGGAACTATAATTATTTTTAATAAATAAAATAGGAGCACCCCATGATGAAGTTCTAGGCTGAATGATACCAATATCAAGCAATTATTATAACATCCTTTTTATTTCATGAACTTTTAATCAAGCCATTCGCTAAGGTGTTTAAAATTGACTTTTCATCATGAAATATGATAATAGAACATTTAACTTCTTGATCAGGTATTACATGCGGAAAATCATCAGCAAAACATCATTATATTAATTTACTACTAAGAAATAATTAATTTTAAAAATTTATTCTTTTCAATGACCTTAATTTGACATCATCCATTTCCATATTTTAAACATTAGCTTCATGAGAAGTTATAAAGGGTATGAATTAATTCATATATAAAAACTGAAACTCATTTTAGAAAATAACATTTTGTGAATTGTAATATGTCTTCACATGATTAATTGAAACACAATACATACTTAGAATAACATCCAACTCTTTAATGGGATTGATTACATGCTATTTAGTGGAAATACTTACACATATGGAAATAATATGATATTTTAAAATTATATTTAATCTAATACCACCACATGTTTTTTACCAATATATATGAATTTAATTCTTGAGGTGAAAATTTATTTTTTCCCAAAAAACTCTAATAAATTAAATACTGTGTAGAAAATGAATCTAATATGAAATTAACATTATCTTAATAAAAAAAATACTGTACCTATTACTACTTTATTTTATGGCCCAACATCTTCAAAGTAGTTTCAAATGATTTTTTACACCCTTATTCTTATTCTATTCTTGATTCCCATCATTTTTTATCTTTAATGAACATGCATCCACATTATGTCCCATATCATTACATTTATAAACTTTAATACCTTCTTATCAATTTTGGTCTTTCCACTACCAAGATATTTTTTCTTTAAATCATTATCCAAATTCCAAAACATTCCACAACATAAGTGTTTACCAAATTTCATAAGACATACCCTACGGTTCATTTTACAAAACCTTTCATAATATGGAAAAGTTATTTTATCAACTTGAAATTTATTTATTGATTCCTCCCCATTTCGTAAAATAAAGAAAATTTTTATTCTTATTTTATTGGATTATAAGATCATAGGGAAACTCTATTAATATATTCTCACCACATAACACATATTTCTAATAACTTTTGAATTCATGAGATGAAAATTTTGATTGATATCTTAGATACTATCTGATGTAAAAATGATTAATTTTACATTAAATATATCATCTAAAATATGGTGTCTACCATTCCGATGCTAATCATTTTTTTTGATTTCCAATGGCTAGTTTATGGGTTGCTGGTACCCGATACAGCCGCATCCAAAATACCACAAAAGCATCCAAAACATTCAAATTTCAAATTTAAAAAGTTCAAAATAGGGCCTCGAGCCACGCACCATCTGTTGTACCACCTGCCTATCTGCTCATCTGATCGCGCACCTACCAACAGTCGGTGCCTCGATTCGAGAATCATCACCATGCTCCAACCTTCAATGCGAAATACAACATCATGCCGCTGGTGGGACTCTGGACCTGCCACTGTCATCACAAACATAATTAGAACACAGGAACCCAACCAATCTTCCTCGCGCCGCTTCCCTGTCTCCACCATCAGCGTCGAACCGTTGACCGCACACCACATTCACTGGCATTCCTCGCCGTTGCTGCCATCAATGACCACCAGTACAGATACCGGTCAGAATCACCATTTTCATAACAAGAATCAAACTGAGAATTGAAAATCAACCAAGAAAAACCCCACTAAAGCCACCCCAACAGACAGATAAAAACCCTCGCAGACCCTCAGAGTACTCAGCCGCTGCAAATCAGGTGATGACCTCCACATTCTGAGAGACCGCCGCCGAACAACAACTCAGAACCGAGAGAAAACCCTTGAACGCTTCGTAGAGTATTCCATTGAACAAACCGGTCTTATGCCCGTGGATCAGTCCAGCAGAGTCTAAGCCCGAAGCGTTCTACCACAACAAGGAGGATGAATCCCAAGATCGCCACGGAGAACACCTGAGGCATCTGAAGAAGTTCCACCACATGGATGAGGCGACGACGAGATAAACATAGAACTGCCAGCTTCAAGTGGATACTGCTAAGAGAGAATCATCAACACTAAAAACAAGCAATGAAAACAAGAAACGAACCCCCCTCCCTAGGCCACTCCAGATCCGTCATCAACCTCAATGAAAAGAAATCACCTTCGCACCATCAGAGACCTACACACGACGAAATCGTCCTGCCGAGCCAACAAATCCGCAGGAATGAGAAGATTCAAAGAGAGGAGAACTAGGGCAAGATGGCCAGAGAGGGGAGGAGTGTGCATACAGGGGAGAAACCCTAGCTGCCGCGGGAGAGAAAGAGAAGCCGCTCCGAGGCCCCAACCATGGTGTCTACCATTCCAATATGGGGAAGTTTTCTTTATACATTTCCATCAAATATTCATCATTTTTCATCAATTCCATGAAATACATTTCCATACTAATTTGAACAACCTTTCAAAAATATTTCTCAATGTAACTATTCTTAAATGTGTCCCATTCCATGATGATAATATCTTGTCTTTATGTAGTATTCTGAAACATTGCCCACTAATGATATACTTCACCTTCAAAATGTAAGATAAAATGAGTAACCATTTAATGATCTGAAAAACCCATTACTTTATATATATTTTTCATATCTTTAATACATCCCTTAGCTACCACTGAGTCAAATGATATCTAATGAATAGAGTAGGGATATATCTCATATAATATTCTAATATAGAAAACTACCACTACAGTAGATAATGTTTCTCTCTCACATAAATTATACCACTATTTATAGAATATGTCAACTAAGAAATCCCATCAACAAACAGTACAGATCTTATTCCATCCATTCGATGTTTTTTATTTAAAATGTCATTTCTTCTTAGTTCCTACCTAATTTAGCTTCCCTATTTCATCTATGTAAAACCATTCAGAAAAAATATAGTTTAGATGAGGCAATATGGTAACATTCAAATTCTATATCATGATGAACATAAATTAGAATCTCTTAAGGGTAGTTACTTATACTATGATAGCCTAAATAATTACCAAAACTAATCATATGATACCAAATTTAAGGACTTGGCCTTAAATATTCCATAAATTGAATCTTTAGACAAAAATTCATTTTATTTATTTCTCAATGATTTAATATCTTTTATGTTTTCATTATTTATATTATCACACTTATAAAATGAAATATTTCAATATAATGTGAAAACAACCACTCAATATCCATTTTTTTACAATAAAAATATTTTATGATATAACTAGTTTTCTTTTAATGACATATCATCCCAAATTTCAACTTGAAAATCCTTGTGTCTACTAATCCATAAAAAATATATTTATTTTTAAAATGATAGATGGTAAAAAATATATCATTAAGTGAAATTTAATAATAAGGAAAGAGTGAAACTTGTTAGTTTAGTAATAATCGCTAAAAATTATTCATTTTTATAACAAACATGGTGCAAAAATTAACCATTTTATTACTCAAGAAAAAAGTTCAATTCACATATAATTTCATAAAACATTTGAAAAGAATTATCACTGAAAAATACTCATAATGGTTTTTTTAGAAATGAATAACTAATGAAATTGTTTTACACCATTATACATTTCAGCCTTAAGAAGTAAAATAAATTTCACTTTCAAAAATAAGTTAATTAGATTTCCTTGTGAAATAAAAATATTTATAACAAAACATATTCAAAATCATATAAAAGGTATGTAGTTATATTGGGATATAATTTAAAAACCACTCTAAGAATAACTATTATAAATGGAATAACATACCCCAAAAATTCTAGTAATCTGTTCGGATAAACTGTACTAGTTAACTCCATGATTTTACATGATGCATTGGCATTCCATATTAGTTTAAATGATAATCAAAATGTATATTAGTATCAAAAACAATAAAAAAAATTTCACAAGAACCATAGATTAATCATAACACATAAAATATTTCATTTCCACTGCTAGAAGTATAAAAATATTCTTTTCACGCATAAAAAACATTTTGAGATAAGAAGATATCCATTTCATTTAAAACCAATTTTGAAAATACCCAAAAAAGGAAATGTAGTTTTTCAATAAAGAAAACAAGAAACATTATAAAGGAATCCAAACTTCAAAAATGGTTATGGAGGTGGGAAAACCCATTGACACCCTATACATTAAAATAGTAAATTTGACATAACATTTTTTAAAACACTTCATCCAATATACTTAAAAAGATAAATTTCGAAAAAATAATAAATAAAGTAAAAAAGTGACATAAAATTTCATTTATAATTAATTTATATCTATATTAATAAATATAAAATGTTTTTTTGAATAATATGAACATGGAAGACAAATATTTTGAAAATAATTATTCAAAACATCAAAAATGTGATTTTTAGGTATATTCTCCCTTACGTTGAGTTTGAATTGGTACATATGTTTATTATCTACTATATAATAAGACATTACTAATTATTTAATTATTTATAATCTATTTATTGTTTTATTACCTTATCATTTTATCCATTTATATTATTTATTTCATTTACTTAATTATTTAATTCCATGTTATATGTTTTTATGATATTCGACTGATATGTCCAAAATTAATTTGGTATGTTGTATGTGATAAACATGATATTATTACGTCATATAAAGAATAATTATAGTTTTATAATTATCATTTTTATACATTAATTGTAATTTTAAAACTATCCATGTAACATCCCCAACCCAAAATCCACTAAACTGATGCCCCAAGCCGAGTCTTCACGCAACCTCAAGTGAGCCTCCCCATCTGGTAGAGGTTAATGACTAGCGGTGAGGGTATAATTGAACGCATGGGAAGAAATTATCCGATTTACTATAGTAATACACCCTAGATAACATGTGAAATAGAAGAAAAATAAAAAATATACTAGAAACATGGTTTACTAACCGTCTTCCAAACATGGTACAAACCAAAACAAAATAATTAATTTTCCATGTCATGCTAATAGAGCTAAAGTGAAGAAAACCAAAAATAATGACCAACAAAAGCATATGAAAAATAGATCCTAAATCTAAGTCTAGATTTTCATCCATTAACATTCCAAGCAAAACACAAGTCTCTATTATTGGTCTTTTGTCTTTATCATGACCTGCAACCAAGAAATATATTTGCTTACCAAAAGGTGGATTGAGAAGGGTGTGAGCACAAATCAGTAGGCAACCTCCAAAGGTGTCTATAAAATATAAATTATAAATAGAATATTATTTCAAGTACTAAATAAATGAAAAGTTTAATAAATGATAACACAGGTACCACTAGTTAACAATATTCCCTTTAACCATTTCTCTCATTATTTCAATTTCCATCACTTAATTCATTTTTATCACTAAATATATGGGTTAGGAATTTACACCATTTACACTATGTTCTAAGCTGATCAATTACAACTCACTAGGGAATTATTCAATTTCCCTATCTCAATATTGATAAAAATTTCATAGAAAATTACATGACACTTATCTTGGAGCCTTGGTCTAGGTAGTCTCATAAAATGAAACTCATTAGGGGAAGAGAGCCTTAATACCCTTCCCTAACCCATGAATTATAGGTGTGGGATTTAGAGCATCCTTCTAACCCAACCCGTGGGTGTAGACCCACAAGTATAATACCCAAAAATTACCAAGTTGTGAGCACATTATTATTTATTCATTTAATAAATATACCACATCCCACCCTAAAAATCAATACACATAACATTTCTATTTCATAATTATACATCAAATGAATCAACATAAAGCATATACCCATAATCATATTTATAATTTACATTTCATATTCTATTTAACCCATTTACCTTTTTATACAACAACCTATTTACTATAGTCTAAATTACCCTGAAATATCCCATTTAACACATTCATAAACTCATATTCTTTAATCCTTTTAGTCATTTTAATAACATATTCATAATCCATTTTATACATTCACATTTATCCATTAAACCATTTTTTCACATGATTCCAAACAATCTCTTATTCCAATTACAATAACTATCCATAACTACCATTAGTTCTTGTTTATTGTTTAAACCAACTTGTAAACATGTTCATCATGGAATCTACTTCATCTCAAGTAAGCACTAGGATTATCGTCATGGTTCAACAAGTTTGGTAATGTTTCCACATCCCATGGGTGGCCCAAACAAGTCTAATCAATCTCAGTGTATCCCACGGGAATCATGAGTGGTTTAAGTCATCATTTTGCCAATAATTTTACAGAATATTTCTAAGGAATCAAATACACAATAATATAGAAACCATAACACAACCACATATGAAAAAATAAACATTAAGACTTTGGGATATAAATTATTGACTACCTACCCACTTCCTAAGATGCATGACTGGTTAACATCAATATTTCACTCGGTTTCATACACCCTTTGAATTACCAACCCATGATATGCTGGAAAAAGTGGGGTTTTGGGATTCATAACAATAAAAATGAAACCAAAATCCCTAATAATGAAAATTTAGCAAAGTGAAGTGTTAGAATTACTCAGAGCTTCAATATGAACCCAATGGAACTCAAAACGGCATTGAAATAATGGATATTAATCATTATGGAAATATTTTCATATTGGATCTTCACTAGGATTTATAGAGATGAAACGGTGAAGGAAATTGGGTGAAATAAATAAAATCATGAGGGAAAAAATGTTAAAAACTCACATTTCTGGGGGCACATGGTGTAGATGCATATTATCCAAAATGTTGTGCTAACTATGTACCTGTCTCTATCTAAGAAGGTTCCAAGTCACAATATTACCTAGGTATCCTACATGGGTTAAGAAACCATGCACTAACCATGCAGAATGACTCTATCCAATGATGTAAGGTTTGGCCTTCTGCCATTGTATGATTTACAAAACCATGTACTCCTCATACTCGCTAGCATAGTTTGGGTGCACAATTAGTCCTAATAGTGTGCAACTATGTAACATTCAATGGATGAAAATTCCCCACCCACCATTCATTTCCTGAATCCTCGGAGGACCCCTGAGACTCCTATTACATCTAGTAAACATTTCATTAGACAACATTATGGGATTTAAACCCAAATTTAAGTTAGAATGTACTTCCACAAAGTCTGGGATCTTACAGCCTCCCCAACTTATAATGAATCCTCATCAAGTCAAACTTTCAAGCATCAATGGGCTTCCAAGATAAAAAAATGGGGCCACTGAGGCCACATATCCATCTATCTCCCATGTATATTCTGGAAAATTACCATACCACAAAAAAATATTAACTAAAGGCCTAATCTTTCCCCACAAGAAATTATAACTATAATCAACAATACGAACCAGATTATCATCAAATGACACATTAACCTCAACCTTAAAGTCCTCAATATCAATCACATGAGTTGGTCCTAGGTGATATATCCAAATTTTGACACATAAAAAACATTATTCATGATAGAAAATCACTATGAAAGAGCCTATCAGTATTCCACATATCTGATCCTCTCTACAATCCCAAATGGCCCCATATACATGAGCTCCAACTTACCTTTTTTTAATTAAATAGTGTCCTAACCATAGATACACCTAAATAAACACATGATCAACCACCTAAAAATAAAGAGGTATACAACACTGATCTGTATATTACTTCGGCCTATTATGATCCATTTCAATAAATTTCTTAATCAACTAAAGCCATTTTTACATATCTTTTTCTAGACTCGGTCCCAAAAATTCTTATTCACTAACTTCCATAAAATGAAATAGGGATCGACCTGGTCTACTATAGATAACCTCAAATGGTTCCATATTAATTGTAACTTGGTAACTATTATTGTATAAAAACACAACAAGAACCAAATTAATTTTCTGTGATCCCCAAATGTCAAGGACACAAGCTCTCAACATGTCATATAATACATGAATAGTATTATCCAGCTATCCAATTTTCTACAAGTGGAAATACATAATAAAAAACACCAAGGTACCAAGCGACCTCAAAAATCACTTCCAAAATCTAGATGACAAACATATATCATGATCTGAAAGTACAGTCTGTGAAACCCCATGTAAAAAAAGTATCACATGAACATTCTGCTCCACAAACTAATCCACAGTTAATGTTTATATAATTGGAATTAAATGATCCCCCATAGTCAACTAATCCCAAAATAATATAATAGGAAATGGTTTCAACAAACCACTCAGATTTTGATACCTAGCCTTCAATTTTTGGAAGATAATCCATAAGGACAAGAAACCTGTAACCTCTTTCTTCATCCCTGGCCACCAATACTACCTATGAAGATCACGATATATGTTATTCAACCTTGGATGCAATAAGTTATTCGATTTATGATACTCACACATAAAATATTCTTGTATACACATTGGAACAACAACACAAAATTGAACATAAAAAATCACACTACTTCCAACGATCCAATGATAAGGTTACAACCCACATTTAAAAACAGGCCTTGAAAGCAATCATTTAGGATCATCTCACTGCCTATCCTTAATCCATATCCTAAACATTCACTAAACTACCAAGGATGCATGGGTAATCTTCCATTGGATATCCTTAACCTAAAAATGAATATCAGCAAATAATTCTATCATCCACTACATGGGGGAGGACTCTCCAACTACCTTGTTTAAAGTCTTATGACTCAGGACATATGCAAAACAACTTCCCTTTCCTGGTGTGTAAACCAGCATAAAGTAAATAGATTATATGTAATCGGCCCATATTTTTTACCCAAAAGTCAAATAATACATAGAGAATATATACTTAAGGATTTTATTATTAGTATACATAGTAAACCATTATCCCAATAAGTAGTTCTACAAACACATTAAAGTGTTATCAACCACAACTAACTTGAGATCATGGATTGGATAATTTCACTCATGTGGATTCAACTATCATGACCCTTATGCCAAAACTCAATCATCCTGCATAAACACAACCCCAATCCTAACATTGGATGCATCACAAAATAAGGTATACTCCTTACTTAGCTTGGGTAAGATCAGAATTTGCGCAGTTGTCAACAGCTTCATTAAATATTGGAAAGCATCATCACAAGCTCCAGACCATAAAAACATGATTCTGTTTAAGGAAAAAATGAAAGTGGAAATTCCAAATAATATAAGTCTTTAATGAACATTCAGTAATAGCCAAACAACTCCAAAAATTTACCAACACCAGAAAAATTCTTGGGTTATTCTCAATACAAGACTATTTGTACTTTATCTAGGTCAAGTTACACACCATCCTCTGAGATGATGCGACTGAAGAAATGCACCATGTGAATCCATATATAAAACTTTTTTATCTAGTGTATATCTGATTCTCTCTTAGTGTACTCAAGATGATGCCAATATTTTTAGCATGATTTTCATGAGTCTTAGAGTACACCACGTTTTCACCAAAAATTTGACTACAAACTAATACAGATAAGGGTGAAAGAATCATTTCAATATGGCCATAAACACTACTGGAACATTGATCAACCTGGAAAGCATAAAAAAACACATAAAACCCATACCTGCCTCTGATGGTAGTTCATAGTATGTCAGAAGTTCTCACCCTTCTCTAATGATTCCCTAATCTCATATCAATCTTTGATAACACTACTACACCCCTCAAATAGTAAAAAGGCCATTATTTTGAGGTAGTGGGTATGAGTACCTAACCATAATACAATTAAACATCCTATAATTGACCCATAGTAATAAGAATACTTCATCTTTCTTGAAAAAAACTATAAATCCACAACCTGAAGTAATTAGTTGAATAAAACATTTATTCTCAAGCTCATACAATTGAGTTGTACATTCCTAGAGTTCCATCAATTCCATTCTATTTGGTGGAATGGATCTGGTTCTGCACCTAGAAACAACTCTATTGTGAACTCTACATCCCTCTTAGGTTCAATCCCTAATAATTATTTAGGAAGAAAATCACGATACTGATCCACCAAAAGAGGAAGCACAACCTGCTCTACTCCTCCAACATTAAGCAGAAGACAATCCATCTGGGCTATGATATCACCCAAATATGAAAAACTGTCTCATGATGGCCTGCCCATACATCCCACTCACCATGATAGACATAATTGTGTCCATCAAGAGACATGAATGTTACCCTATTATGGTAATTATCAAAATGGTCCTAGTAAACAACTAACCAACCCACTCACAAAATTGGATTTAAACCTGAAATCAGAAGTATAAAAAATTCCCACAAAAATGGTACCCAAAAACCATAAGAGCACATCCCATACATTTCTAGATATTTTATTCTTATAACCCTAATAATGTATCAATGGACATAACCCCACACTTACATTCCACCAGTAGACCCAACACAACAACAAAATCAGAAGATATAAAAGATTTTATAGAATCTTTATCAAATAAAGAAAGATCCCGGTTGGAAGCTACAGTGATTGTACCTCAAATAGTTGACGGTCCAGCCTTTCCACCAACAGGTTTGGGCGGAAATAAAAGAAGATGGAATACCCCTCTACCCTTGGCTTTGGTCTGAGTTCCTGGTGATAAAAATCCCTACTAATATGGATACTCTCACCCTAAAGTACAACACCCACCACCCCAACTGGTATGACCAGTCAAGATCAAACTTCTTATCTGATAAGGGTTTTCTGAATCCCTTCCTACTCAGCATCGACCATAAATATCACATCTATTTATGATTGACGAGGGTTCCTATAGAAGTATTTTCACATTCCCCATTCTTCCACACACTCAACACTCAACCTATGGTTGGTTTCATTGGCCACTCATGTCCCTGCCCTTCCACTCTGATTGAAAAAATGTGTGGTCACAACCCTGATATCCAGATCCTCTACTCATAATACTATTCACAAATCCACCCTAATCCTAATTTCTGAAACCAGAGAACCTACCCTCTAAAGTCATACCACTGGACCATCTATCTAGAACCACACACCCACTGCCTGAAGCCTTTATTAAGTTCCCTTCTGAAATAATTTCATCATCCACCACTTCTGAAAACCAATTTAAATAGAAGATGTTCACATGGGACATAATCCCATGTCTAAGTCCATCATGGAAACATCTTTTTCATAGAGGCCTCATCCCCTTCCAACTCTAGAATAAATGGTTTCCAGTCTGTGAAATGACCCATTTGGTCCTCCACTGGCATGGTTACTTCTGTAAAACTTCTAAACTCCACATCCTAGTCCAGCCTTAATGTTTTTATGGGAAATATCTAGAAACGTTTCCTTAAATTTTTTACCCAACATACAATCATCTTGCAGAGTCTTAACCAAAATATCCCACAGAGTCTTTACCGGTCCTTGCATCATATATGATTCCAAACTTGACTCTATTCTCTATAGGATTTTACAAATAATCCAAAGTCATCTTGATGGACTCTATCTAGAACATTTCTACCTCGGTTCCACCTTCTCTGGAAAACATTAGAGGGTGGTGTAACTAAAACACTATGTTCAGATCAAACATACATGGCCCTACCTACCCTAAGTCCCATTCCATAATATGATTAAATTGAGAGATGTTCTCATAAAACATTTCCTCTCCACAGTTATCTTGAACTAATGAGTTTTCGTTCTCCACTACTGGTTGATCATTATCGGTGATATACTCTTATCACCCAACTAGTAGATACTTTCCTAATGGAATACTTATATAATTAAAAAAACGAGTCTTAGAACACATAACAAAATTCTTCCAATAATTACATAAAATAAGTCTCTCCACTAGCCTAAAAAAATCTATTTCACATACACTATCCCAATGGGCAACTTCACATTAAGAAAACTACCCTCAACCATCCCTACCACGGGTCATGGTCTACAAGGGGTAAGCTAATATACATATCCACGAGTCTTCATTTTACACCCCTTATCAAGCCATTATACCATCATAATGTGAATCTTCATCTTTTGGGAACCTTTATATCTTTATAAATTGATATAACCAACAATTTAACTCATTATTAACTTTTCATTAAGCACAATTATTTAACCATTCGTTAACATTTATTCTATATAACCATTTTCATCACCTTTATTAGACATTTTTTTAAGGAATATGAAATGTATTCTCCCCTTCATGTCTCAAACACCCATCCCATGTGTTACTATCATGATGCATTCCACATATGTCCCTAGGTTCCTATAATGATTCATGAATTCATAACCTCATTTCATTATGACCATGAGAAAAATATCATAAAATAGTCTCATCACACAACAAGTCTATCCCCCAATGGTGAAATATCATTCAACTATAACTCCACGTATCATGAAATAAATTCCCACCCTATTTATTTGGGGTTTCGATCAAACATGGGTAAGATACTCCCTTTCATGAGCTAATTTCCAATTTCTAACACCTCCTAATCACTCATAACCATTCCCAAATTGTAAATAATGGAAAATAACTACTCTAATACCACTTTATAACATCCCAGACCCGTAATTCACTAAACTCGTTCCCCGAGATGAGTTTCCACATGACCTAAATCCTGCCTACCTGTCACCCAGAGTTTGATAACTAGAAACAAGGGTCTAAAGGATCATGTAAAGATACTTTAACCTCTTTACTAGAATAATCCACAATAGATATTATATGAAATAAAAGAGACAATAAAAAAAACTAGAAAAATTAATTAATGAATATTATGAAACATGGTATAGCCCACAACTAAACAGCTAATATTCCATGTCATGCTAACATTTCCAATGTGAAGAAAAACCAAAATAAAGGCCAAAGGAAGAATCTAATAAATGATTACTGACCCAATGTCTAGATCATCATCTATACGCATCCCAATCCCAACTCAACTTTCTTGAATAAGGTCTTTTCCCTTGTCCTAAACTAGAAACATGAAATCTTATCTGGTACCCAAAGGCATCCCATGAAGGTTTTGAGTAAAACTTAGTAAGCCACCACCAATGGTGTCTACAAAATATCCAGTCTAAATAGATACTGCATAAAATTAAAAAATAAATGAAAAGATAAAAAAAAGATAAATCAGTTACAACTAGTTAAAAATATCCTCTTTAACCATTTAAACCATAATTTCCATTTCTATCAATTGATTCATTTTCAGCACTTAATCCGTGGGTTATTTATTTAAACCATTTACACTACATCCTTATCCGATCAATTACCATGTAAAAGGGAATATGTGAAATTCACTATCTCTCTAGTGATAACCATTTCAAAAAAAAATTAATCACAATTACCTTAGAGCCTCATCCTAGTCAGTCTCATCACATTAAAACATTATGGGCATAGATCCTTAGTCCCCATCCCTAAATCATGCATTATAGGGGTGGGATTTAGATCCTCAGTTTAACTAGACCCGTGAGTGTAGACTCTTAAGTCCAATTACCCACAAATTCCAAGGCATGTGAACATGATTATTTATCTATTTACCCCATATAACATATCACAACCATACACAATCAATACACATAACATTTCTATTTCATAATTATACCACATATAAATCAACATCAATATTTCACCGATTATCACAAATACAATTTTCATTGTATAGCCAATTCAACCCATTTCAATTTTTATACCTTAACCCGTTTAGCATAATCATCAATTCCCATGAACTATCCCATTTAACAAAGTCATGAAAACATATTCCTTAATTAATTTATATATTTCCACTAAAAAGTTATAATCCATGTGACACATTTAAATTAATCCATTTAACCATTATACATGATTCCAGACAACCCCTTATCCCATTTCCAATAACCAGACAAAAATACCATTAGTGACTTGTTATGGGTTAAACTAACTTGTCAACATGTCCATAATAAGATATAATTTTTCACAAGTCAACACTAGGATTAATTACATGAATCTCCATGTTATGTGACATTGGAACATCCTATGGTTGGACCTAAACCATTATAATCAATCTCAATGGATCCCACATAGATCATGAGAGGTTTAATTCATCATTTAGAAAATGATTTTATTTAATCATTATAAATAATCAAGTCAACAAAAATAGAGAAACCATAACACAACCACATATACACAAATCAACATTATTTCTTTGGGAAATAACATATAGTCTAACTACAGCAATTCCAAATATGAAATCATGCTTAACATCGACATTTGAATCATATAAAAACACCCATTGATGCCCCAAATACATATCTCTGAAACAAGATGGTTTTAGGAATTTAAAAGAAGAAGAATGAATCTACAATCCACAATATGGAAAACAGATTAAAGAAAAGTGTTAAATATACCTGATGATTTGATCCGCACACAAAATCAATCAAAATGGATAAGAAATGAAGGAGATCTATTTAAGGGAATATTTGGCCAAATTGGTTCGTCATTAGGGTTGATGGATAATAAATGGTGAATAAAATAAGGATAAATACCTAATATTCCAATGGAAAAAATCAAAAAATCCCACTTTTATTATGAAAAATGGTTTTCCAAATGGTGCGCCTACTTATATCCATGTAGTGAAAATGTCGAATGGTTACTTGGGGATCCCCCACAGTTTGGAAAAACCTATTCCAACCATGTGGAATGCCTCTATCCAATTCCAAATGATTTGGTCTTCCCCTTTCAAATTTTAAATAACCGTTCACCCCTCCTCTAAGCTAGTAGTGTTTTAGAGAAAATTTATTCCTAACAATGCAACAACCATGCAACATGCACCTGATGACCATTTTCCCATTATTTTCAATCCCAAACCCCCAGAACACCCTAGAGCCTCTGGAAACATCCAAAAAAATTTAATTATCCAAATCTATGGGATTTAAACCAAAATATAAGCAAGAACAAACCACCATTAAGTTCAGGATCTTTTAAACCATGAATAATGCCTATGAAAAATAAATTACATTATAGTATGGGCATGGTAATATATATATATATACATGAGTAATATTTTCATTTTTAGATAGATATATTGGTAAGAAATTAGTTGATATAATATCTTAAAAATGATTAATATGTCATTAATATCTTATGTGTACATTTACTCCATCATTATAACTAGTCATGAGAGGTAGTGGTGGAAAATGAAGTTCACAAATTTGTGAGGTTGCATTCCTTCGTACACACGGACGATGGAATCGTTAACCATGTGATAGAATAAGGGGATGGATATATGTTTTCACATTTACATAACAAAATATATGTATATGGAATATTCCACTGTTACTATTTCATTTTTTTGAATACATTTAAAAGAAGTAAAAGAATAAATAAAATGAAAACTATAAGTTATGAACTATAACTCTACTTCAGAAACCCATTTTATTTTTATTGCTAAATAATTCCTAGGATGATTTTATAATCATACAAGAGACTTTTAAAAATACATATGGATTTAAGGAATGGATTTTGGTAGGGATTTTCTGAAATAGATTTATCAAAATGTGTGAGGAAGCGAGGTGATGAGCTTCCATTTTATTGGATAGGGGATGAGAACTCTTTGAATTAAATAATGTTTTATACTAATATATATAAATTTTCCTAAAAAATGTTTCAAAATATGTATATATATATATAATAAAATATGGCTATTATTCTGAACCCTCTTATCAAATAAAATTTTGACTTTTTTAGGTGATTTTTCTAGCATTATCTCTATGTTTTAACACACTATTAACTATTTGATGATTACCATGACATCAATTTTATTTACACTATACGAAGGAATAATGTTACTATAAAATGAAAAAATCCCATAAATGGACCGCGGTTGATAATTCTAACCATTTCCCATTAACATGGCAGAAGATATGATTTTCACATATTTTAAATCATGTATTATAATACTCTTTATTATAAAATATAATTAATGATATTTTTATAACTCTTCCTTTATATTGAATTTATAGAAATAATGATGAAAATTTTAATAAAAATATAAATATTTCAAACATAAAAAATGTATTATAACTATATATAAATGTTATGAGACATTGTAAATCAGCCATTAAATATTTCCTGTAGTTTTTTTTAAAATTATTTACTTTATTTTTATATTTATTTTACAAGAATTGTATCACTATAGTGAAATAATTTAAGGTACTTATTTCATCTTAAGAAATATGAAATAAATTACCGTCATAAAAATAATTTAATGATGTTAATTATGGAATTTGAAATTATTTCAAAAGGTATATTTACTCTCATTTATGTCAGGAAAACCCATGTAATACATTATATTACCTTTTCTTTCTATGCACAAGAAATGCACAAGAATTTAGATAAGTCACATATTATATAAAATGAAAATTTGTATTTATCTATAAAAATAACTAATAATACTTTATTTTCATCAAAAAAGTCTATAAAATATTTTTTAATTTTTAAATATTATCATTCAGACGGAAACTTTTACTTCCGTAGTACTACAGAAGCCCTATGTCAGTAAAAAAATGATTTCCATATTGATCATGAAATAGATTATAATTAATATATTTTAATTTTTTTAATTATATTTTTATTTCATTAACAAATATTTTATATTAAATAGGTAAAATAAATTTTTATATATCATTTTTTTCTTGGAGATATCATAAAATATACTATATTTTCTAAAACTTTTATTTATTTACTATTCACTGAATAATCAAACTCTTAAGAAAAATCCCAATATTTAACCCTAAAATAAATTCTATATTCCAATTTAATAAAATAATGTTCATTTTTTCAAATTAAATTTCTAAAATTTGAATATAATATATTTTAAAAAAATATGATAATTCCTAAAAAATATGTATAAAACTATTTCCTTTTTGATTAATTTTTTATACTATTCTTATAATGAATATAACTATATAAAACCTAATTATGTAAAACTAATAATTCATGAAAATTACTTACTATTGACATTACATGGGTTGTTACAATGATTCTGTTATGGAAAACCAATTTTTCCAAGGTTCCTAACCTTTTGATTTTGGTTTGTTTTATTATTTTGTTTTTATCATAATAATGAGTTAATAATAATGTATAAAAAATACATGTTATTATAAAAACAATCTTATGGGTTTATTTTAGTGTGATTAATGGGTTACATTTTTTGTTATCTTATATTCATTAAATCTCAAATTAGTTCTCTTAGGACATTTCAATTCAATATATCTTTTTATTCTATATTTTTATTAAATTTAAAGTCCATTTATTTTGACTATTTATATGATCATCTAAATTAGTGTTATGATGAAAATTATTCTATATGTTTTTTGTATATTAATTTTTGAATGGAATTAAGATTAAATTAGTGGATTATTTGGATAAACTTATCTTATATAATGGATACATAAAAAATTATTGTGATAGAAATATTCAAAAAAATTCTATATTTTCTTAACATAACACTACCCTAAGATAATCCCATCCTAGTTAATAATTTTAATTTGATTCATAGTTTTTTTATCTTCTCAAATCAACACATTTAAAAATTTGGACACTTTGTATCAATATCCCTCAACAAATACATGTTTATTACTCTATTTCATAGGTCTATATGGAATCAAAAACTCAATCTAGGCTACTAGATACCAAGTCAACTTGTATGGTAAATTTGGGACAACCCACCTTTATGGTATAGATATTAATTCCCTTCCCAACATATCTTATCTCTACCTAGTATAAAATTAAATCAATTATTTCCACCACATATATCATCTTTTAACCTTGATAAAAATGCTTGTATTATTCATCATAGAGCTAATTATACATAGTTAAATGAGTATAAGATAAATTTATTTATGAAATATTCCATTTTCAAAAAATTTCACTACAATGAACCGATATAGACCACTAAAATACATATTTTGTTCAACACTTTTATCAAGTTTATGTATAAAGGAAAGTGTATTCATTTATCAAATGAAACCGGTAACATATGATTGGAGTGAGAATAAAGGTAGTGATGATTATTGTTATTTAAGGATTGGTGGAACATTAAGTAGTTACTAATGATGATAACAAAAATAGTCTAGGTGTTTAGTAATGTGTTTAATCTCATAGTGCAGTTGTTTTAATGGTCAGAGTCACTTAAATTATTTAATAACTTATCTCAACTTTTTTAGTATTTTTTATTGTAATAGTAAGACAACAATACTTTTGAATTGATCCAAGTAGGGTTAGAGGAAATTTCACAAGATCTATTCTAGAGTGAAGAATTGTCTAGCTATTATTAATTCACCTTCTTACTAGTAGATCAACCAGAACACCCCTTTTCTAGTGGAGTTTAAATTTCTATAATGCTTCAACCTTTCACACTTGATAGCTTATATCTTTGGGTGGCTAGTTGGTGGAAATATTATATAATATTTTGAGCTAAATTTATTATGGGAATATAGGTACCACTTAGATCTTATATTCTCTATCTCAAACCAATACCAAAATAGCTCCGTAGAAGTCCTATATATAGATTACATTGGTGGATTGGATCTCGTTTCACAATAATGGTGGAATTGGAAATCCTCATCGACATGGATTCACTATCATTCTCCAATCATCCATCTATAAAAGATATCCATTTTTTCTAAATTTCAGTGGCTCTCAACATTATCATTATCACTATCACTATCACTCTCTCTCTCTCTCTAATTGTATCAATAATTCAAGTGATAAGGAATTCTAAAATTATAATGGATTTGAACAATGAAAATTTTCTCATAATATCCCAAATTGTACCTTTTGTTCTTAGGAATCAGTTAAAATCATGGGATGTTTGGTTTATAGGTTTTTGTTAAAACCTAGGGAATTTGTTCTTTGGTTTCCAATAAAACAACGTCAATTTAGTTTTTGGGTTTCTTTTATAACTAATTGATGTTCTTAACCATATATATCACTCTAATTGAGGCATGGGGATATAATGTCACCTCGTGTGATATTACTGAACTCATTATCTATTGTGTTTTCTCACTATATTACTATTTCCTGGTATCATTGAATATCAATACACATAATTACATAAATCCAAAATTATCAATTCCAATATTAATATACTTTGATATCTAATTTATAAGTTATTTAAAATTTATCATATATCGATTAATCAATTTAATCACTTTATCATTTAATTCTTTTGAAATTATTTTATTTCAAACTAATATTTTATTATATGTTATTTTCTAAAAAGGAATATTAAGCTATATAATACCATATTTCTCTAACAACCAGAATGCACATGATTTTCAAAAAACATTATTCCTAGGATATTGTTATATCACTTACTGTAATTTTATATTTTTAATTTTATGATATTCTTATTGTGTTAGTTCATATTCAAAGATATTTTATATTTATTTTCATTTAAGATAAAAATTTTGTTACAATATTATTTTGGATTGATATTATAGAATTATTTTTTAATTAATTTTTTATCTTTCTTTATTAAAATTAATATACCTGAAATTATATTTCTAGTTACTATACAATGTCATTAAAATTTGTTGTTTGAGGTACCATAATTCCACTAGTTACAATGATTTCATATATTCCATATTTTCGTGATAGGTTTTAATATATTTTATTATTGAATTAATTATATTTTATTTATTAAATTTAATTATTAATATTATTTTGGATAAATCCATATGTATTATGTATATTTTCAATATAAGTATCATCAATGTGATATCCCTTCCATCAAAATCTATGTGCAACAAAACAAATTCACCACATGGAATCTACTATAGGAAGTAAGCTACGATATTAGGGAATTATTTAATTTATTTTGTAGAAAATTTAATAATTTCATTTATTTGAATCCCAAAGTGTCAGTTTATCATTGAATGTACTACAATCCATAGAAAAATTGTTTATTGGGGTTACAGTTTAGACTTATATATTTTTCAGTAAGTAATCACTGTGTTCCACACTTGTAGAATTTTTTTATAAATATTTATGACAATAATTATTCTTGAGGAATCATTTCATGATTTTTTTCATGAATCAAAATATACACTGTTTGGTCTAAATTGGTTCACAATATGTAGTTTATGAAAAATATATCAAAATTGAAGGACATTATTTTATTAAGTTAATTTTATTAAATCAGAATATAGAATTACCCAATTAAAAATAGGCAGATTAAATTGAAATTATGAAATAGGTTATTATAATAAATAAATTCATATCATTAATTTTTCCTTTTATATATTATGGAAGTGACACTCTAATTATAATGATTCAACCCATGATATATCTTATCCCAAGATGGATTATTAAAAATCTTTAGTTTAAAACTAAAAAAACTAGATGTTAAATACTAGTTCCAAGTTATTTATAAAATTATAATAGATAGTATTTTCATATATAAGTAATGGAATAGAATATATATGAATATATTAAAAATATTTCATGATTCATCCTCTATTGAATCATTCTAAGAAATAACTTATATTAAAATATAAACAAGGTTCCTAACTAGATACCATAACCTAATCATATAAGTCGTAATAAAATAAATAGATTATTTGAAACCCACATGAGATGACTCATGAATAAAATTCATATATTTCAGATCATTTCCATAACTTAAGCACATAATCTAAAAAATAATCTGACAACCCACCACTCAAAAAACCAATGTTTTAGTGTCATCAGAGATTGGATACATAAATTTTTTATATCACATTATTTCATTAATATATACTAGAAATAAATTTATAACATTCTATGATTTTTGGAAACATAATTCTTAATAACCTCAATTATTATAAAGGGAATGGAAACATGAGAATGGGTTATCCTCAATTATCTATAAGGGAAAAAATATCATTGATTAAAAAGGGTAAGATTATAAACATATAATAAGACACGATCAAAGGAGAAATTTAAAATTAAACATAACATGGAATCATAATATCTTTCAATAAGGCAAGATTAAAGGAATAAAGCCATAAAGGATCATTCATACACTATGGTTTAAGAATAAATAGACATAAGAAAATAATAATGATCCATGGATTATAATAGAGGATTGTGATGTGAATATAATCCCAAAAATTTAAAACATTATGAAGATAGAAAATCACAATCATGTACATGAATTATCTTGTGAACACATCTAATCTAAATCATGTACAAAAAATATATTCTGATGATAAATAAATACAATCTTATCTACAGATTATCTTATAAATATAACTAATAACATTCACATCCACACATTATCTTGTGAACATATCTAATAGCTATCAAGTCTATACATTATATTGTGAACATAAATAATCACAATAATGTACTTACATTATCTTAAAGGTATATCCAATCTCAATCATGTCCAATAAATATATTGTGAACATATATAATCACAATTAAGTCCATGCATTATCTTTTGGACATGGAT
Organism: Viscum album; assembly: GCA_963277665.1. NCBI lineage: Eukaryota > Viridiplantae > Streptophyta > Magnoliopsida > Santalales > Viscaceae > Viscum > Viscum album. The sequence continues at coordinate 2,103,700,805 of OY728161.1, read as the reverse complement.
AATCATAATAATGACCATGAATTATCATATGAGATATAATGACTTACTCAATTCGTTGGAGTGATATATATGACCCATCCATTATATAATGTTAAACAAATCACATGTGTTCCAATAAAATAAGAAAAAATTTGTAATAAATAAATAACTTGATTAACCCGTGGGTAATAAATGGGTTTCATGAAAAAGTATGTATTATATTTTCATAATCCATGTAGAAAAATAATTTTTTAGAACCATTATATAATTCTCTTGTGAAGAATAAAAAAATTGAAGGATATTTTCATACTTAAAAAATACACTAATAATAATATTAGAAAAATATTTTAAAATAAATGAAGATATATCACTTTCTATTAATTTCTTTTATTTTAAAATATAATATTTTATGTAATAATTTGAATATAAATTACTCTCTAAATCCATGAAAAAATAGAAAGAATATTTTATAACTATATCTGATGAAGATGGTGGGAAAATGTGTTTATTATTAAAACATTTTAAAAAGGAATTCATTTCATATCTTTGTAATGAAGGTCAAAGTTAACAAAAAACAACCATACTGAAAATTTTAAACGAATATTACATTTAAAAGAAATCCAATTTCATTAACAAAGAAATTAGTAAATAATAAATGTAGAGATAAAGAAAATTTATAAAACAATATAATTACTAAATAAATTAATGAGAAATATCCACAACAAAAAAATATGTAATTTTGGCTCCACTCACAACCATCCTTTCAATAAAATAATCAGACAAAGGGAGATAGAATGGTAATAAGACATTTAAAGAAAATAAATATCTATATTAGGAGAATATATATATTTTTTATATTGAAATAACATATAATTTCTTCCAATGGATGTTTAAACATATAAAATCTCAATTTCAATGTGAGATTGAGAAATAAACCGGTATATTTACTCCTGGGTTCCACAGTGTCTCATTAAACTCCAATATAATATAGATAAAAATCTTAATGAATTATCATAATAACTTAATGGTGTCCATTAAATTTAATAATATTTATTTCTAATCATCATTCACATATAAATGTTTTATTTAATGTTTATTTTCATCAAAGGTTAGTAATTTTCATTGTTTTCATACAATTTTAATACATGTGACCTTACTGATCATTATTTCATTCCAGGATTATCACTCCAAAATTATTCACAGTAGTGGATAATTATGGAGTTCTTTGTTATGGAAAATGGTATCTTGACATAATCATAGAAACAAACTGGATGCGGCTACTAAGAATGTGGTTATACCTGATCCATTAGTGAAAAAACGACCAATTTAGAGTATTTTCCAAGATTTATGAGATATGAGTTGATAAGAACGAATTGATAAACCAAGACATGTGGATCACTATTTTTAGTTCTAGAAGTAGAATCTGCTCATCTTTCATATTGATTTAGAACCATATAAAGTTGAGGTTTATCTTAATAGGATGAATCAAATCATTGATTCCCATGGCTCACTAGCAGAGTTGAAAGTCATGTTGAATATATATATATGCAAGAGTATGTTGCACACTAGTGGTTGGATTTAGATGTTCAAGCTGAATTAGACCAATGAATTGTGTGAGAGGATTTTAATGAATTTTTTAACAAAAAAATACTATCCTTATATATTTATGATTATAAGAATGATAAAAAGTTTCTGCTTAAATCATGAGAATCTAATTTTGACAGTTTATGCAACTAAATTTATGAATCTAGTCCACTTTATGCGTGGTGTTTCAACCTGTTTTTCCTTAAAGGCATGCATTTTGAATCAAGGATAAGGCCAAAAATTCTATCGAAGGTTTTTCTTATTTATATAATGGAATATAATGAGATGGTCAATAGAGAAATGGTAGAGGAAAGGGGAATCTAAATATCTACAAGTAGAAGAATCAGGTTAATGCCTAATGAAAATAGAGGGAAATCTATTGTGGGACATATAAGGAATATGGATTCTGATTTCCATGGTAGTTTATTGACTCAAAATCAGACAGTCAGATCAGTAAATCTTCATCCTAAGACCAAGAGTGAACTTTTATTTTTTATTATAGCTATTTAGATCATATTAAGTGTGATTGTATGGAACCACCTTGAGAAATCACAATTGAAACCAGATGGGGAATATTAAAATATTTTATCATAGAGCTCCAAGGTTGGGTGTTTGGGACACATCTCATGTTTCGAAAACATCATATTATTTGATGAGATGAGGGAAGGATAACAACTCCTTCCAGTAGAACTGAGCTATACATGGAAATTCTAGGAGTATCATGACTCCTTAGGTTGTGAAATATCAATAGGGAAATAGACAACAAAGTGAAACAAGTAAGCAGTTATACAGAGAAGAGTAAGTGATCATTGATGATCAACGTAGACCATATTCATTAAGTGGTGCAATTATATTTAATCATACCCATATATATTATGTATTTCATATGGGTGAAACCCATTAATTTATTTCTTCTCATTCTTTTGATTTTCTAGGTTATTTTATTTGGATGATTCCTTGTTTTTTGAAACTTCAAAATCCTCTTTGCCAAAGAGAATGTTGAGAATTTTTGGGATAATAATGTTCTATAACATTTGATAGAGTTGAGTTGAAATCTGATCTCTATTCTCTTGGGATGGATTTTTATGATATAATATTAAGTATGTATTGGTGGATAATGTTAAGATCTCACATTGACTCTTATACCCAAAGGGTTAGTATTATGACAGATGATGGCATCGATCATCTCTTTAATGGATGCCAAAAATATAATGGCAGGTGAAATGGTTTTTTAGAACCAATAGTTTGAATGATCTCATACATGTTTGAGTCTTTGACTTTAGCATCGATGGATGGGATCTACAATAGTTTTTATGGTAGTTTTTGATCAGTTTTATGATGTTCTCCTGATAATTTCTCAGGGTTTCAACCCACAAGGAAAGTGGAGTTTATGATTGATCTCTTCCAAGGGGACATTCCTATTTCCCTTCTATATTATTAGATGATGCCAATAGAATTAAGGGAATTTAATGTACAATCATAAGATATAGAATATTAAGGTTTCATTTATCCTTGCATGCATTAGTGGGTAGTGTCAGTCTTGTTTGAGAACAAAAGAAAATGGAACTCTTACGTTGTGTTTAGATAATTTTAATCTTAAACAAGTTATGATAATGAATCGATATATAATTCCACACATTTATGATATGTTCAATTAATTTAGTTGATCCCAATGGTTCTCTAAAACTGGAATGCAATCAGGATATCACCAACTGTGAGTTTCAAAAGAAGATATTTCAAAAATATATTTTAAGAGTAGATATAAGTATTACAAGTATATAGTTAATACTTTCAGTATTATGAATTCACCAACTTTATTTGTGGAATTGATCAATCCGATATTTTAAAGGTATTTTTATTCTTTTATGGTGGTGTTCATGGATGACATATTGGTGTGTTATAAAACAATGTCACAGCATGGTAAACACTTGGAAACCGTGTTGTAAATCTTATGGGATCATCTTCTATATGCCAAATTATCAAAGTTTCATTTTTGGATAAAATAGGTATATTTCCTATGCCCTGTTATCTATGAATTATGTGTTTATATAGATCTAGATAATATAGATATTGTAATATCTAGGAATTTTCCATAGAATCTCTTTGAGATTTGTAGTTTTCTTTTTCTGGATGTTTATTATTTATGATTATTTTTTGATATTTTATGACTAGATACATAGATTACATCTTTGATAGGGAAAAGTATTCGATTTTAATGGAATGATGAATTCAAAAAACCTGTCAAGAGATTAAGTATCACCTTACAACAACACCTATATTTATTTTTCAAAAATTAGGATAAGGTACGTGGTATATTTTGATGCTTTAGGATTTGGGATAGGGTGTTCTCTCATGTAGGGATATCAAGTTTTTTCTTATGGATCAAGATAGTTATGGTTTCCTGATAATAACTACCCAACACAATGTTTTGAGTTAGTTTTAGTAGTATGTTATTTTAATAATTATCAGCATTACCTCTTTATTGAGAAATATATGTTGTTTATGGATCATATGAGGTTGAATCATATTTTATTAAAATGGGATTTGAATATGAGATAATGAAGGTGGATGGAGAATCTTATAATGTTTTACTTTGACATGATATACACACTTTGATGGTCAAAGGAGTTTTTTAGTTTTATTTATAGTTCATTTTCTCTTATTTAGTTGAAACTATTAATAAGGCATAGAAATATGATTCAAAATTTGTTGTGATTTTGTTGAAACTCAATGGTGGGGAGACCATTGAGGGATTAAAGCTGTATAAATGTTATGTTTTGTGGTTCTGAGATTGGATGATCCACCCTATGGGTTTTTAGGGAAATACTCTTCATCTTTACCACCATTAAAGATGGTCTATTAATCATGGAGTACAAAAGGTGTATAAGTCGATAAAAGAAATGTTTTGGTGGGTTTGAATAAATTGAAAAGTGGATGAGTTTACAATGAGATGTCTCACTTATTATTAGGGTAAGGTAGATCATTGACAACTAGTTGTTATCTTGTAATACTTATATATTATAGTTTGAAAATAGAAGAAGAAATCCATAAAATTTTTGGAAGGTCTTATAAATATGGTTGGAAAAAATGATTCCATATGGGTGATGTTAGACCATCATACAATGCCAGATCATTTCTTCCCCATTCATGAATCTCATATGCTGGATAAATTTTTTGAAATATTTATCTGATAAGTGGTAAAGAGGTATGAAATAATAGTTTTAATGGAATCAGACTAATCCTGAGGATTCTATCTCATTTTTTGAAATCCTTATAGAAATCCCATATGACTCAGTTTTCTATGAGTATGGTGTATAATCCTTATACAGATAAATGATTTTAAAGGATTATATAAATGATGGAAGAAATCATTCAGTCTTGTGTAATTAATTTTGGTGGTTTATGGGGGGAGGAAGTATCATTACTGTAGTTCTCCTATAATAACTGTTATCAGGCCTTGATACATATGGTTCCTTTTGAAGTATTGCATGGTCATATTTTTCATTATATACTATTTTTTGTTGGAGATAATTGAGACTTCAATAGTTGGGACAATAATTTTCCAAGAGAAAACTACGAATAAATAGTTGATTAGGAAAATGATGGATTCAGCTCAGTGACATCATAAATCATATGTGGATCATAATTGATGGTAATGTTCATTAGAGGTGAGTAATAATGTGTTATGAAAAATCTTCTCAGGGATAGGGAATAATTGTTTTGGAATGTAGGGAACGTAATCTCCTCAATACATATACCTGTTTTAGATACTTGAATGGGTTTGTGAGATGGGATATATCTTATATTTTCCACCATAGTTAAGTTCATTTGATAGTGTTTTTCATTTATCTCTATTTAAAAATTATCATCCTAATCATAACCATGGAATCCAACAAGACCACATTTATCTAGGGTTGGATGAATAGTTGGTTCATGTGCTAGTGTAGAATACAGATAGGAAACAAAAAGTGTTGAATGAGAAAATCATTAGGATAGTGAGGGTTTTTTAGAAATATTGTCATTTTTTAGAAGAGACATAGGAATAGGATAAATAAATGGTAGAGTAATGGAATAGAATATTGTAGAAAATGACAATTCTCTAAATTTTATGGATATAATGACCTATAGTGGGGAGCATTTGGAACCCCAGTTTCATGTATGTAAACCTTTCATTATTTATTTTAAGTATTTAATGTTTTTGGGTGATGTGTGGGAGATCTTGGATTACTTTTTGAATGTTTTGGGGCTTTTCTGGAGGTGAAAGTTTTGAGAATGGTCAGTAAAACCCCTGAAAATACTACAAAAAAACCGTGAAATGTGAGGAAGTGGGATTTAGTTATGTGAAAGGTTTGGAAAAACTATGTGGCCACCAAGGAGTTAGCATTCTTTGTGGGACAAAGGAATATGCATTTTTAGGACATTATTTTCCTTACTATGTACCCTAACCGTGATCTAAAAACAATTAGATAAAAAAAGTGTAGATTTAATTATTATTTTTCTCTAAACCTAATGTTTTACCCCTATGTAGACCCTATCTTGATTTACTCTCTTCACAAATATTATGGAGTCCATTCATCTTGATCTTAGAGCAATCATTTGTTGTTTCTTTCGATATTGGTGCCTAGATTCCATGGTAATTCTTTATTCATTGATTTTTCCATTGTTTCTTCTTTTTCCCTATCCTAGAATTATTGATCCAATCCATTGGGGATGAAACTAGGTTGTGATATGTCACTCATTCTGAGATATGGTAGTGTTGATGTTAGGTAAAAAGATCTAAGGAAGGATTTTGGTGTTTCAATCAGATTTTGGTGAAGACTTTGCTTCCTTCAACATTTTATCTATATTTTCTGAGGTAAATGGATTAACACTCAAATAATCTTATTAGATCTAGAATCATTGATTTCAAATTTATTGTTTTTAATGAAATATATTTTGATTGTTTTGTGAAACTATTGATGGAAAACATCTTGGTTTATAGTTTATGGAATTGTAAAAATTGGGTATTTTTGTGGAATGTAAATGTGGTAGAATGATTTTTAAAAGAAATATTTTAAAATTGTTTTTTTGTTTTGATGAATGGAAACATGTTTTCCAAAAAATCATTTATTTATTTAAATGGTTTGTAATTGTTTTCCCATTGATGTGGGATTAAATGATTAAACATGAATGGAATGGAATTGGTAACGGTAAGGAAGTACCACCATCAAAGGGACAAAGTATATATGTGAAGTTCCACCATAAATGGTAACACCATTCTTGAATATTTTTTTGTGTAGTTATGTGAAATGGAGAGGTATATTCCAAATAGATTATGAAATGGGTTTTAATATTAATTTTGTTACATTCCATGGAAATGGTTTTAGTTTAGACTTGGTTTTGTTTGGAAAATAGTTTTAGATTAGAAAAATTATTTTTTTTTGGATTTGAGATAAACCATTTAAAAATTTTTAATATAATTTTTTATATAAATACTCTAACATGTTCTATATATGTCAAATTATGAGGGAAGTCATTTGGGAAAAACATTCTGAGATTCATTACTCACCCCTATCATGGGAACTTTGGTGCATTTGTAGATATTTTTTGTCATGACCCACGTAAAGGAAAAGTATATTCTTTATTTAGAGATGTTTAATGATATATTTTAATTGACTTTGGAGTTGGATAATGGAGTATTTTGGGAGTTTTTGTGTCAGTGTCCTTATTGTCTTTCAGTATTGTTGGTTTTGACTTCTACTATGTATTTTGATATTGGACATTGTTTTCTCTTGGTACTCTGATATATTTTGGTTTGGTCTAAAATACTGTAAGTATTACTACATTATTATCATGTGAAATATTGTAATTTTGGTTTAGGGTGATGCTGGTTATGTTTATTTTATTTTCAAAGGGGAAATCATCCCTCATCTACTGTGAATACCTTCACATTTATGGCCAACCTTTGGCATCTTGGGGATGTCACCTAAGGAAAAATAGAAATTATTACTCATCTCAAGCCAATGAGTGGATCAGGATGTTACAAATATATTATTTGTTGATATTTTGGTTGGATACTCACTCATTGAATAAGTTTCTTCAGTTAATCAATAAAAATCTAATTATCACAAGAAATTTTTAGTGTCCTCCAATGTAACATATCAAGCCAAACCACCATGTTCAATTAGTGTTCAACATAACCTCATGTGTGCCTTATAAAAAATAGGCTATCTACTAGTAGTGATGATCTAAGTCTATAATTTCAGAAACTATTCCATATGTATCATTCCATTGAGTAGATAATAATAAAAAACCAGATAATAAATAATTTTTTTAATAATTCAGAAACAATAGACAATATACATGACATAGAAATAAATAAATGGGCTTCCAAAGTTGAAAGACAAATTATATTATGGTAGAAGAAGATACATAATTTAATAAATAGTGGGGTCCTTTGGACTCTGCCACATTCTATCTCTAGCTATGTTCTCCTCTGCTCAGCCATCCACTATAGGGACCTTTCCAGTTAATAGATCTCAATTCATGAAAACTAAAAGTGAACCAAAATTACCATGTCTTGTGTGAGTAAAAGACTCAATATGACACAACCAATGCATCCATATCATAAGTACACATAATATATTACAGTGTTGTACATTTGAAAAGTAAATTCAAAAATAATCATTCAATCATACCTATGTCGAGTTATCATGAATTGAAAAAACTACAACAAACCTCAACCCCACCTTATTTACCTCATTTATTTTAAGGATATCAAATATATCAAACCATGTATCACATTTACGGTAACACTACACAAACAACCCTGATGATGGCCATTATTTTCAATACTACATGCCAAAAGATAATCATCAAAGTAGTCACTTATAAACATATCTCTATAGGAATAGCCACACCCTCCTTTTAGGATTATTGGACCATGTCATCTCTTAGTCAGCTAACTGGTTATATATAAAGATCTCTCTATAAGTGTATCCACACCAAAAAATATGGATGTTTAGACTATGTCAGTTTGGTTGACCATCTACTTATGCACATCCTTCTACAGGGATAGCCACACCAGCCTTTTAGGTCATTTATTCCACATCTAAAAAACCTTATTTCTCCACTGGATTGTTTTAATACCGTCATCACAAATCTATATTATATGAAACAAAATGACAAGTACAAGTCATAAATAGGTACTAAAAATCATATCAAGAAGAAACATGTAGAATTACACATAATCTTGTGGTCCTGGACATGAATTCCTCATGTCCACTCATGCACCCACATAGAACACATAACAAACATGATCTAATCATGAATAAAGAATACATCTTGTCAAAATCATATACGTGGGCCAAAAATAGGGAAAACAATCTGTACCTCATTGTTATAAATGTCAACACAAAATATAAATGACCACAAGTGTTTAAAAATTTGGAGTGGAAACCTCTAAAACCAATAATACATCCTCCTCGACCATAGTTTTCAACACATTAACATTCAAGGATAAACAATTCCTATAACCAAGTCAATTATTTAATTTTAAAAACAAATAAAAACATACATGTGATGATATCATTGTATATCCTAGATAATCCATAATAAATATGATAATTATAATTTATCCTTCTCGATGATTCTTGATTATTACATTATTATTTTACTTGTTAAAATAACTCTTAAATAGAAAAACATGAGAAAAAAATACTTATTCCTATTAATATTTTTATGTGTCTGTGTTTTAATAATTTTAATAGTATCTGATCATTTTTATATAATGTTTTAGAAGACGATATTCATAATGTGGTTGTTAAATATTTGATATAAATATTACCATGTTTTCACCGTTAGAAATCAAACATCTTGAAAAGTGGAGAGGGAGAGTACAATTCTACCTTTTTAATAATCTTGATGGGAAACTTAGTTTGGATGAAAAAAATATTACCAAACATGAAAAAATTATTTCTTGACTACATGGACCCAAATGATAGAAAGACATTTCCTGAATGTTATTCCATTTTATAATGGAAAAACGTGTACATTTGTGATATAATAAAAGAAATAAATTAATTATCATTATGTAAGCTTGTTTTAGGGGATTCAAAATAGTATACTTTTTAATATCATACAGAAATTTTATTTATGAAATTAAATGAGTCTAAGGATTTATATCCTTGTTTTTTGGTATTTTAAATTTTTGAAACACTTATAGGGTCAAGCTGTCGAAGGATAAAATTGAGAACCGAATAAACAAAGTAGAGTTCATTACCCTCGTGAATTGTCAATTTGTTGCATATTGGTTACATTGTTTTACATATACACAGAGGGTTGCCCTTATGAAATCTTCAGAAAACCTAGGGTACCCTTTCTCAACAATAGTTATGTAATATGTTACCCTTACATGGTAACCTCACTTGAGCAGCATTTCATTATGAAGTGAATGGGTACCCTTATGAATGTACCCTTATTTAATTGCCTTACCGTTACACATTTTGGAAATCATTGGTTACTCCTAAGCATTGTGTTAGGACCTTTTCATAGTAGTCAGTTACGCTTACATAGGAGCCGTTATGATACTGGATTCCCTTATGTAGTGCTGGATAACCCTTATACAATGCTTTCACACCCTTACATAGTCCTTGATATAAGGGTTCTTACCCATACACATGCCATCTAATGTCCCCCAACCCTCACATAATGACCTTAAACCCATTTTACATTTGCATGATTCCTTTAATTATTTCATAAGATGAATTTTACTGAAAATAATATGTTTTCATTAAGAAATATGTATAAATTACAAAAAAAAATTTGTTTCACTATCATTTAATAATCCAGAATATTAAAATCCACCCCTTTTAGTTATTTCTCATCCTTATGAATTATCACTTATGTTATTGTTAGAATAACTTAGGCCACAGACCTAAAAATTCATACTCCCACTCCCACGTCTCCTCCTAGATCCATCTATTCCACCATTAAATCAGGAAAAGTGGTACCATATTTGAAAAAAAAGTACTGGGTCATTGTGGTCTAGAATTATGAGTAGATGCTTTCCATTAGATGCATATAGTTCCGGCTTAATGAATGTGTTTTTTTAAAATGAAAAGGATAAGGTCATTACATATGGAGCTTAGAAACATACAACACATCATACATGACTCGATACCATAGTGTATGTTCCATATGATACACCATTATGAAAACATGTTCAGTGTTGTTAATGGGTAGAAAATACATGGTTCTAGACTTCCTTACATCCTTATACATCAGTGTCCTAGCTATGTATTCACTCTCATGAAATCCTGATCATCCATAGAAAACTCCAAATGTCTCCTCATATGGACGACATATGATTTATACCTACTTTTAGTGGTGATAAATTTATTCTAAATTCTATTTTATCACTCAGAGGCCACGAAAACCAAACAATGTTCTATAATTTCTACCTCGCACTCAAATCTCCAATATGGTGATGAATGACATGGACTCCTATAATATCCCTTGTAAGGTTCCATCTGAGTCAAATCATAGAATTTTTATTTGTATACCGACTCATCCAATCAAAGATGATTATCCCATTATCCACCAAATTTTGGAACTCAATCTTGAGGACTATCCTCTTGAATGTGTATAGTCTGCTCCAACTGTCTATCTGTCTAAAGAAGGTATACTATGATATATATCATCTGAATCCCTAAGGAATTCAATATTATCTTATAAAATTGAAACATAAAACAAACATATATATCCCAAGAAATTCCTAGGGGAACTACATATAAGGTTATGATCTCATAGACCTAAATCATCATTATCTTCACCGTAGAGTGGGTCTCTCATGTTTAAAATGTGGTAAAATTTCCTCAGTTGATCAAAAATCACCTAGAAAGCCTCACAATGCCTTCTAGTCTTTGGTAACCCCCTCACAATTTCCATCATGATGTCCTTCGACTTTTATATGGACACTAGATGCGGATTTAAACCACCACTTGGATACTGATAGACAACCATGTCCTTTTGGAAGGTAAGGCCCCAAAAAAGAAACCAACAATGTTACTTTTAAAACATGGCTACCAGATCTATGTTCTGATGTGATGATATATCATGGTCTCATCAAGATATACTAACCTTATAGAGGTATGATAATCCCTCACCACCTCTTCTCTGATTTTGTGAGGGACTACTACTCTCCCATGTTCAAGGATCTCATCATCATCACATAATGACCACCCAGGCATGAAATGACCTCCAGCTAGTTATTCTCACATCACAACACACCCTTGGTAAGTCTCTTATATATCCTTTATCTAGTATAATAGAGAATATTTGACCAACATGGGTGAAAAAGTAAATCATTCTTGTTATACTAAATAATCCATCCTCCAATCATGTAGCAAACTCATCTAGTGTAACTTCTCCTCTAATGGCCTCTTATCAAGATCCTACTTGGCCTGGGCCTTCTATATAAAATCATCAGCAATAGTGTAAACATTCAAGGTGAATATATCATCTAAAATTAAATCATCTATAGATACTAAACCTATAAAATATTCATCATATTCAAGTCAATTTATGTGAAGATATAGGAAAGATCTTTTGTTCTATGTAGATAATAAACCTCTCGCTAAGGTGATATTATTTCCCACTCATTAGAGCGCTAAGCAAGGTTGCCAGCTACAGATCATAAGTGGGTTATTTAATCTTATGTGGTAATAACTATAATGAACCAAAAGCTACTATATCATCTCTCCACATCATTTCTTGTCTAAGACCAATGTTTGATTCATCACATTATTTGGTATATCCAATCCACATTTTAGGAAGTAAATATACCATTTAAAGTCAAACTTTTATTCAGATCAAGATATGCCTCTTCACACTGGATAAACCCATAAAAAATTACATACTTCTTAATCATTGTAGCCATACGTGATGATAATAAGGAATGGACCAATATATATGATGGTAGTATACTTATATTCAAATAATGATATCTATCTCAGACATGTTATGAGGGAATTTCTAGAAAATCACTGATTATATATTCTATATGTCCATGGATATACTCATCCCAAACACCATATACACTCAGAATATCACCTAACACATCCAGAATACATAAATAAACATCATGGAATAAGTTTTATGTGCTCAAAGCATATTTTGGACTCCCTTAAGGGGTCCAATATACTCTTCCAATTTCAGTGAGTAAATTAGGATATTGTTAAAGAACAAAACAATGAACAAGTATATGTTGGGGTAAAATATATTATTCATGAGATCCAAGAACACTATCAGAATGTTTTTTAGATTTAATGATTTACCTAGGTACTTATAAACCAATACATTTTTTTTAAAACTACATGTTCAGAATTTCCTCCACTCTATATTATAGATGGTGGTAGCCCAATCAAAGATCAGTATTGGGGAAGTACTATGCTCCCCATAACTAACCAAAAAGTTCTTTGATCCATGGAAAATCATTTTGGTTATTATTATTCACCTGTTTTATATACTATTAATCAATATAAAGTTTAATACCACCATCTTCCTTCTTGGAGAAAAAAAACAGGTCGAACCCATTATAATGTACATGGCCTAACGATGAACTTCAACTCCAAGTCATCAAGCTTCACCTTGAGATCCTTCAACTCAGATTGAACCATATGATAAGGGGTTTACAAAATGGGCAATGAAACCATGCCAAGCTTAATCTTAAATTCAAATTCTCTATTAGGAGGGAGTCCTATGATGTTGTCTAGAAAGACATCCTGATAGAGATCCATGGCCAGGGGTAATATCATGGGAGCCTCAAATAATCCTTTAGAATGAGCCATGCCTACCATATATGATATAATCATACGCAGATAACTCAAGTATAGTATAAATCTTCCCACTCCCCATATATATTATTTAGTAATCATGAACTTTTCTAACTTAATTGAGGTAAATGATACCCGTCCCTAATAGAAATTAATGAATCCTCAGAATATGACCAGGAATTTCATCATGAGAATCAAATTTATGTTCTTCATCTACAAAATCATGAATTCTAATAGATTTTCATAACTAACAATGAATATAGGACCCTCTAGGTATCCCTAGCGGTGGACTACTTTTGATTCCAATAATTTATCAAGGGATACCAAATTAGAGGAAAAAAGTGTCTGATAAGTCAATTCCTCTGGCTACTTATTTAGAAATTAAAGAATGGAAAGAACCATTATTGAACAAGGAAGTATATAAAGAAGAGGTAATTAAAATAGTCAATGAAATAGTATATAACCCCGCTCCATTATCTACTAGAATCGGGTTCACTTCTTAAACCCATCCAATCATATCTCTTTGACCCTATACCAGAGATTCATTCATTTTAGAAGTCTCAATCCCCTATTGAGGTCATCCACTCTAATACTTCCATGATATAATAGTTCACCTATATTCTCCCATTGATTAAAATTTTAATTGGTAACTATCCTTTCATAGTGATGGAACTCCACAGATGGATTCCTACCAGAATGTCAATAATTCCACATTTTCATTCAATTTTTGCACATGATGGAATAATCTCCCAGAGAAGATATAATCGAGTGCAATAATGAAAAAATAGATTACTAGCTTACTAATATTAGACTCTCTTTTTCTTACTACTAACAATATACCCATTGGTAGTAGTGAGAGAAAGTTGAGTCACTGGAAAACTATGGGATAAAGGCAATCCTACAACATTGTATTCCATTATCCCTATATCTATGGTCAAGTCCTTGAAAAAACCTATTTAAACACCATATGATAAAAAACCATTACCTGAAATTTGATATTTGATTAAAGTATTATCTCAAACATTTTATCCTTTCGTGCCACATTCTCATATAATAAAAGAAAAAAGTGATGTAACTCCACAAACCATGAAAATTATGCCAAGATAGTCATAGAACCTAGACATAACACCATGAAAACCAGGGAAAACATGACTTTATCATGTTAGGGAATTAATTATCATGAAAAAAGATCATTTATGGTTAACCAAGTATGAACTGATCATCCCCTGGTCCAACTCATGGAAAACCAACATCTTATGGTATGTCCTTGGAGTATGAAGTTCACCTGAACCACTCAACCATCATAGATTGTTTGGACAATATAAAAATTTCTATGAATAAAATTTATCCAATCCATTAAATCATAAAATCCACTATTAACCTTGAATTATGGGGGATTATGGATCTAGAAATATCAATAATGATTGATCATGGTCCCCAAAATAGTCCGACCTTGGATGACCACAATTTGAAAGTGTCATGTTTGAATGGTTCCTGTAAACTAAATCACATTTTTGGTACAAGAGTGTTTTGTGGTAATTTCTCTTGCACCAAGAGTGGTGGAATATGGGATTCTTGGGTTGTTACATATGAGAGTCCCATCAAATGCATTTGAGGCGGTATCTATTTAATTTGAATAATCATTAATAAAATGAAAGAATTCGAATTAGTTTATTGGATCAAACAAGCTTCTCTAAGGAGTCTACATAAAACCCAATAGACCCCATAGCACTAACAGAGGTCTCATCCTTGCATGTTAATTAGGGTTTATATATATATATATATATAAAACAAAAAACATTCTCAGTTCAATTAAATAATTATAATAAATATATATCATGAAAACTTGTAAAACAGATATATCATATGACATTGATACTATCTCGAGCAAATAGAACAACTCTATGAATTAAATAAAATAATGGTACAACATAAAAACCAGTATATATATTGATGTTGAACCTCTATGCCTAATTATGAGGCTTGAAAATTCTCAAAATATCATAAAAATTGTAACAAAATAACATTTGTGGTAACTCAGGATCAGTTACAAATGTGATACCTAGAAATTTATAAACTTCTTTACCAGAGTCCCTCATAATTATCTCCTTTGTACTATGTCCTAGGTTAGTCAAACCAAATTTTGAAATTGTGAACTGATACAATTTTTTATATATCACCATGAACCACTAATTTCAAGTTGAATTCCACATGACCTCATGCTTGAATCCCCATACACAAGAGGATACCGACTTTTAGTGAGGGTATAAGTTCATTTGTGTGGGGACTATTCTCTCAGTATCATGTCATCATGTATATAATAATAACAACAAATATAATAAATAATTAGTTTAATCATGAAAAATAAATAGATATAATATATGTCAATCAAAGAAATAAACGAGATCCTAAAGTGGAAATCCAAACCATGTAACAGTTGAAGAAGATAAATAATTAACTAAATAGTGGTGACCTCTAATGTTCATCCCAATCAGCCATCATATCCATTCACGTCTTATCTACCATCTAAAAAAACACTTCTCGTGAATGGATCTATAGTTATGAAATATACATGTGAAGAGAAATACAAGAGTATGGTGTGACTATAAGACTTTGCAGGAAACTACAAATTCATCCTTAACATAAGTACACATAATATATAAAAGTTTATTCCATGACATTAGTAAATTCCAAAATAATCATACAATATTACATTTTTTGAGTTATAATTAACTCAACAGGCTTCCATGAAACCTAAATCCACCTAATTAATCTAATTTTAGGTAAGGTTATCATATAAGTCAATCCATGTACCTCTTTTAAAGTAATTTTGTACACCACATGCCTATGTTGGTCATCACTAGTAACGTTGCATGAACACTAAAATCATTCATCCAGTAATTTCTACACATATATTTAAAGGGATAGACATGGTTGACATTAAGGATGTTTGTACTACATCATCTTCCAATAAACCATCCAACTATATATACACATCCCCATATAGGGATATCTATAGTCTCCTCATTGAACCTTTTAACTGTATCTATAACATCATGAAATTTAAAAAATCGGAACATCGAGTTTGATATTTTGTATAAAAAACAAACATATTGGAGAATATAACATCTCAATACAGTATGAAAAGTTTATTTTTAAATAAACTGAATCTCTTTGATATATTTCGATGCATGAAACACCATGTTTAAATATAACATGATACTCTACTATAATATAATTATTTAAACATAACCATTATAACATTATTGTTAAATTGGATGGTATTAATAATAGTAAATAAATTATGAAAATTATATGGTTTATACACATATAAATTAAATATTTATCTATTTATTATTAATATAAGAACAACCATTTAAAATAAAATGAAATATTTCATGAAAATAGTATTTTTCAGAAAGGCGATTTAGTCGTGATTTGTACATATAATTTATAATTAATTTTAAAACTTATAGAGAATTTATTTTAAAAAATAAACTTTATTTTTGAAATCATCATATAAAAATTATCTTAATATGATTTTTGGATAATTGTTTTCAAAATATTCATTTTTGATGAACAATGAAAAAAAATTAATTTTAATTGGAAACTATCATTTCATTTAACTCATTAATAAATATAAATTATTGTAAATTCATTTTAATGTAAAATAAGTTCAATTATATATATATATATTAATCCAATTTTGTTCATTGGTGTCATTTTCATGTTGAATTTTGATATAACAACTTTGTTAACTTCTAAACATTTTCTCTTTCAAAAATTTCTTTCTCATCGCGTATGTGGGGTTAAATTAAAATTAAAATTCTATACTTCTCAAAATGTGATTCTAAATATTGAATTTAATATTTATAATCATAATTAAAAATACTATCTAATATTTTTAACTAATTATTTGATAAAAATGAATAGTGAAATCCTTAATAGTTAATTATCATGGTTAAGGTAAATATGTGGTTATAGAGGGATTAAACTAAGAATATTAGGTTTAAAAAGATATAAAAACTTTTCATACTCATATTTATGTCCATATTTCAACCTTTCCCTATCACATATTCCAACCTAATGTTTTTTTTTGAATATTTTCATTTAACGACCAGACTTTTCAAATGATAATTGGTCAACAATTAAATGTGTGTTATATTATATTGTATACATATTAGATGTATAGTTAAGATATAGAAAACAAAATCTCAATAAATAATTATTAAATATCACAAATTTTTAAATCTATCAAACCAACTAAAACCCCACAAATTAAAATTGAAAAAAAATTAGTAGAAAAGATAAAATGGGAAAATATGAATCTCCCAAATCTGCCTGAATCAACACCTCCATGACCAATATTATAGAAATTAAAAAAAATTATTAATCTAATAAAATTCATATAAAATAAAAATATACAACCTTTGGATTAAATTTTGTCAATATTGAGTGAAATAATTAAGTGGAATATGTACGAGGTAATGTGACCATTGGAAAAGTAATGTGATAGTTGAAATATAATCTATTGGTAATAATAAACTGACTATTGGGAATAGTAATTTAACCATAAAATAATAATATGTGATGTAAATAATATTTATAATGATTAATATAATAAAATAAAATTATTATAATTCTGTAAAAGAAATATAATGATTGAAAAACT
Source organism: Viscum album (assembly GCA_963277665.1). Classification (NCBI taxonomy): domain Eukaryota; kingdom Viridiplantae; phylum Streptophyta; class Magnoliopsida; order Santalales; family Viscaceae; genus Viscum; species Viscum album. The sequence goes on along the minus strand of OY728161.1, from coordinate 2,103,682,757 downwards.
CAAAGAAAAAATAAGAACATTATTCAAGAACTCTATTTTAAAGTATTTTGTAAAGATCATAATTTTTATATTAATAATTAAAATTAATTATGATATAAATGTAGTTTCATAAAATTAATATAATTTTTTCAATTAGTGTGTTAAAATTTTCCAAGGATTATATTTTGCGAATTTCTTAATGCAATTAAATTTTTAGTTCAATAGTAAAAATAATGTTTTTCTTATAACCAGTGTATCAAAAATAACATCATTCATGATGTAATAATGGCATAGTCATTTATATAACCAGAGTTTTAGAAAAAAAATATATTTAATTTCACAAATTATTCATTAAAATACAATCAAATCAATTTCAAAACCTATTTTTTTTAAACGTAAAGTTAAAAGTGTTCCCTTAATAAAACAATTTTTCCTTTTCTAGGCATTCCAGTTTAAAAAAGAAAGTGAATTTGAATTATAAAAGGGTTTAAAGTCAAATAACAATTATATTATTTTTATTGTATAAATATCACTATTTAAATCTTTTCCTTTGATATAATATTTTATTTATTATTTTATTCTAAAAATATTCCTCTCATCAAGTATTAATAACCCATCTCCATCCCCATGAAAAACCTACACTCCCTCACATAACAAAGGAAAGTATCTTTCTATATCCTACCTCTCAATCCCCATATAATATCTTGAGATGGTCTACAATAAATTAACACCATATAATAAGGGGTATTATCCATAATAAAATAAAAAGAAGGCCTTTGGGCCATTCAGGCATTCAATGGTTGGTCAATTTCCAATGGGGGCATTTAAAATCATTTTATTATCACCCAACTAAGGTATTTTTATAATAATTTATTTATAATATATTAAGTTATAAATATTTTTTAAGATTCTATAAATAATTCTTCTAATGTATAAATGACCTCAAACAAAAATTGTGACACTGAAACAAAATGTGAAAATTTAATAAAAAATCAATATCAGATTTGTTTAAATTTAATAGAGTGTTATAAATTAGAATAAAATAATTATAATGGATAAATATTGAAACAAATTAACATACTTAACATCTCAAACAATTTTTTAACAATTCAATGTTTATTATTAATGATGCGTAAAAGTGGTAAAATAATGTAGTATTTATGGTTAGAGGATTCTCTAACAGAACTCCATTTCTTGGGGTTATACATGTTCCACATATTTTTTGGTATGGATATTCCTATAATGATCATTAAAAATATATTCATTTTTCTTCCTTTTTTTCATGTAATATACATGTTACGACCATTATTTATAATCCAGATAAAAAATATTTTCCAAAAATACTTTTCATTCCAATATAATAATTTTACACCTCTTTAGTTGTTTCTTAATCACCCAAGAAAGATGTTATTTATCAAAAATATGTTTTAAATTTTTCATTTAGTAATTATAGTTTATTAATTAAATAATTTTTTTGAAATCATTATGAAACCCATTCCTTTATAAGGGTTATTTATTGTCTACAATTGTTATATGTTCTACGTGGTGTGCTTGATTATGTAAATATAATGTAGTGATGGGTGGGACTAAAAGTATATATCTCTTCAATTCATTTAATAATGTGATGTATCTCATGAGATAATGTGTGTTATGTGAGAACATGATGTGGACTTTTTCACAATAATGATGTTATGATAATTCACATATGTTATTCGTGAACACGATGACATCTTTATTCACAACTATGTGTGTTATTTGAACACTATCATATTATGTTACATTTTTATTCATTTAAACAATCTATGACCATATAAAATTATTCAATCACGATTATGATGATAATAATATAATTATTATGTGATGATTATTGTTATTATTATCACATATGTTATATATATTTATTTACCATATTTGTCATCTTATTGGGCTTGTAGATCAACCATTTATTTAATGTATATCCCCTGGTGACTTAATGAATTAAGAATAATGTCAGATTTCATAAGAATAATGAAAAGGTATTTAAATAAATATTTATCATTTATTATGTACAAGTGATGCATGATCCTAATTTTTCCAAGATACTAAACCTTTTAATCCTTGAATGTATAAATATTATGTTTTTTATCTTAAAAATTATTTAACAGTTATTGAATAAAATGTTGGGTTTCTATAGTTTGTATCATAGGTATGAATTATTTAATTTTGGAATTAGGATTATAAAACATTAGTTACCTCCCATATGAAAAATCTAGGTATATATAAACATATAAATAAATTTTTTATAGAAAGGATAAACATAAGGACCCCATAAGATATGTGTTTACTATTAATTATATCAATGAATAATTTTTTATTAATAATTTATTGAATTATGTTTTCTTCAAATCACTTCTATATTAAAAAATTGTTGGAACCTTGAGAAATTAGGCAACAACCCATGCAACGGCCAATGTAATGATTGTCTGAATGCAATCCATAATTCCATGGGAGGTGGAGTAAAAATATTTAGGGTAATAATTACCCAATTGTCTTAGGTGATGAAAAATAACCTAAAACGCGTGGAACAAACTCCTACACTCAATAAATAGAAACTTTATATTCATTATTTTATGCAGTAGTGACCACCAATATTTGGTGGTTCTTCTGATCCACTTTTCATGGAATTGTGTTTTAACTCTATGGAGAAGATCATTTCTTTTCTGTATTATTATAGGAAAGAGAAGGTGACTCTAGATATATATCTTTTAGATGAAGAATCTATTTAATAGTGGGATTTATTAAATAAAATAAAGCCTAAGGATAAAATAGAAGATTTTTATTGGGAAGTATTTAAGAAAGTATTTATTAACCAATATTTTCCTATAAATAATTGAACAAAAGTGGGGAGAAAATTCATAGAGGCTATGAAAAAGTACAGTGAATCTATTATGTATTATAAATAAAAAATCACTACGATATAAATATATTCATTAGTATTAGTTTTCAATAAATATAGAAAAATAGATAGATTATTTAGTTGTTTAAAACCATACATTCGAAAGGCTCTAATTATACGAGACTTTGGGAGTTAGGAAGAGGTGGTTTGATGTGATCTCAAAGTATAGTTATTGTTCTAATATTATTAATTTGACATAAGGATAAGAATAGAATACTTAATTTTGAATATAGTAGGACAAGTTACAAAGGAGGATAGAGGATCCAACCACTCACATGTAATAAATTTGGGAATAAACATCATTAAAATTTTCTCAGAGGAATAGGGTAACGTTTCAAGTATAGGAGAGAATCCCAATAAGCTCGTAAATATCAAAGAGTCATGAAGAATCAAACCAAAGTGATGGTAGAAAAGAAGGAACTTCTTAATTAACCCGCCATGGTTTAATGGTTCAACCATTTGGAGAAAGAGAACTATGAAAGATTGTTTACTAAACCATATGTTATTAACGGTAATTAGCATTAGCAACCACTAAATCCAAAGCAACAATTAAAATCTTATGCCATCACTACTACCAAATTAGAGAATAATAAAAATGTCCTAAAAATTAAAATTTATATTCAATCAAGAATGGAAAAAATTATTTGATTCTATATCTATTCTTTTTTTATATCCTACAAGTTTTCTAAAACTATTGAGTTGAACCCTCGATGCCTTGATGTACAGATATCATTAAAAACACAGAATGGTTCAATCATTGAAACCAAATTATTGGACTCTTCTCTAATTATTTTATATTGGAATATTCAACCAGAGAATCTCACAATCCTTCTATTAGTGGAATTCGATACTATACAAGACATGGATTGGATCTCATTATAATTATCACACAAAAATTTTCAGGAAATGGAATCCTATTTCTATATTACCAACCATCCATTATTCCCCAAAAAATGTAAGCAAGATCATGATTCTTATTTGGAAAATCCATTGATTGTTTTGATGATGATACCTTGTTAATAAGTATACCATTACCAAATTTTTAATTCAAAAAAATTTATCAACCAAGATCAAATTCCCATTACGAGTGAATAAAATGATGTATTTCCCCAAAGAGTTACCCAGACAACCCCCATATCATGATATAAACATATCAAGGGAGATCATACCTAGAGTCACTCCTGTCTCTAAATTCCACAATAATATGTCCCCAATAAAATTTTAGAAGTTAAAACATAATCTATAAGAACTTATTTACAAAAGGATTATAGGCCATAGTGAAATATCATGGGGTTCCCCATTACTCTTTGTAAACAAAAATGAAGGATCAATGCAACTGTGTATCAATTATTAGGATCTTAACAAAATAAACCTAAATTAAAAGTATACCCAACCATGGATTGATGACTTATTCAATGAAATTAAATAGGATTATTACTTATAAAAGGTGGATAATTTTTATAGATATCATCAACTAATGGGGAAGAAGGAATATATTTAGAAGACATCCTTTCATAAATGATATGGACACTATGAGTTCATAATGATTTCCTTTATAATATCTAATTACCCTACAATATAAAAACCTTACTATTTATTAAACACTTAAACATGATTTATTACATAAATTTTCACTTAAGAAAACTTTGAGGATCGAGAGATATAATGTCTTGGTAAATTAGGAACATTAAAAAATAACATAGAACATAAAACAACACATCGTTATTGAAAACTTATTTTACCTGACCACAACATTCCTTTGTACATAGCATTTCATGGGATAACCTAAGGACATTCATAAGAAAATGATGAACTATTAATACCAATAAGGGAGTAAACAAATCATAACATGAAGAATATAGTATACGATAGGCAATAGTAAAATCAATGGATCACAAGAGAAACATGAGCATAAAGGCGTGATGTAGAATGATTATCATAACATTGAAATGTAGAAACAACATTTAACATTATATTAGCATGATCCAAGGCTCATTAAATATGGATCATGAGTAAACCCTCATTTCACTTGAATTATCATGAGTAAACCCTCATTTCACTTGATGTATCATGATAATAATCTTTACCCAATGCATTGGAGTGCTATCAGGGCAAACCCTTCTTAATCATTTCATTTCATGAATAAGTGTGGCACATAGATCATACAACATGGATTTATGAAAAATCATAAATTATTCTATGATAAAGGAATATTGAATTCATAAATGAAACTATATAATCAATAAGTAAATATTAAAAATGGTGAATACCATTGATAGAGAAATGGTCATGGTTTTAACTATACAATGACTTTGCCTTGGAGAATCACGATACAATTTCAGAATCCTAATAGCGTGACATAATAATTCATAAAAATGATGGATTAGAGAGAGAGGGGTATCTCATCATATTTAATTGAATTGGAAAGTAATTGGGTAATAGAGATACATTTCCCAATATATGTAATTAAATTTATATGATATACAAGAATTTCTTGAATGTAAACGAGGAGAGAGAAATTCTTAGTGAATTTCGACATAGTAACAGGTGTGATTGGGAGGGATTAATGAAAGATAAAAAGGTATATAATCATTCAAAAAGAAAGAGGTAAGTATTGGGGAGTTGAGAAATCATACCCCAACATTTTTAATTGAATAAAATGGTATAACAATGTAATGAAATCCGGAAAAAAATGAGAAAGGAAGAAATCCTCTTTCTGGAAGTGTGATCCCAAAGGCTTGAAAGAGGCTAGCGAGAGGCTTCTTGGGAGATTGGGGTAACTTGGTAGGGTTATAGAGAATGGAGGGAAGAGTAGGGACATTATCCAAGAGTTTTTAGTGAAGTTAAGTGGGAGCTTGGATGTGTTTATATATGAAAAGAGAGAAGAAACCTTTAATATTTCACAAACCTAGGTTTTGGAATTTATATAATTAAATATTTAAAACCACAAACCCACCAATGGGTTTTTCCAATGGGTTTTTCGAAACGAGATAGGAAAAAATTATTATATATGGAAAAGGTCCTAAATTATTAAAATATTAGTCTTTCTTATATGGATTTGAGTCACACTTCCAAGGAAATCATTTTAAAATGTTAAAATATTTTATAAGTCTTGGAGGGAGCACTAGGGAACCATAAAATTAATAAAACAAATATAAAATCACATTATTTTAAATTTAAAAGATATATTGGATGAAAACAAGTTTTATAGTATTTTATTACATCCCTATAATCTATTTATAATGTCATACCATACATTGAAACGATATATACTTTTTACCCAAAATTTTTACTATCTCAGAATAGTATGAAAAATTCCCCATTATATAATTTCAACACCCAAAATCCAAAAATGATATTAATTTTATCTAAATAATTTTCAAAATTTGTGAATTTTTACTTTTAATATAAAAAAAGACATTTATCGAAAATTCAAAGGTTTTGACAATGACATCTTTCAAAACATAATAAAAATTACAATTGTATTCATAAAAATTATATGATCATTTATATTTAATAAAAATTAATTTTGTAATAATATTTTATTAAAATATTATTTAATTCAAAAATCCATTAATTCATAAAAATTGATTTCTTAATTGATTTTAAAAAGAATACTTTTTGTGCTCAATGTAACAATAATAAAATTAATGTATATTATTTATTATATACCAGAAAATTAATGCAAATATTAATAATGATAGGGTATTGTTACATAACCCCTTCTAATACCCGTATAAGACCTAAGGGTAAGGTGTGTGATGGTGACAGACTATTGGGGTGGCTCAGATAACATTTAATGGGTGGTAATCTATATTAACTTCCACTTCTCCCATAGGTGGTTCTATTCAATCTTAAGGTGCTGAAGCTCAGCTTGGGATTGGTCAAAAGAGGACCCTAGTGACAACACCTCCTCTACGAGCTCCAAAAAATGGGCTTCATTTGGAGAAATTCTACTGGATGAGGCCATCACTTCTTTTTTCTAAGTAAATTATATTTGTTAAAGACCTATATTTATATTAATCATATGATCACTGTTCAATTGGTATATTAGAAATGGTAACAATTCATAATGGTATTTTAAAATTGAAAAACATAATACCATGGAAGTTGATATGTTTTACAAAACCATTTTACGTAATAAAATATTTTGTTAGATCAAGAGGAATTTTCATTAACAAAAGTTTGGGTCGTTACAATCTTCCCCAATTAAGAAATTTACCCTTTTAAATTTCATTTTCCCACACTAAAATATATGAGGGTAAATTTTCTTTATCACTTCCTCTAATTTCCACATTTCTCCTTCAAACGTGTGGTTTTTACACAACTCCTTGATGAGGGGCATTTTATTATTTCAAGGAAAATTTTCCACATGGTCTAAGATCATCACCAGATTCTATTTATATGAGTGTTTATTATCCAATGGTACCAAATATGGATTGAGTAAACATGATGGTTCATTTATGATCATCCTTAAGAGTGATACATGGAATACACTGTGTACTTGACATCAGTTCAACGACAGTTTGAGTTGATAGGCCACTACTCTAATGTGATCAACGATCTCAAAATGGCTAATGTACATTGGACTATGTTATCCCTTATTCCAAAATCTCATAACTCTCTTCCACAGTGATATGCGGTGAAATACCATGCCTCCTACATCAAACTCTATGTCTCATCGATGATTATTAGCATTGCTCTTTTTTCCACTCTGAGCAACTTTAATGTGCTGTTGTATGGTATTAACCTTCTACACCATTTTTTTCAACCATTTATGCACATAGTAGTTTTCTATTCCCAAATTCATCCCTGCATGCCAGTGTTCTGCACCACTTCCCATAAAGGAATTCATAAGGAGCCATTTGGATGCTCTAGTGGAAACTATTACTAGAAGAGAACTCAACCAAAGGAAGATGTTTATCCCATCATACTTTGTAGTCCATTGAGCATGCTCTCAACATGTCCTCATATGTAGGGATAACTCGCTCACATTGGCCATCAATTTGAGGATGATAATCCATACAAAAGTTTTTTCTCAATATTCAGAGTGTGTTAGAGTGTCTTACAGAACTTAGAGATAAATCTTGGATCTCAATTGGATACAATTGATAGTGGTGGTCCATGAATCCTTACCACTTCTCTGATGTATATCTAGATCAGTTGATCAAATTAGAAATACACTCTAGTTTCTATGAGGTGTGAAGTCTTTGTATGATGACACACACCAACACTGATATCATTGTTTCCATTGGATGTATTCTGAAGTCTGGTGAAAAATTACATGGTGATGTTATCCGATTAACATGTTGGTATGGGTATTGGTTTTATTATCCCCTTAGTCTTCTTCCTATCAGCCTTCACTTGATGACATACTAGGCACTTTGATGTAATCTCAATGATCTCCCTTTTCATGTTATCCCACAAATAAATCTCTCTGATATCTCGATACATCATTGTGTTTCCAGGGTGAATGGAGAAATTCAAAATATATGCATAATAAAAAAGGTCATTCTTTAACTCTGGATTTGATATAAAACATAGTTTTTTCCAAAATATCACAAATCCTTATTCATTAACATTACACTCCTATGATGTCCCTTTTCTGGTAGTTTCCACTTTCTTCTAAATTTCCAAATCATACTTTGGAGAATTGTTTAACCTTCCAAAAGATACGGTTGATCAATCATTTGTGAAAGGATTGATTTCATTACCTTATTTATAATTCCCATGTTCATCTTCACTAAATATAAGAATTATAGATCCTTTTCAATTCTCATCAATGAAAAAATCTATGGGTCCTTTCTTCTTAGATCATCTAACACCTTGTTCGCTTTCCCAGGGTGGTAATGGATTGAGCAGTTATAGTCTTTTATCAACTATAGCTATCTTCATTGGTGCATATTCGACTTGTTCTATGTGAAAATATACTTGAGATTTTTGTGATTTGTGTATATTTCACAATTCTCCCTAAACAGGTAATGTAACAAAATTTTCAAGGGGAATATTATTGCATCCAACTCTTGATCTTGTGTTGGATATTTTTTCTCATGGACATTTAGTTGAATTGAAGCATAGTTAACTACTTTTTTCATTTTACATCAACAAAAAACCCATTCCATTCTTCTAAGCATCACAAAATACAAAAATAATTATCCACTTGTGGGTAGTGTGATCACAGACACATTGATAAGCCTACTTTTTAATACCTTTAATCTATCTTCACATTCATCACTCTAAGAAAACTTGACTCCCTTCCAGGTAAGCATAGTAAGAGGGTTGGAAATTCCTAAGAAAGTTACAAATCGACGATAATATCCATCCAACCCCATGATGATATGGATATACGTCAACAATGTTGGCCTCAAACATCCACTAATTGCATCTTTCTTGGGAGGATCCATAGATATCCCATTATATGTGATGATATAACCCAAAATAAGACTTTGTTCACCTAGAAATCACACTTGTTGTACTTTTCATAGAGCTTCTCCTTTCGCAAGGTCTCTAGTACAGTGCTTAGATGCTCCTCATGCTCCTTCTTAGTTTCGGGGTAAATTATAATATCATCTATAAATAATACCAAAAAAATTTCTAGGTAAGATCTAATGACACTTTTCATCAAGTCTATGAATATTACTGGAGAATTAGTGAGTTTTAAAGAAATTACTATGAATTCATAGTGCCCGTACCTTCTATGAAAATAAGTCTTGGGGATATTCTTTTTCTTTACCCCTAATTAGTAATATCTCGATTTCAAATCCACCTTGGATAAGTATTGTACTCCACATAGTTAATCAGACAATTCATCAATTCATTGTAGAGGATACTCATTTTTTATCCCTATTCTTTTGACCTCATGATAATCAATGGAAAGGCATATTAACCTATCCTTCTTTCATGATGAAGTGGACTGCTGCACCCCATGGTGAAGCACTTGGGCGTATAAACACTTTATCCAGATTCCCAATTAGTTGTTTCTTTAGCTCTTGAAGCTCCACAATTGCCACTCTATATGGAGACATGGATATTTTCAATGCCGAAGGAATAATATCAATCGAGAATTCAACATCTCTTATTGGAGGAAGACCAGACAATTCCTCAGGAAACACTTCGGTGATTCCCTCACAATAAGCATGTCTCCAAGGATGGTTGCATCCCTAAACTCAATCATCTGGTCAAGATACACATTCTCATAGGGAAGTAATATCTACACTTGACATAATGGTTCTATAGAATAATAATCATACTCCTTGTAGTTGTACAGAATCGGGGGTTGATTCTCCATATGGAGAGTGATTTCCCTCTCAGATTAATTTATGTTGGATTTATATAGGAAAAGCCAATCCATGAAAAGAATTTTATAAAATTACACCAGGGCGAGTATGAAAAGGTTCTTCGGGAAGTTCAATCCAAAAATTGTGATAGGGGGAGTTATATTCATGGGTTTCAATGATTACCCCATTTTCTGTTCTCACCGACATCTCTACTTCGATTATATGTGGGGATTTTGGGATTGTTACACAAAACATTTGGGATATAATATAATGTGTAGAACTAGAATCAAATAGTATTTTCTCTATTTTTGAATGAATAAATATCATACCTATCACCCCATCATTTTCGATGTTCTCTTCGGTGGTAGTGATAGAAAGTTGTCACCCCTGGTGGATTCCTCCAAAAACCCTTGGCTTGGGGCACTAGTCTTCAAAGTGAGTTGGTTACTTGAAATTGAAGCAATGAATAATGATTGTAGGTTCTAATGGGGCATTAATCTCCTCTATCATAGTATAAGGTTTTTCTTATTGGTAGTTAATATCAAGGTGCCCTTCTCTTCGACACATAAATCATTTCGTCACCCCATTTTGGCAATTTAAATGGTGATTTTTACACACCTTTCGAAAGTGGGGTGTTAGAATTTATTACCACCATTGTATTTATCCATAAGACCACCATAATTAACGTTTTATTTCTGCTTCTTATCTCCATGATACACATGAGATTATCTGATCTCCATTTCGATGTTGAAGGAAAATTAGACAATTTCCCTCATAGATATTGATGTCACAGATCACTACGAATTTTTGTAGGCTAGATTTTATCCCACCAATTAAGCGATCAACCTTGAATTCATGGGTAATGAGAAAGTCATTGGTGTATCATGCAATCCATGTGATGTTTTAATCGTACTATCTTATGGATTCATCACCTCTTTTCTTAAGGGCATGGATGTCCCTATCAATCTTTATTCATAGGGTAAGAGGAAACTATTTATTGAAAAATATTTTCCAGAAATCCTTCTATTCCAACAAATCGATCTCTTCCTCTAGCTTCATATTTTTGATCAATGTCCAACATTGATCATATTCTCCATCCATATGATCAGAAGATAGAAGAATCTTATCTTGGTTGGAACATTGAAGGATGGAGTAGATATTTTCAATAGAGTTGATCCATTGTTCGGTAATTGAGGGATCAGATGATCAATTAAAAGTAGGAGGCATATGTCTGATGAAGCTCTCAATTGTGACTTGTTCTTTCTCGGTGGGGGGGGGGGGTTGAAAATTCTTATAGACCCATGTTTGTATTCAAATATTTAGTTAACTAAGAAAGTTTTTTGAAATTGTTTGCGATTCCCTCTCCCATCGGATTGGGAATCTCATTAGAACATTAATCAAATTTATCTTCGCATGTGTTGTTAGCCTGAGATCTCCAATTATTTGAAATTGGATGGAATAAAAGTAATGTTAAGGGTAACACATAAAGAGGAATCCAATGAAAAAATGGATAACTTATAAATTACATTTATCTCATTAACTTATGAATTTATTAACTTTAATCTATGTTTTCCATGATCTACTTCCAAACATATATTCATAGGGGTGATTTTTGTATTACCTTAATAATGGTTTATACTAAGATTATCAAAATACCAAATCACATCCCTTGAGAGTGTCATAACCAAGAGTGAATATATTCCTGTTGTTGTGCACCAGTTCTCGTTCAAGTCTAGCTCAAAGCAATGTTTTTGGGTTTTACCCCTAGATACATTTGTGCTAGAGCAACCTCTACTTGTTTGTATCCAGACAGGGATGTATTTTCTTGATAAAACACTTACTCTATACTCACAAAAATTTAGGGATGTTATTATTATAATTAGTCTTATCACAAAGGCATTCATTAGGGTTTTCTAATTCTAATCACAAAAATAACTAAACATATCCAATGATACCAACTATAACATCCCAGACCTTTATCTCCACACTTAATATTTATTTATTACGTAAAAATACATTTAAGAAAACTCTGAGTTTCGAGTGGTCTTGTTTATTGGTATATTAGGAACATTATATAATAACTTAGAACATAAAACACAATCCAATGGGAGAGGGAATCGCAAACAATTTCAAAAACACCCTCAAAAAATAACCCATGTTTTTACCAATGTTTTTTTAAGGGTATTGGAAAAAATTATTTTATAAGTCCAAAGGCCTAACTTCTTAAAATATTAGTCTTTTTTATGTGGACGTGAGTCGCACTATCATGGAAATCATTTTAAGAAGGTAAAATATTTCATAAGTCTTGGAGGGTCTACTAAGGCACCATGAATTTTTTCAAACAAAAATAAAATCACATTACTTTAAATTTAAAACATAAATTGGAAGAATATACCTTTTATTGTATTTTATTACATCACTATTGGGTCATTATGTTGTTATAAAACACATTATAAATTTAAACAGTATTAAATTTTTACCCAAAAATTGGATTGTATCAAAAAATTATAAAAAAATAAACTTTAGATAATTTTGAGGCCATGAATCCAAAAATGATATTCATTTTATCTAAATAATTTTCTAAATATGTGAATTTTTACTTTTAAAATAAAAACTGACATATATAAAAAATTTATGGCTTTTGAAAAAAATAGCTTTCAAACCGTAATAATAATTACAATTGTATTTATAAAAATTATAATATTATTTATATTTAATAAAAATTAATTTAGTAATAATATGTAATTGAAATATTATTTAATTCAAACATCCATTAATACATTAAAATGGATTTATTAATTGAATTTAAAAAAAATACTATTTGAGCTCAAAGTAATAATAATAATATTAATGTAAATTCATTATTCTATAAAAAACAATGAAAATAATCATAGTACAAGGGTCTTGTTACATAACCTATTATAAAACTCGCATAATCCCTATGGTTAAGACGTGCAATGTTGAAAGACTCTTGGGGTGGGTCAGATAAAAAATATTGGGTGTTAATCTCTATTAACTTCCACTTCTTTTGTAGATGGTTTCGTTTAAGCTTAACATGTTGTAGATCATCTTGGGCTTGGTCAAGAGTGAAGCCTAATGACCCCACCTCCTTTAGAGCTCCTAAAAATGGGCTTCGTATGGAGCAAATTTACTAAATGAGGCCATCACTTCCTTTTTCTGAGTAAATTAGATTGGTTAAATCCATATATTTATACTAATCATGTGATCACTGTTCAATGACTATATTAGAAAAGGTTATAACTCTTAACAGTATTTTAAAATCAAAAAACATAATACCAATAATGTGTATATGGGTTACATAACCAATTTACCTAATATAACATTTAATTATATCAAGAGGAATTTTCAGGAATAAATTTTTGTGTCGTTCCATACAATATCATGAATTTGATGAGTATAGTCTTTAGAGACACCGTAAAAAATTTGTGGTAGTTTTTATCAGAGATATTCCCATTTACTACTTGGGTAAAGAAGAACATGTTGGGAATATATGGATTTGGATGGTGACATCAGACAAGGATAAAATTTATTTAATGGCTATAAAATGAGACTTATAGATGTTGAATTTCTCATTTTTGGGGAATGTGATCACAAGAGAGGGTCTTTCTACATACCCTTGAAAGACAAAGGAAATTGAAGAACTGCATGGACCCCCTAGTTTAATGAAAAATCACGGTTTTATTAGATTAGTATTTTACTATTAATTTTTCTTATATCTTTCTCACAATTGACTTGCCTTATAACTCAGTTAAAATGTAAAGGGATAAATCAAGTTTGTATATAATAATGTGAGGAATGATATAAGGATATAAAAATAGGATAGTCACAACAATTATACTCACACTACCAATAATTAGATAATGTTTTTGGATAAACATTGATGATTTAAATAAAATTTTGGGTTGTATACTCATGAATAATGTAAAAGTGATAGTATATGACTCATGAAAATTGAATATCCTTCATAAAAACTACATGACATATGTTCTGGAGTTATCATTTGTGATCTTTTCCTTGAAAATCCTAGGGAACTACCTCCATGGTGAGAATTGTGATATATATATACCAATTATGGGAGAATAATGTATTTATTGACACATAAGTATCTTAACACATGTCAAATAAATTTTTTAGTGATAACGAAGGACTATGATTTCTCTATTAACTACTATATAAGAAAGGTTAAAAAGGTTGATGGTGCTCCATGTAAAAAATAATTAGCCACCTTATCCATAATGAGGACTTATAAAGACCCTATCTTGGCAGATATGAAAAATATAGATCATAAGATCATTATAGTAGGGAATACTACTTACCATTCCCAAATGATTTCATAACCTTCTATCCATTATAAGATTAAAGAGGCACAAACGGATGATTTTTAGCTACCATATAAGGTGAAAATATTAAATGAAATGATGTTCTATTGGTTCCACATCGATGATGATGGTGAGTTTATGTTTGGAACTATTATTTGTGTGCCTTCATCATAGACGATAAAAAAGAATCTATTGAATAATTCACATAGATCACTTTCACTATTCATCAAGTAAGTACCATGATATACCTTGATATTTGAGAGAATGTATGGTGGGACAACACGAAGCAGGATATAGTGGAGTATTTCTCAAACTACTTGGTATCTCACCAAGTTAAAGGGCAGAGATAGAAGTACAAGAAATGATTAAACAGTTTTCTATACCCATTTGGAAATGGGAGAATGCCATTATAGAATTTTTCACTAGTCTCTAGAACAAATCTAAAGGAAAAAATGAGATATGGGTAGTATTGGATCGACTCACTGATACTACCCACTTCATCGCTATTTGGGATGATTTATCTCTTGAACAAAATTCCATGATATATATAAAGGAAGTGTTTGGGGCACATGGTGTACCACTATCAATAAAACATTCTCATGAGATAGACATCCCTCTAAATTTTTGAGGAGTCTTCAACATGATTTAATTACAAAATTGAATTTTAGTATTTCCTATCACCCCTAATCTGACATCAAATGTTAAATAATAATTAAAATGATCTAAGAAAATCTACGTACATAGTAAAATGGAATTTAATGTTTTATGGGATCAAAATATCTCATTAGATGGGTTCTCATATAAATATACCTTCTACATGAGTATTTATATGTCTCCATATAAAACTCTATATTTTAAGTGATATTGAACTATTAACTATTTGGATGAAGTTGGGGGAAAAATCTACTTGGACTTGATCCTTCTAATGAGATGACAAAGAATGTTCAAGACTTCAAACAGAATATAAAATATTCTCAATAATAGAAAAAGATTTCTGATGACATACATAGAGGGACTTTGATTTCAAATTTGGACACAAATTTTCCTCTAAATATCATCATGGAAGAGATTCATATGATTTAGCTATAAGGGGAAGAATATAACTAGATACATCGACCCTTTATATATCCTTGATCACATGTGGAAAGTGGCATATCGAGTTTCCTTTCCACTATTTATGGCTCACGTTCATGTTGTATTCATCATATTAATCTTGGGGAAGTATATACTTTACCTCTCACATGTAGTCAATCTGAAGGTTGTATAACTGGATAATAACCCCTCTTATGAGGAGCAGTCTATGAAGATCTTTGACCATAGAGAAAAAATTTCTAGGTAACAAGATAACTCACCTTGTTAAACTGTTTTGTATAAACTATAAGTATGAAAATGCAACATGGGAACTATTGGAAACAATGAAATAAAATTACCCTCATCTATTCTCAACTGAGAATATTATTTAAAGGTTACAATAATGTAATGAACATTACATTATTAAGGATAATTGTTTCATAAATAAATGTGTGTTAGATTATATTATATACATATTATACACAATGAGCACATAGAGAAACCAATAAGGATCTAATTAATTAATAATGATAATTAAATTAGTCCGCTAAGAATCTAATGAAAACGACATGCATTACAATTAGTCAAAAAATTAAAAAAAAATAGAAAATCTAAAATGGGAAATCATGTATCACCCCAATATGCTAGAATCATCGCCCCCATGGACAAACTAAATAAATGAAAAAAATATTAGTAAACCAATCTACATCTTAGAAAATGAAATTATATAATATTAGGAAGATGTTTTTTGAATATTGAGTGAATGAATTACGTTTCCTATATATGATGTAAATATACAATTGGATTAGTAATGTGACTTTTCAAATAGTGACATCAACATTGGGAATAGTAACTTGACAATTAGGAATAGTAAGATGGTCATTTGAATAGTAATTTAACCTCAAAATAATAATGTGTGATATAAATACTATTGGTCCAGAGTAATATAAGAAAATAAAACTGTTATATAGCCCAAATATAAATATCTTGATTAAAAAACTTAAAGAAAATATATTACACATGTAATAACCTCTATTTTAATTTATTTTATAAAAATAATAATTTTTAAATTAAAAATTATAATCAAATATGTAATAAATTAATATTGATAAGATTAATATAATTTTTGAAATGAGAATATCCAAAATTTTCCAAGTGTGATTTTTTGGTAATTTTATGAAAGACTTAAATTTAAAGGTGAATAGTAAAAATACATATTTATATTAACCAGTGTATCTTAAATTACATCATTCACGATTTAATAGTGAAATAATAATTTATAGAACTTTATTATCATCCAAAAGATATTTAATTTGATAAATGTGTTTTTAATATACAATAAACTCAATTTATAATCCAGAAATTCATTTTTAAAAACCAAAGTTAATAGTGTTCCTGTAAAATAACAGTTTCCCCCGTTTTCCACTTTAATTATTAATAAACTAATTGAATTATATTTATAAAGGGGTTTAAAGTATTAAAACCCTTCTATTATATTGATATATTATTTATATTTTCTAAAATTCACTATTTCAAATTTTATCTTTTATATAATATTTTATCTAATAATTTTCCCCTATAATACTCATCTCATCATGTATAATTAACCCCTATCCCACCCCTTGGAAAACCACTCCTCCCTCCCTTCCCAAATCCAAAACTCAACCCATATGATCTTTATATATCCTTTTAGAATACCTAGGGACATTCAATAGTAAAAAAATCTCCCAACATAAAGTAACTTTTAGTGTTGTACAAGAGAAGCAACACTGAGGATAGAGTAAGTTTCTATCAACTCTTCTCTATTTTTTATTCTCCTATAAATTTTTACCTATTATTTTAAAAAAATGTCTAATAAAATTAATTAGGAAGTATTTTAAAAATATATTAATGATGTTAACCTATTTGAAGAATTATAATTATGACATATATGAATTTTAAACATCCCATTTCCACTCTTTGGAAAATGTCCCGTCAACGATCAGTTAATCACCAATATGGACATTTACATTAATTTTATTATTAAAAAACCCATGGTTGGTATCTATAAATTATTTATTCTATATATTTATATAATTATATGTTTCTTAATATTCTATAATTAATTATAGTAACATAGAAATGACATCATATAAACACGATTACATCAAATAAATGAGAAAATTTAATGAAAACATGATAAAAAAGAATTCACACATAACAAACAGTGTTATTATTTAGAATAAAATTATTATAATGGATTTATTGTTGAAAAATGATCATAATTAAATTTAATAAATATGTTTTAATAATCTTATGTTTAGTATTCAGGAGGTTGAAAAATGATGAAACAAAGCGATATTGAAGGTAAGTGGATTCTCGAACCCAACTACCTTTCTTTGGGTTAACCTCTTTCACATAATTTTGGGTATTTATACTTCTCTAAATTTTGATAAAAATAAATCCACTATTATGACAATTTTTAGGTATATATATGTTTCCACCTTAATTTGTAATCTAAATGAAAATATTTTTTCAAAAATAATTTTATTTCTAAAACAAATCTTTTACACTACTTAAGTTGTTTCTTATTATCTTAATAATAAGTATGTTTATGCAAAATATGTTTTCCAATTTTCATTTCCTTGCCTAAAAAAATAATGATTTATGAAATTATTATGAATCCCATTCCTTTACATGAGTTTTTTATGACTATGATTGTCATATCTTCTATGTGGAATGCATGATTATTTAAATATTATAATGTGATGGGTGGGATTTAAATTATATATCCCTTAAATGAATTGAGTAATGTGATCTGTCTAATGAGATAATTTGTATTATGCATGAACAAGAATCTAGTTTTATTCACACTGATGATGTTATAATTATTCACATAAATTTTACATGAACATGATGCCAACTTTGTTCACAACTATGATTTTTATTTTAATACTATGATTTGATGTTTCATTTTAATGCAATTTCACATCCATGCCTTTATCAAATGTTACCCTCATGATTATATTGATAATCTTCTTTTTATAATGTGTTCATGGTAATTATTCTCACCATTGTTATATGGATTCATTTACCTTATTTATCTTCTTAGTGGGATATTATATCACTCAATTCATTGATGTATATCCTAATATGAATACAAATAAGAATAAGAAGATTAGATTTTAGAAGGCTAATAATAAGGATTAAAATAAATGTTTATTATTTATTATAAAATAGTGATGTCTGATTCTAATTTATTCTTGACACATAACCTTTTGATCCTTGAATATATTACTATTATTTTTTTATGTTTAATAGGATTTAATATTAATTTATGAAAAATTATGGTCTCTATATTTTTAATGTGAATTACTTCATCTTTTTTGATTATTTTGAGAAATTTTAATGTAATTTCCAAGAGGGTTCCCTTTCCCCACTTATAAAAGGGAATTCCCTCCCCTCACATATTCAAACCCTTAAATCCATTTTTCTCATCCAAACCACGAAAATTATATCCCCAAAATCTTTTTACATATTTTAAATCTTTTGATACTCCCAAAGGTCTATCCCTAGTATCCTTAAGTGGATATCAAAATGAAGTTTCTCTCAGATAATGTAATTATCTTAACAAATGTATTTCATTTTATTTCTCTATTTTTTAACTTTAATAATGTATTAACATATCTAATATAATAAAAAATATGTCTACCATACAATAATATGTTATTATATTGATTTAATAATATTTTTCAAACTCTAATTCAATCAAATGGGAAACAAAATCATCGATAGTGTGTACTGCAGACTACTACCTTGTGAACCGTTGTAATTTGATTTTCATCACCAAAATTCATGACAACATATAATGATATATTTACCAGATATATATATTTATTATGTTATTATAATTCTATAATATTAATGTCACATAATAATTTTTATGTATCATTCCGTTTGAAATACGATATTGTCACTCATGTATATGGCAGAATACCACCTCACGAAGCGATGTGATTAATTTTTCAATTACAATTTAAATGAAATGTAATAAGGGTGAAATTAATTAATATATGTGATATATGTATTATAATATTTATTATAGATAATGAAAATATCACTCATTTCCTAACTCTTTCACCCATTAAGGGAATGATATCATCGCTCGTGCGTAGGCACAGCTAACAATCTCCATGAAGCATTGCGATTCATTTTCTGTGTACAATAATTTCAAATAGTTATAAAAGTGTATATTCTGAGTAAATATTATATTTATAAAATTATTATAATTTTGTAGATGATATATATATATATATATATATTCTATTCACATGAAATGGAACATTCATGACAAAAAATGCATGAGATATCATGAAAATTAATACAAAAACAATGAAAATAATGAAATATTATTATCAAAAGTTGTTAAAACGTTTCAAGAAGATCATATATGAAATTATAAATACTATTCAGGTTATGGTATATATTAATAACATAAATTAAACCATTATACATGAGGTACATACATGTATTAAGGAAACCAGACCTTAGGTAAGGGTTTCTCACTTCAATTTTATTTCCATGAGACATATGCCATATCCAAAACTTATTTCTATTGTGTGGTTTGTATACCTCCCATTTGGTTTTTTATATTGAATATATTTATATTTTTGGTATTTAAAGTTTAATTCTATTTTATTTCTTTCAGGGGTCTTACGATTCAAAAATAAAATGGTGGTAAGGGTTTATTTCACAATCTCATTATTATTCAGGATTATATTTGTTTATTTTTTTTACTTGGTGAAATTATTTGATATATCTAACTTAAAATAAATCAGTATTATTATAATATAGTTATTCATGATATTTGTCATCTAATAATACCATTTTACACTATTTTTACTTAAAATTATTGATATTGTTTTAATAAAATATGACTTTATTTCCCTCTTCGGTCTAAAATACCATTTCATCAAAATATATGTTTTATAAAAAATAAATAATCTTTTTAAACTTTTAAAAAATATTTATTAAAGAAATATATATTCTTTTTTACATTTTTATAAACAATTATAAAGGAATATTATTATTTTTTCAAAGCAAAGATTGTTTTTATTTTACCAAAAAATTGAATGGAACCTTTAATAAAACATACAATAAATGAAAACAATTTCCTATATCATAAGAAATAAGGTTTTAATATTCATTTTTAAATTTTTTAAAAATTATTCAATTTGAAATTTTTATGAATAAATTTTTTTAGTTTATTTTCAAAATGAAAATATTATTTTTCTTAAAAATGTTTTATGGATATTTTTAAGGTATTTTTATTCATCAAAGTCATTGAATCTTCATTGTACTTATGGTTGACTGAGGATATGTTATATTAATATCATAATAATTTCTAATTTGGATGGTTTATGGTTAGTTTTATTAGGATATATTTTTTTGATTAAATTTATATTTCTCTGGATGGTTTTGGATTATATTTATTAATTGAGATATCTTTAAGCATTTATTTTGTTAGTTTTTCAATTTGAATTTTTTATTGATTATGCTTCACCATTTTTTATTAGGAATGAAATGGACTCTGAAAGTGAATGGTGGGGCTCTCTATATCCCATCAATGCATCAGTAAGTCTCATGAGACAAAATAGATTAGTTTTTCTGACAGAGGCATTACCAGTTTTTTTTTGATTTCTTTGCACAAGGACTCGATGATATTTTCAAATGTCTAGAATTATGAATTCTATCATTATAAATTATGTTATTGATATTACTTGTGATTATTTAGTTATTTATAATATCAATGATTATTCTTTAATTATCATGTGATTATATATATAGAATTATTTGATCTTAATTTATTCCTTCCATCTTATACTTTAGTTATTTATTAAATGGAATGTTTTTTATTTAATTTAATTTCTATATTTTTTATGCCTTATTTATTCATATATTTGAATATATTCTTACCCTTACATAGCGTATGATACCACTCATTTCCTATGTCTTATTTTCACCAGGATACCAAGACGTGTTTTGTGATTTATATATAGGGATACACTATGAGTAATATTGGGGTTCTCAAGGAAAATAATTTTGGTATTTTATTTTTTTAATTATAACAAGAATTTAATTTATATAACTAGTTCAATAATACTAATAAACTATTCATTACTTAATTATATGATTACTTACATATTATGAAAATATAATAAAGTATAAACTGCCTACAGGATACTAGGTTTGAGTTTACTACAGTTAGTATCTGAGGAGGTTTAGTAAAAACCATGAAAACTAGAATTAGTAAAACTTATATTATTAATCATAACCGTATTATCAACTTTGAGGGAAAGTATATATTTACATAATAATGTTTTTAAGGAAGATATTTTTTTATTATTACTAGTAGTACATCATTTTATATAAACTCTATGATGACATTATTATGTATAGATACACATTGGGGTAATATATCTAAAAAGGGAACATTGGGCTTGAACCAGTCATACTATGATGCACTACAAATGACCTTACTTCACACCTGGTTTGACACACAAAGGGTGTATTCTTAGTATAATACAAATTTTCATTATAAACCATTATAAATTATTTAAATATACATATATCCCAAAAGAAACCATGGTTAGGATTGTGAGATTAATATGCATAGAATTTTCAATTTATGTTAATAGTTGAACTTTTTTAGATTATAAATTAAGTTTCCTAGTATTATGACATAATCTACTATATGAAATTTCATAGAAATGGGTCCATGTGGAAGGAATTGGAGCAATATAAATTCATGTAATCCAATGTGTAAGAATGGTCATTTCATTAATGGTATTAAGACAATCTATTAAAGGTAACTAGTCTCCCAAACATTCTCAACAAATGAGGATATTGTTTCATGTTATATAAATTTAGAGAATGAATTTTATATGTATAATGTATTATATTGTTAAAAATATATTTTTCTTGAATAAAAAATAAAATAGTTAAGGGGGATAAAAGGAAGATGTTTTTTACAACATGTTTTAATTTTGGAAAGAAATACTCTTGTATACGCTTGAATAGAATGGTAGTATTATAGAAGTGTTGATAAAAAGGAAATGATTCTCATTATTTTAATGGAAATAAATAAATTTCCAATGATAAATGATTCTAATTTAGTGTTATGGGTAAATATGTAAATGAATACCCCAAGAATCAAGGTAATATACCTCAAAATATGGTAATGGGTCATGGTCAAGCTTATATGTTTACCAAAAATGAAGTAAAATAATTAATGATCTTATGTTTAGATTCCAAAATAATGAAATAAGAGTATATTATAAAATATATTATGTTTATATGAATACAGAAATGTATAATTATTGTACTGATGTAATATTTCATAATGTATTTGTGATCATATATTAAATTGTTCTAATAACCAAGAAAAGTGATTTGGTGTTCAGTTGAACATCTTTGAAAACACATGATTGGTATAGTATAACCCTTAATATGTTAATGATGTTGGGGAAATAATTTTATGTTTATAGGATAGATTTGGTTACCATGAAATTGGTAAGAGGATTGATGGTTTATGTCATTTATTCGGAGTTTACTGCAATTATTTATTTATGGAATATATGTGAAAACCTGAGATTTTATATTTGGAATCATGATTTTTTACATTAATTTTTTATTTTGAAAAGGTTATTTATATATTTTGAGTGTAACATTAGGAGACACTTAATATTGTCTAGAGAATGAAATGTATATTTAGTGATGATACATAAAAAAATTAACTTCAAATTTCGACAGAACGTTTTTGGTTGATTTTTCCTATAGACTATTTGTGGAATGGATTGTGTTGAAATTTGGATGATATTATATATCTTTTGAATATAATATTGGTATTGGAAAATATTTGTAAATATGGTAATTACAACCCAATCTATTATTGAGATATTGATATGTTAGTTGTTAATTTTCATTCTTCAATCATAAATATTCCTACTCGGTATTTATTTCATGGAGTAAGAAACAAAGTGAAAATTGATATAATAAAAACTAAGGGATTATATTTTAAGTATATTTTCTAGTATTTTTTATGATAATGGTAAAGTAATTCCAATACTTTAGGAAATGGATCATGAAATAAAAATATTATCATATTATCTCAATATTTGTTGTTCCAAATGTTCCCACAAATCATCATATATTTATGGTATTGAAATAATTATACTTATATGGACCACCCAATTACATGTGATAAATTATATATATAACTATCTATTAATCATTTGGAATTATTATTTTATTCTATGTCCATGTATTCATTTCCCACCATTGTTATCCTTCATGGAAACCTAGTATTGTGATATTCTGGAAAACATTCAAACTTAATTTTCACTCTTATCAAGAGGATGATTTATAACCCTTTTTAAAATTTGGTTTCTTAAAGAAGGTATTTTCAAATGTACACCCCTTGATTATTAAGATCAATATTAAATTGTAAGGAAGAAATTTATTTATTGGGGGAGAATGTAACACCCACATATTTTTAAAATAGGAACACTATGTTTGATAGTTTGTAAGATACAAAACACCAATCGTAGAAGGGAATATAACATCTTAATAAATAATAATACATTTAGTTTTAAATAAATTCAATATATTTTATAGCTTGTGATGCAAGAAACACTGGGTTTAAAACACATGATACACTATAAAATTATTATTATTTATTCATAAAAATTATACCATAGCTGTTAAATTGTTGGTATGAATAGTAATAGGTAAATTATGAAAATTATATAGGTTTTTATGTATAATAAAAAATAAATGGTTATAAATTGATTATAAAAAATTAAGAACCGTTTAAAAAATCTGAAAAATATTTAATTTTATAAAATTCTGTTTTTTTTTCACACATAATTTAAATTTTTTTTAAATTCAAAAAAATTATTTGACAAAATAAAATTCATTTTTGAAATAATAGTATGAAAATTTTATTAGGGTGATTTATTTATAATTCTTTGAAAAGATGTATTTTTTGAGCACTAGTGAAAAATAACAGATTTTAATTGAGAACTTTTTTTTCGTTTTAATTACATATAAAGTAAAATTGTATTTTAAATTGTTTTTACTGTAAAATTAATTGAATTCTATATTTAATAATACAATTTAAGTCAATTTAATCATTTTAATATTGAATATTGATACAAAAACATGGAAAATTGTTGATCATTTTATCTTTGAAAACCCACATTCTCATCACATATCATGGATTAATATTAAATTTAATTTTAATAATTATATGAGATAGAATTGAAAAAATGGTTTTTTAATTTGGAATTGGAATATTTTATATTAAATAATATTGTAAAATTAACTTTTTACTGAAATAAAATTTGATAATAGTAAAAATTTATTTCCATGGGTAAGGTAAAATGTGTTTGTCGGGGGGGGGGGGGGGGGGGTTAAACTAAGATGATAAGGGTTAAAATGTCATAAGAAAGTGTCAAAATATTGTTGTTTTTATATATTTAAACCTTATTATACTCCAAATTTGATACTAAGGATATTTAGATGCTTTTATCAGGCGAATGAGTATTATCATTATTCTTTTGGGATATTTCCATTTGATTTCCAAGTGGGTTCTCCTTCCCCACCTTTAATAGGTCACTAACTCCCCTCAATTACTAGAACCCCTAAAGAAATATTATGTAACTGAAACCTAGGAATTTAGGTCAGTAATGTCATTATAAATATTATAGAGCTTCTCGTCGTCCTAAAAGGCTATCTTTTCGGTCTTTAAGGGGATATCCAAAGGTGGTTTATATAAAAGGTCATTATCTTAACAAAGATCTCTCATTTTCATTATTTTTTTATCAAACAATAAATATATATTAAAAAAAATCTAATAATACTAGTATATTACATATAAAGGGTTGATATTTTTTTTATTTTATAATATTTATCCATCTTTACATCTATCAAATGGGAAACGATATCATCGATCGTATGTTTGGTTATCTACCATATCACGAACTGATGTAGGTCATTTTCAATCACAACATTTCAATGATATATATAATGATGGATTTAAAAAAATTATATGATATTTATTTTTTTATTATAAATTTTGAATATTAATATCACATAAATTTTTTTATGTCCCATTCCATTTCAAATACGATAACTTCACTCATTTGTATGGCGTATTATTGCCTCATGAAGCGCTGCAACTTATTTTTCCTATATGATTTAAATAGAATTTAATAAGGATAAAATTATTAGATTTATGTGAGATATATGATATTATATTTATTTTTTTATAATTAATATTTCATGCATTTTATTTCCCTTTCACCCACTAATGGAATGATTTCATCCCTCATGTGTACATACGACCTGTCATCTCCACGAAGTGAAGCGATTCATTTTCCATGAAAAACATTCATAAAATGATCTAATAATGTATCTATATAGTAACTATGATATTTATAAATGTATTTTATTTTTTATATAATTTATATATATATGTATATCCAACACACAAGACCCAAAACATTTATGAAAAAATATGAATTAGAAAACAAGTTAATTAACAACCAAAAAAATGAAAATAACGAAATATTTTTAGAAAAAGGGTGGAAATGTGTTGTAATAATATCAAATATGATATTATAAATATGATTAAGGTTGTGGTATAAATTAATTACATGATTAATACCATTATAAATTAGGTACAACTAGATATGAAAGAAATCGTACTTGAGGTAAGGGTTTCTCATCTCACTTTTGATTCAATGGGACATATACCATATTCATGACTTATGTTTTTGTGTATTTACTACCCATATGATATTTTTTCATTAATATATTTATATTAATGTTATTTAATGTTTCATTTTATTTTAATTCTTTAATGAGGCTTATTATTCAAAATTTTAAAAGTGGTAAGGGTTTATTTTATAATCTTATCATTGTTTGAGATTGTTTTTTTATGTTATACTTGGGAAATTATTTAATATATCCATCTAACAATAAATATATTTTATTCTAATCTAGTTATTAGTGATATTTTTATAGTAATAATAAAAAAATTTACTCTTTGGTACTTAAAAAGACTGATAGAATGTTTTTAAGAAAATTTGAACCTATTTCAATCTTCGATCAAAAATCATTTTTCCTAAATATTCATTTTTCTAAAAATATAATCAATTTTTTTAACTTGTTCAGAATGATTTATTAAATATATTTATAATCAATTTTACTTTTAAAAAAATGTTTTGAATGAGGATTTCATTTCATTTTCAAAAACATCCATGTTTATCTTTTATCGAAAATGTGAAAAGAATCATTGCATTAACATGTACAACATGAATAGAGATTTATTCAGTAACAATGAATAAATATTTTAATGAATTTTTTAAACTTTTTAAAATCTTATTTTCAATAAAATATATTTTCCAAATTTTCTAGGGACTATTTTTATGGTGTTTTTTATAATTAAATGTTTATTTGTATAAAAAATTTATTAAGGATCTTTTCACAGTATTTATATTCATCAACAACATCGAACCTTCATTTTACTTCTGATCGAATTGGGATATGTTATATTGATATAATATTTATTATTTATTTGGATGGATTATGATGAGTTTTAATAGGAATATACCAGTTAGATACATTTTATTTTACTTTGGATGGTTTATGATTATGTTTATTTATTGTGGTAATTGTTAATATTTCATATGTAATTATTTCAATATGAATATTTATCATTAATATGATTTACCCATTTCATAAGAGGAAGGAATTGGACATAGAAATTTATGGGAGGGTCCCACTGTAGCTCATTGATTCGTTAGCTGGTTTCATGAGACAAATTAGATTGGGTTTTGGTTGAGGCCTTACCCATTAATTTAGATAACATGGAACAAGTCATCAACACTACATTTCAAATGTTCTTCAACATACATTTCATCATTACGAATTTATTTATTGATATTCCATGTGATTATTTGATTAGTTAGAATATCCATTGTTATGTTTTCCATCTTCTATGATTATTGATTTCAAATTATTTTACCAACATTTATTCCTTCCATATTATACTCAGTTAATTTATTAAATGGTATTTGTTTTATTTATTTACCATGAAATATTGATTATTCTTTATTTATTAAAATCTTACACTTCATGATTACCCTTAAGGATAATCTGATCTCTCCCCTTTGTTATTTTTTATTCTTCCCAGGATACCAAGAAGTATTTTTGGGATTTATATACAGGAAAAAACTATGATGAATAGTTGTTTTTATAAAATAAAATACTTTGTGTATTTTATGTTTTCAATTATTATCATAATTTCAAGTATATATAAAATTTACAAAGTCTACTAAACTACATACTCATTTGGGGTGATATTTCTTGCATCTTATAAAAATATAATAAAGTGAACAGTGAATCTGGGCTACATGGTTTGGGGTCACTATAATATCAGGTTAATTAACTAACTCTCTATGAACATCCCTCTATAAGGATATCCAAACCTATCATTATGGTCATTTAGACCACATTAAACCAACATCATGGATCTACCTAATCGTCTGGATACATGAATCATTGTTTTAAATTATATGAATCACAATAAGAAATAAATGTCACAAAAAGGTAAAATAAGTAATATCAAGAACAGATATCTAGCGTAACACATAATCACAATTACCTAAACAAGATTTCCTCATGGAAACTCATGAACGAACATGCAATACATAACTATCATGAGCTAATCAAGAATAAAAAACATATCATGTCAACATCATATGCATAGCCAAAATTGGTAATTAAATAACTATTTATGGGTTATCAATGTCAACATCAATTATAAACAATCATGTGTAATTAAATATTTGTAGTGAAAAACACTAAAACCAAGAACAACTTCCAGCCATCTTTAGTTATCAACATTTCAATATTCATGGTTCATCAGTTCCAAGAACAAAATATAAAATCATATTTAAAAAAACAAAAAAAACCATACATAAAATGATATCATTATTTCTCCTGAAAAAAATGAATAATATTGATAAATCATATTAATACTTCTTGATAATTTTACATAATTTCACAGTTATTTTACACATGACAATAAATCTTACCCTATACTAATGTGAGAAAATGTAAAATAATAATTGTTATTATTATTTCTCTTGAGTTTCAGTTTTAATAATTTTAGGGGTCTCTCATCATTTTTTCAAAGGGATTCCGAAGAATAGTTTCATAAAAATTTTATTTAGTATTTTGTGGAAATATTTCATTATTTTCAAAAATAGAATAAAAATGACAAGAAGGGGTTATTCTTCTACCCTTTCCACAATCTAGAGGCAGAACTAAGTTTGGATGAAGGAAATATTAACAAACATGATAAAGTATATCTCTAATTATTAGGTTCAAATGACCAATGTATAATAAAGGAATAATAGTTTGAGATTTATATAAACAAAAACTCCATATATGTGTGGTATAATGAATTCATAAAATTAAATATCATTATTTTATTGTGATTTAAGTGATTAAAAATGGTGGGGTGTTTAATTTATTCCATAAATATGATTTACAGATTTCAAAGTGTCAATGGATTTAACTCCAATATTTTATGAAATTATAATTATTAAAATTAGATATAGGTATCACGAACTATACCCCAGGGCCCATGTCATGAGTACCCCAAGCCCGCCTTCTATAGGCTATGTGCTGGTGACTAGCACCAAAAGGCATATCTAAAAAAGGGATGACATTTTTCTTTTAAACCTGTAGACATGAACAAATATCAAACTACAAAATGTAAATACAATGTAAACTACAACAGTCACTGAAGTGAAATACAAACTAAAGCTAAAAAAGAGGCCATAATACAATCCCAAAATCACAAAGTAAAGTACAACTGCCACAATCCTTCTTCTGAAAACCTACCTGAAGGGTAGGTGGAGGATAACATTCTATATCCGTTGAATTATGTCCTAGAAATCCTGTATCCCTGGGAACCACCTGGTCCTGGGCCACCAATGACTTTGTCGAAGTGTTAATCACCTGAATGGGACACGACACATGTAGGTGAAGCCCATGAAGATGTGTTTAACAAAAAACATAGTAGGGACCCAAAACCACAAATTAAAGACCCCAAAGAAAGATCACAAACAAATTGCATCTCACACCAGGTATAACTCAAAGTATAATAATTAGAACTATCAGTTGTAAAGATGACCATTCGTACTATTGAGGGATTCATCATTTGGGACCACTCATTAGCTAGGCCAGTTGGATCACAGAGACATGCTTGTCTTTGGGTCCAACTAGATCACATAGAGCCCCTCATATCTAGGTCTGTCAAATCACTTAGAGCTGCTCATCTCTGGGCCAGATGGATCACTAAGACTTGCTCGTCTCTTGGGCCAGCTAGATCACTTAGACCTGCTTGTCTCTCGGCCAGCTAGATCACTAAGTCCCACTCTTCTATCATGGCCATATAGATCACTAAGACCTGCTCGTCTCATGGTATAGCATGATAACATAGAAATTCTTGTCTCTTGGCCAACTACATCACTATGAACATCTCATCTCTTAGCCAGATGGATCACTAAGACTCACTCGTCATATCCTTCATGTTAAATCCAACAGATGGATTCCTTCTCATAACACTCTTGATTCTAAGAGAATCAACTCCCCAATCCATCAGTCGCATCTTAGATAGAACAAAATATCACTTAGAGTATTCCTAAATGACTATCTCATCACAAGGGTCCCAACGGTGCTGACATCACATCAATTATACACCCTATCTGAAAGATATTGGATTTTTAATAAACATGGGTCAGTTGTGTCCAGGCCTCTTCCATCAAGGTCGGACTGACCCGATCAACCTAGCCTATGGGTCCCACATAACTTGACATGTCTCGGATGACCTGAACCAAAACGGTTTGGGCAGGCTTCATGGCCAGTCCCATTTGGCCTTGAGAGACCTGGCCCGGACCGCCCAACAATCCGGTTTGTCCCATCGGCTCAGCCAACATTAGCAGACCTGCTGTTCTACAGCCCGGTTCATGCCACCTACCCAGAACGCATGGTGGTATGGTTCTACCCTTTCATGAACACGTACTTGTAATCCATTTGTGCTGCATGTGGACGACTGAGCCCGACCACCCCTTCTTCAAACGCAGTCCCATGGGGACTGCCTTCCACCTGCTTTTTGCAGCCCGCTGATGCGGGCTCCTCCTACCACGAGGTACCCTAGCGTTGCCACCTCCTACACTAGTATGCTCACATGGAAAACTTTCCCCCATGTGGCTTGAGGCTTTGTTGTGGGTATAGATCATCGCCACCTTCCGTGGACCACATGGACCCTCCGACACGGCTTGGTGGCTATTTCCACCAGCCGGTAGCCACCAGCCTATGTGCTGGTAGATCCTACTGCATACGTAGCCTTGGTGCCATGGCTAGGTGCTATTGCCCTAAATGGCTACCACAACGTCCTTCCACCACCAACCAAATCCTCAGAGGAATTACCAGATTTTGCCAACAATCTTGCATTGCTTGTTAAGCTATTAATTGCTGAACATGAATCAATATTTCTGTTACACTGTGTTGTAGCATCATTATGGTGACTCGTTAGTGAGGTTCATTAATGATATTCTTCATCACCTCTTCACTGCACTATAGCACTGATGTTCCACTGCTCATCAATGAATAAAACAATTAAAATAACTTTTTATATTATTTTATTTTTCTTCCAAAAAGTCTGCAAATTAAATTTCACCCTCAACCCATGTCAGTCAAGGTTAGGCTCTACCTAAGGGAAACACACCCTCATGAGATTAATAGTACTCTTGGATTTCCACTTGGAGATACAATTTATGATTTATGAGGATTTTAAAATAAAATAATTATTAGTTAACTATTTTATTTTGGGCCAAAAACTACTTTCCACTATTGACTAGTGTTGGCTAGTTTTAGGCCCTTTCAAGGAAAATCAAAACACTCTATGGTCAATGGTGCCCTCATATTTTTTATTAGGGAACTTTTATAAAATATAGAAAAAACTGCTCACGGGATTATTTAATAAACCTTAAATATAGTTCTAAAATACATTCCGGCCACTCCAGACTCGATATTACACGTCATCTTAGAACCTGGTTTCGAAATAATCCGATTTTATTTTCAAAAAAAAAATTCATTGAATTACAAGGTATTAAATTACTCCCCCATTTGGGATTTACATCATCCTAAGACAAAACAAGGTTTAAAAAATCCAATGGGAGTAATGGAAACGAATATGAGCCTCTTTCTCCGATGTGTTCTCCTAGAGATTCATGTGTTTCCAATGAAGAGACACTGTAGGTATCAACCATACCATGAATGATCCCCTCCTATCGATCCCCTATCTCCAACTAGTACTCTATAAACGTCTCCACATCTATAATCACCAGCTCTCCATGTTTGATTATATGAGAAGGGTTGTGCATGTATCTCTACATCCGAGAGACATGGAATACTTTGTGCACTCTCCAAAACTACGGTGGTACAGCCAGGTGGTACACCACCTCGAAGACTCTAACTAGTATAAGGAAAGGTCTGATAATACTCTGAGATAACTCACTGCCCTACCCAAAACTCAGTATCCCACATCGAGGAGAGACTCGTAGGAATACGTGGTCCATCTCTTCGAACTACAAACATCTTTGGCACCTATTATAATTGAAATTCTGTCGGCTCTATGAAATATTCATCCAGTCTTGGATGATGTGAAAATTCTTAGTGGTAACATGAACCATCTCCAAACCATAAGTGCTAACTCCGTTGGGTCTGTCCAGTATAACGGTTACCGGAATGGTTGTCCATATAGTGCCTTGAATGGTTCCATACCAATGGTGGAGTGGTAACTGTTGTTTTACAAAAACTCTACCAGTAGTAGGTGGTAATCCCAACAATGACCAAAATCAAGGACGCATGCACAAAGCATGTCCTCAAAGGCCTATGTGGTCTGCTAAATCTGACCATTAGTCAGTGGGATAAAGGTTGTTCTCAAGCACAACTAAGCCCCAAAAACCTCAGTTAATCCCTTCCATAACTAGGATATAAAGCATGCATCACGATATGAGACTATCATATATGTTACTCTAGGGTGTTGAACTATCTCATGCACATAGATGCATCCAAATATCTCCAATAAACCCTATACTTGAATGGGTAGGAAGTGGGCCGACATGGTGATTTTGTAGACGATCACCTTGATGGTATCCTTCCCCCTATATATACATGGTAATCCCATCAATAAGTCCATCAATATACCATCCCACTTCCACTCTCATACCTTGAGGGGTTGTGTCAAACCTGATGGAACCTGGTGTTCATCCTTCACATGCTGACAAGTGAGGCATCTAGAGACAAACTCTACTACCTCTTTCTTCATTCCTGAACAGCAGTAGTGATGTCTAAGTTCCAGGTAAATCTTCTACACCCCTAGATATACCACCACATGGGATATATATAACTCCATCAACACCTCCTCTCATATTTCCACTGATACTACTGTGCGTCCTTTGAAATGGATTACATGCTCTCCACCTATTGAAAATCCATCAGGAGCTTCTGCTGATAACATCTGGACCCGTGTAGTCTTACAGCTGGAATCTCTGAGTTGTGCCTCCCTAACTCAATATAAGAGTGGATGGGAAACTACCATCGACTGAAGATAATATTACTCATCTATATCCACCATGGATATCTATTGTGAGGAAATCTTCTCTGAGGCGTCATTTATAAGTCATTAACTCGATCTCCTACTGAGAGAATCTACTACGACATTCCCCTACCCATGAGTATAGAATATCTCAAAGTCATAGTCCAGAAGGATATCTAGCCAACGTTACTATCTCAAATTTAGATCTTTCTGAGAAAAGATATACTTGAGGATATTAGAGTCATTTTAGATGATGAATCATTCTACCATAAGGTAGTGACACCACACCTCTATTGCAAATATTACCACTACCAAGTAATGTTCATGAGTCGCATAGTTCTATTCATGTAGTCTCAATTATCATGAGCCATAATAAATAACCATCTTCCCCTACATCTGGGCATAACTAGGCCTAGTTCTTGTTGTGTCATATAACACCATGGAGCCAGTTACCTCCTCTGGAAGCCACAAGATCGGAGAACTCATCAAGATCTACCTCAACTGTTGAAAACTCTACTGGCATCTCTCTTTCCACATGAAGGGTTTCCCTTCTTTGTCAATTCCTTTAAGGGTAGTTGCACTCTATAGAATTAGGGTACAAACTTCTGATAGTAATCATCCAAGCCATGGAAACTCTGCACCTTAGTAACACTCTTAGTTGGATCCCAATATATCACTTCTAAAATCTTCATTGGATCCACCGCAACTCCAGCATCTTAGATTACATGTCCCAGGAAGTTGGAACATTCATATCCAGAACTCACTGTTCGAGAGATTTCTATAAAGATGGTGCTCTTGGAGTGTGTCCAAAAACCATCCTCAGTTGTATCACATGCTCCTCCATAAATGCTAAATACACTAATATTTCATCAATGAATACAACTAAAACTAGTCTATGTATTTCTGGAAGATAATGTTCATGAGTCCCATGAACACTATTGGGGCATTTTTCATGCAAAATAGAATAAATAAGTATTAGCAGTGGCCCTAGGGACATCTGAAAACCATATTCTACATGTCCTGATCTCGTACACGAAGCTGCTGATGGCCTGATGTAAGGTCTAACATTGAGAACCATCCCACTCCATTCAACTGATCTAAGAGGTCATTAATCATCAGTAAAGGATACATGTTCTTCTCCTTCACCTATTTCAGTCACTATAATTCCATGATTAACGTCAATATTTCATCTTACTTCTTGGAAAAGAACAGTGGTGCTACCACTAGTGAAACATTGGGGCCCTATGACGTCATTTTGGGTAGTCAATGCCCAAATAAACTGTTTTAGGTACATAGTACGGTGTGTTTGTAGAGATGAGACCAAATGGGTCAGAATAAAAGCCCAAAAACACATTGGGGTGTACAAATTCCGTAGTCTGTCTACTCAAACATTACTAAAATGTTAGGTGGAGGGTATCTATATGTAGTTGTATAAGTACATTCTATCCATCCCATATCACCAGGCCCCACCTGGTCCCAAACCACTATGTTTTCCGTCAAAGAACCAATCACCTGCACTGGACACGACACGTTAGGGAAAAGCCCATGAAGGTGTGATTTATACAATACTCAATAGAGACCCAAAAACATAAAGGAAAGACCCCAAAACAAGACCTCAAAGAAAAGACAACTAACACCAGGTATAAATCAATGTATATGAAGTTGAATAATCTGTTGTAGAGATGAACATTCATACTATTGAGGGATTCATAATATGTTCCTACTCATCACATGGGCCGGCTAGATCAATGGGACCCGCTCATCTCTGGGGCCATTTGGATAACTTATACTCACTCATCTCTGGACTAAATAGATCACTTAGACACACTCGTCTCTGGGATATCTAGATCACTATGACCCACTCGTATCTTGGGCCTGCTGGATCACTTAGACCCAGTCATCTCTGGGCCAACTAGATCACTATGACGTGCTCATCTCTTGGGCCAGCTAGATCACTTATACCCACTCATCTCTAGGCTAACTAGATCACTATGACCTGCTCATCTCTTGGCCAACTGGATCACTAAGACCCACTCATATCTTGGGCCAACTGGATCCCTTAGACCCACTCCTCTCTAGGCTAACTAAATCACTAAGACCTATTCCTCCCTTGGCCAGCTGGATTTCTAATCCCCAAAAATCATATCCTTTACATCACATCCAACATTAGGATTCCTACTCATAGCATGGTTAATTCCAGGAGATTATACTCCTCCATCCATTGGTCTTTTCTCAACTACCATGAAATTTCACTTAGAGTACACCCACTGGGCTACCTTATCACAAGGGTACCAATACCATAGATGGTGTGTCAATCAGACACACGGTCTGAAATATATTGGGGTTTTAGTAAACGGGGGACCATTTTGTCCAAAACTGGTCGGACAAACTTGACCTGGTCGAACAGACCTGACCAAACCGGCCCAGGGGTCCCGCATGACCCGAGTTGGGTCAGTAAACTCGACCCGACTTGGGGGGGGGGGTCTTGGATGGCCCGGTCCGACCTAGACCTTGGGCCAAGCCCATTGGGAATTGCTGGAAACATCCTAGTTCGGTCATGGTTCTAGCTTTCTAGGTCGCCCAGTGACCGACTTTCATCAAGCCCAGCCCGAAACAGGCAGTCCATTTGATTCCGAACTCGGGATGCCTAGTGGCCAGACTCACATTAGTGCACTGGCTCTTCTCCATCTCTTGGAAGCCAGCATCCCGGTTTGTGCCACCAACCCCACCTGCATGGTGATTGGTTCTCCCAATACTCACATGGATTTATAGTCCACCTCATTCTGGGATACCCGCCCCTTTTCCACACGCGGTTCTTTGGGGACCGTGTGCTAGCTGCCCGTAGAGGACAACCGACGTAGGCCGCTCCTCCAACACAGTTCCCTAGTGGAACCACCCTCTAGCACTAGTCAACTCATGCGGACCAGTTTCCCCATGTGGGAAGTGGATTTTCAGCATGTCCATCACACCGCCACAGACCGCGGACCGCGTGGCGACTCTGACGTGGTCGGGTGGTCCCGTCCGTCAGCAGCCAGCTGCCAGCCTCCATTTTGGTGGATCCTGCTGCTGCATGACCGGGGTGTTACGGCTAGGTGTTGTGACCTCCTGCAGCCACCCACCAAAGACTTAGAGCAATTCCAGGATTGTGCCAACAATCCTACATTTCTTAATAGGCTATTAATAATTGAACACGAACACATGTTTCTATTACTCTATGTTGTAGTATCATTACACTGAATCATTAATGAGATTAATTAATGAAATTCATCATCGTCTCATCACTGTACTGCAGAATTGACATTCCTTTGCTCAACAAAAATGAAAACAATAAAAATTACTTTATAAGATATTTTATTTTTCTTCCAAAAAGATAAAAAATTAACATTTACCCCTGACTCTCACCGATCTTAGATAATCTCTTCATAAAGGAAAAATTACATCATGAGTTCAACGATACTCTCGGATTTCCAATTCAAGTTACTGTTTAAGTGTTATAATAATTTAAAATTAAATTAACTGTTACTTAATTATCTTATTTACTACCAAATTTTTTTTCCACTATTGGACTGCTCTGGGAAATGTTATGCCCTTTCTATGTGAATCCTTATGATCTGAGTTCAATGGTAGCCTCATATTTTTTAATTTGAATCTAGTATAAATGTTAGAAAAACCTACTCATGCTTTTATTTAATAAACCATAAAATAGTTCAAAAATACATTTTGGAAACTCTGGGCCTCGAAATTATGTGTCGTCTTAGAGCCTAGTCAGGAAATAATCCGATATAATTTAAAAAAAATAGAATGGAATTCTAAAGTATTACAATAGGGTCTATATGGAAAAGAAAAATATTTTAAAATTAAGAAACAAGGTAACCATTATAACCCTCATCCATGGAGCAAGCTCTACATAAGGGAGACTATTTTTAATCTTTACATGGTGGGTAACCCTAATAAGGCTTTGAAAGAGTATTGGGTAAATTTAGGCTACAACCCTTACATGATAGGATACACTTATTCAGTAACCTTATATGAGAAACATGCCTTCCCAGTGAACTGGTACCCCTATTCATGATCCCATATGTGAGCGTCATACCCAAGGACGATGACAAAAAAAAGGCATTACACTTACACAGTACATTGGTACCTTTAAATAGTATCATGCTAACCATATGCTGGTTTACAAACATGGATAACTACCCTTACATAACACTATGTGAACCATACACATTTCTTCCTTACCCATAAATATCACATCGTATTTTGTTTTTTCCCTTATGCAAGCCAAGGAAGTTCCCATATACCAATATACAATTCCCTTAAACCCATACTACACAAATATGATGTCATGAAATAATGTATAAGGTTATTTTATGGGAAAAAGTTTTCTTATAGAATTACTTATATTTATATGGAATTGTATTTTAGGTTAAAAAGGAGTACAAACAATGATTTCTTCCTTGTCTAAAATAGAAATTATTGCTTAAGGTCAAAATATAGAAATATATATTTTACATCTATTTGATAAACCCTGTATTTTTTTATCTTCTTCCACATATAATTAGATTATGATCATTTTTAAAGATGAAACTGGTGAAAAAAATTCATTAAAATAAAATCTTTCCATATATGAGTATCCATTCCATACAAAACTATCTTTTTTCTAAACACTAAACCTTTCTCATTCAATTTGGTTCTAAAACCCCAATTTTTTTCAAATATATTTTTTGTTTTAGTTATTTTAAATATATACGATGTAGAGTTCCTCTTAATTTGATCATTATTTTTTATCCATATATCTTATCCACTCCTCAAAGATAACTCTTTTATCTACTAATTGAGGCTCAATCTATGTGATTAGTTTTGTTTAATTTTCAATTTTCAATCTTATTCTGGTATGAATTGGTGCCACATATCTGCCAATTTTATTTTCTATATTAACTTGTTTCTTTAGATTATGATGTGGTAATCTCTCATTTCTAGCATCATTATTTTCATTAGTTGATTGTTTAAAATAAATATCTACAAGGATTAACTCCTCAACTTCTTCCTAATTATTTTTTTATAAAATATTCATGTTATATTCTCTATAATTTAATAAATATTCTTTATATATTACATATTAATTATCGTGATTTTAAATAATTTCCACATAAAAAAATAATCAAAATTTCTGTCTTTTTATTATAACATCGATAGAAATGACCAATTGATATGTATCCTATGAAGGTACCTTATTTTATGTTCACTTAAAATTTCCCTAGAAATTTTTAATTGAGGTTCTTAAAATATGGAAACCCAAAAAATCATAATTAGATCTTGGATTCCTATTCCACCATATTTCAAATGGTTTCATATTTGTCCCATGTATTTCAAAACAACTTTTATGTATGTGTATATCAGTACACACTTCTTCTATAAAAGATATTTTTTAAGATATTTTTTTCATATAACATAGTAATTCATTCCTCAAATGTGATTATATTCTTTCAATTCACTTCACTAACTTTTAAGGGATTATATGATATATTATATTGATTTTTATTTGATTTTTTGTAATATATATATCAAAATCATCAAACATATATTCAATTCTAATACATGATATTTTTTTCTTAATGTGGAGTCCTAAATTATTCTCAACATATATTCTAAATTTTTTTAATAGCACAATAGATTCTAACATGTGATCCATGAAAATGAAATTAATCATCCATGTGTAATCATCATTGAATATAATTAAATATAAATAACTTTGGTATAATATCATCTAATGGTTCTAAATACATTTCATTGAATAAACTCAAGAGGTCGGGTAGAAAAAATATACACTCCTTTATGAGAACCATGATCCATTTTCCATTTCTAATAGGTTTTAGAAATAACATTGCTTTAATTATTAATCTTTGGAATATATATAACAATTTCGTGATTTAAATCTTTAATTGAACTTATTTTGTGATGATGTCGAATCCTTCCATGTCATGAATTGTTTTCATATTTGGAATTAAAATAACAAGATTTGATGTCATTACCATTTTGAAATATATACCTTCATGTTATTATTCCTAGAGTGATGATTCCTCATTTTTTAGTTTGATACATGAGTCTTTCATGATGAGGAATTCAAGTACATCATCTTATGATTGACTTAAAAACAATATATTTTTCTTTATCCACTCAATAAATAATACATCCATTGACTGTATACATAAATATTTTATATTAGGTAATCCAAATCTTGTAGTTT
The DNA here is from genome assembly GCA_963277665.1 of Viscum album. Taxonomy (NCBI): domain Eukaryota; kingdom Viridiplantae; phylum Streptophyta; class Magnoliopsida; order Santalales; family Viscaceae; genus Viscum; species Viscum album. The sequence continues at coordinate 2,103,643,189 of OY728161.1, read as the reverse complement.
TTAGTAAATAATAACTTCCAAATATCACGTACCCCCTTCACGATTTTCAATTTTAATTATATTTTTTTGCCATCAATCTTGTGGGAGGAATGACTATTATCAGGATTCCTTGAATTTTTCAATTATAATATATTAATAACACTATATCAGAGGCTGAATTTTATTCCTTTAATATTTAAATTCCATTTATATTTTTCTCTATAATAAATCTATCGAGGTAGGTAAGTCATTCACTCCTCATCACAATGACCCTAATGATCACATCTTCAATATATTTATTATAACCATTCAAATTTAATTTTAATCTATAGAATAGATGAATTCCTAAGAATATATTTTTTCTTTTGAGAATAATTATCATTTTTATAACCCTCTATGATTATTTCCTATTAATTAGGAATGAAATATTAAACCATTATGACTAGGATTTATGTTCATAAAATCCACAACACTAGTAATGACCTCTAAAATGAGATCTTTTATACTGATAGAAATTATATAGATAATATTGTTTCTCTTATCATTAAATTAATTGTTTTTATCTTTTAATAGAAGGAATTGATCTTCTTGATACATATTTCTATTATTTTAATAAAGAAGAAAATTTCTCATAACACTTCTTAGTGAAATTTTTTTAAAAGTTTGATTTAGAACTATCAATAATATATCAAAAATATTTATTTTAAAATTTATTAAAATAAGAAATAAAATACCTCTTTGGAATAGTATTTAAGCATTTTATGATTATTCATCCTTAAACAAAGCTAACTTGTTTATTTCATTGATTATCTTTATGATTTTAATATTAATCACCAAAAAATTGATTTTTTGGGGATAATTATTCCCCTTTGTAAAAATAGTACTTTGTTTTCATTAACTATTTTATCATGGTCATAAACATTAAAAATGATATTTTTTATCTCATAAATAATTTATATATATCTATTTATATACTAATACTTTTATCCTTCTATATTTCCATTTTATTTAACTAATTACCTCTTTTACTTTATATTTTTTATTCTACTCACGATAAGATTATATTTCATTATTTTAACAAATGTTCCTACTCTAATTTTTTTACTTTCATTTCTATAAATAATTGAGGTTTTAATACCTCTTAAGACATGATACATAAAATTCATGAATTTTTAAATACAGTTATCTTTTAATTGGATTATTGATAACGAGTCAGTATCTTGTCCTTACTCTTGAAACATGATTTTTTTCATCAATGGAAATTAATATTGATCCCAGTATACATGGTTAGGTATTTTTATATTTTACACCATTTATTATTTTGATTTTTTCTTACTGTTTAATTGATTTTTATTTAGAAAACTTCTTATTTGTATAATTTAATGTAAGGATACAAATCTTATTATAACTGTAACACTATATTGGTAATTTAACACTATTTTTTTCTAATTCCCTTGTTGAATTTCCGTGATATTAGAGTAATAATTTTATTATAATATTTATCTAAATCATCATCATTAGATTCATAGGACTCTACTTCATCATAATCATTGATATCGAGTTTTTTTATTCTCTCAAAAACCATATCATATTTAATATTCATTGTTAAATATATAATTTTTCTCATTACATAATATATGATAATATTATACAATTCATGTTGGGTTAGATCTTATTTCACTTAGGAAGCCAGAGCCATTGGATAAAACCTATCTGTAAAATTTCCCATCATATTTTGGAAAATATTGAATCCATATTTCATTTCTCCATCCATCAGATATTTCTGATAATTTCATTAATTCTTGTTAATTATCAATCAATATTTTTGTCATCATCAATATTTATATCCTCTAAGATACCTCTCCTAATATTATATTTGGACTCATTAGATTTAAAACTTCCTTCTAAACTAATCTCATGATTATCCCAAATGTCATTAATAGTTAAAACACAAATGGATTTTATGTATAAATATTTTTCTACGATATAAGAATGAAATTTTATGATTTTCCATCAAGTTATATTTTTATGTTATGAGTAAAATTCATAATATAATCCTTCTCAATGGGTGAAATGTCACTAGTAAGGCATATATAACATCCACATAATGAGATAATGGTAATAGAATCATTATATTATTCTAATTCAGATATTTCTTTCCATTGAATATAAATACACCCATTTTATTAATAGAATCTATATTTTACATCCTCAAATTCCCTATGCATAATGTAGAGGGAACTTGGGAATGATTTTTTTACTATTAGAAGATCCCCATAGTGTGTTGAAAAACTTATGGGGGGTTGAAACAATGGTGAATTTTTTATTATATCATTTAATTTATAATAAAACTATGTGACATATTAAGATCCAATACATAGTGATTATTTTATTAACCTCACACATAAATTATTGGAAATAAAATGGAAAATGGGAACCCAATTGTTTACAATGGAAAAAACCTTCCCCTAAATACTAATCCCTTATGTGATCAGTTATATATCCTATGTAATATATTCTATATTATATATATATGTGGTACAATAAGAAACTTCTTGATCCCTTTATACATCCTCCATCAACGTTGATTCATAATTTGTTTTCAAGAATTCCACTGGAATCATTTCTTCTCAAAGCCAGATAAAAATATTTTTGAATAAGACAAGGAAGATAACAATAGGATCAAGTCTACTTATATTATTATTGATGAATATCTTCTTCCATGAGAGTTCAAGATAAAAAAATGATTTTTTTTTCACATTTCAAGAAACTAAATTTATAACAATCTAGATTAGACCAATGATTATCGATTACTCAATCACACCTGTAATGATATGATTGACTTCTAAAAACCACGAATTCTTAGGTTCTACATGTTTTTGTCAATAATTTATAAAATACCTTCTAAAATATTTTTCATCTTTCTCAAATCTTCTCTTTTATACATTTTCACATTTTCAACATGTATGGAAAAAAAAATTTATCAAGTCCAAATATTTTGGACCAATCACCACTATATGACACCCCTAGGACCAGTACAATTAATTCCACAAATATTAATTAATTATTTTGTAAAATTGTTTGTCATAAATTTATGAACAACTTCCATTAATTTTATATCCACATTATCATAAGAAATATTACACTCTATTGACATTGACTCCCTAATCTTGGATAAGAAATCCATATAATTTATATCTATTCCACCACAACCGTTACCTTGATGTTGATGATTATAAACAGTAATTAAGAGGAAGAATCTCTCATGATATTCTCTCTACCACATCATGACATTAGTCATTCATTATTGACAACACTATGTTCATCTCCTTCTTCACCTCGATGTGTTCATACATGAAACTTTCCTTGAATCTAGTATTGAATCAATAAATTGTTTTTGAATTTAAAAATTCAAATTCATAATCTAATTTTATATCTTGATTAATATTTTGTAGTTTCTCAGTTTATATTTTGAACCAATCATATTATATAACCATTATATGTTTAAATATATATATTTGTAATAAGTTAAATAATTAATGAAGTTATCACCATTTTAATTACTCAAAAGTACGTCATGAATGAAAATTTGAATTGTGATGTTTAATCCACAAAATACCATTATTAGAATCATAATATTTTATTTGAGACTGTTCTTTTGAAGGTTCATATCTTATCATGTTTTCAAAATAAAAAATATCTTATGAATTGAACTTTCATATGTAACTCAATATGCAATATATTATCTAGGTTTCATATTAAAAAAACATTCATGATTCCAATGTAATATGAATCTAAAATGTACTAAATTCTCTAAATCTCTTTTTAATTCAAGATATCATAAAAAATATAGAATATTATATGTTTTGGATATAATATATTACACAATCACACAATGTAATAAAAAATGACCAAATATCATAAGAAGTGTATAAAACATATTAAAAGGTTTATATATATATATATATATTAAAATGTCTTTATAATGATGGACTTAACCCCATTTTATCTTCCTATAATAATTTTCATTGTAACTCTGAATATTATTAAAAAATCTCTAAGGCTTAGAAACTTCTCATATTCAACTCCATAATTACAGATTTACTTTAATTTATCACTAAATTTCGACCAATGATCGCAAGTATTTTCATATCATCTCAATAACATTATCAAATATTTATTAAATATATCATAAGGTTATTTAATCATTCCATTCATGGTTGAAAATGAAAAATAATCCTTAAAATATTCTATAAAATTCCTTACATATATAAAATGGCCACATTTCTAATGGATATATGTATAATAATATTATTTATTACATATATATATATATCCTAATATTCTATTAATTTATTTATTTATCAAATTTTATCAAATGTTTATGCTATTTTTTATTTATTTCTATAGTCTTAATTGGATGTATGATCATAATTTAAAACCACATATATATGGATTTCATATTCATTGTATTTTAATTGACTTGTGGATTTATTACTCTTGTATTTTTCATATTATTGTTTCATATTTCATTATAATAATATAATTATATTTATCCTACATCATAATATTTTATTTCAATAAAATATTTCAGGGTTTTTCAGATCAATATTCCTTATGTTACCAGCTATCAAACATGAAATATTAAAGGAAAATACATATTAAAATTTCATGGTGTTATAATACAATAACATATATTATAAAATATTGAATAAGTAAAAAATGAAAATACACAAAGAATTCTACATCGATGCTTTATGACTAGATTAAAATAAATGGTAAAAATTTGAAACAAAAACTTCTCGTGGAACTTCAAACCCCATGAAATGGATTTTCATAATCCCCATCCTATATAGTAGATCTGTCACCAACACATGAACATCAATCATAGTTTAACCACATAGAAGTGGAAACCAAATCATATATCTAAAAATATGGTGAATACAAATGACTCATGAGTAATTTCTTTAATGACCATTACTCCATTGTATTAGTGTAATAAATGTGGATTCATGTTAAAGTGTTAGTGATTTGGATCTTGAACCAATCCACAAAAAATAAAAATAAAATAATAATTATAGAAAAAAAATTTATATAACAAATTTAATGGAAACAATCAATAATTATAAATACCTAATTACTTAAACATATTCAAAATTTTCTACATGCATATTTCCTCTAATTTACTAAAAAACTCAAACTAGTGATCACTTTTTATCTGAGTTTTTTATGGAAATATTATTTACAATGAGCTAAGAAAAATAAAAATAAAAATTGGAATAATTATTTATCTCAAATATTTTCTAAATAAAGAGAAATTATTAGGATAATACCTATAATCAACCAGGAATGAATCCATGTTGTATATCAAACCTATTACTAACTATTAATTAGTAGACCTCTTAGTATTATATAAAAACTATAACACAAACCATCGTATCTAAACATAATGATATAATATTCGTACACCATATAACCTCCTGAGAGTATTGAAATCCATGGTAATAAAATATAAATCCAATAGATATGATCACATTATGGGAAATAAAGAGATTGATCCCTCTATCTCAAACATGGGGAAAATAACACTTAGATCTGTAGAATATAATCCCTGATTAAAAAAGTATAAAAATAATATTAATAGTTGTAAGGTTGTGAACTAAGCACCGAAATATAATACATGGAGTATAATAAAAAAAATTTAGTAAATAACTTAATGTCTTGACCCAAATGACAAATAATTCAGTAGTCAGACTGTTGTGACACATGGCCTCATGCGTACCTCCTAATATGCCAGAGGGTGATAAGGAATAATAAAGATCTATGGAGATGATAATGGGGATAATATACACACATGGTTAGAGTATAACAATGTTATATCAGAAAATAAATAATATACAATAGCAGAAGTAGTAATAAGTAATAGACATAGAAGTTGAAGAATACTATAACCTGAAAACCAAATATAGCCAATGAAAATGTACAATAATTCATGCATGTCCAAAAGGTGACACATAACTAAAAATTGACAAATATCCAGCGATAGCATTTAGAAAGGAAATAAAAGGGAAATAATTATGGGAAAACTCTACAAGAATCCTAAGCTCTAAGTCAACCATTTTCTCCTAAATGATAGGTACTATATAATCAACACAAGTGATAAAACATTATCCAAAAAATATTGGATAAACTAGGCTACCCTAGTGAAATGGTGGCCCAAGTAGGGTCTGATGTTTAAATACTAGTGGGTTACCACACCTGGTGTTTATAGTGAATCTCTCCTTTGAATATAAGTAAACCCATGTGAAGGTAAAATTTTTTGTAAATAGAACTGAATAAATAAACATTACCCCACTTAATTTTATGAAGTACACCTGGTGGATCTAACTGCTTAATCTCACGGTCAAAAATAATATCTTAGGTTTGATTATATATATATTAATGTTATACATATATTGTAGTTATATATTTCATCATCATTTATAAACCATGTATGTAAATATGTATGTGTCAATATACATAGAATACTAGTAAATGGCTAGACTAGAGAATAACTCAATCACCCATGACCATTCGAAATGAGCCTATACACTCAATCCAAAGGTTATATTTCCTCTATGTCATATTAAGTGAGAGACTTCATTCTCGTCACTCAATATGGTGAGGGTGTCATCATGTCACCAATCTAATAGTAGTTAGTGCTTCATCATTTCCACACCCAAATGGGGAGAGGTACGTGTTGCCCACTATGAACGTAGTATCATTGGTGTGAGATGTCATGATCAACACCTGTTGTAAGGTAGCATGATACCTCCATGTTCAATAGGACCCTTACCATCATTCCATATCCTATAACAAGGAATAATAATATTTATAATTAAACATCCAAGAGTTCGTCCCTATCATGGTTTACATTTATTAATCTCATTCAAAACTAAGGGCATCACATTAAAATAGTTTACATAATCCATGATTATTCAATTATACAAATTTTTCTGGTTGTACCACCCAAATCAATTCCATTTCAATTAAACAATTTAATTATTTCAACACATGAAAACCATCCCAAATCATGTCATTCAATATAACCATGACATAATATTTAGAACATTGAAAACATTCAAGGAAGGAAATACATCATGTCATGACACTCCATCTATATCAAAAAACTCATTTATATAAAACAACCATGATGAATATACCATTTAATTAATGAAATTCCATTGAATCTATCAAAACATGTAAATTCAGTTAACCAGGCCCATAGATTTACTTAAAATGTACCATGGTCTAATTGGGAAATTAAAAACATTGGCAATACATTTTTTTAGAAATCCTATCCCTTAGGAGGAACATTATATATTTTTTAACTATGTTAGTGTGGGAAAAGTTATTCAATCTATAATGGGCCAAACACATAAAAGGGGCATCAGTTCATTAAAAATTTACAATAAAGGGGAGACTCCCTTTATAAATTCCAATATAGGAAAATTCTAAAAATTCAATTTAACTTACTGCATAAAAAAGAATAATAAAAAAACAATTCCATAAGTCCATCTATGATTTAAACAACCAATCACTTCATTTTAGTTTAGAAGATAAAAAAATCATTTGAGGCGTTAATTATAAAAAACTGACATTATTTATAAAAAAAATTCATTTGGCACATTTGAGCATCAAATTTAAGAAGCATAACATAATTCCTCCAAGGATTAATTTTAATATGAACTACCAAAAATGGAATATAATTACAAGTTCCACATGGAACTATAGGGTTCTATTATCTGTTGGTAAAATCCATATATGGGGAACTTCCAATATTAATAAAATAAAATCCTTTAGAGGGTTTCCAAGCAATAAATTCATTTAATTAAAAATGGGTAATTTATGTTGGGACACTCAAGGGGTGCTTGTGTTTAATATTGTATCCTATATACACATAAGATATCTCAAATGGAGTAATAAAAGGTTAAAATAAAAATTTAAAATAGAAAAAACAATTTTATGGAAATATACAACAATGACTGATGTGTGAAAAAATAGAATAATTTATAATACAAAAAAAATGGAAACATTAATGCACCACCTACCTTAAGAAAAGGATTACCTTGTAGTCCAATCTCAATCTTTTGATTTTGTCTTGTTTGGATGAAATATAAGCAACATACATATTCCCTGAAAATAGGTAAATTGTTCTTGCACCTTGATAACTTTGATTGTGAGGATAATAAATAGAGATATCTTCAAAAGAAATCAAGATCTTATCAATGAAGATCAAAAGAGACTAAAATCACTCTATTATAATGATAGATCGATGAGATCTTGAAAATCCTAGGCAAGGGAGGAGAAACCCATAGAGGAGAGGGATTAACTACACGTGGTTGGGGAGGAGGAGAAAGAATGAAAAAGTGTTTGAAAAATCAATGATGGAAAAAGGAATTTCACTATAAAAAAATAGCTCGCACAGTTTGGCCAAACCATGCAGCAAATGTGTGGCTCCAACTACCAAGGAAACCCACCTCACATGATTATACCGCATGGTTTGCCTTAAACAAGAACCAACCATTTGATGAATAGGTCATAAGTACTACCTAAGTGGATCTAACCATATAGGATAGGTGCATGGTTTGGGAAAACCATTCATAGATTGTGCGACACCTGGTGCACCTCTAGTTCATGCCAAAATATTTATTGTTGGGGCCGCATGGTTTTATACAAGCTATGCGACCTATTAAGACGACCCAAACATGTTATTTTCTGGACCCGATGATCCAAAGACTCAACAAGACACCCGAGGGATACCTCGGGCCATTACCCATGTCTAAAAACTGAAAATTGATGTGTACCAACTCCCGGAATTTCATTCCAAAGATCAGTTAATATAATGACCCATTTGATAAATACCCAAATTTTGAATTCCATTGGAACCATACCTTTATTGAAAGAATGGGTCATTACAATCTCCCCACACTATAACTTATCTTCATAGAGAATCCTTACGAAATACTAAATCATAACCCAACCTACATGTGTTGTGATGTCTCATTCAAATGGTCATGTTGTGTTTTCCAATCTCCAAACATGCCTCTAATGATGACTTAAGCATATGAAACTTAATCCATGGAAACCTGATCCAATGATCATATTATAGTCTAAATAGCTACACGGTGCTTACCTAACCCTATTTATCTAGAGAAACAATCACGTCATCAATCCCTTAAGCATCTAACTGATGGTTCTCTCCACTATAAGTTATAGCAGCCGAAGAGGCCAATGTCGACCTAAAGAAACACCATACATGGAATTACCTTAAAAATAATTCCTCTAAGAATTCTAGAAAGGCTCTAGGCATGATTAATTAACTGGGTGAACCTGATTACATTTGAGTTTATAACATGGTCCTCATCGAATGAAATGGTGGAATCCCGATCGACGTAACCAAAACTGGTCCTATAATATTTTTGGAAAGGCAAAACTAGCCCTTACAATACACCCACCTTAACTAGGTGACATGTTTTAAAATGGTTCCCTTTGCTATATTCATTGAAAAAGAGGCTTAATGAGTTGATGCACCTCTGGATGACCATTCCCACAATGCCTGACACAGATAGTCGACGTAAACCAAACTAAACTGCAATGCCTCTTCCAAGGAATCTTACATTCACCATGATCGTATTCACTGAATCCCATACCTAACTTCTAGTGGCGTTACCTATTCAAACCATCATCTGGCCATTTAATCCATCCTACCTCATCACGAATAAGGGTTCAACCCAGATGTAAGAACTTAGGTACTTATATAATATTTTTTCATTATGCAATTAAATAGTTAAATTCAATATAATTTTTAATTAAATAAGTGATATTTTTATAAATAAAGTAATATATACTAATAGAATAGTAAAATCATCTATGATAGAATAAATAAAGTTTATTTATCTTATAAGTGAAAATGTGATGTATTTATATCGTGGAATAAGTTGATAAATGTTTTCAAAATGATAATTTATGTGTTAGTGTTTTTTGTGACACATCATTTTTATTAACAATTTTATAACAAATATTATGAATTAAAAGTAAATATATCTTCATAAAATAAGTTTATAAATTATTTTTTTTCTTTTAATTATAATAAAATTTTATGATTCCATAATTAATTTATCTACGTATTCTAAAATCAGTTATAATTTATAAATTGGTATTTTTCAATAAAATATACATTTTAATTAAAAATTAAATTTATCCTATTTAGAAAATTATTTTTTAAAAATGGAGTAAAATTTTAAATTATACTCATAAAAAAATGGTTTGGATGAATTTTTGGTGGTTTTTCTAAACTACACATTTTTTTTTGAATAATAAAATATGGTACATTACAGTATGTATACAATATAAGTTTAGTACACTATTCCTTGAGTTATTGCTAATGTAATCAAAATAATATCAAACTTCCCATCATTATTATATTATATTTAGTGATAATTATCAAACTATACATAGTCTTTATCCAAAATAATAATCTAATGAATAAAATAATGAGAAAAGACCCCTCTCTTCCACTATAAATACCACCCCTGACCACCTATTCTAATCACAACTTTAAATACTTGTAGATTGTTTAATTTATTCCCAACTCCGTTTAGATGCTCCTTACACAAGTCCATAACCTTATGGACTCACAAAACGTACAAAACCATGGGCCTTAATGGGGCTCTCAAGGATTATAATTCCAGAGGTAACACCCTATTTCATTTTCCATTTTTTTCTATTCAATTTCATTTATTTTCTTATTATCTCCTCACCTCCCCTTATCCAAGTTGCACAAAAACTTCATTATGCTATATATATTGTAATTTTATCTTTTTTATGGAAAACATTCATAAAAAAACTTTTTTATCATATCCCTTTTATTCTAAAAATGAGAACATCATTCGCGATGTGTCGATATATGACCATCATGGATGATACACTTAATTTTCCATTACAGACCTCAAGGATGGTCCTAAACCATTATTATGGTTAAATAAGATTTTATTATACATAATATAAGTTAGAAGAGGTTATATAACCAATATATAAACATGATATTAAATAAAATGATATAAGTTCATGATGGTCATAAAAACCACCAAAATAAATTAAATAATTTTCAAAAATGTTTTATCTAATTAATCATCCACATATTAGAAAAATAGTATATATATTATAATTATTGATTATGGAAACATGTTAATACCATTTCATTCAACTTCTGTTATATCGATTCCCTTTGAAAAGATAATTTGAAATGAACCATTCATGGAAACCATGAAAAGAATGTTCCCTAAGAAATCGAAATAACATAATATTAATAATAAATGGGTAAAAATTTGTTATTAAATCATCATATAGGGTTTTATATATACGTATATTCTTAATAAATATTTTAATGACACTTTTGAACCCTTATATTGGATATTTTAAAAGGTTCTATATAAGACAAACCTAAGGTTTTAAAAAAGGATTGTTTTTTATGATGTTAGTATTACTATATTGTGATTATGTTCTAAATATCGATAATTTTTTATGTTTAAGGGTGGGTCCTATATTTCCATCCAATTTATTAGGTATTTTTATGTCGGAGGTCAACGGTATGGTTATTCCAAGTGTAACTGTGATGGTTACCCCATAAGGTAACTGTGAGGGTCACATCATAAGGTTTCTGTGACGGTAACATCATAAGGTAGCCACGAGGGTGAAAAATCATATGGTAATCAGGAGGGTTAAAATATTATGTAATTAATTCCTCATGTTACCTTTATCGTATTTTTTATGTTTTCTATGTTTTATAAAAATCTCAAGTTTTCATAAAGAATATGATACTTTAGGGGTGAGAAGTATATATTTTTGAAAATTATTATTTATTTTTATGATTATTCATGGAATGACTATTTATTTTTGTGCTTTTATTCCCCTTACTAAGATCATTTTCATCATCCCTTGTTTTAAAATGTTTTTGATAAGTTTAAAGGATGGGTAAGAGAAAATAATAATCCAAGCTGAATGTTGTAAAGAGTTTTCATGAAAGTATTTCATGTTTTTATAAAAACATTTCTTTTAAGTACAAATGGATAATATTTTAGTAGTATCCACATTATATGATTTTGTGTTGATATTTTATAATTATTTCCTTATTATATAAAAATAGAAACTGAAAATAACTTTTAGAATGTAAAAAAGTGAATTCTAAAAGAATATATTAGATTATGAAATGTTTATGGTATGATCCTTATAGTTGATATCATAGAATGATTTAGATAACTTTATGAGTTAGTATGATATTAATAGAATAAAATAAATTATTTTTGAGTAATGTTTATGTTGAAATTATATATCATTTAGATATTACAACATTGTTGCATCCACGATATCTCTATTCAAATAGGTTTTCTAAAGAAGAAATTCTGAAACTAAAATAGGAAGGCACTGAGAGGATGATATCTTTCAGAATAAAAAACATTGAATTGTTGTAATTTGATCTAAGATGTTTTGGATAGTAATGGATCAGTTTAAGAAGGATATAAATTGTGATGGTATCCATGAAAGAAAACAACCAAAGCTACCACAACAAAACATGACAGAAGTTGAACATTTTAAAAGGAAACACCCTCCTACTATCAGTAGATCTTCTGACCTAGTGGGGGTTTAATAGCAGAGTAAATCCCTTGAGAAGATAGTCGATGCCCTGGGGTGTTTAGATTATCGAAATTTTATTTTTTTATTTATCATTTTGAAGGTGAATATGACCAGTGGTGGTTAGTGGTCAAGAATATCATGGATAGTTTGGAGATCAATGCCTTGAAAGGAAATTAATTTAAGAATATCATCCTTGAAAAACATTTTCTAAAAGTTTTTCAACATAGGATTGTAAATAAATTTCTGGAACTAAAAAAAGGGTAAGATTCAGCGGTCGTGTATGAATAATACTTTACATGATTGGCACGGTATGATCTAAATCTTATTCAGTTTTGTGATAGTAAAATCAATCATTTTTACTCGGGGTTGATGCAAATATATCGAAAAAATGGCCTCATGTTAATTAAAATGTTATGAGAAATTATTCTGATGAGCTCAGAGGGTAGAAATAGTGTTTTCCGATAATCACATGTATTTTGTAAGTAAGAAAAGGAAGAGTTCTAGATGGAAAGAAAATGGTAATAATCAATCAAAAAAATATGAAGGTAATAAAGTCCAGTTTCCATTTTGTGGGAAGTGTGGTAAACAACACATTGTGGAATTTCATAATTAATAAAAGATGTGATTCTGATGGGATAGGTTTGGAAATTTGGCACAATATTTCAATAAAAAAGATCTTGGTGATGATATGTTTAATTATTATTTGAAAACTATTATGTTTCTCTGTGGTGAGAAGGGTCATTATGAAAATACCTACCCAATCACAGATCATAATGATTGGAAAGAGCTATATTATAAGAAGAATGTTTTAGTTAAATACATTATAACTGTGTTAGCAGATGTTGGGAATCCAATTAATTTGTATTAGGTAATTTGTTTGTTAACTAATATTTTTCTATTGTTTTATTTGAAAAAGGGTCTAGAAATTACTTTATTTCAATATATGTTTCTAGTAAATTTAAAATTTCACCACAAGAAATAAAACAAGAGATCATGGTTGAAACAATAGGGGGAAATATAAAGGAAAAAATACATTATAATAATATTCTTGTTATTATATGTTGAATGAAATTACTTAAAGAACTTTTTTTCTACCCCTAGTAGAGTTTGATGTTATTCTGGGTATGGATTGTCAATCTACTTACCATACTAATATTGATTATATAGTTAAAGAAGTTGATTTTGTCAGAATGATTTTTATTTTGTATACAAGAATGAACCCATAACATTGATTACATATCAAGAAGATAAGAAACTTTTAAAAGTTTTAAATGAAATTTATCTTTCATATATTGATGAAAATAAGGGAGCTTTTCAGTTTAATGATTTTTCAGTGGTAAATGAATACCTGGATGCTTTTCCTACTGAATTTCCTATTGTTATACCTAATCGATAAGTTAAATTTACTACTTACTTAGTTATTTATGATATGAAAATTTCAAAACCCCTTATCAGATAGCCCAAATATAAATATAGAATTTAAAAATAAGTTATAGGAGTTGTCTGAAAAAGTCTTCATTCGTCCTTGAACAACACCATGGCGTGCTCTTGTTTTGTTCATCAAAATGAAAGATGGTTTTATGCGACTATGAATTGATTATATTGATTATAATAACAATACTATTGATAATAAGTATCCACTAACCTCATATCAATGAATTGATATACCATCTTCATGGAACATAGTATTTATCCAAGATTAACATGAGATCCAGGTACCTTAAGTTGAAGATGAAGGAGGTTGAAATTCATAAAATATCTTTCTATAATGGATATGGGAATTATTAGTTTTTGTGATGTCCTTTTTCTGAAATAATTCCCCTACTTTATATATTGATCTTATAAACATAATATTCCATGATTTTTTGGATTAGTTTTTCCTAGTTTTTATAAATGGAATTTTGGTTTATTCAAAAAGTTATGAGGATCATTAAAAATATTTAAGGATTTTCCTAAAAACACTCAATGAATATATGTCATATGGTAAATTTATAAAATTTGATTTTTGGTTGAAAAAAAATTATTTTATTGGGAAAATTGAAAATAAGGATGGTATAACAGTTGATCCCACCCAAAAAAAGTTGTCGATCAGTGGCCAAGACAAACAAACGTTACCAAGAGTCATTGTATATATAGCTTTGTGGGATGTTACCAAAAGTTTGTTATGAACTATTCCTATTTCTCTAGCACGATGACTATATTAACTTGGAAATGGTTAAATTTTTTTGGAATGTTTAATGTGATGTTAATTTTTAGGAACTCAAAAGAAGATTGGTGACTGCTATAATTTTTTCCGTACCTTCCCAAAACGATGATTTTGTATTCTACAGTGATGATTCCTTTAAGGTACTATATTCTGATGAAGAATGATCAAGTAATTATTTATGATGTGAGACAATAGAAACCTCATGAATTAAATTATCCCACACATTATTTGGAATTATCAGTTGTGGTTTTCACTCTAAAAATTTAGAGCAATCAATTATATGGAGAGAAATTTGAAACATATACTAACCATAAATGTTGTAAGTATATATTCACTCCGAATGAATTAAACATCAGGTTGAGAAGATGTCTTGAACTACTAAAATATTATGATTACACAATTAATTACCATCATAGAAAATAATACAATTAGGTAGATGATTTGAATCAAAAACACCATGCTTCATTAACCATGTTACATTTAGATCATAACTCCTTGATTAATGATTTGATGAATTTTGTCTTGTATTTTTTTGGTGTTGAAAATTCCACCGTCTTGTTTCAGGTTTCAGTACATTCATCTCTATCAGATAGAATTAAGCAATCGTAGAAGGAAGGCTATGAGTTATAGAAAAAGTATGAATTAGTTTAAATGGGTAAGCTTCAATAATTTAACATTGATAAGGAGTGTGTTTTGAGATCTGGGAGAAGATTATGTGTGCCTTTTGATTCCCAACCAAAAAATAATTGTTTTTTGAAGCTCATAGTTCTCCTTTTTCAATTCATCCTAAAAGTGCTTATATATAGAGAGAACTTTAGGGGTATTACTAGTGGGATGGAATGATAAGAGATATTTCTACTTTTAATATATTTTATTTGAATTGTAAATAGGTTAAAGAAGAGATAAGACTACCAAAGGGGGTGTTTTTTCCTTTTCCAGTTCCAGAATGGAAATGGGAAAACATATCTATGGATTTCATAGTGAGAATAACAAAGAATTCTCAAGGTAGCAATATGATCTGGTTTATTATTGATAGACAGACTAAATCTGTTCATTTTCATACTATTCTAGACATAATGTATTTGGATATTCTTTCTCAAATATACCTCAAAGAGATATTCAAGTAATATAGAGTTCTTATCTCTATTGTATCTGACCATGATCATAATTTCACTTCTAACTTTTTGAGAGTCCATCAGAAGTCTTTGGGGATTGAGTTAAATTTATGTACAACCTTTTAAACTCAATCTGATGGACAGTAAGAGTGAACTATTCATACATTATAGTATATTCTTCAAGCCTATTCAATGGACTACCAGGGATGTTGAAATCATTATATTTCTTTAGTTGATTTTACATATAATAACAGTTTTTATTTAACTAAATAGATGGAGCCTTTTGAAGAAATATGTGGAAAGAGGTGTTGTACTCCCATTTTTTGGGATAAATTCAATGAATGTAAGTTAATGGGACCCAAATTAGTTATGTATGTAGATGATAAAGTTATGATTATCTAGAAATACAATAGAAAAAATCAGGGTTGGATGAAATGTTATGGAGATAATAGAAGGAGAGGCTTCTCTTTCGAGCTAGTTGATCATAAATTTCATTAATTTTCTCTATGGAAAGGTGTGATGTGTTTCATTAAAAAAAGAAATTCTAGGTCCTCAGTTCACTGTATGCAATGAAAACAAATGAAGTTTGGACCAATTTCCAAAATAGTGGATTTTCCACCGAGTTTTTCCCAGGTACACAGTCATGTTTTGATGTTAAGAAATTATGTACTATAATTGTCCAATGTTTTCGGCCTAGATTTAGTTTAGTTGTATGATAACCTCTTATATGGAGGAAAAAATTGTTTATATTCTTAACCATAGAGAGAATATATTGTGAAATAAGGTAATACATCGTGTAAAAGTTTTGTGAAGAGACTACATGGTTTAACGAGAAACATGTAAATCTAAAAATTTTATGTGGGAAAGTTATCCTCACTTGTTTAATAAGTTAATGAAAATTGTGAGGATAGAATTTCCATAAGGTCAAGAGAATGTAATAACCATGGTGGTTATAAAATTATTTTTTTCTTTCGGTAATTAAATTGTTAAATTTATTATAATTTATAATGAAATAGGTATTATTTATAAAAATTATGTATTCTATACTAATAGTCTAGTAACCTCACCTATGAAAGTATAAATGAAATTTATTTATATTATAAGTGGAAATTTGATGTATTTAAATCATGTAATAAGTAGAAAAATGTTTCTAAAATGATAATTTTATTGTTAGTATTTTTTTGACACATAAATTTTTATTTTCAAATTTATAATTAAAATTATTATATAAAATAAATTTATATTTATAAAATATATTCATAAATTGTTATTTTTTATATTATTATTATAATATAATTTTATGAGTCCTTAATTAATTTTTCCAGGTTTCATATAATCAGTATTAACTTTATTATTGGTTTTTTTATTAAATATTTTTTTGAATTAAAAATTAATTTTTTCATATTTATAAGATGGTGTTCATGTTTTTATTCTACACATCGAGAAATGGTTAGGCTGAATATTTTAGCATTTTTATAAAATACAAGATTTTTTCTTGAATGGTAAAATATTTATATTAATAGTATATATACATTATAAGTTAAATACACTATTCCTGGAGTAGTTTCTAATGATGTCATCATAATATAGAAATAATCTTCATTATATTAATATATTTATTGATAATTATGGAAATATTCATATCCATGATCCTAAATAATAAACTGATGAATAACATATTGAGAAAACACACCCTCTCCATCACTGTAAATACCACCCCTCACCACCTCTTCTCCTCACACATAAAAAGTCATGTCGATTTTTTAGATTCTTCCCAAATTACTTCCAAAGTCCTTTACTCATGTCCAAGACCTTCTAGTATAACCAAATGATCAATACTAAGGGCCTTAAGGATGTTCTCAATGAGGAAATTGAAGAGGTAAAACCGGATTTCATTTTCATTTATTATATTTTATATTTATTTTCTTTTATTATTCTATCCTAACATTACCTTATACATTTAGAATAAAAACTCTAGTATATTTTATATATTGTAATATTATCATGTTTATGGAAAAAAATTCATCCTTAAACTATTTATCCTCTCTATTTTATTCTAGAAATGCGAACATCATCCGTGAGGTGTTGATTTACCTCCATCGTGGATGATACACTTTCATTTTCTGTTAGTTCCCTCGTGAATGGAGAAAAAAATTATTATGGTTAAATAAGATTATATTATACATTTTAAAATTTATATATAGCTATGGAGCCTATATATAAACATGATATTAAATAAAATGATATTAGTTCATGACGGTCGTAAAAACCGCCAAACTAAATTAAATAATTTTCATTATAATTTTATCTAATGAATCATCCACATAACAGAAAAAAAGATATATGGTATTATTAAAGATTATAATAACATATTAATACCATTTCATTTCACTTCTGAAGTCTCACTTCTATTTGAAAATAAATCTGAAATGAACTATCAATGGAAACCAAGAAAAGAATGCACCTAAAACAATATAAATAAAAAAATAATTAATAAATATACCGATTGGTGTTTTTGAAAGATCATATATGATATTATAGATATGAAAATATTTATGTAATATAATAATAACACTCATTATAAAATTATACATGAGGTTTTAATATGTTTTTCATAATAATAACCTATGTTAAGGGATCTTCATAAAAAATATCTTTTAAATTTCCGTTTTTATGAAATTAAAAAGTATTTTTTAATTTATTTATTCATGTTTTATGATTGTGTTCTGGTTCTCATGAATTGTTTGTGATAAATCATGGGACATTTATTTCCATCAGATGCATTGGTTTGGTTTATATTAGATATTGAATTTATGGTTACTCCAAGTGTAACTATGATGGTAACACAATAAGGTAGACGTGAGGGTTACATCACAAGGTAGTCCTGAGGGTTACATTGTAAGGTATCCATGAGGGTTACGAATAATATGGTTTCCTTGAGGAATACAATCTTAAGTATGCAATTCCCCAAATTACCTTTATGGTATTATTTTTGTTTTCTATGTTTTATGGAAATATCATGTTTTCACAATGTATATGAAACTTAAAGGGTTACAAGTACATCATTACAAAATAATCATATTTTTATAAGTGTTAATTGACTAATAGTTTCTTTCTTTACTTTTAAGTCCCTTAATGCGCTATGTTTTCTCATCCCATGTTTCAAAAAAAATTACAATGTTTAATGATAGGTACGTGAAAAGAAGAATCCAAACTGAATGTTGTGAAGTTTTTCATGAAAATATTTCTTATTTTATTAGAAAATTGTATTATATATGAAATGGATACTATTTTAGTAGTACCCACATTTTATGCTTGTGGGTTTATATATATCAATTATTTCCTAATTCTCTAAAACTCTAAACTGAAATTATATTTAGTAATTCAAGAATGTGAATTGTACAAATAGTTTCTAGATTTTGTACACTTTAAGGATGAGTCCTTATACTAGATCTTGTCCACTAAAATCATTACCCTTTAAAAATAACCTATGAAGTTAAAAACATATCTCGGATAACCTCAGATTGAAATAAAAAGAGTCTATATAGCTAACTCAAGTTAGATTGTACTCCAAGTTTACATGTGAGATATTTTCACAAATCCAAAACCCCCACATATGAATATTAACTAACCTTAGAGAGGAACCCTCTTAGAACTCAAGTCAGAAGAAAGTGGATGGTTCCCAAGATTCCATCGAAAGCATTCCAACATGGTAATTGAATTAACAATCAAGACTAATCAGGCCCCAATAAGAATATCATATCAGCATGAAACACTGACAAAACCACCCAAACAATCCCAACATATTTTAAAAAACTAGCTCAGTGTAAGACCGACACTCTCTTAGTGAATCAAGGATGATGTCAAGATAGGGTACCTGATCATTACAAAATAATATTACACTAAGAGGATAGAATATTTTAGGCACCTCTATCATAAAAAAGATGAAGTTCTCAGTATGGTTCTGGACCAACCACACCCAACTAATGGAAAGAAAAGAAGTCCAACCACTATTGAAAGACTACATAAAATAATTTCATATTAACATGCTGAATTATCGATATAAATCGATCAAAATCCATTAGCACCAAATTAATTATACGATCTTTCACACTAAACAGTTGAATTCAATTCAAAAACAATGATGTTTTTCAAGGATTTCCTACATAGCAAACAATTTCCAGAGGTACTCCTTGGTTTTGTTCCTTATACTTAGAAAGGTATATACCTGAAACAACATGAAACTCTATAGTATATGAGTTTCCATGGTATAAAATAAAGGGAGACATAATACCCTCTCATAATAATGCTAAGTCACATTAAACATAAACACACGTGTGGCATTCATTCGAGTCACAATCACATCGTTAAGGCATTTTTCATAAAATCCAAAACTAGCCTGAACAGTGTGTAAAAACACCCATATCTTGTATCAAAGATTTTACTAAACTCAACTAGTTAATTATACCATTTAACAATGTGAATGGTACAGTGTATTTGAATTCTCACTACCATGATTCTTTGAAAGGAATATGACACATCCTCAATACAATCTGTAGAATATCCTCCTTTTTCTTTCTAGATTCAGGTAGTCTTTATTGGGTGATTAACAAAATTATATATTTTCCCATAAGACCATTAATCTAGATGTTGATGTAACATGTCATACATCACTAAGGAAAAAAGAAAATTTCACATGACCTATGAAACATCTACCCATTCCCTAGGAATGTCCGACCTACTGAAATCAATAATTTCCTGATGACCAGGCATGTAACAAGGGTCAAATATACCATTATCACTAGAAAGATAAAGTGTTTAATATATAATATAAGAGTCACTAGGGAAAAAACACCTAAATTCCACCAAATATCAGAAAAATGAAAACATTTAGCAAGTCACTAAACCTCTAAGGGTGATACTTACATTGGGTTGTCCCCTTATAAAAGCATAATTTTGGACCCTATCATGAGGTCATGCCAAACAAAACTCACTATTCCCTATGCCTATCATTTATGACCCTGTAAAAAGGATACATTCCTATGAAAAATACTCACATTTTGGTTTAGAGGTTCAAAAAATAGATTTTCTAACTACCCTTACATGAGGGTTTAAACTAATGATACAACCTAAGGTTTTATTTTCTTGTCATTAAATTTTTTCACATTAAATTAGTTAACATTTAAATGATTTAAAAAAAATCATGTACCACTCATAAAATTACAACACTTGGTAAAATGTAAGGCGACCTTCCACGATACCATTAAGCCAACTTGGGTTCATCTATCCACAACCCAATAGGAGTTGTTAAATTATAAATATTTAAAAACACTAGAATAGGGTTATCTAATAAGAAACATGAAACAAATGACCAACTTGAGTTTGGATTTGAATTTAATAATGTAATAACATGATCTCCATACTCATGTGATAGAGTCACAAGCCTTTTTAAAGTTGACCAATTCATTCTAGATACAAATTAAACCTCCTTTAAATTTATAAGATTTTCAAAACATATCATTCTCACGTAAAATATAATAGTTCTATTATATGTGTCGTTATCTCTAATTTATAATGTTCCCATTAACCTTACATATCACAAACTAGCTCCCATTTAACTAAATCAAATTCACATTGAATTTTGAACCTATAAGCCTTTACATTTTTAAAATAGAAAAGATATACATATATACTATCTCAAAATATGGTTTGAAAACATGGGTTACCTTTTCCCAATTATATGGAACCTACACACGTTACAATTTAAAATTGGTTCTAATTTAAATGTAACAAATAAATTCACCCCATCCAACCAATTTAATTTTAACAACAAAACTATGCCTATTATCACAAGTACTAAACCCAGAAAGCAGGCAATTAATCAGGCTGCATTGAATATAGTCACCTAATCATAGAAGAAAACTCACATTCTAGATAAACCTCCCAAGTATGTTATATAATAAATAATACTAAAGAAATACCTAAATAGGTACAGGACTATGCATGTCACTAAAATACATATCATGGAACATAATAGAATAGCTACTAAACAAAATATTGGAATAGAGTCTAAGGCACACAATCCAAAATAGAAAGTATCCAACAAATTCAACTATATGTAATGGAATATGCATGTTAGGTAAATTTTTATGTGCTTATAATTATTCATGTGTTAATACTTCCTTTAAATACTAGGAAAAGGAAAAAATATAATAAATTTCATAAATAAATAAGGATAAAAAATTAGACCTGTCATTCAAGGTGAAATCATAATCAATAGTAACATCTAATAGCATGAACAATAGTACCATCCCAGGACACATTGACTTTTCCACATCGGTGAAGTGATAAGTCCAAGACATGGATTTTTACCATGTGCTGAAACATTCATAATCCTCTATATACCAACCCAAAATAGTAAAAAAAATGAAATTAAGGATTTGATGCCACTCTGTGACATACCAGCTTAACTAATCACTAAGGCACTAACCAAAATTGTAGGCCCCATGGCCTCAAGTACGCCTCTCCATATGCCAGAGGCTACAAAAAAAGAGCGAGTGTCTAAGGAGGTGATAATGGGGAGACTATACCCTTGTGATCAGAGTAGAATAATAGTCTTTCAGATAATAAATAATAGACAAAATTTGAAGAAATAACAAGTATAAGAAACATTAGTGGAAGAATACTATAAACTAAAAACAAATTATAGATAACAGTAATGCACAAAAATGCATGCATGTCCAAATGATGATATATAAGTAAACAATATACATACATTAAGAAACAATATATAGAATGGAAATAAAAGCTAAATTACAAAGGGAGAACTCCACATGCATCCTGAGATCTAGCTCAGTAATTTTTTCATAACTCTTAGGTGAAATAAAATCATAACAAGCAATAATCCATGGTCATTTGAACATGAGATCTACTCGTGTAACATAGTGAAAAAGTGGCTCTAGCAGGATGTGACTTGTAAATCCCAGTAGGTGACCAAAAATGGGGTCCATAACTAATCTATTCTATTTATAAAACTAAAATTGTGGTTAGGTAAATATTACCATAAACCAAAATGAATAAAAATATTACCCCTCTCAGGCTCCTGAAGGACACGTGGAGGCTCTAACTGCTTCGAATCATGGCTGGAAAGAATATCTGACTGCTGAGTATATATATTAATTATATATAAATAGTTTAGTTATATATTTTATCCAATTATGTAAACCAAGTTGGTGAAGATGTAATTGGCCAAATACTGATAATACTTGACACTGGCGGGACCGCAACATAACTCAGTCATCCCTGACTAGTCTGAATGAACCTATAAGATCAAGGCAAAGGGTAAATTCTATACATCTCATAATTATTGGGAGACTTCAAAGTCATCACCCAAGATGTTGAGTGTTCTCTCATTTAAATAATCAAATAGTAGTGAGTGCACCTTCATGTCAATACTCACATGGGGTAAGATGCACCATTCCCACCATCCACCTAGTATCACCAGTGCAAGACGTCATTATCAACACCCAATGTATGAGAGAATGATACTTCTATGATCATAAAAACCCATACCATTGCTTAATATTATATAAAAAGGAATAATCATGTTTATAATTAAATATCCATTGGTCAGTACTTCTCATAATTTACTTTTTTTATGCCTATTCAAAACTAAGGGAATGAAAATTATTACAGATCACATCATCCATACTTATTCAATTCTAGAAAGAGGTGTGGTCATACCAACCAAATAAATTCAATTTAAATTAATCCAGTTTGTTTATTTAAGACATTAAAACCATCTTTAAGTGCGGAAATCAATATAATCAATTATTAACATGTAAAACATTTAAAACATTCAATGAATTCAATACATCATGTCAGACCACTCCATTTATATCAAAAAAACTCATTTTAATAAAACATCCATCACAAATAAACAATTAAATTAATGAAATTCCAATGAATATATCAAAACCCGAAAATTAACCTAACTATGTTCAAATAGGTACTTAAAACATACCATAGTCTAATTCATATTTTAATTAAATGGGAAAGACCATTTATCATGTAAGACAATCACTTAGGAGAGGTTTGTTTCATTAGTCTTTAAGGTTGGATAAAGCCATGCCTTCCAATCTAAGATGCGACAAGCACTTAGTAGGTGATTCAATTCATTTAACATTTACAATATAGAGGGGAAAATCCCATTAAGAATATTAATAGACACAACATCCTAAACATTTCATTTAACTAACACTAAAAAATCACAATGAAACACCAATTCTATAAGGCCAAGCATGATTTAAGAAACCAATCATTGCTTTCTTGTTTAGATGATAACACACCTTATCTGAGGGTTTTCACTATAAAAATAAGAAAATGATTAGAAAATAATTATTTTCGGATATTTGAGAATCAAATATATGAAGAATAACTTAACAACTATAAGGATGATTTTTAATATATAATTCCATCCATGAAAAAACAATTACATGTTCAAGATGGCGCTATAGTGAGCCATTATCAATTAGAAAAATCCTTACATGGGTAAATTTTATTATTAATCCAAGACGAATGTTTAAGGGAGATCCAAATATATAATTCATCTAATTATAAAGGGAAAATGTTAGTGAGAACACCCAAGGGGTGTCTATATCCAAGGTTTCCATCCTCTACACACCTGAAAAATCTCAATGAGAGGAATGCATGGTGCACCTGACTATTTAAAATGAAAAACTAAATTTTAGGGAACCGTGTGGGAAAGGATGATCAACAGCACATGAAAAACATTAATAATTTAGAAAAGTATTTGGAAAACACATAGGACACCTAATTTAAGATTAAGACACTCTACTCGTTTAATCTAAATATTTTATTTATTCATGTTTGAATGAAATATATCTAATAGGCATCCACCATGAAAATAATTAAAATGAGCTTGCACCTCAATTTTTTTTCATAGGAGATCAAAAAGGGAAAGATTAAAATGGAATCAAGAGATTATTGATGTAGATCTATAGGTACTAACAGTGCTCGATTTCGATTATGGATAGAAAAGATCTTGCGAAACCTACGAGAGGGACGAGAAACCCATGGAGAAGATAGAGGAGCACCATTTGTTTATAGGAAGAGTAGAACAAAAGAAAAGGTTTTTAAAAATCCTTAGGGGAGAAAATATAATTTCACCCCATGAACTGGGTTACACAGTTTGGCTTCATGGCTTGTCCAACTCTTGTGCTAACCATGTGGCTCATACTATCAAGGAATCCAACAACACATAGTTATAACACACAGTTTTCCTTAACAATGCACAAATCATGCGATGAATAATAAATAGGTACTGGCTAAGTGGCACTAACAGTGCAGGATAGGAACAAGTTTTGGGTCAACTGTGTGTATCCCATGCAACACCTGCTTCACCTCTAGTTAATTCCACACAGTTTTCTAATGGGGGATGCACCATTTTTGAAAAACTATGCACCATGATCAGACCACAAAAACATGTGATTTTAGGGGTTTGGTGAGCCTGAAACTCAATAAAACACTGAATGGACCCACTATTCCTTGAACGAAGTAAAAAAAACACATATAAGTGTTCTATATCTCAGATTTTTATTCTAAATCTATATTCAATGAACAACACATATAGGAAATGCCAAAATTTTACATTCCCTTAGAATTTTACCTTGGCTCAAAACATAGTTCATTACAAATCACTTATGGCACAAGGATGAAACCATTTAATCTAATGCAAAGAGAAATAAGTTCATAAATCATTATACCTTAACTATTATAACTTGAAATCTTGAGGCACACGATAAAGTATAACAAATTGTAGATAATCTCATAAAAAAGGAATTCATCCATCACAAAACAATATTTTTATATTATAACCAAATCTTTCCAGGATTCATTAAAAGGGGTAAATTATTTATATAAGATCCTAATAATAATATGATCTAACATAATGCATAAACCACCTCACCTCAAGAAATAACTAGTATAAAGAACTTGTGAGAAAACACATTCTTCCCATAGGAGAGAATCATTCATCACTAGCATCATTAAATACAAATAACCATTTTATTTTTGGGAAACCAAATTTAATCATAAAATTAAATTTTTATGTAGGATTATAAACCATATCTTGTTGGTTACTCATAAGAAGAATAAAAAAAATTACATCTAATAAAATACAAATATTTAATTACCATCCATTTATTTCAAACTGTTCACCTAAGAGTAAAATTATGAATAAAAATATATTAAATTGGTTGGAATGGATTCTTAACCATTCCACCTAGCTGGGTGAGCCACCTATAAATTATGATTTACACAATTATTTCAAAGAAATGTCAAATTTGAAAAATCCTTTAAAAATTCCTATGTAAAATCAAACATCTCAATATACAAATTTTTGATTACTATATACTTTAAGAATAAATATAAACCCTTTTATAAATATTTTTTCACCTCATTCCAAAATTTAAATTTTATATCCCAAACAATGATTATTAACTATCCAGATTGACTCACTTCCCATTCCTAAAAATACAACATTATCTACACGAACCACTTATGGTTAAACTAAACATGATATGTATACAAAATAAATTGTATAAAATAAAGTCACTCAATCCAAAAAAAAATATACTTCTTAATTTTAAGTGTATATTCCAGTTACTAGAATAAAGAACCCTAATTCGTAGAATAATTGATACCCCCATGTATTTACACCACATTTCAATATAATAAAGTAGAATCCATATAATTTTTATCAAATGATAATATTAAAAAAATACACTTTTATCCCCAATAGTTTAATTCATTCATAAATTACAACTAAATACATACACAAAATCAAAATAAGAAACATAATAGTACACCATTTGGTTTAATTTTTAAAACCTAATTTAGAATATAATATATTAAAAATTAATTGATTAATCTAGAAATGTAAACCTAAACAAAGTAGTTAATTTTAAATTAAAGAAAAATTTTAAAATTATAAAGATAAATTTTACACATGTTCCCATAATCAACCCTTAATCAATTATAGAAAAATCTATATATATCCTTGTTTAACAATCACCTATATAGTTAAATATATATACATATATGTGACCAATCATTTAACAAATCACTCTATGGTCCTTTAAGTGTCATTTAATGGTAATGAGATCCATTAACTTTGTAGGACCATAATTATAATGACATGACCCATGTACCAAAAATCCCAAGACCTAAACCATATTTTGACAATGCCAAATACATGTTTCCCTAATCTCTAGGACTTACCAAATTGTATAATGGGGTAAAATAAACTACAAGTAAATGACCTTCCCTTAAAATGAGAAACTAAAATTAAAAAATGCCAACGAAGAAAGAAAAACTTTTATAAAAATCATTATAATTACAGTGTGGAAAAAATTAAGTTTTAAAAAATATAACAATAACGAAAAATGAATCATACTTACTAAATGTTAAAAAACAACCCTTTCCCATTCCGTTAAAAACTCATATCATGTGTCCGTAATGGATTTATAATTCTATACTAACATTGTGTGAGACCATTACATTAACTAAATTACAACTGACATGACCTACATGATGGTTAAAATTAATATATAGGGGTGTGTCTAAGCATAGCAGTATATTACCAGGACTATTATATATATATATATATTAATGAAAAAATTAAACAAATATAAGGAAAATTAATAAAGGGAAATCATAAATGTTTTATCCAAAATATCAATTTATCAAAAAAATTTAAAACCAAGACATAATACTATATAATATCAATACCATTTGATCAGAAAATCATGATTAATGGAATACCACAACTAATAAAACATTGATTTAAAATTCATTAAAAACATTTTTCATTTTAATTTTTTTATAAAATAAACTATTTTTTAAATTTAATAAAAAACTTCATGTTATCCGGGAACACAAAAAAAAACATTGTTTCTTAAAAAATAGAAAAAACATACAACTGTATCCAATAACTAATGTTATGGTATAAAGGATAAATAATATTCATATCATTTATTCACTAGATACATTTCCCCAATCCAAACAAAGTCATCACCCATTCACACATTTAATTACAAACCCTTTGTTTTACATCAAAACTGAAAGAATGGTATCCTCATAGCCATTTATCACCTCAACACATGATACTATAGTTCTAGGGTTCACTAGGGTATATGTGTGGAGACTTTTAAAATATTTCCAATAATGACCCAATATTTTAATATATTATTTTCTTAAATAATTTTTTTTCAATATCTTCCACCATATGAAACATCACAAAAAAACAATGATATTTTTAGACTATTAGAAATATTTTTATTAAATTTTTTTGAATTAATATAAGTAATAAATTTAATAAATATTTATATAATGAAAATTAATTATACAATTATTATTAAGGAAATTCAATTGGTACACCAAAAATATGTAATACATCATAATATTATTAGAAATTTACATTTATACATATTTACTTCTTATGTGATATGAATTTATATTTCATGAAAAATTAGATTAATGATGATAAAAATACAATTAATATGACCATTATGTTATTACTAATTTAATTATTAAATGCTTAGAAATATGAATAATAATGGTTAATGTTCCAAAATATATTTCTCGATAGAAATTTTTTTTCATAATATTTAATTTTTTATTTAAAAGTTTTTTATTTTATTTTAGAGTTTGAATTTTAAAAATGAACATTATTTTTGGATCATAAATATAATATTTTTTTAAAACAATTTTTTTGCGAATTTTCTAGAAAGATTTAATTTTAGGTGAATAGTGAAAAATATCATTTTTACCAATATCCTACCTTTTATGAAAATATTAGAATATATGTTGGAATAAGAAATTCATGAAAGAATTTAAAATACCAAATATTTAATTTATTAGTGGATGTATAATTTTAATGTTTTTGAATTTATAGATCCATTTATTAAATTTTATAACAGAAGTTGTATTTTTTTTAAAAATATTTTTAATATAGTATATATATAATATGTTAAACATAATATTTATGAAATTTAAAAATTATAATAATAAAATGGATTTAAATTGTTTAGTGATTGGGTCTAAATTAGTTAATGATGAGAAATTTATTTTCATTCATAAATGATAAATTATTTTGGTAAAAACTATTCACCTTAGTAAAATTTAAAAGTTGTAAAAAATGTTTAACCATAAGGGTAAGAGCACAAAAATGATTCAAAAACTTGTGTAGGTGGGGTTTCGAGGTATTTTTAGACCATATAAATTATCTACTATATTATTTACCAGTTTTGGAGCTAATTTCCATGATAGTTACTTCGCTTTATAGATTTTTTTGGTAGTTAAAAAAATTACTTCCCTTTCCACTTTTAGAAGGTGAAATCCTCTCCTAACATCCCCACTAACAATATCATATTTAGTGTGGTACAAACACTACCCAAATATCTAGTCAATATTCATTTCCACCTTCAAGATTTTTTTTTCATTAAAATAGACTTACACAAATGCTTTACCACCTTTTCAAAAGAGATAATTCAATAAGTTAGGTATATATTTCTATCTGCTCCATTCTTATTTCTATTAATTTATGTGAAGTTATTCTTCATATAATTAAATTACATAGTATTAAAATGATTTCATTAGTACCATTATTATAAAAGTATGTTATTATAATGATGTTAGAATAATTGAAACCACTCCATTGTTTATTATGAAAAACAAAACCATCATTTGTGTATTGTGTAGACAACCACCTCCCTATACAACATGTCTCATTATCCCTCCCCAAATTAAAGGGTCATTCCTAAGGATAAATTTAATATATATGAATTATATTTATGTAATTTATTATAAACTAAATTTATTAACCAAAATAATCTTTTTCCCCATTCTTTAGAAAATGAAATCATCATCCATGCATAAATGTGGACTATTGCCTATAGGAAATGATTGATTTTCATTTTTATTTTCACAAAAACCTTACATAACTGTTCATGATATCTAAATTATTGGAAAATTGTTTTTATTTTAAAAAATAATCAGTTTTTATAATTATTAGTTTCACAAGATATTAATAATATGATCAATAATCAAATTTGGTAAATTAAACCATCCAAAATACATTCTATGAAGAAAACTGCTTTCTTCTTTCTAAGTAATATCATTTTATTGGTTATACTCTCCCTATAATTATTTAAAA
Source organism: Viscum album (assembly GCA_963277665.1). Lineage (NCBI taxonomy): Eukaryota > Viridiplantae > Streptophyta > Magnoliopsida > Santalales > Viscaceae > Viscum > Viscum album. The sequence continues at coordinate 2,103,612,978 of OY728161.1, read as the reverse complement.
TTAAAATAATTGACACTAATAAAATCTATATAATATCATTATTCTCTTGGTATATTTATATTATAACTAGATCAATTTATAAGCATGCAATAACTATGGAATGTTCTTGTTTGGCTTCGTTTAACCACTTACCTAAACATTGATATACATTTTTATAGAGGATAACTATATGAATTTAATTTATGGTAATATGTTATATAAATAAGTAATTAATATAATGAATATTTTATTGAATTTTAACATTTTTATTAACATTTATAATTAAGGAAACACCTTTTTTCGTTAAGAATCACTGAAACATGATCATCATTGATTTCACCTATATTGATTCTCATAAAAACATAAAAAAATGAAAATATTACTTTATATATAGCATGTAAAAAATATTATGTTGAACTTAATGATATTTTTATGATGAAATATTTACAACAATTAATAAATACATCATTTTAATGAAATTTATTAAAAATGATCCATATTTCTTATACCTGATATTAAAAATAGGTAATAACTAGATAGAATTAAAATATATAATGATTATAAATGAAGATTATAAATAGAATAGATAAAATTATTTTTCTAAATTTTTTTATTCAGATTGATTATTTGGTAATATATGAGATTTAAGGGTATTCATGGAACCTTGGATAAAATCAAAGGGTTTTCTTGGTTTCAATTATGATTATTTGATAAATAATATATTTTATATACCATGTTTTTCATACATAGTGTATTTTTTACCTGTAGATCTCTTTTTATCAATTTTCTATTTCATGGGATACAAAAAATCCCAAATCATATTCACTTTATAAAATATCTATTGAATCAATTATTACCCTAGTAATAAGGATTTATTGAACCTACACTTTTATTTATTGAGTTATGATCATTTTTAAGAAACAATTTCATATTATTTAGGTAAATTCTACTATTTTTTGTAATATAAGATATTATATAATTTATTTATATGGATTTAAATTTATACCACGTAAATACTTGTTGAATATTGATTTACTTATAGTGTATTTTATTTGTAAGGGATGTTGATAGATTAAGTACCCTATCTTTGAGTTATAAAATATTATCTTGAACATTGGTTTACCAATCATGGTTTCTTCAACACATATATTTTTATTATATGGTATCCTATAATCCTATTTTTGATTTTTTACAATACAATAAATGTTTCATGACACTATCTAAAATATTGGTTTTCAACAATTCTATTTTCGCAGTATTAAAAACATTCTTTTCATTTCATTGTAAATTTGTTATCTTTAGATCCGCATTTCCAACTGGGAACATTACATCATTTTCAATGATTTATTATTATATATTATTTTTAAAAATATTTATTTTAAAATTATTTAATTTCACCATTTAAAAGTTAAAATGATTGCGACTTATATGTTTATATTTTTGGTCATTAATAAAAAAATTCTAAACGATCTTATATTTTTACCACAATTTTTCATATTCATATTAAAAAGTATTAAAACACATTTTATTTCTATTAAATTAGTTCTAAAATAATAAGTAAATAAATATATTTATAATTTGGTGGATATAACTTATTGTATCAAACCATTTCATTATTGAACCCTTTTTTGTGATATCATTTGATACATTCTTCTGTATGGATTTGTTTTATCATTTTCAATGTTATTTTGTGTTTCTTTTTTGACACTAGTGATTTTTTAATTTTCAACCATCAACATTATTTTTCTAGATAATATATGAAATGACCATTTTTATCATAATAATGATCGATCACTACTTTTTTATTTCCTATCCATATATTGTGTGTAGGATGGGTTTTTCATCCATTAATTTTCCTCTATGAACAATGTATATTTTCTTCCGTTGATTGGATGATGTTCACCTAAATTCCATATATTGATCAATAAGATATATATTTAGAATCCATATAATATTTATTCTTAAATAGATGTAAATTGGTTACTTTGGAAATTTTATTATTCATTATTTACCCCTAATATTATGTGATGAATGCATTAATCATTAAAATGTGATGGATAGGGATGAACCATATATATCCCCTAAATTATTTTGTAGGTCCCATGAGAAAAAATGTCATGGATAAAAACATAAATATGATAATTATTTATTTGATGAGGCCTCCAATGTATGATTATGATGTATGACATTATGTATTACATCACCATGAATTCAGTTATTATTATCCTTTCAATTTAATTATATTCATTTCTGTTCATGGATTTATTAGGCCTTCAGTTCCTTTTGACTATGGAATTATGATGATTAATTATTCCTTCAAAAAAATTTATTCTAGGTTTATTCATTGATTTATATAGTTGTATGTTTTCACTTACTGAGTGTTTGAGTTCACCCATTACTTTGTTTCCATATCAAAAGGTTGTGGAGAGAAGTATTAGATATTCTATTTATAGATGATTAGGAAATGTGGGGGAATTTTTAGGGACAATGAATAATTATTATAGATTAGGTAGATTCTTATATTGTAGGAAAAATGTATATTAGTTAATAAAAACTTAATATTTATTATTATATGTTTTATTAATTATAAAATATTTATACCTTAATATAATTTATATTTTTTAAATTAAATATATATTTTACATCATGAAATTATGGGATAGTTATTTTTGTGAACCTATAACGTATATCAAAGGTAATATTTAACGTATGAATTTGTGGATCCTGATCTAGGAGTGTGGGTCTAGATTTTAATATTATATATTAGAGTAGGGATTATAAAACATTATACATTAGGATGTTATTGGTAAAGGTTGTTAATGTCATTGAGGATCGCTAAGTTTAGTTTTATCAAAATTTCAAATGTGTAGATAACCCTTTATGTTAGTTGATGTAATATAGAATATTTTACGGATTGGGATTAGAAAACTTGAGTGAAAAATGATGGAATAGACTTAATAATAATTCTAATTAAAAAATAATATTCTTATATTTAGGAAAGGTAGATATTGTGTGGTTCAAATAGAAATTAAATCTATTTATAGATATTATAAGTGGATTCAATCCATAAAACAGATTTACATATTGCGAATAAAATTAAAATGGGAAGATTGGGTATAAACTCGATTATAATGTGGCACAAGAAAAATAGGCATAAATACACTCTAGGTTTTAAACACAACGAGTATATTATTTAGTAAATCATATTCTAATTGTGAACTATTATAAATTATTTATTTCAAAATTAATTCAAGGGATTTGGTTAAAAAGAAAAAGATAATCAAATATAAAGAAAAATATATTGAACTGAATGTATCAAAGGATGAAATGACGATTCAGTAGAGAAGATTGATATTTCATATTATAAAAGGTAATTTTCTTTTATTATATTTTATATTATCCAAATAATTTTGGAATTAGTATTTTTTAATGGGTGAGCATGGAAATGAAAGTCAGAAAAGTACGTATCAAGAAGCCACTATGTCTTACCGCCAAATAAGGTAGCATACATAAATGGTTTATAATCATAGTATATTCCTATTATCATAAAAAAACTGGATATCATAGTAATACTTATTGTAGTGATAATGATATTTTAATATAAATTAATTTTCTATATTTTAGATATTTTCCCTAGTGACTTAATTTTATTGATGATATTCTAGTTTACTGTAAAAGTAACAAAAGTTAAATAAAAAACCTAAATATTTTTAATTAACAATTTTTAATTCTTTAAAACATTTAAATATATACTAAATGGTATAAATTAACTTGATATGTTATTTAATTAAAATGTTATATTCTTGGGATAAATATTGGAGAACACATGATTGAGGGATGAATTACTCGTAGGTTTAGTATATGCTTGATGTTGATATAATAAAGGGTTGATTGACTTTGAAAACTTAAGATAGTTATTATTGGTAACATTAGGTTTGATTATTTATTCATGATAATTTTTGTTATGTTCACTAAAATTTTTGAACTGTGGTATATAATTGATGTTGTGTTGTTTTACACCTTTTTAGGGTTAAAGATAATGTTAATTTTGTGAAGGATATACGATTTCACTTTGGGTTAATGTCTTGGATATTAAAATTGTTTTTTCAAATGTATGTTATAGACAATTTATGATTAGGTTATATAAATAAATCGGTATATGATGGTATAAATGGGGAATAATTTTTTTTGAATGATAAATAACTTGATATATCATAATGGACTAAGTTAGATGTCATATTAGAGGTTATACCATAAATGATGAATATATTAATAATACCATCACATTCCTTCTTCAATGAGTAATGATTAAAATTGTGTGGATGAAATGTATTAGTGTGGGGGAGAATGTGACAACATGATATTTCACTATACATTTTTTGTATATAAAAAATATGTTTGATATCTTTCTCTAGATGCAATTCTGAACAAAAAAGAAACCGAGACATGATTACACCATTAAAATGAAGAAATTGAATTAACAAGATTGAGTACAAGTAACCCTTTTTAACTAAATATAAAATTACAATGAATTATGTTTTGAATATGAATGAAATTGAATTGGTATATCTAAAATTATTAATATGATCATATTATGGTTAGAAAAGTATTTTTTGATTGAAAGGGGTGTATGATCCATCATAGTTGTTCTTTATTTATATTAACTGAATGAAATATCACCCTTATAAAAAATACATGGTCTTAAAAATATTATCATGGATCTACTATCCTGTGTAATATATTTTGAGGAAAGAGGCATTGGTATACTATTATGGTTATCATGATCAAATGTATAACAAAGTATAAATTATAGAGGATGTATGTTAGTGTGTCCTTATAATGAGGATGGTCACAAATCCGATATTTGTACCCTAAATATATAATAATGTCCCACTCAAGAGTATATATCAAGGAAGTTGTGTTAAATGTAACACCTTAATAATTTTTTATTTTTATCATGTGAAAATAACATTTTTGATATTTTTCGTTATATATAAAACTGAGTTTATATGAAATATGACATACTATGAAAATATTATTGTATAATATGATAGTTATCACCAACCCTTTTTAATGGTGGATAAGAAAAAACTTAACTAAATTATTAAAATATATGTTTTACACATGTATATAAAATGAATCTTTTAGTAACCAATTAATTAGAAATGAAAATAAAAACTACTTGAAAATAATGGAAATATTTTTCTCGAAGATAATTTTATAAAAAAATTAATTTACCCCAAAAAAATTAAACAAAAAACTTTTGGTGAATAATTTTATTTATATTTATGTTTATTATAATTTATTAAATTTTTAACATTTATCATATAGTTTTTCTAGGCAATAGATAAGAATAAATCATATTTTACCCTTAAAAACTATATTTTTATAAAAAGAAGTTTTATCACCTTCTATAAAATTATTTCAAAAATAATTTTTAAAACATATAGAAATTTTATATTATAAAAATAAATTTAATTTCAGAAATAATCATGTAAAATTTATGTTATTTTTAAATTCTAGGAATTTTCTTAGATGTTATGTTTTTTGATGAGTAGTGAAAAATACTAGCTTTTATTAAAAATTATTAATTCTTTTAAAGATTATAAAAATGTAAAAAAAATTTAAAATGGTTTTGAAGGAAATATTAGTTTAATTATATATATATTATTAAAATTTAGGTCATTTTAACATATTTTTATATTTAACTTTTATATAAATACCGTATACATTTTTATTATTTTGTATTTGAAAATCCTCTTTCTCTTCTCATCTGTTGGATTAATTTTAATATAAATTTTTCATCATATATCAATAGAATTTGTAATAATGGATTCCATATTTTGATTAAGAATAATGTTTATAATAAAATAAATTTAAATAAATTTTTTATTATAATTAATAGTAAAAATATTAAAATAATCATTGTTGTTATGTTTAAAATGGGTTTATGAGGGGGTGTTAATCTAAGAATAAAGTGTTTGAAAATGAACACAAACATGTAAAAAAATAATTTAATGGATATATTTCAAACTTATCACTTATTTTTTCTATAATCTCTCATTTTGGATCCATTTTTTAGGTAAAAAACATGTTTATACCTTTTTCATTTAAAAAGATTAGAAGTGTGCCACTCACCTCACTAGTAAAAGGTTAACCACTATCGTCTTCTCTAAACACTTCAAAAAACCATTATTACATAAGATAACTATCCAAATAACTTCATAAATACCATAATCACATCCTAGAAGCCTTATTTTGATCATATATCAAACTAATTGTCCTTTTTGTGCAAACCAACAAATGATGTCCTAAGAAGATGTAACATCCCTATTTAATCATTTTATTTTATTTCGTTTTCCACCTCTTAAAGAAAATATTAAACCATGATGATATAAAAAAATAATATAATAAATATAATAATATGAAATTATTTTAATTTAATAACCAAAATCCTTCTACTATTTGGTCATCAAGGTTATGAAATCATCATACTTGCGTACGATATACTACAATCTCAAGAACAGATGTAATTCAATTTCCATAAACACCTCTTAGGGTTGTATATAATTGTGTATTTATTGTTTATAAATTATATTTGATATATTTTTATATTTATATAATCACTATATTGAATATTACTTCTTACTTTACATTCTATTGGAATCTAATAACACCATTTAGGTGTACTGTGGGCTACTGTCTCATGAAGTGATGCGATATTTTCATTCTTTACATGTAAGGTAATAGGGATGGTTTTAGGGAAAATAAGTGATATACATTAAATAAATATTATTAAATAATGCTAATATATTATTTTTAGTTTAATTATTTCATTTCGTTGGAAAAAAGAAACAAGGTTCATGTGTAGGTATGTCCTTCCGTCTCCAGGAACTATGTATGACATTTTATATCTATAAATTTTATGGATCAATATAAATACATCTATAATTAATATATATGATATTTATATCATGGTTAAAATTAATATTATTAGGAAATAATGATCAAATTAACAGGGACAAAAAATCCAAACATACACGAAAAATAAAGCAGTTTTGGCCCAAAATATGACTATAACTAGCAATTATAAACAAACTAGTAATAAAATGTCATAATTTAATCTAATATTGTAGTATATAATTATTTATGGTTCTAAAATATATTTATAATAATCTTATTCTTACTATAAATTGGTTTTTAGTGAATTTGAAGGAATTAAAGATTTATGTTAAGTCAGTCGGAATGGCACTAAGGCCATTATTTTTTTATTATTATGATAATCCACCTTTCAAGGGATGATATGGAACCCTTACAAGTCCCGAAGGCTCAATGAAAATTACAGGACTCGTAGGTCTTAGAGGGAATCACCCAGATAAGACAACATGGAACTTCTGCTCCCCAGCATGTGTCATGATATCAACACTCCACCTTCAGAGGGCCGGTCGGCTGACTATCCTATGCAATGTTGCACAGGCTCGGTACTGATGGAAAAGTCATACCCTCTTATTCTACCAATTTCGGTTAGCTCTGCTCTAGTGAATGCAGTTTCCCTGAATCCTCCTCTAAGGCCTTGTCCATTATAGCATGACTGATACATCTGCATTCATGTGGCCCTAAGGCCTTGGGTGGCCCGAAAACCTTGCAGGACCCAAGGACCAAATCGGTGGCCCAAAGGCCCATATGGATGAATAGTTCTGGATACTACAGTACCAAACAGTACCTACTACAGTACTCTCTACATTACCGAACAGAATCTGGTATAGTGCTTGCTACATTGTCTACTACAATACTGCTACAATACTTGAAACAGTACTGCTACAGTACAGATATAGTACCCCCGGAAATAAGCCTCCACACATATTTGATCCCAGGTCTCTTGGATGCACCTACTGAGTCCTCACCAACTAGGCTGAGGCTGATGCGCAGAGACTTATGTTAAGTAATTTCCATCTAAAATTGTGCTTCTATTATACAATGACATATTCCCCACCTATTTATTTTATGTGGGGAATATATTTTCTGTAAATATATTTTATGATACTTATCATGAAAATTATATGGATTTACACATCCATTTTATTATCTCTCCATCATGGGGTTTATGTATCAAAATTTACTAAACCAATAAGTGATTTTTATGTCACATTCCCTTCTTTGAGGTATATGTTATGTATGCACCTATATTATTTTCTGAGGTCTATATATAGAAACTTGTTCATGTAATATCATGAATTTATTTATTCCCATGACATTAAATTTTTAATTCAATTTTATCCTTTCACAGGGATTTTGATTTAGTGTTATCAAAGTGGTGAGGGCATTGTGTCACAATCACATCATTTATCAGGATTGTTTAGGATTATACCTCCAAGGTGGAAATGTTTTATATATATCTATATATAAAACCGTGTTATTTATTATAATCTATTTATTATAGGATAATACATGTTTTCCTTCATTTTCATATCTTTATGTACTCTATAGTAAAAAAAGAGTGATTTTATGACAAATCTCCATTATTCCACTCTTTTATTGAAAACACTTTTTTATACAAATCCATGTTTTCTAAAAATCTATTAAAAAATGGTTAAAAAAATAACAAAATGATTTATTCAATATAGTGTAACCATGTTTTAATTTTTCTAATTTTTGTGGGATTAATATTCTTGTTTTTTTCAAACAATTCCCATTTGGATTTTACAAAGAATATTATAAGAATATTTTTTCTAATGTGTACAACATGAATTTAATTTCCCAACATCTTGAAAATTATTTTCATTGATACTTATTTTATATTTTTCATATGTTTTTTTAAACGAAAAGGATTTTGAAAATATTTATGTTCTAGAATATTACTTGAAAAGTGGAAGGACAAATTTCCAAAAAAATGTTTTTAATGATTTTTAAAGATTCGGATATATGTTTCCAATGTTGTGTCAAGGAAAATTATTTTGAAAATGTTTTATATTTTAAAAAGTTTTTTTTTAAAAGTGAAAAGGATATTTTCCTTAAGAAAAATTTTAAATTATTTTAAAATATTCCTTTATAAATTTAGATGACTATTTTAAAATGAAAGTATATAAAAAATAATTTTTTCTTTCAAAAGTCGTTTTCAAATTAGAAATGATATTTTCCTCAAGAAATGTTTTTAATTATTTTTTAATCTTTATTTATATATTTCCAATGTTTTTAAAGAAAATGATTTTGAAAATGGTTTTAATTTTAAAAACTATTTTCCAAAGTGGAAAGAATATTTTACCTTTGAAATATTTTAAATGAATTTTAATTATTACTTTATATGTTTCTATAGTAATTTTCAATGAAAATAATTTCTAAATTTTTTTATGTTTAAAAAGTTTTTTTCTTTGTGAAAAGGATATTTTATTTAATAAATGTCCCAAGTGATCTTTCAAAATAATTTTCCTTCTAAGATTTAATCCATTTATGTAACTTATATTTTATAGGGGATTTGTTCCTAGGAAACCATTATTACTATTTCTCTAAATAGAGCATGTTTATGATAACAAGATGGTTAAGAAACCCATTTATATTCTATGGGTAATACCCTAACAAAATGATTATAGAACATGATTATTTTTATATGTATTATTATTTGATGAAATGATGAACTTGTTATGAATCATATTTCATTTCAATAAGTAATATTATAATAAAATTTATATATAAACTATTTTATTTCATGGGTTCTGATATGATAAATGTTTTTTGTTCTTAGGGAACACAAGTGTTATTGTATTTATTTGATAGATGGGAACTATAGGTTTCTCTAATTCATTGGGTAAATATTTTTATCTCATGATATAACAATAGAAAAAAATCAATGTCATTGATCCACTATGAGAAATATGTGATTCCAAATCCACTATAGGAAACAGGTTTATCCAAATCCATTGTAGGAAATTGGGGAATCTAGATCAACATTTGGAAATATGTGATGAGTCCAAATCCAATATTTTAATGGTACTGGTATGTTATCTTGACACATATATATATATATTTTGAATACTTAGGATGGATCCATACTTTTATGACATTATATTTTGTTTCATGATTTATTTATGATGATTTCATATACTTATGGGTCATTTTTTCGGAAATGGTAATGTTTTAAGCAATGACTCATGTTAAAGATATATGAAAGGTAGGGTATGAACTTAATAAGTTTTTTAATGATCATATACCATTATTATTATCTTCTTATTTCATAAGATAATTTATTGACATCTCTTATGTTTTCCCTAACATATAATTTAAGCTCACAATTTCTTTTATTTCCTTCCACAGGTTATGAAAAAATGTTTTAGTAGGGTATTCCTTATAGGAGTACTATGTAAGTAGATCACTATTAAAGATGTTGAATATATATTATTAATTAAAAAAATTGTGTTTATAGTCACCAAACACACTAATCTATTATGGTCTTTTGTAGTGTATTTATGAAATGTATTGAATATTCATCGTAAAATATGTTATATTTATATATCTAAATCTTAGGTTGTTATAGTTGTTATCAAAGCAATGATTTGGTAAAACGTTCAAAACATGGATTAATCCAAATTAGTTAGATAGCCAAGGATATTTCATGTGTTATTTCTGGGAAGTCTCTATGGATAAGTCCATGGATGAGTCAATGTATAGGAAAATTTCCTTGAATGGTAAAGGATCGAGAAAGCAGTTTTTAATAAATTAAATCCCTTTCTAGATCCAAGAAGTTAATGTGGATTTGTAATAGAGGAAACTAGGGTGATAAATAAAAAAATAATTTCTATTTAATTGATTATCATCTAGTGTAGTACAATGGGCTTTGCTACACACATGATTTGACCCTCCTAGGTTATATTTATTGGAAATTAAAAAAATCATTTGGTACTTTAATGAGTGATTTTAAGAATTACCAAGAACGGACTAGGATAATCCTATTGTGTCATATATAGAAAATAAATTTTCATGATTTAGACGTCTTACATGTGATTTTAATTAATTATGTGGTTCCAACATATGATTATTATTTCTAACAATATGCCATTTTATTTTACTCAATAGAGAGAAGTATATGAAACTACATTAAAATTTAATTTCATATATAATTTTTTATGATAAACCCAATGGGATGAAAACTAGAGTGATGGAAATTGTAATTATGCCTAATCATTTATCACAACATATGATTAGCAAAATAAACCTTAACCCACTCTGAGACTCACCAAAGAAGATAAGGATAGAGTTTTTAAGAGTTCAGGTGGTGGAGACCATAGAGGAAAGAAGATTTATTTTCTTATATTTAGAGAATGTGTGACCAGTACCCATGTGTATTTCTTATAGGAATGGATTTTTTTTTGAGTTTGGAAGAGAAGGATACAAAAAAACCAATTATATAGTAAAAAATGAAATATTTAGTTAACGTATTGGATGAGAAATCATGGTGTCCCTAATATATTAATAATTTTTGAATGATTCATATATTTAAAATATTGGAATTATGAAAATTTATACCCAAATATGAAAGGTTATAGAAACACTAGCCTTTTACACATATCATTACATGATTTTAAGCATTAATCATCATTTACTTACAAGCCAATTATCATATTATCTATTGTCTTGGAAGGCTAGGTAGTTAAGAATGAAAGCATGAGAGTAAATAATTTTTTTTATCATACAATATAATCTCCAAAATAAATTTTAAACCTTATATCTTCATTAGATAACATGGGTATAACATGAACAAAGGGATGATCTAAAATTCCCAATGTGGGAATAAACGTTAAAATAAAGCTTAGAACATGTGTTAGAAGGCCTAACATAAGGATATATAAAATCATGGATCATGATGAAAAATAATTATTCTTAACATAGGATAATATAATCATGGATTCATAGTAATGTGGAAGAAAAAAACATTACTTTAGCATGAATCAATGATCATTGTAGATATAGGATCACATGTTAAGGCTAACCACTAAGATGGTTTCAAATAGAGAACGAGTCAAGTTTAACCACCAAGATTGTTGCACATAAAGTCTTTTGACAAAAAAATTACCCAATTCATTAGAGACCTATCTAGGTGAACCCATCACAACTTGTTCACAAATATGTATTTCACATGAAGAATCATACATAAGGAATCAAACATAAACATAAGGGTTACCATTGGAAGGAATTGAGTGTCATAATTATGTGAAATGTAATATTAAAAGGGAATATCATAGTTATGGCCAATAAAAGTTGTATTTAAATCATAAATGGTCATTTATCAGGGAATGTTTTCATACATATTGGTAATTGATATCAAACTTATGTGTAAATAGTGTCTAATAAATTTATAAATAAAACATTTTAGTACAGTTTAAGGGAAGAAATTCAAGATTATTTAAAACATAAAGTCATAATTGTTTGTATAAAACTACATTTTCTCTAAATATGTTTTCATGATAAAATGAGTTATTTAAAACAGATATTGGTGGATTAAAATAGATCATGTTAAACACTTGAAAATGGATTTTTTTGGAATTTTCCTTAAATTGGGCATGCTTATAGGAAATAATTGAGTAGGTAACCTTTTAAAAACATGTATATACATAAATATAAGTATTAATAGATCTTGATACATGAGTTTGGAACATATAAAAATCATTTATAAGATGTACATAAATATAATATAGAATTTAACTTGGGTAAAAATAGATAAAGAGTAACCTGTAAGAATATAGGAGGCTTGAGTAGAATCCCATGTATTAAGATTGAAGGTATTATTGACTTGACCGTAATGTCCTGGATAATCAAATTATATTAATTAATTAATAATTATATAACTTTTTATACATTTATTTTATTTATTATAACTTTATTAAGACCATTTATGGCCTTTTTTATGGGTTAAGAGATTCGATTTCTTTGTTTAAGAGTGTTGTTTCCTTGGTTTTCCTAATTGGTTTACTTGTATACAAGTACAAAAGGTTGTATAAAGTGGTGGTAATTAACTATAATTGAAAATATTTGTTATTAATGATATTAATTTTCTTTAATTAGCATTATAAATTATTTTTTATGAAATTAGTTTGAATCATTAGATAAATTGTTAATGATAATCATTTGGATTTATTTTTGATGTTTTCGATCGAATTAAACTCATTTTGTTTTATAGATTAATATAATGTATAAAAAATGACTCTATAACATTAAATAAGATCTAATAAATTTATTATAATCTGGTTCAACCATAATTTTTTTTTCATGACTAGCCTTTTAATGTTGAATTGAAATATGAAATAACGCCATCCATTATGGTGGTAGATCAATACCTCACGAACAATGTTTTCATTCCTAAAATAAAAGAGAGTGGAGATGAGATTTGTTGAATAATTATTTCTTAAACAACATAAAATTTAATTATATGTAAGTTGATAGATTTTTCATGCCATATGGACATTGGTAATTGCAGATAATATAAGAAAATAATAGAACATGAAAATAAATTAAAAGAAAAGAATGACGGTTTTTCGTTTTGATTCCTTCTTGTTGAAGGCCTCCTTAGGGAATTTGTTTTTGGTCATTTGTTAAGCCCAAAATCTCATGGAAGAGGGGGGGGGGGTTATGTGAATTGTTAAAAATTCTTAAAAGGATAAAATTATTGCGAGGTATGAGGAAAAGAGGTAGTTATGGGTGGTATTTATTGTGTAGGAGAGAAGTGTCTTCTCAATATTTTAATCATTAGTTTGTTATGTTGGCTCAAGACTATTCATAGTTTGAGAGTTATCAAAAAATATGTTAAAGTAATGAAGGATTGTTTTATATTGAGGTCTTACATAAACTACACATCATCTATGACACCATAAATATTTTATTTAGCATTTATCATAAATTATCAATCTTTACTATTCACCAAAAAAATCAAGTATTTCAGAAAAATTCCAAAAATTCACCATAACCATTTTTTGACACATTGTTTTAAACCATTAACTAAATTATATGTATATTATTTTATAAATATGATAAATTATAATTTTAATTAATATCATCATTTAGTTGGAAAATATAGATTTAGAAAATATAACAAATTTTATAACACTTTGAAAAATAATTAAGGTCTCATTAAAATGTCTTAAAATCATAAGAAATGAAAGTATTAATTTATTAATACATTTTATGAAAATAATTTTTCTTTAAAAGTATTAAATTAGTTGAAAATTTTTAATTAAATATTTATGACTTATAAAAATACCAACACTTATATAATAGATTCTAAAATATTTATTTACTTATACAATGATATAATTATATCATATTATGACTTGAAAGATGGAAAAATTTTATGTATAATTTTGTTATTGAGATTAACATTCAATTGTCTTTTTTGTTTTTCATAAAGTTCATGCAACTATTCTAAAGGCCATGTTACTATTACTTTAGTATATGTTCCCTACCTTCCAAAAATGCATTTTATTTTCTTAATTAATCATTTATAATGTTTTTATAGTATTCTATATGGATTTTATATTATTATACCATATGAGATAATTATAATAAGGGAATTTCAATTGATAGAATTCAGGATCATTACATTCTTCTCCGTTATGATATTTTTACCATAGAATTTTCTTTTAAATTCTATGTGGAAAATAGGTGAGTGTATGTTTCCTTCATTGATTCCTCCTGTTCCCATGATGCCTCTTCGCACTTATGGTTCTGAAAAAGATATTTGACTAGGTTAGTGTTTCTGTTGCATTAATAATTATCTCTATGATCCAAGATCCTCATTGGCTAATTATGATAAGAAAGATCATTCTCCAATTTTACCATCTCTGAAGTCAGTACATGTGAAGGATATGAAATGTTCTTCCATAATAAGTATACATGGAATACATCATGTACTTGGGACATGGTGGTGGAAGTGCTAGTCGATAGGCCACAACTCAGACATGATCAATGATATCTAAGGGGCCCATGTACCTTGGACTTAGCATACATTTCTTCCCAAATTTCATGATCCACTTCCACGGAGATATGTAGAGGAATGTCGTGTCTCAAAACATAAACTCTAGGTCCCACAATCAATTCTTATAATTACTCTTTTCTCAACATTGGGATTTCTTTGATTTGATACTGAATGGTTAGCACTTTCTCCACAACTTCATGAACTATTTTTGGTTACAACATCTTACGTTCACTGACTTCATCCCAACATTCTAGCATTTTTCATCTTTTTCTATAAAGGGATTCTTGTGGAGCCATTCAAATTCTCAAGTGGAAATAATTGTTTTAAGAGAACTCATATACAGTTAGATGTTGGACCCATCTTTCATTGAAGTCCATATAACATTTTCTCAAAATTTCCTATAGTGTATAACAAGTTCACTCATATTGGACATCTATTTGAGGATGATATGTTGTACTAAATTTCACATCAATGTTTAGAGAAAGCGGGATACTTTTTTGAACATTGAGGTGAATCTTAGAAATTGATCAGATACAATTGATAGTGGTATTACTTGAAGTTTTACCCCTTGTTTCATATATATATATATATATACATATGTGTGTGTGTTTTTTATCCAGTTGGATGTCCTATAGAATTGTGATAAAGTGGGATATCTTTGTAAGATGATATGTTATAACACATATATAATTGTTTCCTCGTGTTTTGTTTGGAAGTCTAGTGAAAAAGTCCATAGTGATGTTTCCCACTTCCATGTTGGTATGGATAATGTTTGCATAATCCCTTTATAATTTTTCATTTTAACATGCACTTTATGAAATACCTGGTATTTGGATGTATATTCACTGATATCGTTTTTCATATTTTCCCCAAAAATGTTGTCCCTAGGATATCGATACCTCTTTGTGATCCTTGGGTGAATTGAGAAGGACGACCTATGTGTGTCATTCACAAGCCCTTTATTTATCTATGGATTAGATGGTACTCATAGTCATGACCCAAATTCTATGACTCCATCTCCATCAATCTTGAACATAGAGGATTTCCCATTCTTGATAGATTTTACCTTTTTCGTAATTTCCACATCATTTATTTGATCATCCACTATTTTTTCCATAAGGGAGAGTCAAGAAATCATTTGAGAAAGGATTGATTATGTTCCATCCTTAATTATTCCAATGTACATCCTTTATAGTTAGAAGAATATTTAATCCTTTTCAATTCACATCATTGATAAAGATGCAGTATTCTTTCTTCTTAGACTATCTTCCACCTTATTTTCCATACCAGGATTATAGTGGATTGAGTAGTCGTAATCCTTGATGAGATCTAACCATATTTTCTAGCACATATTAATATCCTTCTATAGGAATATATATTTGAGACTCTTTATTTGTATATATCTTACAACTATCCTCATAAAAATAATTCCTCTATATTTTCAATTCAAATATCTCAACTTCTATCTCCATATCATGTGTGGGATTGTTTTGCTCAAATATTTTTAATTTCCATAAGTTATAGGCTATCAATTTATCAATTTTCATCAGTAAATAGCATAATTAATTCTTTGAATCATCATGTTAAACCACAAAGTGTTCTCTACATGTTGAGAGTATGAGTACTAGAATATTGATAAACCTCTTATTGAGCCCCTTAATGATTTCTGTCCATTCATAATTCCATAAACATTCAATACCTTTTGTGTAATCTTGTTTATTCCATTTTAAAATCATGTGATGTTATTAAAATGTCATCAACAATACCTAGACTAGACAAGGAAACTATATATCTCTATTACATAAGTTCACATGGGCCACTGTTTGATTTCCATTTTCTTAGAAGGGTTCACATCTATTCCTCTGCTGGGGATAACATGACCCAATAATAACACTTCATCCATATAAAACCCACTTTTACTATAATTTTCATATAGTTTATCCCTTTACAATTTCTTTAACATAACATTCAAATGATCCTCGTGTTTCTCATTTCTCTTCGTGTATATTATAATATAATCAATCAAGTCTACCAACAAAATTTCAATGTAATATCTAAAGACTCTATTCATTAAATCTATTAATATTTATAGCACATTAGTGAGTCCAAAGGAAATAACTATGAACTAATAGTGTTTATACCTCATTTGAAAGGTAGTCTTGGGAATATATTTCTTTCTTACTTTTAATTGTTGATATCCTAACCTAATTTCCACCATATAGAAATAATTGGCCCCACATAGTTGATCGAACTAGTCATCTATACATGGAAGGGGATACTTGTTCATTATCAAAATTTTATATTGATCACTATAATCAATTCCAAGAAACATTGATCCATAATTCTTCTTTATTAAGAGGATAGTGCACCCAATAATGATGCAATCGAGTTTATAAAACCCATGTCCATGTTCTACTGTAACTTCTTATTTAGTGCATCTATCTCAATAGTGGCCATTATATAAGGTATTATTTGAAATTGGCATAGATCTAGGAATAAGTTTAATTGAGAACTCAACTTCTTAGTTGGGGGGGGGGGAGACTATGAAGTTCTTTAGGGAATACTTCAGTTTAATCCCTCAAAATGGGCATTTCATTGAGCATGATTATCTCTTTTGTCTCAATCATTTGAGCGAGATATGATATCTCATAAGGTATTAATATCCACACATGATATGGTAATTCGAAAGGAGATCAATCATATTCCTTACTCTAGTAAATAATTTGAGGAGGCTTTAATATGTGAATTGGGATACCACTTTTTTGATAGTCAATTTCGGCTTTGTATAAAGATATCCAATCCATGAAAAAAATAGAATCAAAATCTACCAATGGGAGTAAAACTTTTTTTCTAGGAAGTTCATCCCCAAAAAATTAACTGGTGTGTAGTTATGTGATTTGGATTAAGTTTTTTTCATATTATCTATTCTAACAGATAACTCAACCTCCATATTTTGTTGTGGTGTTGGAATTTTTCTACTGATCTAGCAAGATATGAAATACTGAGTATAACTAGAATCAAATTTTATGCTCACTATTCTTGAATAAATAACCAGCGTACCTATCACCATATTATTTTCTGGCACCACCTGAGTAGTAGTGATATCATATTCCCTTCCTTGTTTCCTTTTAGGTTATTGTTGATCACCTCCAAAAACATATATTTAGGGAATTGTTTCACAAATACACAATTATCCTTATGGTTGAAACACAACACTACTAGCTAAGAATAGATATAAACCTTCCATTCTTCTTCAATGTTAGTGGGATTATTCATATCACTTTGGTTTTTCTTGTCCATATATACCATTATTTTATATTTTTGTTATTTTATTCTTCCCTTTAGGGAGTTCCTATGTTGCTTCTTCCCCAAAATTTGACACATTTTATATTAGAGCTTCTTTATATCATGGAATTTATTTTCTAATCCACCAATACAAGACACCCTTTTCCACTTTTTTCTTTGGGATCATGAGACCATTGAGATTCACTAATTTTCATTTCCACCTTGGGGGAATAATGAATAATCTCCCCATAACTGTCGATGTCTCAAATCAGAAATGATTTTCGTAAACTCAAATTTACTCCGCTAAAGAAGTGATCAACATTAACTTCAGTTTCCATGAAGAATCCAAATGTGTATCTTGCATTCCTGGTACAGTTCTCTTCATAAAACTTGATAGACTCATCTTCCTTCTACTTAAGTATGTGGAACTCTCTTTCCATCTTAAGCTGGATGGTTTAAAAAAAATATTTATGCAAAAACATTTTTTTGAATTGCTCCCAATCCATTGATTAAATTTTATCCTTAGACTTTTTACATTTGAATAGTGTCCACTATTGATCAAATTATCCATCAAAACGATAGACTATTAGTACAAATTTATCTTCTTATAAGCATTAAATGATAGAGAATATATTTTCAATGGATTTGATACACTATTCCATTAGGATGGGATCAGAAGACCCACTAAACATGGGAGGAATTTTCTATATAAAGGATTTGATGGAAACGTGTTGTTTTCTGGTATTAGGAGGGTATTCAACATTATTCAAGTTATTATTCATAACTTGAGCTAATTGAGCATGTACTATCATGAATTATTGAGCACAAATTTCCAAAATATTTGTCATATCATTAGGGAAATAATCACATTTCCTATAACATTTATTTAATCATGTGTTCTTTTATTCCCTTCTATTAACTAAAAAATATGAAGTACCATTAGGGGTATTTAATACATAGGTAATAAGCTTAAAAACACAACATTAACCATAAAAGTATAAAATCTTAAAGGAAAAGTATATTCTAACATGTGATTCACTACGTTCCAATCTATCTTATCCATGACCTATTTCTTAACATATATTCATGTGGGCATTTTCTGTGCCCCTCATAATATTTCTAAATGATCTTATGAATTTATCAAATCATATCCACCAAGAGTGTCAAACAAGATATGTAGTAAGGCATGTTGTTGTGTACTAGGTTACCCCGAGTCAAGCCTGGATTACCTTTTCTATGGTATTAATCCTAGGTACATCTATTTCAAAACCACATCCACTTTAATTATGCATACTTGGATGTATTTTTCTTAAGAAAACCACTAACTTTATACTTACCAAAATTTATATACATTTTCATAGACATAGCATTATCCTTTAGGTTCTCTATAAAGTGCTCTATTCCTAGTCTCTAAAATTAACTAACAATTTCCTTTAACACTAACTTTAGAGACCCTAGTATATCACACATATCATTACATGATTGTTTTCATAATTAGACATAAAATTACAAGCCAAGGATCATAAAATCTATGGTCTTAGAAAACTACGCACATAAAAAGAAAACATAAGGCTAAATAAAATAATTATTTATTTATCATCCAATATGAGCTCCAAACATCCTTTGAGGAATTATATTTTTTTAGGATAACATGGGGATATATGAACAAAGGGATGAGCTAAAAATCTATATAAGGGAATAATCAATAAAATAATTCTTAGCACATGGGTTATTAGGAAAAACATAGTGATATATAAAGGCATAGAACATGAATAAACATAATTAATAATAACATAGGATCATATCACCATGGATTCATAGTAATTTGGAAGCAACATAAAACATGACATTTTCATGAGTCCATGCTTGTTACATATATAGGATAATAAGTTAAAGCTAACCACCAAGACCATTGCACATGGAGCACAAGTCAGGGATAACCACCAAGACCATTGCAAAAAACATATAATGATAATAAACATTAGTCAATGAATTAAAGAACTATCTAGGACCACCCATAATAACATGTTCCTAAATATGTGTTCCAAATGAATAATCATATATATGGAATCAAATATAAACATAAATGTTACCCATAGAAATAATTATGTGTTATATTTTCGTCAAAATGAATATCAAAATGGAATATCATTGTGGTTACCAGGAAATTATGGATTTTAATCATTCATTTAAATTTTTATTGAATTTAATCATATATCTTAATATTTTACATGAAACTGAAGATTAAATAGAGTTTAAGAAACTTTAGAAATAAATTATTTTTGTACAGATTAATGGAAAATTTTCAAGATTAATTAAAATGGAAAAGTCATAATTATTTAAGTAAAAAAATAATTGAAACAAGGTATTTTTTCATGTAAAATTAGAGACTTTATAAAAATAATTTTGTCATAGAATATATAATTGATATCACTAGTAAATGGGTAAGTATTTAGGTAGTTCCCTTAAACTGGGCTTGCTTATCAGGAAGAATTGAGCAGGGAACCTTTAAAAAACATGTATATCCCGAAAAATAAGGATGAATGGATCTTGATACCTGTGTTTTTAAAAAATAAACATCATTTAGCAGAGGGGAATAAAAATAAAATGAAATGTAATTTGGGTGATAACAGATAAAGAGTAACCCAAAGGAATAAATGAGGTTATGATAGAATCCCATACCTTATGTGTTTAGGTGTTCTTCACATGATATTAATGAACTAGATAATCAATTTATATTCATTAATTAATAATCATATAACCCTTTATATAATTATTAAATTTATTAAAAATTAATTAATTTTATTTGTAGCCATTTTTATTGGTTAAGAGATTTAATTTCATCATTTAGGACTTTGGTTTCCTTTGTTTTCACGACTAGTTTACTTGTGTACATGTTTGAAAGGTTGTATAAAGTGGGGGGAATTATCAATAATTGAAATTAAGTGTTATTAATTAAATTAAAAAGGTTAAATTTTTCTGATAAGTTATCTAGTTTAATCTAATGAGGATGAATCATTTTATAAAAAGTTAATGATAATCATTTGGGTTTATTTTGGCAGTTTTCGATCACAACAAACTCATTTTTTTTATAAATTAACACCATGTTTAAAAAATGATTCCATGAAATTAAATATTATATAACACATAAATTATAATCTATTTCAAAAAATAAAAATGGTTTGATGACCATCCTTGAAAAAGGAATTAAATGATTAAAGAACGTCTTCCATGAAGGTGTTATATCGATACATCACAGACGATGTTTTCATTCTTAAAATAAAAGAGATAGGTGATGAGATTTGATGAATAATTATTAAATAAAAATTAAAAAATTAAATTATATGTAAGGTAATATATTTTTAATTCCACATGGAAAATTTTAAGTGAGGATAATGTAAAAAAAGAAAGGAACTATAAAGTAAATTAAATGAAAAGGATGAGGGTTTTACCTCTCGATTCTTTCTTCTTGAGGGACTAATTTGGGGATTGGTTTTTGGTATTTTATGATGACCCAAAGACCATGGAAGTGGGGGAGATTATTGGGAAGATTATTTTATAGGATTATGAAAGGGATCATTTCTTGAGAGGTGTAAGGAAAATAGGTGATGAGGGGTGATATTAATAGTAGAGAAGAGGTTGTTTTCTCTATATTTTAATTTTTAGAGTATTATTTTATGATCAAGACTATAAATAGTTTGAGAGTTATTAGAAAAAATTTTAAATAATATATTATAGTTCTATATTTTGTACTTATATCAAACATAAATCTTCTTTGACACCATAAATTATTTTTTTAGCATTTATCGTAAATTTTCGTATTTTACTATTCACAAAAAATTCATGTATTTTAGAAAAATCCAAAAAATTCACCATTTTTTTTGATGAGAAGAATTAGAAAATGAACTCCATTTTATGAAAATTATTTTATAAATTTGATAAATTTGAATTTTAATTAAAATCATTATTTACTTGGAAAATAAAGATTAAAAATTTATATGATATTTTATAACACTTTGAAAAAAATCCAAGGTCTCATAAAATTGTCATAAAATCATAAGACATCAAAATATTAATTTATGATAACATTTTAGGAAAATATATTTTCTTTTAAATTATTAAATTAGTCATAATATTGTAATTAAATATTTATGACTTATAAAAATATCAACGCTTAATTAATAATTTTTAAAATATATTTTAACTTATACAATGATATAATTATATCATATTGTCACTTATAAGATGTCTAATTTTTTTATACTTTCATTGCTGATGTCACTATCAAATTTTCATGTTTAATATTCCTAATGGGCATGTTACTATTCCAATGGTCAAGTTACTATTCCTTTGGTATATGTTACTTAACTTCTAAAAACTCCTTTTGTTTCCTTAATTCATCATTTATTACATTTGTATTGTGTTATTTGTGTGATTTTATGTGATTATTCCATATGAAATAATTATAAGAAGGGAGTCTCCATTGATATAATTCAAGGCCTTTACGAAGATCGTGAAGAAATTCATCAGGGTGGTAAGAGTAATGGTTATAATGATGATTATGAGGGTAATACAAATGAAAAATAGAGGTTACAAGTTGTTCTAATATTACTGTTTATGTTAAAAGAGGGAATCAAGATTAAATTGCGGATGATGAATGTTAATACATAATTCATATTTCATATTTTAGGAAATGTTTTTCTGTAATAACATGTTGAATCCTAGATAATGTTTTCCAAATGATATTATATTATTGAATTGTTTATCTATTAGAAATAATTAATTATGTTATATTAACCATGAAATATATAGGGAATTTTCTGTAAAAGGTTATCATTCAGAATTTTAAAAAAAATATGGTTAATAGTGGTAATGACCAAGAAAAATGATTTAATGGTAAGGTGATATTTTTATTAAGGTAAGATAACTCTTAATATATTTTTAATGTTGAGAAAGGGGTGCTTAATTTTCATAAAGATGCGATTGATATAAATTATGTAATTTCTATAGTATTGATAACCCTGGAATTGATTAATGATTTTTGGACAAAGTGGTATATGTTATCACTGATGGAGTTTACAACATTATTTTATTTAGGTAATATATTCAGTAATATGTGGTTTTATTGATGGAATGATGAAGTTTTAACATTTTCATTATGGTTTTATGGTACTTTTGATTATTACCATGATTCTTGAAAATATACAACCAAGGTATCCACATATTTGGTATATGATAATTAAGAGATATATTATGATATTTGCGGTATTAATAGTTTGTTGGTGTTGAGTAATTTAGTGACATTATTTATAAATTTTTAATTTTGGAAGGGTTATAAGGTTAACCATTTATGGAATGGTTTATGTTAAATTTTCAATGATGTTTTACATGTTAAAGAATTATTTATCCATATGAATATTTAATCATAACTTCTGATAAATATTTTCTTTTTAATAATAAATAATGATATAGGTAATGCATTATAATTCTTTTATAGAACCTATATACTACTTTAAACATGAATAATTATTCTCTTAAGTAGTAGATAAAGTTGAAATGGATCAATGAACAACCAAAAATATGATATTATGATTATAAAATAAAACTAAATCAAGTAGGTATATCTTCTATTTGAAATCCAAAACATAAAGAAAATTATATTGAAATAAATTGTTGTCAAATTATCTTCCTTTTTAATTATATCAACGTACTTTTAAAACCTATTTTGTATATGGATTTTTTGTGAAAAAATTTCACCTTATCGTGTTCTCTATCACTCTCCATCATTATTTTGGTGTTAGTTTTCTCCTCTATGACCCCATTTTCATTTACTGCTTATGTTATAATATTATAAAACCTAGTATTTTTTATTCTAGATAACCTCCACATATCTCTTTCCCTCTTTTCAAGAGGATGTTTTACTAACCTATTTAACGATGTGAGTTTCCCACAATAACTTTATCAAATGTCAAGAACATTCTTACTAAGAAAAAGTTCAAATTAAGAGGATGTAATTTATTTAAGGGGGTAAAATGTAATGACATGAGATTTCATGAAATATTTTTTCACATGAATTTTATATTTTTTGATATTTTTCATTACTTTAAATAATGAGTTTAAACAAAACAATACATACTATTATAATATAATCATTTAATTTGATATCTATCATATAGTCTTTAGAATTAATGGTGTGAATTGGATTAACTAAATAATGATAATATATCTTTTACACATGTACATAAAATTAATTCATTGGTGATAAATTATTTATAAATTAAAATAATAACTCTGAAAATAAAGTAAATAATTTTCCTAAAAAAAATATTTTTTGAAAACAAAATTGTTTTTGCTCAATAAAAATTATATATTATATATTATATATAATGTTTATCATAAAACTTCTGTCTTTTTTTGATGAAAAATATTAATAAATACAATTTTATAATTAAAAATGAATTGTTCTGAAAATAAATTTTACTTCATTTTACACACGTATCTAAAATATATTTTTTTTTGAAAATTTTAGAAAATTTATTTTAAAAAATATTGTTAATTTTTAAATAATCATATCAATATTATCTTATGGAAAATTATTGATAATTATCAGAGAAGATAATTTTTTTGATAAACTTATATTTATTATACTATAGGTTTGAACACTTATGAAGGAAATTGAGTCTCAGGGTACAGGATTTATGTCTCACTTTTATAATCTGTGAGATACATTTCATATTAACAACCTATTTATTTATGTGATGTATATAAAAAGAATGAATGTGTTTCATGATTCTTATCCTGATTTGTTTTGGATTTAGATATCCATTTTGAGAATCTCTCTTTGAGGGGGTTTTACTGTTTAAATATTACTGAAGAATGGATTCATTTCCTTTTTCCTTTTGTGATATATATGCTATGTTATGAAACCATATTATTTTATGAGGTATATATACATCCCCTTTCCATGTAATATAATGAAATTATTTATTCTCATGTTATTATATATTTTATTTAATGTTATCCTTTCATGGGGAATATGAATCAATATTTCCAATGTGGTAATGGTTTTTTGTTACAATGTCATCATTTATTGATATTGTCTATGATTCTAACTACATTGATGAAATATTATTATCTATCTCTAAATAAAATCATTTATTTTATTATAATTTAGTTCAGAAATGAAAATTCTAGTTTTCCCTTTATTTTGTTCTCTTTAGGAACTCAAGAGTTCAGAAAAGTGTTTTTATAAAACATCAAATTTATTTCTCTCATTGGTGGATAATAATTTTTCTTCCAAAACCTTGTTTTCAATAAAAGTTTTCAAAAAAGTGTTTTATAATTCCCTTAATGTTTTAATAAATAAATTTTTAACTATGTTTGACTTTTTTTTCAAATTATTTTGAATGTAATCTTCATGTTGTTTTCCCATTAATTTCTATTTGGAATTTAAAAAAATTTGAAGGGAATATTTCTATAATCAGGTACAACATGAAATTTTATCCCCTAAATTAAGAAAGATAATCACCCTGAATATTCCTTTATATGTTTTAATGTTTATTTTCAATGAAATTTATTTTGAAATGTATTTATGTTTTAAAAAGTTTTATTCAAAATGGATGAGCTATTTAATGATGAAATGTATTAAATTATTTTCAATGTTTTATTTATATGTTTACAAGGTCATTTTTAAATAAAGTGTTTTGAAAATGATTTATGTTTTGAAAAGTTTTTCCCAAATTAGAAAGGATATTTATCACAAGAAATATTTTAAATAATATTTAAATTTTACTGTATATGTTTTAATTTTTACATTAAATGAAAATTATTTAAAAAATATTTATATTTTGAAAAAAAATCACAGTGGAAAGGATATTTTCCTTATTAAAATTTTTAAATTATTTTTAAATATTAATTTATATTCTTCTAAAGTACTTTCAATGAAAGGTATTTTGAAAATGTTTTACTTATTAAAATGTTTTTTTCATATTTGAATGAATAATTTCATCATGAAATGTTTTAAATGATTTTAATGCTTCTAAATTGGTTTCATAAGTTATTTATAAATAAATGGATTTTGAATTTTTTTTATTTTTATAAGTGTTTCTGAAAGTGGAAAGACTATTTAACTCAAGAAATGTTCCAAATGATCTTTCAAAATAATTTTCCAACCATGATGAAATCTTTTGATGTCGTGTATTATTTTTTAGTGATATGATCCAATGAAAACTTTTCTTTTCATTCTCTAAAAGGGTAGTATTAATGATGACACTTTTTTAATGGAACTCATTTCTCTACCATGGGTTATACCATGATAATATGATTGTGGAACTAATTTATTTTTATAGGGGTTATGCATTGAAAAAATGATGAAATGATTCAAAAAACAGATTTATTTTCCCCATGTAATGTTTTGATGTATAATTCATGAAAAATATTTCATTTAATGGATTTTGATGTGATGAATATATTTTGATGATGTGACTCACATATGTATGATTTTCATTATGTAATGGGTTAGACCAAAATATCCCTCTAATAAATTGTGTAATGATTTATATTCCATGAGCTAATAATTGGAAACAATTTGATGGGTTTGATCCACTATAAGAAATATCGGAGTCATGGTACACTATGGGAATGATGGGTGTCCTGATCCACTAGGAGAAATAGTTTCATCTTAGTCCACAAAGGGATATATGTGATGATCTTGGATCAACTATGTTGATGGTCATAGTATAAAAAATTACACATTAATTTTTCTCAATATTAATGTTTTTGAAACACATTTATGACATGAGATAATTGTTCATGATTGAATTATTTTTATTTATAACTCTTATGGGACATGTTTTCATAAATGATAATGTTTTATGCCACGAATCATGTTTTTTATCTATGAAGGGTTAGTTATGAACGTCATAAGTTTGTTTTCATGATCACATACCCATATTTTTAACTTATGATTAAATATGATCACAAATTGATATATATTCTATGTTCCATTGCTAAGAATATTATCTCACCATTTCTTGTGTAACACTCTCTAGTTTTTGAAGAAAGGTTTTGGTAGTGTGTTCTAAAGAAGAGTACTATGTGAGATGACATTTTTAAGAGATACTGAATATCCTTCATGAAATAAGATTATTGAATTTCTAGAATCCAAATAAACTAATATAATATGGTCCTTAGCCATGTATTTCTAAAATTTATTAAATATTTATAAAAAATATGATATTAATTTTTGAAAATACTGGGTCATTAAAGCTGAATGTTCTGAGGATTCCCAAATAAATATTTTTTGTGATTTTAAATATATTTAAATTAATAAACGAAAAAATCATGAAATTTAAAATATAATCACAAAATTTGAGAGTGTGTAATAGAAAAGGTGAATCAATAAGAAATCAAGAAAAATGATAAAAAGAAAAATATATATATATAAAGATTGAGTTGAATGTCAAGAAGAACAAGGCTAGATCCAGACCGATCTACTCTCAATTTCCTATCAGAAATCATCATATGAAATAAATCATAAACTCTCATAATAACTCAATTTATTCTCGATATCTTGATTCACACAAATATCTCACCTAAAAAGTGATTACTTAGAACATAGAACATCATAAATTCGTGACTATTATTCCAGAATGACTTTTTTTAACAGTATATATTCATTCTAGTAAGAAATATCACATTCTTGAATGATATAGCTAAGATAATTCGATCACACAACTAACTGAACGAATTATCCCAAGTGAAATGAGGTTATAAGGGAAAAATAATATTTTCAATAGAGTATAAGATAGTAAATTATGATGATTGGACTCTCGCAACACCCCAATAAACTATTAGAATCTTCTAAGGGTGATAATGAGCTATTAATGATCAACATGACACTTGGATATCCAAGAATTGTTATCTTTTTCTTCCTATATCATGAATCATAAATTATATCTCCATTTATATAGTTTCAAGGTTATAATATGGATGTATAATAATTCAAATAATTTGTATTTACAAAACTATAATACAGAATTAATAAAATTAAGGAAAACTTGGGAGAAGAGAGAAAATCAGTGTTAGGTCTTATTAATTAGGAATATAAAATTACATAACCACGTACTATATTTGGGAATAGATAATTACTAAGGATACAACCACCAATTATTCTTTAAAATTAATAGAAAATGGTTACATGAAAAATAAAATAGGCAAGTCATCTATGTTAAAAGATCCAAATTGTCTGTTATCAAATTCTAGTGAATTCTCAGTCATGTTTAGTTAATATACTAAAAAAAGCTAATATCGCCAATTGATCAAAATATAATTTGTGGGATATATATATTAGTTCATAATTACAAATATTCCCAAACACTATTGAGAATTTTCTAAAGAATTTAATAGATTTCTAAGTTAAATTGTGAATTTTAGGGTATCCAAAAATGAATAAAAACTATCAGCGATTATAACCTTACATGACTTGATGATAACCCTTGTAGAAATTCAACCTTATCTAAATATATCTAGTTCCCATTGAGGGATTTAATATTATACCCTTACACTTGTGTTGAATCTTACACAACCTTTATCGATGACCTTATAAAGCTCAGTTATCACAATCAAGAATGTCAGCCTATGAATTCCTTTACACAAACATAATATATACTCTTATGTAGGAATAAGTGGATCCCATATCATACTTTGTGTAGGTATACATTTCTATTATCTCAAACCATATTTTTTTTCTCCCACATTCATCAGGATGAATTTTTCTGGTACTTATATGTTTGAAACTTCAAAATTCAATGTATTGTTCAACATTGGATCATGATCTTCCCAACCAATAGTTTTATAATGAATGGATTAGATCTGTAAATGTTATTAGAAGTTCTCTATAGAAAGTGAATTTTGGATTTAGATTCATCTTTTTTTATCATCACAATTATGCCATCTTTTGAAGATCTTGTCAATGAAATCATTAATCTTTAAAATATAATAAAATTGCATCTGTTGTCCTCTTTAATTGGTGAGGATCAACACAGGGTAACTTTACTAGACAATGTGGGTGTTTATCCATTGTAGATCAGGATTTTCTGGATTCTTCAATTTTTATGAATTGATATGATTATATTTAAGATCATATTTTTTTCAATGGATTTTTGGTTTATATAATTATCAATCAGATTTTCCATTCTTTGAAATATTTGTTGTATTGAGTTGTTGATGATCTATTAATGGGGGAGATAATCCATCCTTAATTTTTTGACGTGAACATATTTTATATCTCCTCAAGGTGAGTCTTGTGTTACCTTTATGTGGTGGAATCAACTTTCCGTATTTGGTAATATCTATCTGGGTTAGGTTGGTAGAATTTGGAGGTAGAACCTTGAATGTAAGGGAAGGAAAAAAAGAAAATGGGGGGAGAGTGGTTACATAAAGCTGACGGTAGTGGGTGAGTGCGTATGTTGCAGTAGTAGGGGTGGTCTTGGTAGTAGGTGGGAGATACTAGTGGTATTATATATATTTTTAAAACAATAACATGGGGTGGAGTAGTAATAGGATGTAGGGTAGTATTTAAAGCATAGGGGAACTAGTTTCATGGACGTGTGGGATGATAATGAATTCTAGGGTTAGTTGTAGCAAATGACGATGACAACCGTTTTGCAACGGTTATAAAAATGGGTAGTTGTGGCAGTAGAAGGGAATCTGTCAGAATCAGTGGGTCAAAATCTTAGCATAAAGGTAGTAAGATATTGGTAAGAGAATATCATAATTTTCATACAATAAAATATCATGCAACACAAAAGAATATTTAATTGAAAATTTAAATATATAAATTTCATCAAATAAAATTTTAAATCAAGATGAAATGAAATATATTGAAAATTGTTCAGTATAAAAATATTTAATTTTTTAGAAAGAGTTAAATCATATTATAATGAATTATAAGATCTATGAAAAATTACTTTTAAAAATAATTCCATAGAAATTTGGAATCAAATTCTCTTTAAAAAAGTTAGGTGTTCCAAAAATATATATTTAAAATATAATTATGGAAAATGAAATAATATTCCAAAAAAATATTTTCAAAGAATTTTTAGAAACATATGAAAATAATTTTATTCAAAAATTATATTAAATTAAAGAGAATGATATTTCATCAATTAAAAAATAAAATAGATAATTTTATTTAGATATTCAAATATAGTAAATTTAAAGACCACATGAACAATTATTTATATATTACCCAATTAAATAATTCATTAGAATTAGATATTACATTAATTCTCTAGGAATGATGTGGAAATGTGTATAAAAAATGGAAATAAAACATTCCCAAATATAATCAATTGATCTTATAAAATTGAATATATTTTATTTATTTACATAGGCTAAAAATAATAATTTTTACCCAATTTCTATGGTGCACTAGAATTTTGGAATGTAATTATCCCTTTATTGCTTAAAATTTTCATTACTCGTATGTAAATTACTTACAATTCCATTATTCAAACCATGTTCAAATTCTAATTCATGGAGTTTGGACCTGTGAGATTAAAGTGCAATTGAAAATTTAAAAAGAAACACTACCAGTTTTCACTCGCTCATATGTTATGAAAATCAAATTTATAATTTACAAATCAATTATAAGACTAATTTTTTTATTATAATTAAATAATACTCTTATAAATTAGGGTTAAATATCCCACTAATCTAACTGAACTCATTTATTAAAAAAACCATTTATTTCATTTTTCCTAGCCATGAATATTTGTATAGAACTGTTAAAAGAAAACATTGAGTTTGTATTTAATATACAAAATACCGATACTTGATTGTTGTGGGGTGTGAAAAAAACAAATAATACCTAAGTTAAAATATATTAAAGTTGTTAACCTAGGTTGTCTCTAAAGAGTAGCGCACAACAATCAAGCTGTCACCTTAAATTTGAGAAAAAACTGTAGATTGTTTTTGAAATTAATTTATTTTGAAAAGAAACTAAAGTGAAAAAATAAAACAAATAAATGAAGAAAAATAATGGAAACAAATTGAGAAATAAAGTGATTGAACAAAAGAATATGAATTGAGTGATCAGTTTAGGATCTTTATTCCAATTGCAATATTATCATTGTTCTAATTTTTCTAATCCTCTTATACTAAGATGATTAAAGTGAGTTTCCATGATCGCTTACTCTCACTCCCTTAGTCAAATGGTGATGGTGATAGTAAACCATGATATGATCTCAGCTTGGTCTACTCTCCTTTTTATGTGTGAAAGAGTTGCATCGAATATCCATAATTTACTTTGGCAATTCCCGATCAGGTCTTTTTTATCCCAAACAACCAAGAATATCCACTACCCCTCCCACATGTATTGACGATCTCCAAGTACATCACCACTAAGCCATGATCTATTCTGTCGTATATAGACCATAACCTAATAGAGGTAGAAAATTTTCATTAACCAAAGTAACATCAATAAAAGAATCTAAAACCAAATACAATCATACTTGATAGTAAAACCCATTTTTAGAAATTGAAACCAACTTCCTAAAAGAGAAAAAATTATTTCATAACATTAAGTGCATGAAATCCATCATAACAAAAAATAAAAATTCTCCTTCCCCAATCACTCATAGGATTACCCATCCATGTGAAGGGAATCATGTAGAAGGGGGAAGAATAAGACATTAAAAAAATAAAGAGAATGAAAAGAGGGGAAATGAAGAACTGGAAATTTCTCATCCAGAATCCTTCCACCGAAAGTTGTATTCAATTATTCCCATCCGATATATGAAACATGCCATAGTATCTTCTTAAAATTTGTTTACAATTTTGTTGGATATCAACTCTCAAAATTTCAACATGATTGGACACATGTAGATAATGTTATACTCGATGTAATTAAGTGATATTTTTCTTCACGAGGAGACTCTTCAACTTCATCTTTTTTGGTAACATGAAATGGGAGATTAAATGATGTAAATTCATCATAAAATTCAATTTTAGACTGATTTATGCAGTCGCATTCCTTTTTCAGCTATAATAACTTCATTTGTACACATGTAGGCTAAGATATGCCTCATTAATTAAGGTGAGATCCATTCTGTCGACCAGATAACTTTTTCCACTTAATGAATTTCATTGGGTCATTTTGTATCGAATTGGACCTTGGTACAACAGAAAAAGTTAAAGCCCAAGGGAATTGAAATAAAAAAAATCATTCTATTTGGATAAAAATTATAAAATATATTCCTGAAATATTTTTTCTCAAGAAAACTAATAAGTTTCTAGAATTAACCAATTTTCACAATTAAGCTCATAATTCACTGAAATAATAAAATGATACAAATAAGATAATATTGATTAATTGGTAGGGTTTAAATCATTAAAACACATATGAGAAATAATGAAAATATTATCTTTATCAATTCCCCCAAACTTAGCACTAGGACTCATAGACAAGTCAACATAAGAATCAAATCAACGAAAATTCAAAACACATGCCAATGAGATCCACCAATTCCACATGAAGAAATAAAAGATATCATGCATCATCCATAACCATTACTTCAAGTTATCAAATCAGGTAATTCAATATTTTTTCCTCTCCATTTCTCCTCCCACGCACACAAGACACCTACCTCAGATGAATTTTCCCTTATCTCACAAATATTAATTTTCAACAATGTTTTTCTTATACAAACCAATGCAAGGGTCATCATAGGTTTGACAAACTCCTACTTCACCACCCGATGTGAGTCAATGACATGTTTTTATCATGAGGAAATTGTAGGGTTTTTCTGTGGCCTTATGTTTTTAGGATTTTTATGTAAAAAATTATGAGGCCGAATGATGAGGGATTGACACTTTTTTAAGCAAAATTCCATAATTTTAATTTTCAAAAAAGTTGGTATCCTCCTCAATCCCCTTAGTATAAATTCTTCTCCATCAACATAAAATCAATATAACTGTTCAAAATACAGAGAATTTCAGTAGAAAAAATATCAATCTTCTCAAACATGATTTTTCTTGAAATCTCCTGAAAAGGAACAACTTTCTTCTTCCATTAGAATCTCTAGAAAGGCACAACTTATTTTAACATAAAAGACCCAGAAAAGGAACAAATTTAAAAAGAATGATTTTTCATAAGCACACACATCTCTTTGGTATTTTATTTTTGACAAAAAGTTTCACCAAATAAGGCAGCACAATACAAGACAACTTCTTCCACACTTATGTTCAACTAGATCATGAAATTTCACTTAAACAACAGGTTAGGTAGGGAAAATTGGCATGTAATGTGGCTAACCTAAAATTTTGTTCATGGATTCTAAGGTCTATATAGATTAAATGTACAAGTCATGCCAGAATTAAACGATTCTCATGAAAAGGGGGCTTTAAAACCAAAGAAATGCTTCAATCATTCAAAACACATGTACCCCAAAGCCTGATGTTTTGAAAGAAATAAATCAAATTATGGTTAAAATAAGTACGGTCTGGTTCTCTATAGAATTTGGGTGATTGAAAAGAATATGACAAAAATGGTTTAGAAGCCTCACAAGAATGCGATTTCAAAGATAATGACAGTGAAATGTGATTCAAAAATCTGAGTACTTTTCATGATATTCCCAAAGAATTGAACTTGAAAAAAATTCATTTTCAACATTCATTTAAGCTTAGTTTCATGGAATAAATTGGTTCACTCAATGGAATAGGTTTCAAAAATGGATATGATAATCATTTTAGCCTAAAAGTTTCAAAAAGACATCAAAATTTTAAAAATAAACACCCAAAAATTTGAAAACAAACAATGTTTTAATCTTTTTGAAAAACAAACAAAAAATAAAAATCCTAAACAACAATGATTCCCTCCCCCAAACATAAATTATGCAGTTTCCTTAATGAATTTAAATGGATGTAACATCTATGAAAATTTTAAATTGAATCACAACAATCAAGTAAGTGTAAATGAGAGGTACAACTTGACTTATTGGTAATGAAACATTGAGTTAATCTCCTAAGTGTTGCACACTGAAAACCTGGAAGCAAAAAAGCATAAATAATTTATAAAAAGAAATGAGAATAAAAATATGATGAGAAAAGAAGGATAGATCTTAGTTTAATCCCCCATGTGGGGCCTGAGTTTTGACTACCTCCAGATGGGTAGTTCCAGTTGGTTATCCCCAGTCTGATGGGGGTGGTGTTTATTTCTCATGGACCAACAAATGTTTTTCTTTACATCATGCACTTCATGATTTTTTGGAGGAAACCATGGGTATTGTACACCAAATATGCCTTTAGGAAAATAAAATACAACTTTCTTGGTGGGGGTAGGACAAATAATGAGTCATCATCTTTCTTGGTTTCCAATTTAATATCCTCCCCTTTGTTCTCCAGCGGTTGCGGATGGTATGCTTCATCATTGGAATAATATAGGGGAAAGTTAATGTGTAATTCAATTTGAACAAAATTAAAGCATAAAAGATCAATATCAAATTATTCCCTTTACAAGTATGAATCTTGCATCTGATTTTCCTCATGAAAATCCATGTGGATCTCTTCTTAAACTCCCACTAATAAACACTCAACATGTTCAAGGAGATCCAATAATTCCTCTTTAATAATAACTTAATTTTCTTCCTCATCTGCAAAGAAAATAAATTATTTGTATGAATATGAAAATTTCAAGCAATGGGAGGTGATACTCAATTCAGACTCAATAAAATTAAAAGATAACAAATTTGAGAAAATATCATCTCCTTGAGTTTTCTATGCTTCAATTGCTTCTTTAGTGGGAAGTACCACTTGGAGAAGAGTGGTAACAGATAAAGGAGGGTAGTCAGTCTCCTCAACATTCACTTCAAATTCCACCATGTTGGTGGTGTATTCCTTTAATGATGCTGGATCTTATACATTATGAAGAACTATATGATTAAGTAGTTCCTCACACTCATTCCAAAAGTCATCAATATCTTCTTGATCTCCCATTTGTATATCATTAAGAAAATCAAGTATGAGAGGGGAATCTATTTCCACTAATGGCTCAAGTATATGTTTAGGTTTCTCTGGGGATGTGTGAACGTATTCAATTATCCATTCCATTTTATCTCTAGATCCTGTATTTATTCTCGAAGTCCTTGCAATATATATTTTGTTTGAATTTAGTCTTCTTGTTTCTCCTCAACTATTTCATGACAACATGATGGAAAATACTCATGGAGTTCACCTAGTTAGCTAGACAATCCCTCCAATACTGAGTATTCAATGTTTTCTTTAGGTTCTTGAATGAGACCCTTGGATTCATCCTCTTTGTTGATTTGGATTCGAGCTCCCCGTATCTATTTAGAAAAGGGAGAAACATTATCCTCTATAGATCAAAGCGAGTCAATAATTGGTTCGTTCCCTCGTTGATAATAGTTCTAATGAATTAATGATAAAAATTTGAGAACATCATAGAAAAAGATTTTTTTACTTTTTTTTAATTTGAAAATTGTCAAATATTCACAAATGGATTGTTGGCATAGCCTCCCTATAAACGATTCCAAGTTTTGACATGGGTCTGTCATGGGGTGTGAAAAAAACAAATAATACATAAGTTAAAATTTAGTAATGTGGTTAACCAAGATTTTCTCCAGAGAGGAGCGCACAACAATGAAGTTGTCACCATAAATTTGAGAAAGAAGTGTAGATTGTTTTTGAAATTATTTAACTATGAAAAGGAACAAAAGTGACAAAACAAAACAAATAAATGAAGAGAAATACTGAAAACAAATTGACAAAGAAAGAGATTGGAAACATGAATACGAATTGAGTGATCAGGTCAGGATCATTTTTCCAATTGCAATGTTATCATAGTTCCAATTTATCCAATCATCTTATATTGTGTTGATTAAAGTGAGTTTCCATGATCGCTTCCTCTCACTCCATTGGTCAAATGGTGATGGTGAGTGTAAACCTTGATAAGTTCTCAAATTGATCTACTCTCCTTTCTATGTGTGAAAGAGTTGCAACGAATATACTCAATTGACTTAGGCGATTCCCGACTAGGTCATGTTTATCCCAAATAATCAAATAATTTCCACTACCCCTCACACACGTACCGATGATCGGCAAGTACTTCACCAATAATCCATGATCTATTCTATTTTATATATATACCATAACATAATGGATGGAAAAAATTATCATTTACCAAAGAAACATCAACAATAGAATCTAAAACCAAATAAGATTGTACTTGATAGTAAAAACTGTTATTAGAAATTGAAACCAACTTCACAAAAGAGAAAAAATATTTCATAACATTAATTTCAAAAACTCAAACACTACAAAAGGGGAAACCTATCCTTCCCCAATCACTCAAAGGATTACCCCTCCATTTTAAGGGAATCCATGTAGAAGGGGGATGAAAAGACTTTACAAATATAGAAACTAAAGAAAATATGGGAAATGATGAACATAAAATTTCTCTTCCAGAATCCTTACACCAAAAGTTATCTTCTATTGTGCCCAACAAAACCCCAAAATACGCCAAGGTCTCTTCATAAAGGTTGTTCCCAATTATGTTTTCTACCAACTCTCAAAATATAAATGTTATTGGACACATGTAAAAAAAGGTATACTCAGTGTAATGAAATTCCCTTTTTCTTCCTGATGAGACACTTCATCTTCTTTTTTTGTCACATGAAATGGATGCTTAATGTCCATCATTCTTCCTAAAATTGCATTTTAGGGTAATGTGTGAAGTCCTCTTCCTTTTTCTGCTGGAATAACATCATTTGGACACATTTATGCTGAGATATGCCTCATTAATTAAGGTGGGGTCCATTCTGTCTTCCAAAAAACTTTTTCCACTTAATAAATTTCCCTAGTTTATTTTTTGTCTAATTGAACCTTGTTCCAAGTGTCAAAGTTTATTCCCACAGGAATTTAAATCCTACAAAAAAAATCAGTCAATTTCAATAAAAATTATAATAGATATTCCAGAAATACTAATGCTCTAAAAAACTTATTAGTTTCCAGAATTAACCAATTTTTACAATTAAGCTCATAATTGACCAAAACTCTAAAATGATAAAAATAAGCTCAAATTGACTAATTAGAAGGTGTTAAATCATTAAAACACATATGAAAAATAATGAAAATATTATCTCTATCAAATAATCCCAATTACCTTATCTCATATATTTACCAAGGAATCTTAATTATCCATTTTAGTCAATATTAAATGGAATTATATTAATTTCAATTGTGTTGGATCCAATATGTGTTCCACTTCACCAAGGACAACATATTAGTTTAACGTTTAAACGTCAAACTTCCTCATGTTATATTCCAATAAACACAACCTATCAAACATCCCTTTCTTAACTTTAAAATTTATTTTCATAAAAATTGTTGATTGTATAACCCAATAATCTTTTATTTGTTAAATATATAAAAATGGTGGAATCCTTAAAAAAAGTTACATTTTTTCACCTTCTAGGAAACAAAATTTATTTAGTATCCTAACCCAGATTCATACCCAAAAGTGGTTTTATTTACTAAAAAATCATTTTTTTTACAAACATCTTGAAATGATTCATAAATTGGAGGATATTTTGAAACTAATTGGGATTTTCTTATTTGTATAGAATTTAAGCATAGTTTTTCACAAAGAATGAACTCTCTCTCCCACACTAAAATCCAAAGAATTTCTATACCACCGAATTATAAATTGGGATAATATTTTTATTCAACATAATATTACAATAAATAAATTCAATTAATTTTCTTGGGGTTACATAAATGTTGAAAACAACACATTACCACACATCCGATGAAAATAGATTTTTAGAAATTTCATAAATTTTATTATTATAGACCAAAGAAATACTTAACAATTTAGCTCAACCAGAATCATCGAATTTTTTTTTCATAATAATATGTTTTTTGATTCTAATGGAAAATTTTACGGTGCAATCTAGGTTACAAATTTGTTTCAAATTGATTTTCAGAAATTTAGTTATACAAAATCCTCACATCATTCTTGGAAAATAGATTCACACAATTAACTCAATTCAACAAGTATGACTCCCCCTCTCTTATTTTCCAAATGTATATAGTAAAATGGGTAGAGTGTTGAATGATATAATTGAAAACAATATTAAAGAAATACTCCCCTAGTATATATAGGATTTTATAGTTATATTCATCCATATATATCTTCATTTTGTCTTCCTTTTAAATGATCTATGAATTCTTATTTAAGGTTCAAATAAATTTATCTAGATTAACAGAATATTTCATGATTTATAGATCATAGTGAAATGTAACCATATTTTGAGTTAGTTAGTTTAATCATGTGATTTATAGTGTGCTACTTGTGTTGTCCTTGATTGGTATACATGCAAAATCAAATGCCTAATCATTTTCCTGGAGAAATTAAAACCCAATTTTAAATACTAATAAAATTTAGATAGAATATAAAAACAATAATGATAATATAATCTTGGAATAACACCCCCAATCATTGATAGGTTTAGACTTTCTACAACTAGATAATCCTTATTTAAACCCCATTTAGAATGATTTTGTGATTTATTATTTAATATCTATCCCATGTACTTCACTCCAGTATATGTACTTTTTAAATTTCATGGGTCCCATTATACTAAATCCATCAAGTAGATACCATTTTATTTAAAATTTTGGATTAGTGAGTATTTAAATAGTATATAGGTGTTCTTCACTTTATCTTTATTTTTATATGTGGTTTATACATGGTGAGGAAAGTGATATCTAGGATGTGAATTATTTTTGGTGTATTTTAAAAAAATATTTCCTACTTCTCAATTGAAATTTTTTCAATATTCTATTTGACAATTGTGAACACATCCAAGAACTCAACTTCTTCTTTAACTACTACAATACTTAAATCTTTAATAAACACTATGAGCTACACAAGTTCCTAAGTAATTATAATATCAAGATCCTCATGAAAATATATTAAATAAATAAATATTATTTTATCTATAATATAAATATATAGTGTGAAAAAAATCAATATTGGGCTCAAAATAGTAAACATTAGCAATATACTCAACTACTTACACGAAATTTTCAACTCCCAAAATTAGTTCAACTTGTTCTTCATTATAATCAATAATTCATCTTGGCAAATTTTGTTGGTATGGAGTGATGTAGTCAACCTCAACTACGCTCACTTAAATATATATTACCTAATGTGTGGTATCTTTAGAGGAAATAGAGAGGTTGTTTCCTGATATTTGAATCTATATTAACATTGAAAAGTCATTAGATAATGCAGAACAATTAAAATCATCTGGAAAACATATCTAAAATTAAAATGGTTCTCAAAAAGTTATTTTAATTCTTCAAAATCGACATATACCATCTCTTAATATGCTTTGAAAAATTACTCTTTCTGAGGATATTACATCTACATCATGGAATCCAATGGAATATCACTGTCAAAAGTGGGAAAATATACATTTTCCTTGAAATATAAAGGAAAAGGATGAGAAAATTCTATTGGTTTTATTACTAACTCTTCCATGAGTTATGGTCTTAAGTATTCTACAAATTACTCAATTAGTAATTCTAATTATTATTTAAATTAAATTTTTATCTTTTTCATAGTTATATAGGAAATAAATCTAATATATCATTCCAATGGTCACATACGTTTCATCAATTGTTTTTATTTTTCATTTTTATAGAATAAAATGCATAATAATAACTAAGGAATATGTTTCTTCTTGAAATATTGTGACAATTTGATTCAATTTTTTTATATATATCTAAATTTGTATTATATTATTTTTTAATAATAAAAATTATATAATTAAGAATATTTGTAATGAATAAAACAATTTTTTTTTCAAAAACACCAAAGTTTTTAGTGCTAAAATGTACTTCAATGATATAAACATAAAAAACTCCTTAGGTTACTATCTATATGAACTATATATATATATTATAAATATTTTATTTTTCATACATAATAACATATATTATAAATAAATTCACTTTTATTACATTCAAAACCAAAAATCTATTTATATCATCTGTATTCTATTAAATTATATAATAAAATCTATCACAAATATATTAATTAAATTTGGTGAGCATGTCCTTATAATTTTCATAGGCACATGTACATTTATAAAATCCAAAATATATAATAGTGGTCAACTTAGCGGTTAATCTCAACGATTCAGTTTTGAATGTCCTAGGGAATCTTTTGAGACACTTTTTGTGTTTATTAAATATATTGAATGTGGAAAATGAAAATATCATGAAAATTTGTTGATTATTAGTGACACTGAGTATGTGGAATATAAAAAATTAATTAAAAATTATAAATTTAAAATATAAAAATAAATAGACATTGGAAGAATGAGATTAATGTTAACATGAACAAGGCTAAATCATGGTTGATCTAATCTCAATTTTCTATTATAAATCTTACGGAGAAATAAATCATAAACATTCATCCTCCCTGAATGAATGATCGATATTTAGATTAACAAACCTCTCTAACCTAAATAGTAAACACTAAATCTATATAATTTATTATGTGATTAAAAATTCCTCTATAATACAAAATAAATCACTCAACAGAGTCCTTCTGGCCAAGAAATTTCACAAGATAGAATAATCAATATGTGATTATTGGATCACATAACCAACAAAAATCACTCTAACAATAAAATGAGAGTAAATTATAAAAAAAGGATTGGAGAGTGTATACAACAATGCCTATCTATGTATGTACTCTCACAACACCCTTGAATCACTATCACAATTGGATATGGGTGATGAAGAGGAGATGATGATTGGAACAAAACATAGATCTATAGGAAATGTTGAGTTTACCTTCCTAGATCAAGCCTCATGATCTATGTATCTATTTTTAGTTGTTGAATATCGTAACATGTAGTGATATTATGAATAATATTTTTATTTAAATACCAAAAAACAAGGTTACAAATATGAGAGAAAACTAGGGAAGAAAAGGTATAATAAGAGATAGGTCCTTATAATAATGATTATAAACAGTATAACAATACCTACCATATCTAAAAATATAAAATATTTGATAGAAAAACCTCATAATATTTGAAAATATCAATAGAAAATGGTGACATAAAAATCTAATCAAACAGTTCATCCATGTGAAAAGCTCCCAACTGTCTGTTGTCTATTCTAGTTAATTTTAGGAAAATGACGAAAATCCACTTAAACATAAGGTAATATCCCAAAGAGAGAAATATAGACTAAGTGGTATCTCTATAGTAGTTAAAAATTCAATATATTCTACTACAAGACTGATGATTTTATATTGTATCTCCCAACATTTTGTATTGAATTGATAATTTTAGGTTATACAAAATTGAATAAAAACACCTAGTAATTATACCTATACAAGAATTGGAGATCACCATTATAAAAATTTATCCTTAAATAGGTTTATGTATTTCCATTACTTGTCTTAGTGATTCTACCCTCCTTCCTGTTTTCCCACTTATGTGGACTTTATCTCCACCCTTACACATCTCATCCTATCACCCTCACGCATTTCAACCTATCACCAGCCTCTAATTTCCATAATCTCTACCATTACATAGGTATATACAGATCCCATATCAACCCATATATGGGTATACATAGTTACCATCTCATCACTTATGTAGGTATATATGGATCTCATCTAAACACACATATGACTTCTCCAAGAAGACTCTGATTGGCTTCTTAGGGTTGGATGAGTTCAGTACATCATTATGCTTGGTGTTTTTTAGTATATTATTTTCATTTCCTCATCTATTTGTTTTATTAATAATATTTCATATCTATAATATTTCTTTGCAATCCGATATCAAATTCATGTGTATTGAGATTCTTCTTCATCCAGCAGCATAATATTTTTTTCTAGGGATGCACAGGTCGATGTCTTAAGAGACTTTTATTATATTAAATCCTCCCAAAGTATATACTAAAAAATATGGGAGGCTCTACAAAGGTACAGTCAACTACTCAACATTATAATCATTCCACTATTTATCAATATTCAATGACCACATTTTTTCCATTAATCTATTCATCATCATTCTCTGATTTTAATCCTGAAAATTTAACTTCAATTGGTGTGGATCAGATTGGTTCTTCCTACATAGATCCATCAGCATAATACATTTAATATCCATCAATCATGATGAGTTTACATGATCAATTTTTCATCTCAGTATCTTCATTCATATATTATAGTCCACACTCTAGGTTCCTTCAAGTGAAGGCATCTGCTTTACAAAACTGGTCATCTCTATTTGGAGTTAGTTGATTGTCTGGGAAGTTTTATCCTGAAGGCTAGAGAAGGAAGGAAATTTGTTATATTGTTAGTGGAAATACAATTTTATTATGAGAGTATGGATGTATGAAGTAATAGATTATCTAGGTAGTAGAAAAATCATTCTAAGGGTGTCATGGGTAGAGTGGTAGTCAGATGCAGAGTAATAGTGAAAGCTGAGGGGTACCAAACACAAAAATGTGTGGGAATAATAATTTAAATAGGATGGGTGGTAAAACAATATTATGGTAGAACGATTTTGGTATTATAAGATCAAAAAATTAACAAAATTAAAAATTTTGTGATAAAAGAAAACATAGCTTCAATAAAAAAAATAATAAATAAATTTCAGAAATTAAAAGATTAAATCTATAAAAAAATTACATAGAAATTTTTTCAATATAGAAACATGAAATATTTTCGAAATAATTAATTATTACATTGAATATTTTTAATAACTATCCAAATTTAATGTAAAAACTATTAACTGAAAGTTAGAAATTTCAATATTATTTTGGAAAATTAAATTTGTTAACAAGAAAATATTTGAAATATCATAATTTAGAAAGAAAGAATTGTTAAGAAAATAATTTCTCAATGAATGTTTACAACAATCAAAAAATTAATTTGTTTCGATATTTTATGAAATTCCAGAGAAAAACATTTCTTCAATTAAAAAAACACACAATTTTAATAAGATTTACAATGAATTTAAATTTCAATGAAAAATGATAAAATATTTTTATATCTTCCAAATTATGTACACTTCAACTTATATTTTCCATTAATTCCCCATAAAATAATGTGTCAATGTGTATCAAAAAGAGCCATAATAGAAATCAAACTTTTGGTATTCCACTTTTCCCTTCTTGTTTTCTTGTTCTGTCTGAATGAACTATGAATAAATTCTTTTATATTGGTTAGTCATGGAATATTAATAAGTTATATCATTAATATTTTTATAGTGCAAATGCATACATTTTAATTGTGTCG
Organism: Viscum album; assembly: GCA_963277665.1. NCBI lineage: Eukaryota > Viridiplantae > Streptophyta > Magnoliopsida > Santalales > Viscaceae > Viscum > Viscum album. Next base: position 2,103,569,404 of record OY728161.1, on the reverse strand, counting down.
TATTTTATGTTATGTGATATCATAAAAAATATAACATAGTAATGAGTTTCCAAAACAATCATGTATTATAAAATATAACCCTATCCAATATTTCAAAAAAATTAATTATTTTAGTGTAAATATAATATCAGTGATATTGTAAAATATAATTGGATCATTAATATATCATATATTATATGTAATTATGAAAATCAAATCATACAATGAATACTATGTCGTATAATATGATTGAAGAATAATGATTATATTTTGGATCAATCATAATTTATTACTGATAATTTCTATTACCAATCATAAAATAAAATCATTATGAAATTATTAAAAATTTAATATTTCGATATATTTGATTCTGGTTTACATAACGTGTACAAATTATATGTATAGGGAATTATAAAACGAGGGGTTTTATGTGTAAATTATACATGAAATGTTTATATTTGTATATCATGTATTAGAAAATAAAAATGAAATTTACCTAAGGTTAATACCATTAGAATATTGATATTTATAAAAATTTTATGAAATTCAAATATTGTTTTTTCTTTATTTATGAGATAAAATGTTAGTTCTAAATGAAGAGGATTTTATTACCTTATAGGTTTGATAAAAAATATATTTCATTTCCACATACCTATAAAATGGTTTTTAATTATAGATAAAATATTGAATTGAGTTATTAATCATAGTTTTTACATATATGGGTTAATAATGATCTGTAATTGGATTCACCATTTAGAAAATTATTCCCAGTAATATTGTGTTTGGATTGGCCTTCCCATTCTCCTAGAGGCCTATCACTTTTTCTATAAAGTTAGGGTTGGCTAATTGTGTTTCCCACCGTAATCATGTTTATATTTTAATTCTCATATAAATATTATCTATTACCTTAAGATTTTATATATCTTATGCATAAGATAAATTGGATATTTATAAAATATTTGGAATCAATTTAATTAGTAAAACAAACTTTCTACTTGTGAGGAGTTTTATAATACTGTGGTGTGTACACATTAATTTTTTGTATAAAATTGGGATTCAAAAACTAAATCATTAAAATCATGAATATAAAAAGGAATAAAATTTGATATAATAATGATTTCATGCAAGGGGAATGGACTTATTATGAATGTGGTGTATATTATGTTTTTGAAAATTCTAAAACAAAACCCCACATGTACTTTGTGTGAGATTCCTTTTAATGAATATGGTGTTAAGACATAAAAAATTATACTAAGTTGGTTATTATAGAGTAGTGTGCCCATATATTATAATTCAAATAAAATTTTCTAAATGTATAACCATAAAATATAGATTACCAAGACCCACTTTGATATTTTTCTAAAAAATAGATGAGAATCCCTAAGAGTTAGGAATCCAGATAAACGAAGTTGAATTTTTCTACATGAATTATTTGGGAAAAGTGTTTCCAAATAAACTATAAAAGACATATAACTATTATGGTTGGGATTATTGACATCATAAATAACTATGTGGGGATTATAGTTAAAAATGGGACTCATCATTTTGTAATATAAGGATCTTGGATCCCTAAAAAATAGGATGTATATGGTCATTGTTTTTAGCGGGAGTACGTTCCTTAAATGCCCTTGATGAAATGATAAAAGACATCTTACCCACTCATAAATTTGTAATTTCTATATATTATGGAATAATTCGTGATGGTCAAATTGGAATATATTATAGGTAGTACCAATAAAATAAATATAGTTTGGTATATATAGAAAATATGTGTTACTATAGAGAGGCATTTTGAGTATCTATATATGAATGTTATAGAGATAATTTATCAAATTCTAACTCATTGTTATTTGATATTGAGTGTGATGAAAAAATTTGTAATAATATATACAGACTCAGAGATTGGTATTAAATAAAAAATCGGGAAGTAGATCTAGAACTCAGTAATGGAGAATGAGTTATAAAATTATAAATCTACATGTATGGTCTTACATTACCTATTTTATTACATATTGAATTTGAGAAATATTTTTATGTTCTTGTCAAAAATATAAATATTATATTTATGTCTTTCATAGATAATATTGGATATTTATTAATTAATTAATAATAATATAATATATATATTAGAAATAATGTTTTATGAAATATGAAATATGGTAATTAGGATATACATTATAGATATGGATAATAATTTCTATAACATTTTGATTAATACAGTTAGGGTTCTTTTTAATCCCACCTACATTAGACATTGTTTTCTTGGAGAGATAAATGAGAAACTCATCCAAAGTCTCCATATAAATGGATTTATTCACTCCTTAAATTCTGAATCATTTGAAATAATTGATTATTATTTATTAGGAAGGATAGTCAATTAAAATTTTAGTAGAAAATGAGAAAGGGCTAGTAGACTGTTGATCCCATGTGTACTGGTAAATATGGACCTATGAGTACTAAATAAAATGGTTATTTTAGGTTCTTCACTAATTTAATTGATCAATTTGGTCTATATTTGTATATTAATCTAATGAAATATATTTATTATACTTTTTAATTATTTAATGTGTTTTATGAAAAATTACATAATCAACTTGGAAATAATATTTATATTCTTTAATCATATCAAGGCATTGACTACTTGAAGAAGAAAATCACTAATCATCATAGAGATTGTATAATTGTTCACTAATACACTACTTCTAGAAACCCAAATTGTATTAGTGTTTCTAAGTATAGGAATCATGCCTTTTGGATATGGTTTGATTGATTACGATTCATTTTGAATTTTTTATTTCTTTATAGAGATATATATTGGGGACTATAAGATTACTACTGAAAAATATTCTAGATTAAGCAGTATTAATGAAATTATATGATATATTCAATGGGAACTATTCTAGAAAATCTTATTTAAGGATTGGGATTGTGAATAAAAAATATGAATTATTGATTCTAATAAACACAACCTTAAGATAGACTAATGATAATTTAATGGTTGTCTAAAGGATACAAAATGATATCATTCCTATAAATTTACTGAGCATAATAAGTTTAAGTAATTGTTTTATATATTAACTATGTGATGATATATACTTCATGAAGTTAGTGGGTGGAATGTTGACATTAGATAATATCAATAAAAACAATTATATGTCTTCCTGATATCGAAGTTAGGCTTCTTCCACAAATATTAGTTAAGGGATCACTAACTCAAGTTATAAAATGGTCTGTTAATAATTTTTTTAGAATCATGGGAGATAATAATTTATTAGGGGAATTATTACATCTTGACAATGATTTTTCTTTTATTTTATTCTTTTCTTGACGATGGATCTTTTTTGTGGAGTTTGGGTTGAGTTCCCAATGAGTGTTTTTGAGGTTTGGAGGTTTCAGGTTGTTTTTGGCACTATGCATAGTTAGTGTGCATAGTTTGGGGAGAAACCATGCGGATGGTTAAGGAAGATGGTGTTCCTATTTCATATTGTTCTTACATGGTTCTTATTTCGTATAATTCACATGAGTTTATATAAACTACGTGATCCAAAGGATTAATCATACAACTATTGGGTGGTGTTTGGAACAGGTCGCACAACATGAGCATGACTAGGAGAAACCATGCGACAACCATATGGGATCATATGAAATTTTGACAGAGAATATTTCTATAGTTGGTTAATGGTTTCTCAAACCATGTTAAAAACCCATGTGGGTTTCCACCTCTTCTATAATGGTGTGAATAGTTTGAACATTGTTTGGAAAACCATGTGTCCGAACCATGAAACTTAACTAGAATCTTGAAAACATGAATTTACAGGTTTTCCATTAACTAATTAAAATTGGTATCAGGTTTCCAGTCACTCATTCCTAAACTAGGTTCACAAATAAAATTCCAAACCCTAATCCTTTGGTTCATCCTCCTCCATTGTTTCTCCTCCAAGAATCTTATGTTAGCTCTTCTTGGTTTTGTGTGTTTTTTCTCCTCTTCTATAATCCCAATCTTGGTTGTTAGTTATTTTTTCCATGGTTACCTACTATCCAAACCCATGGATGTATAGATGATGTTTTTATTGTGATTCCTAGATTCTAGGGTGTGGGTTTGGTTCCTTGGACCTCATTATTTCTTTTATGAGAGTTTTTTGTGTTCATACATAGTTAAGGTAGGTGTTTATATAAATTTCCTTTTTAAATCATTCCTTTTAAAGACTGAGTCTTCTAGAATAATTTATAAATGTGTTATTGATGATTATTGTTTGTTATTATATCATTATATGGCCTTTAATATATGTGAATTGATGAAAACATAGTTTTCAAATGATTTCTTTGGCTATATATATATATATGTTTAGAACGTGTTTGATAAAATACCAATTAGTATTTTTAAATAAAATTTAGTTCCTTGGGATTATGGTTGAACTTAATTGGGATTGGTTAATTTTTATTACATTTGAAATGAAGCTTCTCTGTGATTTTGGTGTTTCTAATAGTGTAGTGCTTTTACGTGGACCTGTGTGCCTCAGCTGTGAAGTTCCTTGTGATTCTTTAAAATTAAATCATTGGGTGTTTTTATGTTTATTCCACACACATATATATCATTGGATGTGGAAATCTGCATATATACATAGGATGAACATATGGATAGATACACACACACATATAAATGGTATTTCATGAATATTTCAAACATGAACATTGATTTCAAAATACCTTTCCCCCATTTTCCATTATCGCTTTCACCCCATCTCTCTAATGTTTATCTGAAAACCCAAGTGATGTTTAAGTGGTTAATTGAATTTCAAATATATTCAAATTTTTATTATAAATGCGATATCTAAATATTTTCATATTTGACACCTTAATGCATGATTGGTAACCCCTTTATTTTAAATACACATTTTTTCACCTTACGAGCATGAATTTTGTTTTCCTATTACATTGAAAAGTGTGTTGAAAGGAATTTTATTTTTATTTGAAATGGTATTGGTGTTGTAATAGTTAATGTCCTATTAAGAATTTGAGATGTTTTTGAAATTATTTTTAAACTCACATGAGGTGTAGGATTGAATGGAACATGTAAAAGTTTCTATGTTTGATGGAAACCCCTATGGTCATCCTTCTGATCGGAGGCCCTCCACATTGTTTGTGTTGGGAATTGGAAAGGAATGCACTATGGAAACTTCATGGAACACAAAGTTTGTAATTAACTCCTCATTATCTATTATACTATTATCATTTCATTCTTAGATGTCATCTAGATGGTTGAGTGATGATTTATTTCTAGTCACGATTAGATGGATTAGAACCCCTTGGATTGAGGATATGCTAGGTGAGATGAACAACATTTGAAGATAGATTAGACCATACTGTTTGGTTATTTACTAAATAGTTTCTCTATACACTAGAATGAGGGTTAGAATAGGGTAATTTTAGTTATGTATTCTAGGAATTATACCAAAACTCCCTTGATTAAATATATGTATTATAATATTTTATTTCACATCACTTTGTCTATTTGTTTATTTAGTGTTTTCTTCTATTATCCCCTATCGTTTATACTCGTTTCAGCATTTCATTACTCTCTTTTTTTTGAAGAGTGGTGATTTTATTTTATTTTCAAACTAAATTTTAACAAGAAAAGGTGTACAAAATTTTTTAAGTGATAAAAACCAAATTCTAATTATATGTATTTTGAACTAGAATATATAGACTATTTAAGGAAAGTACTTGTATGGATTCTATGGTGCATTCCAACTGAGCTATTTTATTATCAGATGGTACTTGTTCCACTTAGTGTTGGTAGACCCATGCTGTTTTTTAATCTCATTATTTAGGGTTACCTATAGATATGGACATTTTATAGATTATGGTGACCAATAAGTCACATGGAGATCTTTTTAGGTTTGGTTTTGGTTCAATTTTAGTGTTTTTGTAGTTTTTATTATGTTATGAAGTTGTTGTGTATGGATTTGGTCATTATTTGTTGATGTTTAGTTAGTATTGGTTTATGCTTCGTGATATATTTATTCTTTTATAATATTAGTCTATATTGTGACAAATCATTCCAATTGGATTATATTTTCTGGTTGGAAGTACTTTTACTCTTAGGAAGACTAGGAATTCCTCCCAAGCCATGTCATAGGTTGACTCAAATGTCCGATTCAAGGTCAGCCTGTGTTGGTTCATGACAAAAAATGATTATGATGTAATGTTGATAGGAGACGAACCACCTTCCAATAGGGAGTAAATTAATCATTATAATTATGATAATTGTTTAAAATTAATTAAATATAAAATGGAATCTATGTAACACCCTAAATATTTAGAATATTATGTTTGGAAGGTTTCTTAACATGAAACACTAGGCTTTAAACCAAATGTGATATAATATAAAAAGTAATTTTATTTAAATTTGATCATTGTAACATAAAAATTAAATTTTGGTTTGGGTTGATGATCTCTTCTTCAGGTGCTTTTCTTCTCCTTGGTTCTCTATTTCCTTAACGAGGAAAAGGTTTGGTTTCTTCAAATCATCAAGGGACTTGAGAAAAGGTGATCCTATTTCTCTGAGCTTATTCATTCTGGCCCAGGATGTTCTCTACAGAAATCTTAACAAGAGTCTTGATACTCATTTGATTCATCCCTTTAAAGGGTGGTACGGCTTTTCTAGTATCTCTCATATATTTTTTGCCGATAATATATTATTTTTCCTCAATGGAAGTTCCAATTATATTCAAAATTTCAATTTTACTCTTTCTGATTATTGCAATAAAGCTGATCAGCGTGTCAATACAAACAAAAGTTGTGTTTTTACCTCTATCAAGTGTTCTTCTAGGAGATATGTGCTCATTCAGAATAGAATTGGTTTGGCCAAGAAAAGTTTTCCTATGGAATATTTGGGTTCCACTTTATCTAATGGGAGAGTCAGAATTTTCCATTTTGATTTCATTGTGTCTAGAATTATGGGAAGGATCCAGAATTGGAAGAGTCATTTTTATCCTTTGGGGGAAGGATCACTTTGTTTAAAAGTGTACTCTCTTCCATTCCTTTGCATGTGTTATCTGTGTGTAGAATTCCTAAAGAAGTGATTAGGAATATTGAAAGGATTCTAAACTGATTCATATAGGACTCACATCATGAAGTACGCTATCATTGGGCTAGTTTGTCCAAACTAGAAATACCTTTTCCGGAGGGGGGGTTTAATATCAAAGGTGTTGATGATAATATGCGGTGTATGTAGGCTAAAGTGGTATGGGAGGCTATTACAAGGGTCTCTATTTGGTCTGATTTTATCAAGAGTATGTATGGGGAATTCCCTTTTGATTGGGTTGATAGTGGTAATGGTTCTCACCTTTGGAATTTTTTTAGAAAGTCATGTTTCTCCTATCTTGGATAATTCTCACTGGATTATAGGGAGTGTTGAATTTTCTTTCTCAAAACATAATTGGGCAGGTTCCATTCTATTTTATCCAAGATATCTAGCCTTGAATATCACTATTAGGTAGGCAAGTGCATACCCACTATTCACTGATGCAGTGTTTAATGAGGTTCAAAAGGATGTGCTGCCTAAGATCTATTTTTCTAAGGATCTAGACAAATGTTACATTACGTCTTCTTCCACTGGTAATATTTCATGTTCATCTTTTCGTTCTATGGTTCATCCTTCCCCTATTTTGGACTATTTGGGAAACAAAATTTTGTGTAAAGACCTTTCTCCTAAATTTAGTTTTCTTCTCTGGATAATACACGATGGTGTTATTCTTACTAATGATAATATTCAATGGATTTCAATTCCTCTTGTTTCTAAATGTAAATTCTGCTTAATCTCTCATTCTGAGACTATTTTTCATCTTTTTTACAAAAGGGATTGGGTTGTTCATCTGTGGGTTCATGTTGCTGGTTTTCCGGATTTTAGTGGGTGTGTGGATATAGTGGAATAATTTATTCAAGCATATTGTAATTCTTATGAGAGGGGTTCTGTGCAAGACAAGGGGTGGTCTTTACTCATCCATGCTTCTTGTTGGACTTTATCGGAAACACGGAATGCTCATGGTCATCATGGAACCTCTCCAAACTTGCAGTACATCAAATTTAAATTTTTGAACCTTCTCTCTTTGTTTGTGAAATAGTGTAAATGTGTGAGTATTTCTCTAGTTATGCATTCTTTTGTTTCATCAGATACTTTGAAAAATGCAACAATTTCTGGGCATAGGTCTACTAGTGTATGGGTGCGATGGCATCCTCCTATCGATGGGATTAAATTAAATACTGATGGTTCTTGTGTGAAAGGAGTTATGCGTTTTGGCGATGTTGTTCGGGATGATCATGGTTCGGTTGTAGTGAATTTTCTTCTTTCCTTGGGGAGGGTAATTCGGTGGTGGATGAGACACTAGCGCTTCTTCAAGGTCTTAAAATGTGTAGGGAAAGATCTATCCATCTATCTGAAATTGAATCAGATTATGTTATTGTTATTAATGCCCTGAAAGGTAAAGTGGATTGCCCTTGGAATATTACTTATTCAATCCGTTCTTGCAAGGATTTCATTCATTCAAACATGTTGGTTCTCCACACATGGTGTGATAGTAATATGATTGCAGACTTCCTGGCTTCTAAAGGCAATCAAGATGAATGGATTCAAATATTTTCTAGCACAGAATCTCTTCCTATTGAGTGTTCTATGATTCTCCGAGGGGATGCCCTCAGTCTTCATCATTTTCAGCCCCCGTGAACTTTTTATCTTGTGTTCTTTATTGTATCTCTCTTTCTTTTAATAAAAGTTTATAATTTTCAGTCAAATATGTAGATTTATATATTAAAATTAAGTATTCAATTTTTAGTAAATTCATTTTATGCATTAAAATATCAAATTTTCCTCAAAAATGGGTTTTAATGTTTAATGTGATAAAATACTATAAATAAATTTGAAACATTTAGAATCATTTTTATAAAAAATTATATTATTTTACTATATTATATTTCAACATTTTCTTAGAGCATTGTTTTATTTTTTTGAGAATTTGTATTTTCAATGAATAGTGAAAACACTACTTTTCGTTGAAAACTACATTTTCCTTTATAGAATTTATAATGTCCCATTTAAAAAAATTACCACAGTTCATTTATATTATGAATAATTTAATTAAAATCACTATAATCAATTTTATGTCTTATTTTGGTATTTAAACATTTTATATTTAAGAAAACATTTTTTTTGAAAAACCATTTTCTATCATGTTTGGTATGCCTAATTTTAAATTAAATTCTTAAAATTCAAGGAATTGATTTTGATAAAATTGATTAAATATTTTAAAAAATAATTATTATTTTAGTTAATATTTTCATCTTAATTTATAATAACATTCAATAGGAAAAATATTAAATATCTTTCACCATGGTTATAGATTAATTATATTTACCATGGGTTAAATTAAAGTGATATAGGTTCAAATTACATTGAAATGTAAATATTTCTTATTTAATATGAATATTTAGACCCTATATCATCCAATATAAGTAAATTGTCTATTTTTCCAATTTTACATGATTAATACATTAATATATTTTTAATTCTCAAAAATACCAGTGGTGTCTTCTCCCCTACTTACACAAGGACTCCCATTTGACTATCCTATCCACTCTTAATGATCCATTTATCTAAGCCAAAACCTACCCATATTATTTACTAAAATACCTCACCATTTATTATATATCTTATTTTTGGATGAATAAAAACCTTAGAGGTATTAATTTGAAAAGAAAAGGAGGTTTTACAAATAAGAGATATAAATTTGAACAAAATGGTTTAGTTTTATTTATTTTGCTACATCATTAAGAATAATTCCAATATTTTTTATTTAATAAAAAAATGAATCTAACATATAATTATATGTTATTTTTATATTATATTATCCTTTATCCATACCATTATTCATATAATGTTAAATTAATCCATTATTCATGTTCATCATTGACTACAACCTCGCGAACAGATATAACTCATTTTCCATCCCCACCTCTTATTGATGCCCAAAACGATGAATATAAATGATATATATATATATTATATTAATTAAATTTTTTACTTTAAAATATATTTATTTATTTTTTGTTTACAATACAAATGATTTTTTGAAAACACGACTCATGTGTACAAAAGACTACAACCACGCTAGATGATGTATTTTATTTTCCTCCACCGACTCACATTGCTGGTTATTATGATGAGTTTAATGATAATATCTAATATTTATGACATTAATATTATTTTGTTGTTATATTATATTATCAACCTTCTCACCAATCAATCCATTGTAAATTGATAATGTTGCTCATGCGTATGTGTGGACTACAACCATCACAAAGTGATGTGATTTCTTTTTCATTTTTTAAACATATGGATTTTAATAAGTATATATGTAATGAACATATGTAAATTATATGATATTATGTTGATTCTTTAATGTTGAATTATTATTTTACTTTTTTCAATCCATCCATTGAAAAGTGGAAGCATCACTCATGCATACAGACTAACTACCATCTACATGAAGTTATATAATTCATTTTTCATCACTATTTTATGTAAATAATTATAAATTTTATATGAAGAATAAATTTTATAATTATATTAAGAATTATATTTTGTAAATTATAAATCCATATCCATGGTGAAAGTACCAGAGCTGTCAAACCAAAATATAGATGAAAAATGATGTAATTATCACCTGAAATAGTGATTTTTATAAAGACATATTGATAAATGAGAGATAAGTTGGTGTAAGACAACATTATATGGTATAATATGCCTGAATATGGTTTTTAATAAATTTATAATAAATTCATATTCATTAAAAATATATTTAACATTTATGATGTAATATGAGATGTGCGGAAAGAGTGCATCATCTAAAATTGTCTAATTTGTGGAAAATGTAGTGTTCGGAACCAATGTTATTTTATGGGGAATATTGAATCCATATTAATTTTTTTTATCATGAATATAAATATTTTCTGGAATTTTAATGTCTTATTAAATGTTGTTCAATCTTTTGGATTATGATTTAAAAGTTACCAAAGCTTTAAGGGATTTAGGTTTTACTCCCATTTTTAATCAGAATTTTAAAGCTAGAATTTTAAATTGGAAAATTATATAATCCTTACTTGATAAAACCCTTTTAATTTTTAATTTTCTCTAGTTGTACGTGGAATTCAAAATTAATAGTAGATTTTTCCACCATCCAGTACTTTAAATTTTAGACATTATTTATTTAAAAAATAGGGTTTATTTACTCTGGTCAAGAATTTTGTCTACTATATTCATGTATTCAATTTTTTTCAAACAATGTGTATTTATATTAATAAATTATTTTTAAATTAATTTTTACCCATGTATTATTTTGTTTAATTTTTTAGAGGATTCTTATTTTTGTTTTCATAAAAATTTACTTTTTACTAATGGTGTGAACAAAATCCTTATTTTAATATGACATGAATGAAATTTCTTACTGTCATTATTGATCATTGTATTGAATATTATTTTATGAATATAAATTTTTATTTTCATTGAAATTTTTCTTTTCAAATGTTTTTTGGAATTATTCAAAATTTAAATAATGTTTATAAAATTAAAATGAATATAATCTCCAATAAATAATCTAGAGACCCTTTAAATCCATTTTTCATCTATGATAACAACCTTTGATGTTACTTATGAGATAATGAGGATATGATCCAATAAAACTATTATTATTCTTTATATATATGGAATATGATTTTTATAATGAATTTTTTTTAGTCTTGATTATTTTCTATGGGGTTTTCTATGATTATTTGATGAGTTTTGTGTGATCATGTGTAATATATATGAATTGTTTTTATTAAGTGACAATTTTTTATATAATAGTACTCCAATACATTCGGAAAAGTAATATTTTTATCTTATGATATGATAATGATAATAACATACTTGTTCGTTTATAGATTTTCGACATTTTTATGAGTGGGTATTATTTCTTCTAGCTATGATCACAAGATTATGCATGGACATGATTCGTATTCGATATGTTTACCTTTTTATGCATGATTGTGAATAATTGTAGATATTATAAAATGATTATTAATGTATTTGATTATAATTAGATATTTTCATGTATTATGTGTGAGTATAATTGCATTCTATATACTTTCATATTATAATGTGATTCCATTATTTAAATTATCCGGGTTTATATGATTTTCAATTAATTTAAATTTAATGCCTTAAATTTATTTGTTATTCTTATGATATGTTCTCACGGATCTTTATATATTAATAAATATTACTTGCTATTATTTATTTATTATTATTATTGAAAAAACCAAAATCCATGATTAATGATATTTTTCTGATTAGTTAGGATTATTTTATGTTCTGGTCATCTTCTCTAATCCATATTAGTATCTTATATTTTCATATGATGTTTAATTAATATCTCTAATGTTTACCATTACTGAGAATCTAGAATCACCCCTTCTTATGTTCCATTTTCTACAGGATATAGTGAATGGTTTGTATATCGTGTGTCAAAGATGGGTTCTAGTTTTGAATAACTTATGGGAGTTGTTGTAAATATTTTATATACAAGTTATTTCTCTATCAATGTTTCCAAAGATGATAAACTATATAGTTTTTGTGAGGATCATATTGTTATGAATTTAATATTCATTTAATAATATGTAATATATGTTAATGAAATGCTTCGGTCTCTATAGTTGTTATCAAAGAATGGATTAATATATATTTGAAGGCTATTATTATAAAGTTATGGTGAAAAAACTAGGGATAATTATAATTTTAAGATACCAACTTGATGCTTTGGTAATATAGAGATTTTTCGGTTTTCCTAGTAAGTAAAAATATTTCCAGATACTAGAAAGTGGATGCATCAATGAAAGATGTTCACCTATGCGTAACAACTCCAAATGAGGGTGGATTGAGTTTTCACCAAATCATTACTGGTGTACGATGAGTGGGCCTATGAATACACATATAGATAGAAAGTTCAAGGGAATATTCATGGGTTAATTGAAATTTTATTTTTGAATCCTTATGAAGGTTTTGAATAGATAACAACCATATATAAACTAGGTTAAACACAAGTTTTCATAAAATGAAAATAAGTCGTCATGATTTATATATCCAATATATAATATTTCTTGATTTATCACAATGATTATTTTTTCTCACACTACTATTTTTTGGTTTTTATCAATGGTTGGAAATGTGAGGAATTATGTTAATGCTAATTTTTATAGATAGTGGAATGATTTTTCTCATGAAAAACAATGTGAAATAAGAAGACGAATGGAAACCCATTTTATTTTTTTGAATCCCCTATATCAGCTTATTCTTAACAATCCCAAATTGGGATAGTTTCAAAACACACCTAATTAGAGAAAAAGTAATTTTCATGGAGACTATGTAGGGAATATGATTTAATTTTAAATATTTCTATTTTTAGGAACAATTAGTTAAAGAAATGTCTCATATAAATAAAAAAATATTTCATGTGTGTAAAATAAGGTCATAGAGAAAGTAGAGTGATTGAATTGTTTTATTATTTGGATATTATAATTATATTTTACAAGTGATTTATCAATGATATTATAGTTAGAAAAATCATAAAACATATCAAGATAATTTTTTAGAAGTTTTTATTTAATTATTTTCAACTATATATTGAATGGTACCAACCACATTGAATTTCGATTTCGGGGTAAAGTGATATTTCAAGGAAAACACATCGGTGAGGGATAGATAAACCTAAATGTTTTTTGATGTTTATATAGTATTGTATTGTTGGAATAAATAGATGATTGAAATTAATAATGTAAATTGGATATTATTAGTGACAAAGTGTCTTATGTTGTATTTAATAAATTTTATTTCATTTGTTTTTTTTAGGGAATATATTTGATATTCTATGATTTTATTTAAGGAATAATGATAGAGTTAAATTTGGAATAATTTCTGTTATTGTATTTTATGGTCACTCACTTTATTTTGGGAGAGTATTACTATGTTTTATGAGAAAATAAAATAATTGTGGTCATGTGGTTTTTGTGTGTAATTATGAGATACTTCATGTTGTTTGGGGGGTTAATGTTCAGTTTATTTTCGGAATTTCATGATATTCATTCTAAATATTTGGATTTTCATTTTGGATGGATATATTTTAGAGTATTATTAATGTTTATTCCCTATAGAATGTTATAAGTGGATATTATTTTGATTTTATAGATTAATGTATTATTTAATCATATAATGATTAATATATATAGAATTACAAGTGATAAAAAATTATTTGGTAAATATCTGGAGATATAAGGAATGGATTTTAATTATTTTATAGATTTTATAATCTACTTAACTTTAATTGCAGTACTCCATTAATGAAATGTTCATTATGAATATTCCTTTCATACAGTAATATATGAAGTGGAGATTGGTCAAAGAAAACCCAAATGATGGAATTATTATTATGAAAAGGAAAAACATGAAGTAAATATATCATCTCATGTTCTATATCTTGAAAGTAAAATAATCCCTCAAATTTATGAAATGAAATTGAAATAAATAAATTCTTATTTTACATTCAATTATGATAAATTGATGGTATTTTCAACCTTCACTAATTTATGGTTCGGTGGTCATAAACTTTATCATTACCATCTTATATATTAAAATTTATTAGTCCTTGGACATTATTGTTCATCTCTATATCTATATTCTCACTTCCCATAATTTTTTCCTTATATGGGGACCTGGTTATGTGTTATTTTAGTAACCCAATATGAATCACAATTTTTTTAATATGATATTTTATTATACCATTTATGATGTTAGTTTCAACAAAGGTATTTTAAAATTCTGATACTCTATTGAGTAAAATTAAATTTCAATGATAAAAATTTTGTTACAGTAGGAGAATTAGATAACCTAAAAATACACAATACTATGATTGATATATTTCTTAATATATAATATTTAGTTTTAGGATATATGAAATATCATAAAAAAATTAATTAAATATGACTATTATAACATAAACATTAAATTGTAATGTATGAATAATAATTATAAAATTACGAAAATTTTGTATAATGATTTTATAAAATTAAATATATTGATTGATGATGTATAAATATATGTTCAATTTTTTGAAAATTATTTTTATTTTAAAAAATACCATTTTTCTAAAAAATAGTTTTTATTTATTTTTTTGAACCAATAACTAAATTGATTTATATCAATGATGGAAAATTTATAAGGTTATTTTTACTAAAGGTGTGAAAAAGATATATATTTTAAAGAAACATGAATAGAATTTTTGATGGTAATGAATTCTTAATATTTTGAAGCTTTATTTTTTGTTTCCTTATATCATTTTAATGAAAAAAAATTTGATATATTTTCAGTTTTTTTAAATAAATCGTTGTCTAAGTAAAAGTGTATTTTACTACAGAAATATTCTTGTGATATTTTATAGGAATTTTTAATATATGACAGTTTCCTTTGATGTCACATATGAATTACTAGGGACATGATCTAATGACACAATTTTTATTCTTTCTCTCGATAGTGTATGATAGTGATGATGAGATATTTAGGAATCCAATTTATTTCTCATGGGTTATTCTATGATGATTTCATAAATATTTTCTGATCTTATAAACTACATATGAATATGTTATGATTAGGGGATATTTGGGTCCATTATACCATATAGTACATTGGGAAAAGTGATATTGATATCTCATTACATGATAATGATATGAATTGATACAATTGAGATTATATTTTTCAACATTTTGATGTGTGGGTATGATCACTTTAAGTTATTCTCACAAGATTACTCATGGGAATGATTTTTATTTGATTTGTTAAAATCAGGATTCATGTGTATGATTACATCTAGATATTCTCCAAATATTATGTATAGACCTAATTGTGGATAGATATAATCACATTTTGATGTGTTATTTTGATCTCATTATGGATATTCTCACAATATTATATGTGTTCCGGATTAAAAAAATATATGTATTTTATTCTTAAGATTCCACAAATTTAATCCCTATAATTTTGATATGTTATAATGGATCTTGGATGATTATTAATGGTTCCAAAATATTTTGTTTTTTTCTTTTTAATGATATAACCTTATCTATTATTAAATATCTTTGATTGATTGGGTAGGATTACTATACTTCACAATCATGACCTCATACCCTTATATGTATTTAATAATGTCATATGATCATCAATTGATATCTTCAATATTTACCCTTATGGAGTATCTATTCTCCCCAATTATTAGGTTTCTCTTTCCCTGTGATATGAATTATTTTTATATTTGACGTTCCTATGAAGGGTTCTAGCTGTGATTTACTTTTTAGAGAATATGTAAATTTTTTATATACCATCCAGGTACATATCCATGTTTCCAAAGAAACTATACCATTAAAATTATAGAATGGATAAAAATTTATTTAATTCAATATTCATATAGTAATATGTAATATTTATGTATGAAAAGTGTGGGCCCCTATACTAAATTTATACTTTCCATGATTGGAATGTAATTTTTGATCTTTACGAGGTGAGAGACAAAGGGTTTATGTGGGTTTTTGGTAAAAAAATATAAAATGGATTTTAGATTTTATACCTATAAAGAACACATTGTAAAAAATTCTACAATAAAATTCATTTTATTTAATACGATTAAACCATTTCTCCTAGTATGATGAAAAATTTTGTTCAAAAATTTAATTCTAGAAAAAATAAATGTAATTATGAGATATATAAAATAGAAGTTAAAAATTATTTTCATAATGGGAATTTAGTTAAGGATGTGTATATGCTAATAACCAATGGTTTTGAAGTTACAAATGAGGTTTTTATGGTATACATGTTGCATTTTATTAGGGTTGTTAACCCTAATTTAATAAAGAGTCTCTGTTTATGGTTATTTTATCCCTCTTATAGGTTAAGCATTATTACATGACATAATATAAATATCTAATAATTATATTTCTTTATTTATCTTTAGTAATTTTAATATCATCTTTTTAAGGAATATAGGATCTTTGTGGTATTATCATATATGTATTTTCAAGTATACTACCATTAGAGTTAGGAGAAATTAGGTTCCTATTGTGGTGGTATCCATTAAATTTTTTTATGAGGTATAAAATTTATTGGCATTATTATTTCTTGTATGTGGGTTTTATATATGTGTCTTCACATTGCATATATTTAATATTTATTATATATTTACATGGTTTTTTATATTTTGTTTGAAAATTATTTGTTCACCCTTAACCAATCATAGTTCTCTACCAAAAAATAATGAGACCTTTTACATAACTTGAATCATTATCACACAAATCTATAGGCCCTCTAATTTCATCTTGTAATGGGTGTTTATATAATTAGTAGTATTTCTGCAAGTCTCTAATTGATTCCAATGAATTTTAAAATGTATAAAATTTAATTATAACAACCAATGATGAATCAAAAATAGTTTAACCCAAAACCCTAACACCACTATATTATTGTTGTACAAAATATTATTTAATTTTGGGTTAGATTTTAGTTTTTAGTGACATTAATTGTTTTAAAGGTGTTTTAAGATATTTCAAATGGTTTTTAGATTGAGTGGTAGTAGACCACATGTAGTGGGTGAGGCTATGTTTTGGGGCTCGGTGAGAAGGGGTTTATGCATCATGGACCTATTTGTCCATTTTCATGTGGGCATGAATCATGGTCACTAGGTTCTAAATGATTTATAGGTTATGAACTATAGTTTGGAAGGTCATTTTATGGTGTCTAGGGAATTATTAATAGGATGTATCTAAATTAGGGAGCACTAATCCATAGTACCATCACTATGTGACAGTGGGGGTTCAAGAGGATCATTACACCATAGGCTAGCATATTTTCAATATGGTGGGTGTGTAGAATGAGGTGAAACAACATGGTGGAAAAACTATATAATATATTAGACTAGAAGTGTTCTAATTCTTTATCTTCTCTCTCAATATCTCACCACATGTTAAGACCTACAATTATCTCATATTGATCCTCCCTCTTCATCATTATCCTTCTTGTCTCAAACTACATTATCCTTTTGACTAAAGTTAACATCAAAGTTATTTTCCATCTTTCATATTACTTGCTACTTCCCTCATCCGTTACCCTTTGGTTTCCCTTAACTAGATATATACAATAATTTTTCGTTCAATTTTAGGGATCTATATGTATGTTAAAATACTAGGCTTGTTGTTTAAGGGTTGTGAAGAGTGTATACTTACTTGGATTGGTTATCTCCATTTAAGCTGTTGTGTTTTTCTAGTTTCCCCTCAGGTAAAGGTTGATGTTTATATGAAATTAATTTATATTCTATATCATGTTATTCTTTTGTTCTTTAAAATGATTTTCATTAAATTTTATACCTATTTTTGTTACCCATGAGCAGTGTATGATGAAATGTTCAACATGATTATCAAACAGATCATTGTGAATTTAAATAAATTTTTGAAACTATTTTTTCCTTTCAATTAGATGTTGGAATTATATTGGGATTGTTTTAAACAAATTTGGGATAATTGTTTGGTGATTTTTTACGCTTGATAGTATTATTGTGGTGTAATGTTGATTAAAATAAATAGGTGCATATACAAAAAAATTACATATAATTATTTATTTATATATTTTTAATTTTTTTTCTAATTTTAGAATTATAATGATGTTAAATTTATATGCCTTCTAAACATATCATTTAGAGGCCAGTTTGTAACTTTGTAAAATGATATTACATGATGTCTCCCCTTCAATAATTCTTGTGAACCTATATTATACTATTCCCTTTAGGATTGAGGAAATATGGGGGATTTCTTATTCTTAATCTAGGATGTGTAATTTTCTATTTCTTAATATGTTGTTGGAGGTGAGAGAAGGTTTATTGATTTTTTAATATTATTTTAAGAACATCATGTTTCATTTTCAATATCACCTATATTAGTTTATGTAAAGGGACCACTAATTAGCTTTGTAGAGGGTAGTGGTTATTTAATACTATGTTTATATTGTGATATTTCTTGCGATAGTTGTTCAGTAATAATGAGTAGACTAAAAGACTACTTCATCACCCAGTGAGACTGCAAGAACTCCCGAAATCATTATATTCATCAAAGTATTCTATTTTTTAGGAGAAAATTAAAGTATCTTTAACTTTATATCTTTTATAGTTTATCATTTTATTTTTTTCTTTTTGATTACTATTTAAGGGATCCCTTTCATTTCCATTTATAAAACCTCTAACTATTGTTTTTATTATATGAACCATTATCATGCATGGGGGTTATTTTATTTTTTTGGCATTGAAATCTTAGTTATAATTTATTCATTTATGATATGTCAGATATTGTATTTGTTATGGATGTTTTTTTCCTTAAAATTGATATTCAAATTTTTTATGAATTTGGAATTCATTAAAAATTATGTGATGATTGTTTTGAAAAGGAAAATGAGGCATGTTTAAAGAAATTTTGAACTAATGGTTGTTTTTAATACAAACTTCTATGTATTTTTTTAAAAATTATATATATATTGGAAATAATTTATTTATTATTTTTGATTAAAATTTGGTTATAAGAAAGATGATCCTCATTTTTTATTTGAAGTTTATCCATAGTTTTTAATAGAAAGTGATAGTGTGTAATATTTTTCATTGTAGTCCCTCTTGTGAAAAGTCATTTTTTAATTATTTCATATCTAGAATTTATCAAATTTATTGTGAATGAATTAAGATATATACTTTGTAAAAATCCTACTTGGACAGTTTGGTTTACACCCTAGATATAAACTATTGCATATGTGTGTGAATATCTTATGTTTTTTCTCATGTGACCAGTTTTTCTTCTTATTAATTAGATGTTTGTTAGTTCTATGGTGAGACAGTTTGGGATATGGTGAGCGATTATGGGTCATATAAATATTTTCGAATTATGTTAGGGACCATATTATTTTATGGATATTGAATTGACCAATTCAATATGGTGAAATATATATATATTTTTTCCTATTTTACTATTTTATAATATTTTTTGGTGATTCAGTTTTATATTTTTATGGAAGTTTGGATTTTATGACATGTTTTCTTGTCTAATTTATTCAGAACTATGTATTTGATTTCAAAGGATTTCGAAATATTGGGTTTTAAACTCCATTTTCAATGCATGGTTCCAATTTATAGTTTATATAATTATGTGATGGTTGAATCAGTCCCACTGGTGTATATTTATGACCACAGTTCTTTTATTTAGTCCATGGATATTTGTAATAGGCTATAAACCTTGTGGAATATTTATTCAGGTACGAGTTTGGTGGTAGCTATGGTAATTCATTACAAAATAGAATCAAAGAACCATCCTTTTTTGGGTGTTTCTAGGTAGAATAAATAATAATGTTGTTATTAAAATGTGAGAATTGTATCTCATGTATTTTATTAATCATAATCATTCATGATTAAACGTGATTTACATTGGGTAATTGGTGTTAGATTTTGGTTTGGTGCTATAAGTGGATCAAGATTTGAGAGGGCGGTGTTTTGATCATGCATGTAATTATTTGAGTTAATATGGGTTTTTTGTTTTTATATGATAATCTGAGAATAATCAGTGACTATGTATTTTATATCATGAACTAAATAATAATAAAGTGGATAAGTTTTTTATTATTGGAACATTTCATAAGCAATCACATGATTGTTGAATGTTCTATCAAAATAGAAAGCAAAGTCAATATTACTTTAGAATCCCTATTGGATTTTATATTTATACATTTATTGAGTGATTCCTCATAACGGGCCTTATTCAATAAATTTATTATGATATTTTAATTTTTTTGGATTTTTTTACAATGTATTTTCTTTTAATTTTATTAAATCCAATTTTGTGTAAAAAAACTGAAATCTCATGAATTATGTTTTGGTTAGAAATAAGGTCTTACATATATTTTTTAATATAAATGTTGTTTTCATGATTTTTTTTCCAAATATTTGATTTCATAATGTCATCTATAATGTCTTTTGTTTTAAAAAAAATTCTTGGACTATATAGAAAATTGATGACTCTCCTGAAGTGTGTTTTTATAAGTTCTTGGTTTTAAAATTTAAATCTTTTTTTAACATTTAAAAGGGAGTAGTATTTGAAAATGGAATGTGGTTTTTAATATTAAATTATAAAATAAAAGAGGTATTTAGGATACTTTAGTGAGTTTTTAGTTTTAATTTTTTTTTTTGAATTTTTCAAAACTAGGTTGAAAGTTATAAAATTACCTAGTAGGGAGTTGTGATTTTTAAATGTATTGGAACATATTTAAATGATTTAGTGAATTTAAAATCATGGTTGTATTTTTAAAAAAATTATATATTTTTTTAATGTGGTGGTTTTTAAATTTATTTTATTTTTTACATGTGTTTTTCCTTGATTGATGAAGCTTTAGGTTTTCCCCTTCGTGTGTGTTGGGGTTGGTTGATATAGTTTGGGAGACATAAATTTGTTGGATTAATGAATCATGTTTATTAATGTATCCACCTATAATTGTAATGAAAAATGTTAGAAGTTATTTTCTGTTATGATCCCAAAGGGGAATCCTTTTATGGAACAGTTGTTGTGTTCTTATCTCTTAGCACTATGAAGACTCTAAATATAGTGGTACGTGATGTTGTTCCATCTTGGAATGTAACAGTGAATCATGAGGACTTATTTAATGTAGAGTTTGTTTAGTGGAACCATCTTTATATTTTATAGGTGGAGATTCCACTATGTTCAAGAGGCATATTTTTAGGTTATTGGCATTTGATATTCTGTGATGGATGTTTCTCTGTTCTTTAAAGGAGGTCTTTATTCTAATATAAAACTCATTATTTATTCTAGTAATGAACCTTAATTAGTTAAGACCTAGTGTAATGAGTTCG
Organism: Viscum album; assembly: GCA_963277665.1. Taxonomy (NCBI): domain Eukaryota; kingdom Viridiplantae; phylum Streptophyta; class Magnoliopsida; order Santalales; family Viscaceae; genus Viscum; species Viscum album. The sequence goes on along the minus strand of OY728161.1, from coordinate 2,103,547,406 downwards.
TGTTTTGTGAGATATTTCCACCCAATTCACCCTAATTATTATTATATGGATATATGGGAAATGAATTTTGGATGTCACCAAGATTTTGATGATTCGCTGTTTTTGGATTCATAGTCAATGATCTTTGAGTGGTTGAGGTTTTGAGGTGACCTTCATTCGGTGTATCCTTCAGTTTCCCGAAAATATTTTTCTTATGAAATACTAGGTTATTTTTTAGTTTCTCATTCCATATTGATTTATGATATATATTTCTATTAATTCTTTATTTTCACTATGGGATTAGTTATGTGTGATGGATCACATGGGGACACCTTGGGTTGGAGGGAGGGTAACAATAATGAGTGGTTTATTTCTAGCTAGAAAATGTGTGTGACTAGGTTAAAATATTATAATGGGGTCAAAGTGAGTCGATGATGTAAAAAAATGTATTGCTAACTTTATATTAAATATGTATTATATTGAATATCTTGTTTCACATGGATATCAACCCCAAACGACCTGTAAAACAATTTTAGGAGTAAATATAACCATTAAAATGTAGCCATTAAATTAACTAGTATAAATTGAGGCAACCAAATTTTAAAATATGTAGAAAAATAAAAATAAATATTTTTAATACAAATGAATTGGTAATATTTTATTAGAGTATATAAATAACAAAAGAGAATATTTTATTTTTAAAAATTCATTTTTCCGAAAATTGGCATTATTATGTGCTACAATTTTTTATTATAAAAAACATATTTTATGATAAAATTATGATAAACTATTTAATTTTTATTTGAGTAATATATTAACACTAATTTTAATAGTTTTTTATAGTAAATAAGAAAAATATGATTTAATATTCTGAAAAATCCATTTTTTTATAAAAACAGTTCTTTGTTATATTTAATGATTTTATTTAAAAGATAAATTCTAAATTTTTTGAATTTTAATTTTTAAAAATTAACACCATTCTTTTATTAATTATAATAATATTATATTATTATTTTTTATTGACATTTTTATGAAAAAACATAATTTTATGTGAATAGTAAAAAGTATATGTTTTACTAATGTCATTGGGTTTGTTGCTATATTATTAATTAATTATGAAATAATAACATCTAAAAAATAATATTTATATAGTAAAAAAAGAATCTTAAATGTAATTATGTATTTATAAAAATCATGTTTTTCCATTAGGAAACCTTAGTAATATATTATAATAATAAATAAAATACTTTTCATCTTTCTATTTTAACTAAGATTTATCAAGGTAATTTTTCTTCTTCTTAAATTTAGATAAATTAAATTATTATATGTGTAATAATAAAATAATTAATTGAAGATAAATCAATATCATTGATACATTGTTCCAAAACATTATTCTTAGGCTTAAAAATTCATTTTTTTCTAACAAACAATTCACACATAATATATACTAATATTTAATATAATTTTTGTAAACTATAGAAATATAATTTGATTAAATAGTTTCCCTATTTAAAATAATAATTTCCAAATGAGTTAATTTGGAATGTTTTATTTTTATTCATAAAAAGAATTTACTGAGGTCAACAATGTAATAACCCCTAAAAGGGTATAATAAATTTATAAATAGATTGACAATGTTTAAAAAGATAAAAAATGTTAAAATAATATCTCTAAATGATTGGTTTAGTTTTGGATTGACCAAGATTTATATTCTCACTATTATTTTCTACATTAAAATCCACATTCCATGTGAGGAATTTGTTTCTTTTATATTAAGATTCCACATTCATAAAAATATAATTCCATTCACTTATAAAAGATTCTTTCCACCACACCTTCATGTACTATCTAAAAATTGTAATTCTTTTTTTAAATCCTAAAAATTTTACTTCTTCTATAAGACTCTTCCACATGCACTAGCCACTAGTTACAATACTATGTCCTAATTCTTATATTTCTAATAAGTACTTCATGTGAATGTCCAAATTCTCATCATATGTACTAGTCACTCTCTAATGTTTTTCCTTTTGTATATTTATCCTAATAAGTTATCCTACCCATTAATAAATTTTGACATAATTATTATTTATATACTTATACATTTTAATTATTATGTTATAAAATTGCCAACCTTTTATCATTTTTCTTTATAATAATGGAAAATCCTTCATGCATACATGAAGACTCCAACATTCATGAATGATGTACCTTATTTTTCCTTAACAACAATATATATGCTGTTATAAAATGTTATTTAATTGGTTAATTAGAAATTTATATCATGATTAATATTCAAGAAAATATATATCATTTTTTACCATTCTACTATTCTATGAAAAATTGTAACATCATCTATGTGTATGTGAGGACTACCACCTCCGCAAAGTGACATATTTTATTTTATATATCTCTAGTATTCTTTTACTTATATAAATATATTAAAATGTGATTCAAGAAATTAATAAATTATGAAAAAATATCATTTTTTATATAATAACTACATTAATACAAAAATAATAATCTCAATACCATACTCACTCATCGATTATAGTATGTTCTTATTTGAGTTAGTTTAATAGCCTACATGAACAATGATATAAATTTCTATCATGAATGAATTTGAACGATTAAATAATATTATTATTATGAATAAATAATCATATAATTTTTGGTTTTAGGTTTTCTAATGGTTATAAAAATGGAATTAAATTATAAAATTCTAAATAAATAAAAAAATTCTTTTAAATCGAATTGATAAATATTTGTATTACTTACATGGAATAAAATAACTAAGATCAGGATATTTATTACAGTGCTAGTGAAAACCAATTAAAATTACAAATATCTAATAATGAATATAAAATATAACTAACTAGTTAATATATAATAAATAACTTTAATTTAATAGTATAAAAGAAAATAGATATAAATACTATTCTGAAATAAGTTATTAAGAGAGTTATTTTATTACAGTTAGTTATACGGTGTTCGAAAAAGTGATATTACAATGTGTTGATTTTCATATCATGTTTACTTCTTTGAGACATTTTTGTATTGTGTAACTATTTTTATTAATGATTTTTATATTTAAGATTCCATGTTTGGATATATCAATGAGAGGGGAGGGGGTGAATCAGTGATTTACATTTAAAAATTATTCGTTTCAAATCAACCTCTTTGACCTATTAAGATATAGATCCCTTTTTCTCTAGACTCTCAATTCTCTCATATAGAAATAACTGAAAACACTAAAGAAGAGCATAAATGATTTTTACATGGTTCACCCTAGATGTGGGTGATTATATCCTTGCTATTCCCGGGATAATCTTACACATAGAATTTCCACCATTAATAAGCAATGTGATTACATATATAGGAAATCTCCAAAAATTATTAACCAAAAAACTCACATAATATCTGATCACAACTGATTAAAGTGGACCGTCTCCTGATAGAATCTGTAGACCGGCATCCCACCAGTGTTTTTTATTTTGACTCTAATTAGTTGGGATGTCACCCAAAAATCACTTATTATTTATACTGGCTTGTTGATAGTACTTTATGAATTTTCATTACTTATTAAGAACAGGTCTTATACTTCCACTAAATTCTAATTTTGTGATCTATTGGATTTGTTCTGCTTCGTGTCCACTCAATTTAATATTTTGATTAAATATTGGACCTGATCCCAAAAGTTTTAACCATTTTCTCACAAATCATAGATCAAACATGTATATTTCATGCAATTTAGTACACTGAGTTTTCATATGGGTTCACCTGTAAAAAATCATGCATGTATTTTTAAATAATAATGAATTCACATATGTATCCACACATGTACACACACATGTATCCAGATCTGTATTGTCTTATGTACTCATGTAATGTTGGAACATATGCACAATAACTATGCTTATATACCTCATCATCCAAGCCACACCTTCAAAATATCCCACTTTACAGTATTATTTTCCTCACATACATTGTATGAAAACACTATCCACCATGCATGTACTACACAATGCCTTCATGCATGCAAATCAGAATGTCCACTTCTCATCTTTCATTTGTGGGAAAATTCATTGCATGCAATAGTATATGTCCCTCAATATTTTTTATGAAACACAGTTTTTATGCACACTATTGACACACACAGTTTCACATGTGGAGTTATTTGTGCATAGGTGTGAAAATATCACTATTATCTTTATATTTGTTAAATCATCCACTAGAACCTTCTGTGTAAAAAACAAGCTAGAAGGGTTCTAAGTGCTTCACTCCCACCAGGGAGGCATATAACACACTATCCCAATATGCACCATGAAATATTAGTTCATTCATGAGTCTTTCCAAGTGTTCTAAAAACATATCGATAAATCAAGGACTTATTCTACATCATAAAAAAATGAATGCATGAAACCTGTCTTTCTCAAGAACTAGATATATCACTTTTCATTGTTTCTCCATAAACAAGAGGTTATCAAAAAAATTATTAACAAACCCAATTCATCATTTCACGATTCTATTTATAGGAAACTATCCCATTAACTCAGCTTGTGTGAACATCTTATCTTCAATCAAGATATCTTTGTTTCCTGAAAGTAGATAATAAAAAACATTAGAAAAACATTTTATGAAACTCACTGGATATCATTGTTTTGATCATCAAATTTCAGGAAAACATAGTATCATGGGATTTAGAATTGATTCAGATAAACATAATACTCAAATAAAGTTCCAATATCACTATATATGTTTCTATCGACATCACTTCATGAATATCGTCATCAATGAACATATGAACTTCACGCTATATCTCTTCAGTTTGAGCCTCATTAAAAATATGAAAACAAATATTTAGGTGATTAAGATCATAAAAATATTTTTAAGATGATCAAATAGTGATCAGGATGCTATGGATGATTTTGGGACAACACTACACAGTTATATCCCAATGAATAAGATTATTCGATGTACAGGACACTCGGGCACAACTGAGAATGAAGCTAAGCACACTGATATGATCAGAAGGCCCCAAAAACAGATTGATGAATCAGGCAACATGGATATTCAGATCATTAGATTTTATGGTGAATGTTTTTTGGGGATACAGTAACACACAAAAATCATTCCAACAATGAAAAGGCCTAAAAATCCTAATTTCTTTATAACAAAAATCACATGCGTAGTAATCTATAATTTGTTACTGGTTCCAAAACTTCTTTTTGGCCCTTCCTCATAAAATGTTTGCCTCCTCCATGGCCTTCATGCCTCCATGTATGGTGGTTTCGTTTTCCTATTCATATTCCCTTATGGCACAATCCATGTGAAAGATCCCCCTCAACTATAGCCTACCCATGTTGGCTAGTAGGGTGCAGCCAATTTTTTATAGGATTAAAAACACAATATTCTAATAATAAATCCAATTCATACTAATTTTTTCAATATATTCCACATGAAAAACATTAAATTCATTTTTTTTTCGTGGCCACTATAAACTCTTCTTTATTTTAACACCACAAATTTTTAACTTTCCCATGAACAATAAACATAACTTGATAAATAATCTCCAATTTCTCACATTTGTTTAAATTACTGACTGATAATCAGTATCAAATGGTCATCAACAAATGTGGTGAATAATGTGAATTATGTTAATGGAATTGGAAAATTTATTTAGAGCTTAAGAATAATTCTACAATTTTTACATTTAAAATATCATTGAATTTTCATTTCATTAACTAATTGAAAATAATTTCAAATACAACAAACCACTAGGATTCTTAAATATCACCCACTAGATTTGTTTCCAATACTATATTTAAAAGTCAATGATATCTTCTCCCCATTATTGTAAATAAAACCAAAGATAATAGTATAACAAAAAATACAAATCATCTAATTTTTCTCTAAAAAATATAACCATCTCAATTAAATGATAATTCCATAGTCTCTTTAAAGAGAAAAATAATGTCACATTGTATTCTCTGTGTCTATATGGGAAAATCCAATGTATAAAACTAGAGAGATATAACCAGAAATATATAAGATGTCGATAAAATTTCTTGTATGTGTAATGATACTAAGGATGTGTAAATGAATTATTAAAGAGATTAAATTTAATAACTAAAATGTTAAATCCAACTCATAATTAAACAAACACATCAAAATGTTCAAGTTAAAAGGATCAAACTATACTTATGTTTTAATTTTTTATCAACCAACCACCTCTAATTAATTGATAAGATAGTACAACTATGAAAAAGGATAAAATTTTTATTCGGATACCTTGACCTCTATATTTCTTTGTATTTTTAATATGTATTATACTTTCATATTAATTCTCAACATTCCTCCCCTATAATTGATGAACACATTTCATTAATTTCATGAAAATTAGTAGATGCCATAAAGTAAAGTCTCATCATGCTTTACAAAAGGTAAAACCACATACATACCCACCAATTCCCCATATTGTTAATTCAAATAGACATAATATAATAGGGAGTAATGAGAGACCTCTTGGTATCTCAAAAATTTCATTTAGAATGAGAGTTTCCTCTTAAATTGAGCCTTTCTTTTCTTCTAATCTGAATATGGAAATATTTCATCAAATATTCTTTTTTATTTTGATTCTTATTAAGTTGACTCTCATTTTAATCCCCTTCATCTTATTTGTGTTGAAAAAATTTTTAACCATATTTTTGAAATCCACTCACATTCCATTAAATTTAAAATGTTCCCCCACTACTTGTAATTGGTAAATAGTTTAAACTAATCTGGATAGACAACAAGGAATAATTTCTCAATATTATCAGTGTTCAGAATATTTCTGTTCTAATAAAAAATTCTTTGAATTAAATTTCTAGAGATCTTTTATTTTCAAATATCATTCATTGATTTATATGTATTTAGTAATAGTCCTGGAAGTTTTCACATTAAATATTTAGCACAATGACCTTGTTGGTAACCTCATTTATATATTTCCTTTAGGAAAACATGATTATTCTTAGAAGCTAGACTTGTTAATTTATCTGTGAAAAATTTCAGCATCGTTTGATAGATCCTTCTTATCATAGGGACACATATATTATATTTAGAATTTAACCCACTTCATATATTCCAATTCTGAGGAACTGAAATATTAAATTAGCAGATGAAGGATTTGTTCCCAAATTTACCACAACACCAATAGTAACCTTTAAAATATCATATTCAAAAATCCTGAAAATTTAGTTGGTCATAAAGTGGTTGTTTTTTTTTGATACACTTTTGCTGTTATTTTGCCTTATTCTTGGATAACATCCGTTTCCAAACTCACTTAATAGAATGCTATTGACATCAGTCTATACTGTTTTATTTTTCATTATAAAACCTACATCACTGGATAGAATATATTTAGTATCACTAGTAAGATAAAAAATAATATGTAGCTTCTTCTTTTTAAAGGTCTTTATAGTATCTCAGAACGATTCAAAATGAACATCCAATGATTTATCATAATCATATTTCATGATTTCATGGTGTTTTCTACTTCAATACAGCGAGTGTGTGTCTCAACCAGTTCTTCTTCTTTTACACCCATTTTTCCATTAATATCTTTCTAAATTTCTTATATTCTGCAATTTTTATCTTGGATGTTTTGATCTATTCAATAAGTTCCATCCTCTTCTTATTTTTATTTCTTTTCTCTTTCTCTGGGAGGTTAATTCTTTTCTTGAGTAATGTTTTTTGATCAAGGCAATATACATGTTCAGATCTCATCATGTACTCGTGATATATCTTTTCTTCTTTCCCATCACCACTTGAGGAATTAACTTGCCTCTTAACTTGTATTATAATGGTTTTTTATATTTTCAATTGAACCATCATCTTCTTATTCATTTCATGAAAAAGAGTATTCATCTACAATTATACTCATCATATTTTTTTGTACTTCATTGAGAAATTTTTCTTCTTTCCACAATCACCCTTTATCATTTTTATAATCATCTATTAATATACACTTCATCATTATCATCACTCTCATAGTCATCAAAATATTTTTTCTGACAATCAATTGAAAAATCTTCAATCTGACCATAATTGAAGCACATTAAAAGAAGTCCACTATTAAATGTTTCTTTTCCTCTTCTATATTTTTTTATTGATAATGGAAATCAATATTTTATAATCAGTATCACTTACCTCACCCTCATTAGAATCTAATAATGCTTCATTATTCTTTTCCTTCAGCTTGATGCTTTCCATTAAATTGAAATCCATTTCTCCTAAGCTTTCCCAAAAAACATATGATCTCTTATCATCTCATAATTGATAATTTTGTTGTGTAATTCATTAAGAGATAATTCTCCACCTTCTTCAAATGTAGAAATCCTGGAATCAAATCTATCATTAAAATCACACATTAGTTTTTTGACAAAACATGAATCATACATAGTATCCCTAAACCTATATTATGGATTAAATACTGATTCACCCAGGTAATGTAGTCATCAAATATCACATCATCATCCATTTGAATATATTAAAACTTATCTCCCTATATTTAATTTTTTTCTTATTTGAACTTCACATTCCCTTCATAAATATTATTGAATTTATCACAAATCTCATTGGATGCTTTTAATCCCATCACATTAGTGAATACTTTATTAGAGAAGGATACAAAAATTGCATTTATGGATTTCCCATATACTTCAATATTTTCATTATCGTCATTTTTAATGGGAGAATGTAGTCATTATATTATATAATCAACTATTACAGCATCACTAACTTCAAGGCCTTCTGGAAGAAGATATTGAATCATTAGATTCTTCCATTCATAACTGTTCTTGACATCAAAAAAAGGAAATACACTATTGTTGAATGAATTCATCATCAACATAAATAGATCTTTAGTAATGATTACACCTATACAGAGGAAACATGGTTCTCTAAAACCATATGAAATTTCTAGTTTTGGATATATCACTGAGAGTGGGAGGGGATGAATCAATGATTTACTTTTATAATTTAATTTTTTAAAATAAACCTCTTCGACTGTTTAATATCTCGATCCCTTTTTTAGAATCTCACTTATCATATAATAAAACAATAGAAAATACTAAAAAAGAACACATAGGTTCTTTAGAAGGTTCACCCATGAAGTGGGTGACTACATGTTTTCTTTTTTCAGGATAATTTGAGACACAAAATTCCACTAGTAATATGCAATGTGATTATAAATACATGAAATTTCCTGAAATACCTCACTTGAAAAATTCATAATTTCTCATCACAACTAGTTATGGTGGAAAATGTCCCTGTAGGTTCTTTAGAATGGCATCCCACTAGTGTTCTTTATACTAACACCTTACAGTTTAGTTATCTCCCAAAATATCATGTTCTTATACTTGAATCCAACAAGTACATAAATGAATATTCACTACCTATTACAAATTAAAATTCATCTTCTATTGGTTTCTGATGTAGTGGTCTATTGGACGTGTTCTACTTCAAGTCCAATTAGTATAATCTTCTTATTAATTATCTTCTTTACTCATAAAACTTTTAACTATTTTCTCACTATTCATAGATCAAACATGTATATTACATGAAACTCACTACACTGACTTTCATATGGTTTCACTTTCTTGAGAAAAAGAATGTATTCTACAATAATAATTTATTCACACGTATATTCACAATTTTATTTTCTTCTATACTCATGTAATGTAGGAATATATGCACAATCACTATGTTTAAATTTTTCCTTGTGCATGCTACAACGTCAAAACAATGAATTGTACAATATTATTTTCTTCACATACATTGTGTGAAAACACTTTACATCATGCATGCAATACTCATTGCCTTCAGGTATGAAAATTAGAATGCCTAGTTATCTTATTTCATGTGTGTTCTAATGATTTTCATGTAATAGTATGACACCCTCAGTATATTTCAAGAAAATCAAATTATATGAACATTATTCACACAAGAAATTTTATATGTGGAGTTATTTTCACATAGGTGTGTAAATCTCACAGTCCACATTATATTACATAAAGCGTGCACTGGCCCCTTCGTCACTTAAAATAAGAAAGCATGGGTTGCGAGTTATTCCTGAAAACCAAGGAGGTGCATAACACGCAATCCCAATAGGACCTATGAAATATCAGCTTCTTCATGAATCTGTCCAATTATGCAAAGCACATGTCAAAAAATCACAGCCTTCTTCTTCTTCCTACAAACAATACCTGCACAAAACCATTCTCTTTCACGAACCAAATAGTGTTGTTTTAATTATCTCTTTATAATGAAGTGTTTCTCAAAAAAATTATTGAAAAATATAATGCATATGTGCATGTTGGTATTTATAGTCAACTATCCCAATGATGTTGCTTCTGTGAACTTCCTATTATCAAACATGTTGTTTCTATTTCGCGACAATGGATAATCATCATCGTCTAAAAAACATTTTTGGAAACTCTCAATATATTATCATTTTGATCTTTATACTTCATGAAAAAATAGTTCCATGGGATTTTGATTTGATTCTGATCACCATAAGACTCAGATAATGATCCTAGATTAGTAATCAAGTTTCTGTCAATGTCACATCACAAATATCTCCATATATGTACATAATAACTCCATGCTATATCGTTTCGGTTTTAACCTCGTTAAAAACATGACAAAAATATATATAAGTGATTACGACCATATAGGGATTTTCAAGATGATAAAATTGTGACAATAAGGTTTGGATCGATCCTTGGGCAATGGGTTATGGTGATATCCCAATGAATAGGATTCCTTGATGGGTAGGATAGTTGGGCCCAACCGAGAATGAAGATAAGATCACTGAGATGATGACAATTCCTAAAAATAGATCTATGAATCAGATAACCCAGATCATCAGATTGGTAGATAGGATGAAAATGTTTTTTAGGGATATAGTAACACAAAAAAAGCATTCCCTCATCAAAAAATCCTAAAACTATTTCATTCCTTATAACAAAAATCTAATAGGTAGCAATACATATTTGGTTAATGGTCCAGCTACTCCTTACTGGGAACCAGTCCATTCTAGGTGCTCCATTGTGACCACCACTGTGCCTCCCATCACAGTGGCTTCTACAACTCTACATGTCCCCTTGTGGGCATGCTCCATGTAAAAATTCTCCCTTCATTAAAACCACTCTATGTGAGCTAGTAGGGAGATTCCCATTTTTTAGTAGGCTTAATAAATGGTTCTATGAATAAATCCAAACCATACTAGGCTACCCAAAATATTACATATGAAAAAATTGAATTCGTTTTTTTGTATAGAGATTATAAATTAATATTTATTATAACTCCAAAAAATTTCAACCATATGTAGATCAAGAAACAATAACTAAAAAATAATATGCACATTCAATAATTTTCTCAATTTATTAATTTATAATAAATATCATATGGTCTTAAAAAAATTTGGTAAATAATTTTCGTCATCCAAATGAAATTATTATATGTCTTTTGAACATGATAAATGTTATTCAATCCTCACATTTAAAAAATCATTGAATTTTCATTTAATTAACTAATTGATAGAAATTTCAACTTCAAAAAACCACATGTATTCTTCAAATATGATACCCCTTCAAGGAGTTATATAATTATTATCTCTCTATTCATGGTATTTAATGTTTAATTCCATCTTTCGTCTTTTATGTATGTTTTGAATCAAATGTCATAAAACCATTCAGTGGTTTATCGTCTCAATTTTATTTTCTAATAATTTTGACATATACAATACTTTTTCTTATTTTTTTGTGTAAATTTTTTTTATGAACATGTTTTTATAAAACATTTAATTAGTTTAAATGTGATTATATATTCATATCATGTACTATCATTAATTTATTATTTTTTCAAGCCTTACAGAATTTGTATGGGTTTTATATCAAAGTTCCTTACATTGAGACATGCTTTGAATATTCCACAATATTTGGTTTATATGGAATATATGTATAATAATTTACGTATTATATCATGATTTTATCTTTCTTAATTTTATTTAATTATTAATTTAATGGTTTCTCTATAATGGAATTCTTTGTCAAATGTTATAAAATTCTCATGGTTATTTCTTACCTATATACCCTCTCATTGATTTATAATTATTATTTTTAGACTACATTATTATAGGTTTGGTAAATTATACCCTATAACTATATTGTTTTTTATTACCCATTTTTTCTATTGATTTATATTTCTGTCTCCTATACCACATTTTAAATGTTTCTTACTACATGAATGATGATGTCCATAAGAGATTTAATTAACACAAACCACCTTTTTAAAGATATAATGCTTTGTATTGATCATATTTCTTTTAAGATAGTTTTATTATACCAAATTATATTGTGATATAGTTTTTTATATTATTATATGGGGAATGTTATATTTTAATTAAACACATCCTTATTAAAGAGGTTCTTTCTCATAAATGTGTAGAGTTGTCAACTACAATTATTATCTACTACAAATGAGCTCTTCTTCATCCGTAACCATATTCAATCTTACCATAAACGTTCTCATTTCATGTTTTTAAATCCATATTTGATTTATTTTTTTATATCTTAAAATTTTTCTCTTCCAAATTTCAAAAGGTTGATGTATCACCCTTTTTATTATGTGGGTTTACCATTAACGTAATTTGAAATATTGAAAAGTTTTCATTTCCTTTCTTAAATGTACACTTTATCTTCAACTACACTGTTTTTTACATTAGATTTGTTTTCGGGTTTCAATTATAGGGGCACATTTCTATATAAATTCTGAAAAATTATTTCCATGAACCATAAATTTTTTCTTAAATTGAATCGTAACTCTGCCCTTTTAAGATATGAAAAATATATTTTAATATTTTAATTCAATTTAATTCTTTATCGCCAAGATATATATCATTTATGAAGTTATGTTTCAAGTGTCCCGCTCATGATTTCCATATGAATTGTTTCTTTTGGGTAATTGAATTTATATATTAACCAATTTATCTCATTACTTCATTACATGGAATACTAATATAAATATATTTGAATTCCATTTTCTTTCTATTGGTTTTTTATGATATGACACATGATTGGATTCATTTGAAACATATATGTATTTATGATGAAAGGTTATGTCTTATATCGCCCTACAATGCATTGGTTGTGGTTTTGTAACTCATGATATATTATATTGTGGACATTTATGGATATATATACAAATTAAAGAGTAATCATGATTTTATTTATTCAAAACTTAATGTATGGACATTACTGAATTTTTTCACATCATAAATGGTTGAAATACTTTTATTTTTCCATAATATGATATTTAATTTTTCATATGTTTTGTTCATAATTCCTTATTATAATATTTTGAAATAAAATTCTATATTTCTATATCATGTGCCTACTATAATGCTTTATGGATCATGTTTATTATATCAATGTTTTTGTAAGTGTGTATTATTATTCATTTGAGATTATATTTTTTTCATGAAATATGGAGAACCCTTTTCATTCAATGTTTTTTAATTAGATTTTCAAATATTGATTAGGTTTTATCATATGATTATTATTTAACCCTTTATGAAATGTTGATGAGTTTTTTCCTCACTATGAATTTAGGCTCCCCAAATTCTTATGTTTCCATTATCCAGATTATAATGATGTATATAATGGCTATCAATTATAGAAATGATTAGATTTTGGATAAATCATGGAGAAATACTCACAAGTGCTAGGAAATAAGTTTCTTATGTAGATCATTATCAATGAAACTAAATATATATTTTGTGGTATTTTTGTTTTTGTTATGAGATATAATGTTTAACATATAGATATGTTGTAAAATAAAAATATGTTTATCTTGGGTAATATCAATTAGTTTAAAATCCAATGGAAAAAATAAGTAATTTTTATGGGACCCAAGAGATTGTGTCTGGGGAATATTATTTTTTCAGTATACTTAGGATAGAGTTACTATTAATTATAGTTTTCTTACCCGAGGTCTTAATATTGTTTTTACAGGTTCATAAACGTTCATGATTTTCTGTTTATTCAATTCAGTTGATATATCATGGATTTTTGATGTGACCTAGTGATCAATTGGTTGTTCTTTGGGGATGTGCATCCTCTATGTAGTTGATATGGTCTTTTGTGGTTGTATAGGGTTAGTGGAATCTTACTGTTTTCTTTAATGATCATTTCAAACATGATTTTTAGTGATTTTATATTTATAGATGAGTATACTATTTTTTTCATCATTTCTGATGAATTATAATTGGCCGAGAGTCCTATTCCAAGTATCCAATTAATTAGATCATTATTTTTTATGGTTGGGATTTGATTATACATGAGGTGAAAAATTATGAAAGATTATTCTTACCATGTATTTTGAGTATTAGTGGTATATATGGTTCTCCAATTAGTCTGATCTTATCTAGTTTATACACACTCTCTCTCCTAAAGTATTGAGGTTTTGTATTTTTATTATTTCTACCTTTTTCAATGATATTTTGGGTGAATAAAATTAAATATTTGGGAAAATTGTGATATCCCAATAGAACAACTATATTTAAATATTTATTTATTTTGGGATATTTATATTTTTATATTTATTTTCATTTGAAGGGAACTTTATGAAAAATCGAATTGGATTAGTGAAGACTGAAATTGTGTTTGTTTTCAGTAATATGTTTGAATAAATCTGAATATTAAATGTGAAAATTATTGAATTGGTCATAATTCCAAATCAACTAGTAATGTATTTTTGGATCTATGTATGCTACAATATTTTAATAGATGATTAAAATTGATTAATTTAATTTGAGAATAGAATTCTTGGAATTTATATAATTGAATTCCAAAAATGTAAATAATGTATTGATTTTATATTTTTTAATTTATATGGAATGGAATTATATTTCTTTATAAAACATTTGTTATATTTTATTAAATTATATGTCCAACCAAGGGCCATCCTTTTGATAAAAGAGTCACTACTTGGCTGGTAAAATATATCAACCATGGCCTTTAATATACTTGAAGGGGAATTAAATTACCATGGAATGTGCACACAAGTATCACAAGAAGGATTAAAATACCATACTATAGGAAAAAGGAGAGGGGGATTCTTGAAATAGTTTGTGGCAGTTGGAATCAAGAGCATCCCCTGGTTCTCAAATCTACCATGTATGGAAGTCATGATCTATTATTAAACGAAGGAAGGAAAATTGAATTTTTAATTTTGTGTCATTTGATGTAAAAACACTATATACCAATTTAAAATTTTATGTAAAGAATATGGTTCACTCTATCTATTCAATCTAATCCACTTGATCAGTATCAATGTTCTTTTCTACCTTGATAAAATAAAGAGGTATTCAATACCATGATTTATTTATACAAAAAGGCTTGATGATAAAGTTGACTATTCGATTACCATATATATAATAATGAGAATATATAATCAAGATAATTAAATTGAAAATCCCATATGGGTTAGATAGAAGCTGAGAATGATTAAATATAGTTGTATATGTGTTATTTCAAAGGGATTAATCTTATAACCAAAGTGTAATAAAAGTTCTCATGAATAGATTCTAACAACATAGTGGAATTAAAAATGAGCAAGTAGTTTCACTTTAATTCTAATTCATGGTAATTTTATTCCATGGATTAATTATAAAGCATCTAAAATATTTGTTTTTTAACGAAAGTGATTTTTCAAATTCATGTATGAAGAATATTTTGTTCATATAGAAAAATGAAATTTCGCATAGAGAATTTGAGGATGTAGAGTAAGTTATTTGAGATGAATCTGTAAATAAAAAGAGACAGGCCTTCCCCCTTAGGGCCTAAACTTGTGGAAAACGGCCCTGTGGGTGTTGAGAAGGTTTTAGGTTAGAGTCTCCCTGACTTCCTGCATGTCTGTGTTTGTGACTTTCTTTATATGTTTCTAGTTCCCCTTCCCGGATCATTTGTAATAAAAATAGATAGGCATATTTTTTATACACCTCATGGAAAAAATAGATAGATATATAATATTAAAAACTAATCCTTATAAGAACTCTCTATTCTCATGATGTTTCTATTTGATAATCATGATGTTATTACCGAAGCCTTCACAAATAATTAAAGGATGATATAGTACGATGAGCATGTTATTTTGTAAATCAGATTCACCTAACATTTCAAATAATTATGAATCATGTTCTCATTCATCATAAATGAGAATATTTTTTGTTATTTATGTTACATTTAAGAGTATTTTAGATAGTGACATGTATACCATTGGGTGATGGAATTCATAGAGAAAACACATATCCTATTATTTCAGCTACATTATTCACACATAATGCAGAGTGTATAAGACATATTTGTGTTTGGTGGAAATGTTTCACAATTGTTGTAAGTATTTGAAATTATAAATTTTCTTTGCATGTGATCATATGAATGACTGATGTAAGTGAGATAACACCTGATGTTGATCCCTTGTGAAGTGGATGTGAAACTGTACTAAAATATTGTGGCTACATTAGATTAATATAATGAAGTATTAATGATTCAAGAAGAATAAATGAGAATAAAAGTGATAAAGTTCACACATTAATAAATTTAATTTAATTTGAAGAAAGTGAGCTACACATTTTTATATTTTTAAAATATAAAAGTAAAAAAATATTATGAATGTGACATTTAAAATACTTGAATTTGATATGAGTTACATAACATAAAATAACTATTGTCTATAACATAGTTTTTTGGGTACCAAATTACAATTTTAGTTGTTATAAGAATATCAGAGAAGAAATTTTACACTATTTCTAGAAACTGAGGCCATAAATCTAGTGTACTAGAAATTTTAGCGAGATATATAAAAATAAATGTTCTGATAATTTAAGTTGAGAAATGCCAACAATAATTCTGAATATGATTCATCTGAGTAGATTTTAAAATGAACAAGTCAAATGTTGACACTGAATTACTATTTATAATTATTTGAAGACCAATTATAATGAATCTGATCCAATTATCCCAGTATTGGTGTATGGCTTACTATATTAGCATAAGATACAAGGAATCACATCCCTAAGGACTGAATATTTTTATAGTCTTATGCAAATAGACACATATATGATTTCAATATTACATGTTAATACACAAATCCCAACATCATTTTTTATGAATATAATTATTCCCTATAGTATATCCTTTAATATTATTCATTGTAAAATCCCTATATATTTGGGAAAGGAAAGAATATAAGGGTGATCTCAAATACTGGGAAAGGGTTACGTACAAGAGAAACTATCATGGGTAAATAAATATGATCAATAAGAAATATTTACTATAGAAAGGTAAATATATGAACACGGTTTCCTTTTAATAAATAATATGACTATCATGTCTAGATTACACTTAATCTGTATAGAAAGGAAAATAATTGAAAAAATATTTCATTTATTCAAAAAACTATGAATGAAGATACATAAAAAGATAATTTAATTTAGAAATATCATGGATAATTATAATTGAATTTTTAATTAATGGAATTATTAAATATTATATGTCATGATCTCACGCATAATGATACCTGTTCTTTTAATTCCTTTCACAAGAATGTTCAAAGCTGATGGGTATGTATACATCGGGAACCCATTTTACTAAGCGCAAAAAACTGATTCTTCTCATGAAACTAACGATGCATCAGGGGTCTATCAGTAACTGATCCCCACCCATATCTAAATTTTCAACATATTCCTCCTATTTGGAATGGTCAATTTAATTCCTTGACAATATTCATTTTTAAAAATTTTTAGTATCAAGCAAATAATACTAATTAATTGTAATATGACCAGTCAATTATATAAAATTTAAAGTACAATACCATATGTATAAATTTTATACAGATTATGTAGTAATTATACCAATGATAAATAATATGGGTATTTTTGGTAAATTTAATGGCCAATGATTACCTGAAAGAAATTTTTTTACAGAAAAGATTATGAATACAAAAATTAATCTAGAAAGAGAATCTCAATAAATTCCCTGGTTAAATTAATAATAAAACATGTATATAAATAATAAGTATGGTATCAATACAACATATCCCTTGTATATAATACGTATAATAAAGGGTTTATTCCATTTATGAAAATAAATAATGTAAAATTTTCATTTAAAACATTCTTGAGGAAAACAATCTTTTAACTATGAAAATATTTTAAAAAATAATTGTTCCCAAGATATTTTAATTTTTTTGAATATGACATTTTGAACTTATAATGTAGTCATTAAAATAGAGAGTGTTCATGATTGATGTAAATTAAATATATTTGATACATGTTAAAACAAATACTTCATTTACATTTTCAGTAAAAGAAAAAATTCCTTATTTGGAAAATGACATAAACATTAATTTGATATTTTTTAAAAATTAATCATGGGTAAAATTTAATTAATAGTTTTTTTGATAAAGATAAAAAGGTGATTTTTTGGGAAAACAGGAATTTTGATTAAAATATTTTTTCGATCGAAGAGAGAAATTATGTTAGAAATTCTTCAATAAAATTCCTATGTAATTTTAGGAACCAAATAGAGGAATATAATAATATTACACTAAAAAATATTAATAAATAGTGGATAATAAAAAGTGTTTCTTTTATTAGACAATTTTCGAATAATTTACATCATTTGAAATTTATGTATAAACAATCCCTTTTAAAATGTGATTTGGAAATAAACTCTTAAAAAGATCAGAACCTTAAAGAGAGAACTAATAAATTATTTTATTATGACTATCAAATGAAAATACATATAAAATATGTTTTAATAAATTATAAAATAATCAAAAGTAATTAAATAGATAAAATTATAATATTAAATGTAATGAATAAGTATTATAACCCACCAAAAAGAAATTGATTTATAAAATTATTTAACAATTGGTAACATTTAAGTGAAATTACATTAGAACAAGTACATCAAATTGAAATAAAAAAAATATATTAAAAATTAATCTTTTTATTACATTTCAAATTTTATAATGTACACCATATAATAGAAATTAGGTGCAAAACATTAAGGTATGTCTGAAGAAAGTAAATTCAGATGAAGTCGCTAACCTCCTGATTCCTTTTGTTTGATAAATTATTTATCCTTATGTATAATGGTTTTAAGAATGATATAAATTGATACTATAACAATAATCCTATTTATTTTCTCATATATGATCCTTTTATAATGTCTCACCACCCGTTCGATAATAATATTTCATTATTAGTACTATTTTGAGTGATAGAGTCCTTATATTCGTATATAGGTTTCAACTTGAATGTTCTTGTTTTGTAGAACATAATATAATTTAACAATATCTAAATATATATTGATATTATAAATATAAATTTTTTTATTAGATACAATATTAGAATTGTTATTTAAATTGTAACAAGTAGAATGGATCACATCGCTTCTTAGAGATGGGAAGTCGTACGTACGCATGAGTGACATTATCATTTTATAAATGGGTGGAAAGAGTAATGAATTAGGTGATATATTTATTTTATATATTAAATATCATGTCATATATATCACATATATTGATTAAATTTATCCTTATTACTTTCCTTGTAAAGAGTTAGTCAAAAACGAATCACATTGCTTCGTGAGGTGGTAGTCCTCCCTACACACGAGAAAAATTATCATATTTTAAAAGGAATAAAAATTAAAGATATGTATTTCAATTTATAATAAAAATTTTATTTTTATATAAATGATAGTTATATACAATAAAAACATATTATTATTCAATAGGTATATGCTTTGATAGAAAACAACTTACATAAGTTCGTGAGGTGGTAGTATTCCGTACAAATGATCGACGATTTCATTTCCCATTTGATGGAAGAGAAGATAGATAAAGGTTATTAAATAAAATTTTATTATAAAATAGATAATAGTGTTACTATACTGTTATTAGTTAATGAAATTTTAAGTATTTGGTATAATAAAAAAAATTAAACGTAATCAATTAAGAAAGTTAGCTATTCTTTGATGACCTAATTAGTATTTCCCAAAAAGTCTTCCTAAGTTATATTTTTGATCAAAAAGGGCCTATATAGTTTTGGTACATGATTGATTAAGGGATTTGGGTATGTACTCACCATATAATGATTCATTTGGAAGTGTAATGAGGGTATGATAGGGGTGTCCTTTTATATATGGGGGAGAAAACAGACATGGAATTTTAAAAATAATTCAAATAAAATCATGTTTTTATCATAATAAAATCATCTAAAATGTGTCATTTTCAAGAACTCTATGTGATAAGGTCGAAATATGGATAGAAAATCTGTTTTGGGAAAGTTGGTAGTTCATTTTTACCCATATTAGTTTAGTGTATTCTTGTAGTAAATTGGTTTTAATATTAACTTTGGTAATTAATTTTTACTCCTTTTACAATACAAAATGGAAAAATGTTAATTTAAATTTTTATATAATAAAAATTATTCTTATCTCTAATATGGTATAAATTTTTATGAATCAAATTCACTAAATTATATGAGTCAAGTTTAATATTATTCCTATAGGTTTTATGAAAAAGTGGGTTTCCAAATAGAAAGTTATCAAAAATAAAGAGTGTTTTATTATCAAAATTCAACATTAAAATGATCTAATGACCTAAATTAGATTAAATTTAATATATTTGAACTAATTTTTATTTAAAATGAATTTTCTATTTAATATAACTACATAAATTTTTGAAATGTGATATCAATTTTTAATAAAAAATTATTATTCTTCAATATTCATCGAAAAATCCAAAAAAAATCAACCAAAATTAGTTTTGAAATTATAATTTTAATAATTAATTACATTTAATTAATTAAATAATATAAAATATAAAAAATTTAATTTTAAATTGTTTTTAAAATTTGTAAATAAACTGTATTTTAGAAAATTATAGTTTTTCAAAAAACATTTCTTATGAATTTAAATGAATATTAGCTTATTTATAATCAATAGATAACCAATAAATTTTTTAATAAATATACAAACTATATATTTTTAATAATTTATTATGTAATATACATATGTGCTAATATAATGGATAAGTTATAATAATAAACTATATTAAAACTCATTTAAACTCTGGGTTGTGTGTTCCACTATAAATTGAAGATATTTTTTTAAATATATATATCATAATGTCTTGGGGTTTTAAATTATCATCTAATCTCAGTGTTTCCCATAATAAATTTTTTTCTAACCTAAATTTATTCTTTCAAAATATTTTTGTGTTACATTCTCCCCACATCAACAAATTTCATCCCCAAAATTTGAAAATTATTTTTCGCAAAACCCACATCACCAAAGTGTTAATAAAAATTACTCTTAAAAGAAAGATAGTGAAATATGAATGTTCATCTAGGAAAAAAATTACTAGGTTTTAAATTATGAGAAAATAAGTGGGAAGTGAAGACCTGTCCATGTAAGAAAATCATAATGCCCAAATAATGAGAGAGGGTGATAGAGGTAATTGATGACAGTAATGTGAATTATCAATATAAAGTCAAAAACCACAAAACCATAAATCTATATTGAGTAGAAATAATATTTTTTCATTAGATATGAAGGTAAAAAGATAACATTTTTCTCTCAAAATAATTTTAATTAAGTTGAAGAATTCATCTACTTTATAAGAATATAAGTGAATATTATTTCATGATGTATTTCAATTTCATAAGAATAATTCCATCATTTTTTCTTGATTTAATCAATTTACACTTCACATCCAAGTCCAATAATGTAATACAAAAAATTATTTTTTATAACGTGCCAAAATTAACTTTTAACGAATAATAAGATTCATAAAAGAGAGGGGATAATTTTTTCCTATTTCTATATATTTACCAAAACTAATATTGTTAGAATAATTTATCCCATATAATACATTAAAATCTAAACCTAAAATGTAACACCATTGGTTTGTCCTTAATATTTATTCATAAAATCATTCAACTAAATTCAATGACATACTAACCAAGACATCTCCAAGACCAATGGTAGGTGATAAACTCTTATCAATCTTTCTTTATTGTTTCAATCCCCACAAAAATTTTATATATGACATGTTTTCACTCGGTATGTAGGTTTTCCTTTTTATATAAACATATAATATAATTTCTAAAACATTCCCAAATTATGGTGATCTATAATTATTGTAGGGTCGAAGACATGATAAACCTTAAATGTTAGTAATACCATTAAGCTTTTATCCAAAAAATAAATATGAAGTCATTATTACCCAAATAACTTTTTCATATAAAAAACCAATGTGTTGTGCTCCCAAAAATGTTTTTAAAAAATACCCTCAATAATGGTGTATTCCTACCAAATTTTTTAAAAAAATATATGTTTAAGAAATTGAGGTTATTATCAAACCGAAAATCATAAACCCATGATGGTATCAATGATGATATGAATGCTTCTAAAACTTAACATAGTTCTAAGATTATTCTTGATTTTTATAACCAAAACCTTCATTGGAATAAATAATTGTACAATTTAATTCCAAAATCCAAATACATCATTAATTAGATTGTTTTATATGACCATAGGTCCTTCTTCTATTAAGGGTATAACCTATAAAAGATGGATTTGACACATATAATTCCTAGGTTCCCCAAATTTAAGAAAAGAACAAATAAATGGATCCCTAGGATGAAATTTATTTCATTTCACAAAAAATCTTAATTTTTGTTCATTAATTCATTACATTATACCATTATTGTTGAAAAACAAAACATTTTATCATTCATTTGATACACGTTCTTGGGTGTATATTTCCACATTTTTATATGATAGAAATTGATACTTTATTCCTCTATGATATCTACCACTCATGATCTTTGTAAAATCAATCCATCTTTTCTTTGGTGATTTCGAGATTTTTAAAGGTATATGTTTTTAATAATATTTTATTAAAACTTATTAGGAATAATAAAAATATCTTTCACAACATTCATATTCCCAATCAGTTTCTCATGGTAACTAAATTTTCTTTCATATTCAATGTTAGCGTGATTCCTTTTGGTTAATTATATTGAAAAAAACAAAAAAAAATATTGTGGGAAACTATAATCATTGTGGGAAAACCATATAACCTTTTATTATATGTGTAAATAATGACACCTTATTTTCAATATAATAATCCTTTCATTTAACCTATTTGACCTATGTTATTCATTTTTTTAATATATTCATATGCTTCATAATATGTCATAATGAAAATTTGAATTATCCATAGAATAATACCATAGAGGGTAAAACTTGTTGTGTAGTATGGGATATTTTTGTGTACTAGTTAATTATTGAATCCATCCTGATGCATCATTTTATGATTTATTACCCCTAGGTAAATCTATTATAAGGAATTTTCTATTTGTGGTACCAATATTGAGATATATTTCTATTAAAATACCACATAGTCCCTACGTTACAAAAAAATTAGGATGTTCTTTTATAATTAACCTCAAATTCTATCAAAGGGGGTTTTTACCTAATATATGTTTTCATAAATATAGTTACCATGGTTTTTACTAATTTTTATTTGTAGAAAATATAACAACTCCAAACCTAGTAGACTAGTGTTAGTGTATTATTTACTACATTGGTATAAGATTCAAGGAATCACATCATGAAGGATCAGATAATTTGGTAGTATTGGTAACATAGATACATACGTGATTCTTATATTATATTTTAATAAAAAAGTCATAACATAATTTTTTTCAAGAATATAATTATTTCTAATTGTGTATCCTTTCATATCATTGAAAATATGCTTCCTATATTCCAAGGAAAAGAAAAAAAATATGGGTGGCCTAAAATTATCTGCGAGGGTTACATATAATTGAATCTATCATTAGTAAATAAAGCTTGATCAATAAGTCATAATTAATATTATGTGTTATATATAAATGACAACACCTTCCCTTTAATCAGTAACTTGAATATGAAGAATAAATAAGGCATAGTCAATATGGAAAGTTAAATAACTAAAAAATATGTCATTTAATCAATAAGTTGGGAATGAAAAAGAACCACGGGATAATATTGTTGTGAAAACTAAATTAATGATAATAACTAAATTCGTAATGAATTAAACTATTAATTATTAAATTTTGTGATCTCAAGAATTATGATACATTGTTGTCAAGGACTTTCACAAGATAGTTTATAACTGATGGGTAGGTGTAAACTATAAACCCATTTAACCAAGGCTAGACGACTAATTCTTCTCATGAGACAATAGATGCATCATTTACATATCTATAAACAATCCTAACCTTCATTTTCATGTAAAATGCATTCCACATATATTAAATGGTCGATTTTATTCATGAATAATATCCCTTATCAAAAAAATCATATCTAGTAAGGAATATGGACTGAAAATAAATTCCCCAGTCAATAATATCACTTTTAATGTAAAAATATTGAATGTATAAATGATATGAAATTAAATAAGCATATACATGATAAATAATGTGGATATTTTTGGAAAATTTAATGTTTTATGATAGCCCCAAAGTAAATATTTCAATGTAATGTTAACCAATTTTAAAAATTAATCAAGAAAGAGTACATCAATACTTTCCCTATTTAAACTATTTATAAACCATAATTTGAAATAATAA
Organism: Viscum album; assembly: GCA_963277665.1. Taxonomy (NCBI): domain Eukaryota; kingdom Viridiplantae; phylum Streptophyta; class Magnoliopsida; order Santalales; family Viscaceae; genus Viscum; species Viscum album. The sequence continues at coordinate 2,103,522,694 of OY728161.1, read as the reverse complement.
TAAAAATATAAATACAACATATTCCTAGTGGATCATATGTACCATAAAGGGTTGATGTCATTGATAAATAGAAATAAAATGTAAATGTATTTAATAATTTTTTTAGGAAAATAACCATTTCACATTCAAAATATAATGAAATATAAATGTTCACAAAATATTTTTTAAATAATTTTATTTTAAAATAATGTTTGAAACTCATAATTTAATATTTAAAATAATGAGTGGTTATAAAAGCAAGAAATTTAATTAATTCGATGCACTTTAAAACAAATATTCTTGTTACATTTCCTGTAAAAGAAATATGGGTATTGTTCGGAAAATGACCTAAAGATTCATTTCAAATAATTATTTAAAATATAAAATAAGGGTAAATTTTATATTATTTAATCGTTTTTATAATTTTAAAAATATTTTTAAAAACAATTTTATAAAACATGAATTTTGATGAAAATATATTTTTGAATGAAGAGAGAAATAATGTGTGATTTTTATAAAAAACATTCTTTGTAATTTTAAGTACCAAAGAGGGTATATGGTACTATTACATGAAAAACAAATATTAAATAGAGGATAAGAAAACAAAATGGGTTTATTATATAATTATAAAATGACTTCCTCTGATGTAAATTCATATATAAATAACCCTTATTAATGTGTGATTTTAAAATAAACCCTTAAAATGATCATAACGCTCAAGAGAGAATTCAACAAGCCTATTATGTGTATATAATTCTAAACCACATAAAAAAGTGTAAATATAACATAATATAATAAAATTATTTATAAACACAATTAATGATTATCAATTACAACAAAAAAGTAACACAATCCAGTGAAAAGAAATCAAGTTATCAAATTTTATATCATTTATAACATTTAAGTGGACATAAATTGGATCAAATAACTCAAACTGAATATTAAAATAAAATTAATTTTGAAGAAATCATATTATTACATACCAAAGGAAACTATATACACCATACAAAAGAAATTTGGTGCATAACATTAATGTATGACTGAATGGATTGAAATTGAGATGAAGTCCCTTACCTCAGGCTTCCTTTTGGTTAGAAAACCTTTAAAATCATGTATAATGGATTAGAGAAAGATATTAATTTATTTTATACCCATTTTCATATTTATAATATCACATATTATCCTTTTAATTCATCTTATCACAAGTTTGTTCATAATATTTTTTTATTAATATTGTTTCTAGTGATAACTAACTTGTTTTCAATATCACGTTTTTAAGTAAAAGTTATCGTTCTAAAGAATATTTTATAGTTCTATAATCTATAGAATTATGTTAATTAAAAAAATATAAATTATTTCATTATAATTAATTTTTGAAGCATTACTGAAATTTGAACAAGGACAATGGATCACATCACTTCATTGAGATGGTTTTTCGTACATATGCATGAGCGATGATATCATTTCATTTCCTGGTGAATGTTTATGGAATTAGGTGATATATTAATTTTTTAAAAATTATTATCATGAAACTTATATCATATTTTTTTTTATCTTTTTTTACTTTCTATGTATTGTTTTTGTGAAAAAATGAATCACATCACTTCCCAAGGTGGTAGTCTGTCATACACACGAGAGACATTATCAAATTTTAAACACAGTTCAAATTAAGAAGGTATATGTGATATTATAATTACATAAAAATTATAATATCATTATTATTATATATATACATTAAATACATCATTATATACAATCTTATGATGCGTTTATTGAAAATGAGTCACATCAATTCGCGATGTGGTACTTCTTCGTATACATGATCGATGATTTAATTTCCTATTTGGTGGAGGAAGTGATGGATAAAAGGTTATTATAGAAAAATTAAAACATATAATTATATATTATGTACTATTTTTATTATACTATCATTATTGAATACCATTTTTGGATGTGTAATAAGAAATAAAATATAAATGATCGTTTGAGAACATTAACTCTTTATTGGACAACCTCTTTATGTATTCACAAAAATAATTCCTTTGGTGGATTTTTTATCTCACAAATAACTCTAGAATGTTTGGATTGGAGTAATTAAGGTATTTGGGTATGGTTGTTATGAACCAAATATCTTTGGAAGTGGGAATAGGGGAGCAGAGGGGCGTCCTTTTATAAGTGGGGGAGAAGACACACATGGATTTTATCAAAATATTCAATCACACCAACATATTTATCATGCCACATTTCAAAACAATTGGCAATTTTATACCATTAAAGTTAATAGTATCTAATTATTGATTTTTTATGGGAATTTTTTTTAAAAAAATATGTCATTTTAAAACTTTTTTCAGATTAAACCCTAGTAAATTAGAATTTACCTTAACTAGGGTAATTAATTTATACTAATTTAACTATTAATAATCGTCAATAATTATGTTGACCATATTAGATGTTAAAAATCATTCTTATTGAAAATATGGAATAAATATTCCCAAATTCAATTTTCTGATATGATAGAATCCAATTTGAAATTATATCCACAAACATGGTGAAAAAGAAGGTTTCCAAAAATAATATTCTCATAAGAATATAGTATTTTAAAATCAAAATTCAATATGAAATTGATCCCAATGACCTAAATTAGTTAAAATTTTATATAATCTAACAAATTTTACTTTATAATAGATTTAATATTTAATTTTACCCAATAAAATATTTAAATAAAAATACAAGGACCAGCCTTAAAACATTACTTAATATTGAATTAAATGAATAATTCACATTGAGGTCCTCTTGAGGATTAGAGTTTTAGAGAATTAGGACAAAACTATTACATCTCAAAAGATTACAAAGTAGACACTTCTACAAAGTTTCCTTTTTAAAAAAAACATGAACTCTTAAAAAAAGTGTCATGTTTAGTTCCATGTTTAAGATAGAATGACTTTTAATTGATCCCATCCTTTACCCTATTCCACATTATTTCATGTGAAAAACATTTCAATAATTTGGGATGAGCATAAAAAATCTCAATAAATAATACATAATGAAAGAAACTATTAGTTTTCCAAAACAACAAGTAAACCATGAATACTTAATCATAAGTAATAATTTTCACCTATATAAAGTAGTAAATACTCTTCACTGAATAAAATATCATTTCTTACCCTTTTTTAACAAAATGATCACCATAAAAACCATATAAAGAAGACATAACATAAAAAGGTAACTTGGAACATAAACATAATTAAATTGAATAACTATACGGTCGACTTCCACACATGTCACTAAATGGAATATCCATATGGACGACTTCCATACCCAATTCATTGGAGGTTATAACGTAACCACGCATCCTATTTTATCACGGCACCACCTGTCATCTGGTTTATCATGTAACCACCCATCAAATGTCCAAGTACCATTACAAAATCATAACACATACAAAAAATATAAATGAAAGAAAAAATTTCCACATTTCAATCACAATATATCACATAAATATATTGACATTATCAAAACCATTTTTCAATACAATATACATTATATATTATATGGTATTTATTTTTACTTTTAAAAACATTACGGCTTGTTAAGGAAGCCAAAGATCAAGTAATACTCGCGTTGGCAGAAAGGTCGTTATCACCACGTACATTAAAAGAAACATTCCGTTTTTTATTTTAGTAAAATGCTTCGTAGAAAAATATTCCCTTTTAATGAAATAAAAAATCAAAGGTGTTTATACATCGTATAGAAGAAAGTCTTGTATTAAAACAAAATATGCCTCAATGAAACGAGATTGATACGAAGTCCCTTACCTCATTTCCAACTTAACTTGATTGTTCTTTAATATCTTGAATAATAAAGTATAGTTAATTTCTACTTACTTAAGAATTTTTTTAATGTTCATTATTCCTTTTATATCACTTATTACAATGTTATGAACATTGTGTAATCATTTAAGTTAATAACGGTCGTTTTGTGGATATTTGGTGCTTGAATCTAAAATAAACTTCGTATAATTACAAGTTGTTCTTGTGGTAAAGTATCCACTATATTTAGAATTATATTAATTATGTAGATATCATATATATCATATTTGACCAGTATATACATGCATTTATAATATTACATAACATTTAGAGGTATGAAATGAAATGCACCGTTCACGGAGAATGTAAGCCTTGCATACGCATTAACACTACCTTCATTTCTATTTCACATTTATTGGAAAGAAAAAATTATGATATAGAGTTACATTATAATTACTGTATACTATCATATATAATATTATTAACTCCATCCTTTATACGTCCCACATATGGCATTAACGATTAAAATCATTTCGAGGGGGCGGTAGTCCGCACTTCCTAAAATGAAATTATCATGTTTATCCATTATGGAAACCATAAAGGTATGATATAAATAAAAAATTCAGAAGAATAAGGATAAAATAATAATAATATATATCATATATAAATACAGTGACATCTTAATGGCCACCATGAAAGGTGGTAGGAGATATTTGAACAATCATAGTTTCGTGAGGGAGTAGTTCGCCGTCCACAGAAATAGTATGTTCCTCACCCATTAGATGGAGGTGTGTGTAAGTGTAGATAAAATAATTATCATAACAAAATCCTAGTATATTTTAGATACTGGTGTTGTTACAAAAGAAAATAATAAAAATAGTTTAGGGGGTTGGAGAAGCAAAATAAAACAAAAGAACATAAGAGAAGATATTACCTTTAAATCAGGTAACTCCCCTTGGCTTGAACCAAAAGGGTTTCATGAAGAGCTTTCTGCCTAATTTAACGCTTCTAGGATTAATATATGGATCTTAGGATCTTATTTTAGTAGATTTTGGACGAGACAAAGGTCTGGAGACATGTAAGAAATGGGTAGGAAGTGGGGTCTTTTTATAAGGGAGAGGAGGGGCTCTTTTGGAAGGCTTGAAAATATTATTTTATTATATAATGTTTTTCGGTTTCTAAAGGTCTAAAAATAATTAAATTCAAAGATAAGGTATTACATGTTCGAAATAAAATCATAAAATAATAATTGGACAAGTTTTGGATATTATGTTAAACTTTATCTTCTTATTTATTTAAATCGTTCATTAATGACGTAAACATTCCATCATCATTGTGTCATATATAATTTTATTTATCTGATGTCTAAAAATTATAAAAAAATTATCATGATTTATGAATAATTTTTTGCTTTCTAATGAATATTTATAGTCAAAATGATAACTTATATTACCCCAGGTAAATTGTTTTTAGTAAAACAATACATGTTTGTGACATTTTTATTTTTACTTTAAATAAAAGGTATTAATGTCATTATCTTACCAACGTGGCTCCATGGGGTCCCCAAAATTGACCCATGTATTTTATTGGTCAGCCATGACTAATCCAATAATGGTAGGACAAGTGTAAAGTCAATTTCATATTATTATAACATTATTTTTACCTTTAATTACACTAATTACCTTTAATCGAGGTTAATAAAACATAAAAGTTACTATTAACAAAAAATTATTTTCACCCCATTGAACAACATTTTACTTACTAATGATAACCATGTATGTTATATTTTTGAAATTCAATTCACAGAAGCGGTAAAATTTCATTTAAATGAAAAATCAGTTTTTTAACTAACACTTAGTGGTTTCACTATTCACCAAAAATTCATGTTTTTCATAAAAATACCAAAAATTCACCCTAAGATATATTTGATATTCTGAATTCAAAAATGATGTCTATTTTAAAAAATTCAAAACATATATGTTGTATCATTGAATTTTATAATTAATTCCCTTTGTAAAATCAAATAGTGTTTTTTTAAGAAACAATAAATATCAAGAGGTTGACACTTGTTTAAGTCCAATTTCAAAGTGAAATGAATTCAAATGCCCACCATTGGATTAAATGGTAAAAATATATTATAATTTCACTTTAAAACCAATTAAAAATATAATATAACCATCTAAATAAATTATATTAAAAGGTGCTTTTGAATTAAAATATAACATTTTTCACTATTCATTAAAAAATGAACTTTATCAGAAAAATATAAAAAACATACACAAAGTAAATTTTGATATATCGATTCTAAGGAATAATTATATTTGGTCCAATAAAATGTATAATAGTGAACAAAACTATATTTAAAGAGTGTTTTCCATCAAAAGGCGATAAATCGACCTTTTAGTGAATATTAGAGTATTTATGCTTAAAATTGGATTCATTCCCATTTTAAGCCTCAAACATTTATTGGATAAATGTAAAATCATTAAAAAATATATAATCATATTTTATTTATTTATATTCATTATATCCAATACAACCACTACGTGTTAACAACCATTTAAAATAATATTATTATATAATTAGTGTGCAACATAAGATTTCAAAGAAATATGTTGTTGTGTATCGGGTACGCCATCAAACATAGCAACCCCATTAAAGTAAAATTAATATTTAATTCACAAATAATAATAAATATGAAAATGGATTATTCATTATTTACCTGGGATGTTACAGAAAATGTATATTTAAATAGTAATTTTTATTTTTCATTATTCATTGAAAAATATAACATTCGAAATAAATCCAAAACATTAACTCTAATATAAATTTTATATTATTATTTTTTAAATAAGGATTAGAGTATTGTTTAAATTTTCTTCAATTTGTAAAAAAATATTTTAAATTATGTATTGAAATCACATCTAAATTGTTTTTAGAAATATACAGTTTTTAGTAAATATTTATTTTTCTTTCAAGTGATTTTTATTTTATTTATAATAAATATATAATCAATGAATTTTTAGTACATTATTAAACCATATATTTTTCAAAAATTAGTTAATACAGTTCACAACCTCCAATTTAATGGCTAATTTATTACATAATACTATTTTACAGTTCATCTTGACTCAAGGTTGTGTGTTATGAGAGTTATCAAATAGATTAAACTAGTTTTAAAAGAAAAATATTAACATGTAAGTGGGTGTTAAATTATCATATAAGATCAGTTTTTTGTGTCATATATTCTATCAAAACTAACTTTATTCTTTCTAAATCTAATCATGTTACACATATTCAAATGTGGTTCAGATAAACAATAGAGAACTGGTGGGATGCTAGTATCAACAAAAAAATGATTTTCCTGAGATAGCTCCATCTAGTGGTAGTAAGTCTAAAGAACATTGTTGGGACTCTAATATAAATAATACATTGGAATACAGACCTTTGAAATACTTATTGATTGGATATTATGGGAGTTTTTCTATAAGGAATATCATAATATTTTCTATATTTGTAATTACTTTGCTTTACTAATGGTAAATATATGTACCAGATCATACCAATTACAACAAGGATTTAGTCACACCCCATAGGGGGTAAACCTTGTAAAAATCCTCTTGTGGTTATATTTTCATTCACTTGTTTTCATATGAGTGAGTTTGGAAAATAAAGAAAGTGGGATTGAGATTATAACCTAAAATAAACGTGAATTATAAGAGAATAAATTGTACAAATAGAATCACTTATTCACCTCACCCCTTTTAGTTATATATTTGAACCAATGTTCTTTATTTGGTATCATATAATGAGAATCCATATGAAAATATGTAACCCTTAATAAAGATATTCTAGGGAGGGTTTGAATTTAGTTAATAGTATTGGAGTTCCTTTATTTGATAATGATAATTTTTTTTTCGATTGAACAACCAAAATAAATCTATACTAGATTTTAAAAGGCCATGATTTTAGTGATTATATAAAAGTGTGTTTTATCTTACCTATAATAGATTATCTAATGATATATTCCGGTAATCAGAATCATTAAGTGGATGGTAATGATAGAAATTATATTTTTCATTGTTGTCTAATAATGTGTTTACTAAGGCGAAGAGATTGAAAATAAACAATTAGTCATCTAATAAACAAGATATTTGTTTTGAATGGAATGAGAGGATTAAAGAATCCATATCATAAATCTAAATATATATGTTTGAATATATTTGGATGGACTATAATGAAACTGTAGATGGATATTGTACTCTGTTAAATGTGACAATAAGTCATATCATGGGTATTGTAGATAGTCTGGATGATTCAAATACCCTTAATAAATTGCAGAGTAATTTTACTAATATCATTAATAAAAATATTTGTACCATACAGGAAATTATAGATACATATATCTTGATTGGTTACATAATACATTCCTCAAATATGAGATGTATAAAGATCTTATGTTTAAAAAAACAATGGATGAAAATGATTTCATAGAAACTATAGGTCTCAATATAGTGGAAGAAAAAGATCATCCATCTTTAGATTCTGATGAGGATAAGGTAAGTGATACAAATTATAAAAGGGTCATGTCCTATATTTCTACCAAGGTCATGAGAGGGAGAGGAAAATTTATTGTATTTATTTCATCAAGGTGATTTAATTATAATCAAATAGGATATTATGAAATTGATTATCCAAATAATGAATTTGATAATTATAAGAGTAATGTTTATGAAAAAGGATACACAAAAGGATGATATTGAAATACATAAAAGTGGATATAATAAATAATAATAATCATCCAAGTATGTTAAATTAAAATTGAATGTGTAGGAAAGAATATTAAAAATATTTATCAAGGTGTGAATAATACGATTAATGTAAAATTCGAAATAATAAAACCATCAAAGAAAAAGATATGATATATAAATATTCTTCAAAATGTGTTGAGAAATAAGAAGATATCTACAATGATTATATGACGAGATATGAATATTTATCATTCACTGATCAAAAAAATCAGCTGAGTAAAAGAATTAAATTGGTGGATAAATAGGATATAAATAAAAATAATAAGTACAATTATCTTATTAAGTATTCTAAAACATCCAAGGTGAAAACTTGATAATAGACTATGTTATTAAATAAATTAATGAAAAATAGCTGAAAATAAGAAGAAATATGTGATACCCAATCAAGGTTTCTTAAACTAAATGCAACATGAAATTTATTTGAGAAAATATTTTTTATGAAATTTATGTTAAAGAAGAATAAAAAAAAGATACTATTATGTATATTACAATAAATAAAGTATAAGTTACTTTTTATTATTATAGTGATGATAAATCTATTTTATCTAGTGGTATAGATTCTGAAATAAACACATAATTTATTTTTCTGATGATTATTGTAAGAATGTAATTGAGTTATAAAAAATTTCCCCAACACTGTGGGCAAATAATGGAAGGATTGTGTCTAAAAAAATTAGTTTATCGTCAATTGAATAGTTATAATTATTTAACATGAAGAATCTATGTTTATTCTTTATGTTTTTGTATATTTAGACATAAACACTAACACTACTAGTATAATATGTCCCATCCTCATAATTATCAAACATCAAGGTGGAATAATTCTATAATGAAAACAATAAATACATTGAAAAAGAGGAACAATCTTTGAATGAATTTATTTTTAGGAAATCAAAAAGGAAATCTACATAGAATAAATTTATCTCTCTAAGGAAAATATATTAAACATGTGACCTAAAATGGTCAATGTGGTAATGATTTCATGACATCACATATATGAAAATTACATCGAGATTATATAGAGAAGAATAAACAACGAGGAGAAAGGAGTGCTGAACACATTGACTAAAGAACATATTTTCATAATGTAATGATGAAGGAAGAAAAATAATATACTAATGATTATGTTAGAAAGGATATTTCACCAGAAGTGTCTATAAATCATTAAAATCATCCAAAATCCCATAAATAGATATATCATGAGCTTTAGTCATGAATATTTAGAAAAAAAGGCCATATTCTAAAAAACAATATGATTTTATAACCTATACAAGAATAATAAAATAAATTAAGAAGTAATGAATATGATTATTTGTGTCTTTTTGTGGAAAATACTTAGAATAAGTTGGAAAATTATACCCTTAAATGACCAAAAATAAAATGTAAAAATAGGTTCTAGAATGAGTAGATATAGAGCTAAATTGACAGGGGTTTCTTGATTGAGAAATAAATCTTAACCTTACTTCTCTAATTGATATGCAATGAATAACTAAATTATTCCTATGTATATATTGTTTTTGCTTTTTATGAATTTAATTAAAGATGATTCATGTGTTTTGAGCTATCTATACCTTGAAAAAATATATGAACATCATTCATCTGGAAGGATTTCCATCATGGAGTACTATTGTTCCAATGATATTGTCTCACCACATTAAAAAATATTAAATTGATGTTGAGATCTTCTTAGAGTTCATTCTTAAATAATTTCAATAATAATTTTAAGGACCCTACATTAAACACTTCTTAATATTGAGTTAAATCAAGAATTCACGTTGAGGGTCTTTTCAGGTTTAGAGTTTTAGAGAATTAGGCCATAACTATTACATATCAACTTGAAAATTACATGTATACACTACTACTAATTATCCATTTTTTATAAAATAAAAACTCTTAAAATTAAACATGTCTAGTTCCATGTTTTAGACAACAAGAATTTTACTTGATCCCATTTGTTGTCCTTTATTCTTCATTAATTCCATTGGAAAACATTTCTAAAACATGGCATGAGAATAAAAGGCTATGTAATTGTTATAAAATAAGGAATGAAAACATTATCCCATCGATAAATACAAAACAATGAAACCATACTATTCAATCATAACATAACTTTTGAAATCATAAGATTTATGAATAACACATAGAAATCATAAATCAAAAAGGTAACATATGTCATACATAACATACCAACATTGTAGATTTCACACCTATGTAGGAGTTACATTTGGAATACCAATCACAGTATATTCCCCAAATCTCTTAGGAGAAACATTAACGTTTACCTCTGTCATGTTACCCAATGCATTGGAGAGCTATCTCAGGCTCACCTGCCATAGGTTTATCACGGAACCACCCACATACGTAAACAATTCCCAATAACCATAACATATTAATAACACATAAAACAAGTATAAAGTAAAGATAACATTTCCACATTTCAATCACAATATATAATTTCATGATATTGACATAATCAATGCTTTATCAAACCATTTTCAAAACCATTTAATAAAAATATTTTTAAATCATGGTTTCCCATACCACATAGAATATTTTAAAGAATTTAAAATTTTAAAACATTAATGTGCATATAAATAAATTCTTAAAACAATTTTTAAAACATGTACATTAATGAGAGTGATTTAGAATAATAAATCTTTAAATCAATATTTTAGTTAAGCAGATCTGAACCTAATGAGGGATTCTTGAATATAAATAATATGGAATAACATTTAATAAAAAATTTATAATATAACAAGAATAAATTTATTCATGATATAATATGACAAAGGATAGTATATACAACATATATAAGTGAATTGGCGCATAACAGCAGTGAAGTCTCAATGGAATGTAAATTGAGATGAAATCCCTTATAAAGAAGGAATCCTTAGATTAAGGATAAATCAATGAGATAATTATGTTTGAAAAATATAAATACCCCCAATATAATTGGATATTATGTGTAAAAAAATAAATGGTTATTCACACATATTCATAAAATGACATAATCAAGAAGTAGATGTTTAACCCAAATAATTGAAATTGGGTGAAAAAGTTCCCTTAGAGAAATTCGAATGCCTGACAATGTCACATTAAAATTAATAAAATTAGTTTATGAGAGATAAAAGGGTATCTCATCAATTGAACATAAAATTTATAGTAATAAGCATATATAAGAATATATCCCAACATAAGAAGATGTAAATTAAAAGACATAACAAAAAGAAGTCTTTTAAAAATAGGAGGGTGAAAGGGTCCCTTACCGATTTGGTAACTTAGGAAACATACACCACATAAAATAAGGATCATAAAATTTAGATTTAAATACCCAAAAATAAGATTACTTTACACAAAGAATAAAATCATGGTCAGTACATCCACCACACAAAAGGAAATAGTGGAAAATATATCATGAATCTCACAGGAATAAAAAGTGAGATGAAAAAACCCTTACCACATTGTAATCAATTGAGTCATGTGACCAAAAGTAAATAAACACCAAATTAATCACATAATATCATGAATATAATGATAATAATGATAATATATATCAAATTTTTTTACACAATACACCACATGCAATAATTAAGGGGCGAACAATGGGAATCTCACGAAATAAAAAGTGAGATAAGAAACCCCTTACCTCATATCCGACTTGACTCGATCCTTCTTTAATCTCCTTAATAAAAAAGTAAAGTTAATTTAAAATTTATTAATAACCTTTTTAAACTTTATTATTCCTTTTATATCAATTATTACCTTTCTATAATAATTAGCTAATTATTTGAGTTCATATCGGGCATTTTTTCGACGTTCAGAACTTGAGTTAAAAATAAATATGTTATGATTATAAATTATCCATGTGGTAGAAATTAAATTATATACAGAATGATATTCATTATTTAGATATCATATATATCATATATATCCAATATATATATGTATTTATAATTAGACATAACATTTGGAGATAATAAATGAAATGCACCGTTCATGGAGATGGTAAGCTGTACGTACTCATGAATGCTAATTCCATTTATATTTCATATTTTATGGAATAAAAACATAACTATACATGGTTATATTGAAATAATAGTATAATATAATATATAATTCCATTAACTACATCCTTTATATGTTCCACGTATGGAAAGAATGAGTCATATCACTTTGAGGAGGTGGTAGTCTACAATTCCTCAAATGAAATTAAAGTATTTACCCACTATGGAAAACATAGAGGAATTATATGACTAAAAAATATAGAAGAATAGGAACAAAATATATATAATATATATAACATATAAATAATGTTCCATATTAATGGCCACCATGAGATGTGGTAGGCGATAATTGAATAATCACCGTTTCATGAGGTAGTGGTTCGTTTTCCACAGAAATAGTATATTATTTAACCATTAGATGGAGGTGTGTGTAATTGTAGTTAAAATAAATGTCATAAAAACGCCCTAGTATATTGAGGATACTATTTTTTTATAAAATAATGGAATAAAAAGAGTTTATGGGTTTTGAGAAGTAAAATAAAACAAAAGAACTTAAGAGAAGACGTTACCTTTAAATCAGGTATCTCCCTTTGGTTTGAACCATTAGATTTAATTGAATTGCCTTATGCCAAGAAAAAGGATTTTATGATGAGGATAGATATGTAGGGATGTTAATTGGGTAGAATTTTTATGATTCGAGGGGCTTGAGAAGTGTGAGGTATGGGTTAGAATGAAGGGATTTTTAAAAAGGGAGGATGGGATCTTTAGGAATGATTAAAAATATTATTTAATAATATAATGTTTTTAGGTATAAAAAAGTTCCAAAACATATTAATGTTGGTAATAATATCACCCATGTTTGAAATAAAATCATCCAACAAGAATTAGACAGGTTTTGGATATTGTTTTAATCTTTATAATCTTAATCATTTAAATGATTCATTAATAAGGTAAATACCGCATCATTATTGTGTCATAAATAATATTATTTATTTGATGTCTTAAAATTATCAAAAAATTACATGATGTAGGAAATTGTTTTAGATTTTCCATTAATATTTATAGTCTAATATATATCTTATATAACTATATGTAAAAATTTATTTACTAAAAGATATATGTTTATGTCATTTTTGTCTTTACTTTAAATTAATTAATATAAAGTGTCATTATCACTTCAAAGTTCCTCCATGGGGTCCCAAAATTGACCGACGGATGCACATGGTCAGAACTGTGTCAACCAATGGAATTAGGGAACCTGTTAGTTTAATTTAATATTATTATTATAATATTTTGTTTCCCATATTTACCAGATTTACCCTTTAATCATGGTAAATAAACTTTTTACTAAAGTAAATATTCATAATGTCTAAAAATAAATGTTATCTATTTACACAATTTAGACCTCCAGATTCCAATTATTGAAACCATTTTTAAAAATTCAAAACACAAAATTTGCAGAAATTATTTGAAAATTTATTCCACTGTCAAAACAAAAAAGCGTGTTTTTAATAAATAATAACTATTAAAAGATTGACTATTGTTTATGTCCAATTCCATAGTGAAATTACTTCCTATGAACATAATTTAATTAAATTGTAAAAATATAATCTAATTACACTTTAAAAAAATTTATAAAGATAATCTAACCATAAAATAAATTATATTAAAATGAAGTTTTGAATTTAAATATAGTATTTTATAACTATTCATAAAAAATGAGCTTTATCAGAAAAATACCAAAATTTTATCCAAAGTAAATTTTGATGTCTCGATTATAATGAAAATAATTTTTTGTCAAATATAACATATAAAAGTTGCAAAAACCTAATTTAAAGACGGTTCTCCATCAAAAAGTGGTAAATCGACTTTTTAATGAATTATAGAGCATTTATGCTTAAAATCAGATTCGTTCTTATTTTAAGCCTATAAAATTTGTTGGATAAATGTAAAAAATTTAAAAAACATGTATATTTATATTGTAGTTAGTTCTTTCCATTCCCTCCAATACAACGTCTAGGCGTTAACTTCTATTTAAAATAATATTTTATTACTAATATTAAGTACGAATCAACATTTGGTGCAACATAAGATTTCAAAGAAACCTGTTGTGGCGTATTAGGTATGTCATCGAACATAGAATCATCTTTAAAGTAAAATTAATATTTAATTCAAAAATTTTAATAAATATAAAAAATTTATATTCTTTATTTACCTTGGATGTTACATCCTTCCCCCTTTTGGGAATTTAGTCCTCACAATTTTAGAATTGGGCTTGGAGACATCATTGAAAGTACCATATCAGAAAAAAAGTCAATAAAAACATCACATTAAAATAAAGGAAGAGAAGTAAAAAGGTCACCCAAGAAATCGTATTCTATGATTCCAAGAAAACACGGATATTGAAGAGAAACTAAATCTCATAGTTTAATAGAGAGTGATAGAGAACTTGATCACCGAAAGTTAACCACCACAATACCCTAAATTTGTTGTTGGGTAAAAGTATGATGATAAATGAGATCTTATAACATTTTTGCTTCAAGAACCTTTTAATGGAGTTGAATAATTTTATTAACAACTAGACTAATATCGTAAGGAAATATACTTACTTTTCATGCAGATTGTCATCCTTTAATAAAATCCTACCACAAACTTATCTTTTTAAAAAACGATAAGTATTCAAGAACACTTGTTCAAACTTGAAGTTCTAGAATAAACTTCTAGAGTATCACATAATCTAAAAAAGATGAACTATATATTTCCCCTATATTTAGACATCAACCAAAACCAACATTTGTTAGTACAAGATCAGATAATTTTCAAAAGGATAATTCTTTATGAAAAGAAATTATACTCTTAATCTCCAAAATTCAACAAAAAGAACCCAAAGTTCAAGAAAGACTATTCATAATACAATTTTCTTTGAAATTATTCAAAATAATCCAAACAATGATTGAAACACAAAACTAAGAAGGATTTAATCACATCGTTTGCCATAATAAATCACAACATTTATCTCCAAAAACATCGACTACTCTAAAAGTCTCATACTGAAGTGTAGTTAACCTAAACACAAATTCTCTTTGATAGATTAATAATTTCCCTAAATAAAGAATCACCTTATTAACATAATGAAAACATACATGTTTCCAAAAACATATTTCATCCATTACTCCAAAAATTAAATCCCATATTATTTTATTTTTCTTTAGCATTTAGTGTTCCCAAAAAGAGAAAATGTCTTCCAAGATAACTTTTTTCACTTAATCACCAAATAATTTTTTATACTAATTATTTCCATTTGATAAAACATAAGATCCAAAATAAACTTATTCTTGATCCATAATATTATTTAACGTAAATAAATAAGTCATATTATCTAGGGACCTAATGTAGGATAGTGGTAGGTGATGCACCCTTGTCTCCCTTCGGTTGTGGGTTTGATTCCTATGGCCTTGCCGGACGCGACGGGTCATCACCCATTTTATGGGTCGTCCTTTTCATAAAACTCAAAATAATCCCTAACATGTTTTAACCTCAAAGGTTTTTTATACCTTACATTTTCATACCATTACATTTAGACCTCAACATCTTATATATTTTCATTTTTTCACCTCCATATGATAAAATAAAACTATTCCCAGTAGAAAGAACATCATACCTTGATAATAGTGTCCATATGGTTTCATCATCATCTTGTTCACATAGGTAGAAGGCCCATTCATTGCAAAAATGATTTAGATATCCTTAAAAATAATTTTCTTCCTTCATCCAAATACAACTTGTACAACTTGGGTCATATGGGTGTTCGTAGAAAAACAGTTTTGGAAAATAATCATGTCTGACATATATTTTCAAAATATCTGATAAAATGTGATTTTTCTAAAATAGTTGGACTATGTTTGATTTGAAACATTCAATCAATGGTAATTTTAAGATACCATAAGTATGTGTTGAGAGACTTTATTGTAAAAGAAAAAATAAATTGGTTGTGCAAGGGTCTCCTTCTTCAACACCTTTTTCAAAATCATAATATGCTTCAAAATCCTGTGATAAGGTAAAATATTTAAAAATACCTTGATAATATTTAATATTGTTGAAAATTTGGGAATGTTGTGAAAAAAGTATTTGATTAAATAAAACCCATGATCCACGATGATATTGAGTTATAGTGGAGATGTTTGATATCTCAAAGAACTGCTTTCATGTGAGTTGTATGCTAAAAAAAGATTCACAATCATCTGAACATGACATTGTATTAATTATTGCAAGCATGTCATCAAGAAAAGATCATAATTTTGTTTGAGATCCTTCTCCTTCCATTTGTAACCAACATTCCTTGATCTGAAAAATTTATAGAACAAGTATTTGACTGAAACAATATACATAGGGACTAACCATTTATTTAACTAAAACTCATAATCCCTACAGTTACCTAAACCGACCTCTGATATCAACTATAAGGACCAAGCCTTAAACATTACTTAGCCTTGAGTTAAATCAAGAATTCACATTGGGAATATTTTTAGATTTAGTTTTTTAGATAATTAGGCCATAACTATTACATAACAACTTCAAAATTACTTGTAGACACTACTACTCAGTATCCATTTTTTTATATAATAAAAACTCTAAAAAATAAACATGTCTAGTTCCATGTATTAGACAAACATGAATTTTAATTGATTTCATCCTTAACCCTTATTCATATTTATGTCCTATGGAAAAAATTTCAAAAACATTGGGTAAGCATAAAAATATCATTAAGGGTTATAAAAATAGGAATGAAAACATTTTCTAATCAATATAAACAAAACAATGAAACCACACTTCTCAATCATAACATACCTTATGAAGTCATAAGATTTATGAATAACACACAGAAATCATAAATCATAATCGTAACTTATGGGATATATATCATACTTATGTTGTAGCTTTCACATCTATGTAGGGAGTTACGTTCGGAATACCCATCACATTATTTTCCCTAAAGCTCTGAGGAGAAACATTAACGTTTACCTCCGTCACGTTACCCAATGCATGGGAGAGCTATCTCGGGATCACCCGCCATAGGTTTATCACAGAACCACCCATATATGTAAACAATTCCAAATAACCATAACATATTCATTACATATAAAACAATCATAATGTAAAGATAACATTTCCACATTACAATCACAATATATCATTTAAAGATATTGACTTAATTAATGCTTTATCAAACCATTTTGAAAACCATATAATAAAGGGATTTTTGAATCAATTTGTCCCATACCAATTTGAATATTTTAAAGGAATTAAAATTTTAAAAAATTAATTTCCATATAAATAAATCCTTAAAAACATTTTTAAAAAATGGACATTATTGAGGAAGAATTAGAAGAATAAATCTTTAAAAAAATATTTTAGTTAAGGAGTTATTAACCAAATGAGAGATGCTTGAATATAAATAATTGAGGAATAACATTTAATAAAAACATTATAATATAATGATAATAACTTTATTAATGATATAATATTCCAAAGGATGGTATATGCACCATATAAAAGTGAATTGGTGCATAACAACAATGATGTCTCAATGAAATGTAAAATGAGACGAAGTCCCTTATAAAGACAGTATCCTTAGATTAAAAATATATCAATGATATAATTATGTTTGTAAAATATAAATACACCCAATATAATTGGATATTATTTGTAAAACAATCAGAGGTTATTCCCACATATTCATAGAACGACATAATCAAGAAGTATATGTTTAACCCAAATTATTGAAATTGGGTGAAGAAGTTTTCTTAGAGAAATTCAAAATCCTAACGATGTAACTTTAAAATTCATAAAAGGAGTTGATAAAAGATAAAAGGTTATTTCATCACTTGGAAATAAAATTTAAAGAAATAAGGATATATGATAACATATACCAACATAATAATATATAAATTAAAAGACATAACAAAAAGAAGTCTTTTAAAAAGAGGAGGGTGAAAGGATCCCTTACTGATTTGATAAATTAGGAAGCATAAGCCACATGAAAGAAGGATCATACAATAAAGATGTAAATACCCATTAATTAAATTATATTACACAAATAATACAATCATGGGCAGTACATCCACCAAAAAAAGGAAATAGTGTAAAATATAACATGAATATCATGGGAATAAAAAGTGACATGAAAACCCCTTACCACGTTGTAATCAATCAAGTTGTATGACCAAAAGTTAATAACCACAAAATTAATCACATAATACCATTAATATAATTAGTATCATGATAATATATATCAAATTCCAGTACACAATACACCACATGCAATAAATAAGTGGCAAACAATGGAAATCTAACGAAATTAAAAGTAAGATAAAAAACAGCTTACCTCGTATCCGACATGACTCGATCGTTCATTAATCTCATGAATAATAAATTAAAGTTGATTTAAACATTCTTAATAATTTTTTTCCACTTTATTATTCCTTCTATTTCAATCATTACCTTTCTATAACAATTAGTTAATTATTTGAGTTCATATCATACATTTTGTCGAAGTTTAGATCTTGGGTAAAAAATGACCTTGTTATATTTATAAATTGCCCATGTGGTCAAAAGTCCATTATCTATAGAATGATATTAATGATTTAGATATCATATATATCATATATATTTATTATATATAAGTATTTATAATAGTATATAACATTTGGAGATAATAAATGAAATGCATCGTTGATGGAGATGGTAAGATATACGTACGCATTAAGGCTACTTTCATTTCAATTTCATATTTAATGTAATAAAAATATAATGATACATAGGTATATTATACTTCTAGTATAATATAACATATATAATTTCATGAACTCTATCCTTTATACATTTCATGTATAGCATGAATGAGTCATATCACTTTGAGGGGGTGATAGTCCGCACTTCCTCAAATGAAACTATCTTATTTACCAACTATTGAACCATGAAGGTATTCTATAAATGAAAAATATAGAAGCATAAAAACAAAATTAATATAATTTACATCACATATAGATAAAGTTCTGTAACAACCGGGTCCCGGTGACAGCACAACCACCCCGCCTTAACATGGTCGTCGGGTCCTGGCCCAACAGGTAACACCAGTTGCCCCGCAGACACATGAGGCCCACCCCAGGGTCCACCCACATGCCTGAACGGGTCATCTGACTAATGATTGTTCCCACAGGCCAACACATGTCCATTCTAATGTGTTTTTTCCTCACTCACACACATCTTGAGAAACTTCCTAGGAGGTCACCCATCCTGATCACTACTCCATGTAGGATCGAAATATAATATGAGATGCTCAATATACAAGAGGGGGGGTGAATTGTATACTTTAAAAATTCCTTTGGAACCTTTAAAGTTAGTTATGAATAACTAAAATTTCCTTAAGAAAAGGAAAGGACTAAGTTTAACAAAGTTAAACTAAGTTGATTCACAACACCTCTAACACCGAACTGAACTTGGAAAGATATTCCAAAAGTAGGTTCCAGAAATATGGTTCCGGAAATTGAAACTTAACAAAAGTTACAATATGAGATTTTACCTTAAAGCGTATAGAATCTAAAGTAATCAGAGTAAGTAAGGAAGTATAAGAAAGTTATACTTTCCTTAAGATACAAATTTCAGCGGAATAAAAACAAGTAGTAAAACTACCAGTAACAAGATAATAGTCTTTTAACCCAAAGAGAAGGGTATCCAACAACCTTGGATAAAGGTCCCTTGATTTATACTTTCAAGCAAGTCTGTCTTACCCACACCAGGGTAAGCCCTCGATACGAAGATCGGAGTCTCTGTCTTGCTATCCCCGCAAGCCCTCAACTTCAAGGTAGTTGGCAACCTCTATCTTCCTCAGCAAGGAAGTCCTCGATCTTTAAGGTAGTCGGCAACCTCTGTCTTTCTCAGCAAGAAAGCCCTCGATCTTTAAGGTAATCGGCACCTCTGTCTTCCTATCCCCGGAAGCCCTCGAATGTAATCACCAACATTCGGAGTCGCACGAAGCTTTGAGAGTTTATAAGAGACTCTCTCTCTAGAAATCACTTCAACAGCATGTATGCACAAAGTCCAAATTGTTCATCCATCCGTTGCGAGCTTTTTCAAATGAGCTCCTATTTATAGGTAAGGTCGGCTCCTCTCCAACGGTCATATTTTCCTTAAAGTTCGGAGGGACCTGTACACGTGTCACTTATACAACGGTTAGTTTATAACAAAATGGACGACATCGTTTTATAACAAAGTAAGTGTAACAGAATGTACGACATCGTTTTAAACTCTAACATAAAGGTTCGGAATAGAAATTTCGGAGTGAAATTTCGGAGTGAATAAATTCAGAGTGTATAAAACAATGATAATCAGATTCTGTTTAATAGGTGAATTCGGAATGAGAATTCGGAATAGGAATTCGTCATCAGAAATCGTAATGAGAATTCATCATCATAATTCGTAATGAGAATTCTTTATCAGAATTCGTAATGAGAATTCGGAATGAGATTTCTTCATTAGAATTCGTAATGGGAATTCGTCAATAGAATTCGTAATGAGAATTCGGAATGAGATTTCTTCATTAGAATTCGTAATGAGAATTCGTCAACAGAATTTGTAATGAGATTTCGGAATGAGATTTCTTCATTAGAATTCGTAATGAGAATTCATCATCAGAATTCGTATCCTAAATCTGAAATAGAACTTAGTCAGAATTCATATCCGGAATTCGGAATGAAACTTCCTTATAGTTCTTGTCCAGAACCGAATCTTAAAACAGAATGCTTTTTATCAGTTTTAATGATTCCTAGAAAGTGAATCTGAATTTCATACTTAAGAAAAATAATGAAAATATGATAAGGATAAATTTTTCTTATAAAAGCGATTTTCCTTAAGAAAGCATTTTTCCTTATAAAAGCAATTTTCCTTAAGAAAGCATTTTTCCTTATAAAAGCGATTTTCCTTAAAGATAAGGTGTTTGTGATTTTCAAAACAAGAAGGAATGGAAAAGTCATAAGGAAAACCTTATTGACTTAACAATCTCCCCCTTTTGGAAAGCACAAACATCCTTACGAAAAAGCTATTCTAAGAAGAAAGAAACACATTAAAGCTTATCTCCCTTGGTTTAAGAATATAGATGAATACGACTAACTCCCCCTTAGGCTTTGAAACTCTAAGGATCGTATTCATATTTCCGGAGTGATGTTTCTTTAAGAAAAACTCCCCCTTAAACAAACTCTTATTAGAGTTCTATTTCCTTGGGTATTTTTCTTTCTCCCCCTTTGATAAGCACTTATTAGATTTCCTCTTTTTCTTAAGGATCTTTTCCTTCTCCCCCTTTGTGATTTTCAAAAAGAATTTGGAGGGAATGGAAAAAATAACAAAGTACCTGAAAGATTAGTAACGACAACAAAAGGAACAACAAGCACGATTCTCATTAAATTTGAAATGTCAGCAACAAAAACAGATTACAACAAAAAGATTGGATTGGTCATTTCGGATCTTTTTCCTTCGACATGAGCCCCTTAAGAATCGTCTTGATCTTCTTGAGGTCTTTGTGATCTTCCTCTGCTAGCTTTTCTAAGGCAACTATTCTTGCTGACTGAGATTCAATTATTTCTTCCTGAGCCTTCAACTTTTCTTCCTGAGCTTCCATTTTCTCTTCCTGAGACTTTATCCTTTCTAGAAAATTGATCCGATGATCCCTTTTAAATTTCCAACTTTGATTAACAGAGTTGAGCTTTCCATTCAAATCTCTTACTTCCTGAGTCCGAATGTTCTTTTCCTCTGTCAATTTCTCATCGAAAGATGCAGTCATCTCATGAAACTTCTTGTCCTCGGTTTGAAAAGCATCCTTAACATTTTCCTGAAACTCATCCAGCAACCTCATCTCTTCCACATTCTTCTAAGACCAGCTAGTCATCCTTTTGCAAGATCTTTTATGGGCTTCGTAACCAATAAAGAAATTTTTGAACTGGGCTTCTATCTCAACACATTTATCCATAACCATGGATACGGAGTCGGTTTTCTGATTCATCTTATGTTGAAGCATCTGGCATCTAGAGTCTATACTGGAGAAGGTCGGAATCGTTCCCACCAACTTCTTCAAGGACTGAACAACAAAATCGCGCCCCAACGATGATGACTCCGAATCAGAAATCTTGCTAGGAGAATTTTCTTCCTCAATAAGCTCCAACTTCCTCTTAGAAGAGCTACCAGCTTCCTTCCTCATACTTTTTTCTGAACTCGGGGTATCAGTAAGAATTTGCTTTCCCTTATCTTTTTCCGGAATTGAAACCTGTTCCGGAGATCTGTTCTCACTATCAGAGACTTGAACAATTTTATCTTCCTCATCAGCAACTTCTTGAACATTGGCTTCTACGTTTCCCATCTGAGCAACATCATGTAAAATATGTTCTTGACAAGTAACTTCTTCTTCTCCCTTTTCTTCTTCCATTGCAGGAGTAGCAAGCTTTGAAGATTGAGCTTCAGATGTTCGCAGCGAGAGGTGTTCCGAAGGAGTTCCCTTATATTCATCTACTTGTTTGAGCACATCTCCTGTCTCACCACTTCCTTCAGCCGCTTCTTCAACCTCTTCCACTTGCTCTACTTCCTCAGTAGCAACAGCCTCTTCCGGAGTTACAAGATTTCTTCCTGGAGTCTCAGGTAGAGATTCCAGAGAAAAAGATCTCGAAATGGGAATGGTTGCTGAAACCATTTCATTAAACTTTAACAACGCTTGCACAGCCTCAGCTTCTGACAACTTCTTCTTCAGCTTCTTTTCCTTAGCTTGCTTCTCAAGCTCATCAGCAGCCTTTTCTTTCAGAGCCTTAGCCTCTGCAGGATCCAATCCGAACTGCGGATCTCCTTCCTTCCTCTTCTCCTTGTCAGCTCTCCACTTCGCTGCAACCTCATCAGTATATGTCTTCTTCTTCTTAGGCTTAGGAGGTGCGGAATGGACTTCCTTAGACTTAGGTTCCTCAGCATCGACTACCACTTCTTTCTGCTTCCTTTTCTTTACCGGCTTGGATGATTCCGGATCAGCCACTTTCGGAGTCACTTCTACTTGAGGAGGTAGATCAATAAACTTCCCTGACTCCTTGTTAAAAGCTATTTTCATCCTTTTAAGAGTTGCATCACTGAGCAACATGATCTTGCAAACTTTCGGCTTAGAACTACAAGCAACCTTGAAGGATTCTAGGCACCGAACTATCAGCTTCGACAATATTGCCGGGTACATCACTATATGAGCTCTCAGATTCCCCTTCTTCAAATTATCAATGTTGAGAAGAATATGCTTCATCAAGTTGAACTTTCTTAGATTTATCAGGAAATCCAAGATGTATATCTCACTCTTCTTCAAGCTATCCTTATCTTCTTTTCTTGGTACAATAATCCCTTGCACCCATAACTCCAGAATCCGGAAGTTTGTAGAAAGACTTGCAATTTTTGGAGCCTTGTCATCATCCAATCCGAGAATTTCTAAGGCTTTCTCCTTGTTGAAACTACCCAAGGAGTCTGGCAGAACGTGCGAAATAAACTCAGCTTCACCTTCATAACTCAACCCTACCAAGCTTGCAGCCTTGGTATAAGATAGCTTATATGTCTTGCCATACGATTTGAAGGAAAACTTCTCTCTATTATCTTCCATGAAGAAAGCAACTGACTCATAAAACTCGACAAGCAAGTCAGAGTAGACTTCATCTTGGTTGCCGGTTTTTGATACCGCAACATCCTCCCAGCCATTCAGCTTGATATTTTTTGATATAATAGAATCATAGTTTCTGAAGAAATTCGGATGAACTAACCGTTCTCTGTAGACTAACCACTGTGAAATGGGCTTAGTTGAAGACATTTCTTGAGAAGCTAACTCTGCAGACATTCGGATTAGAAGTCTCTGAGAAGTTCGGAACTGAGAAGACCGAAGTTCGGAATGGCCTTAAATCAGAGAGTCAGAGCTTCAGCACGCAAAAGCTTGAAATCGATGTGGGACGATAAAATAGGGTCCCCTTTATATAGGCATTGGGATGACGGTTCAACTTCCTCGGTTGATCTAACGGTTTAGAATGATCTGCGATTAGATCTGACGGTTGAAAGCTTGAATCCGATCTTTTTGAGGTTTTATTAAAACAAAGATTTAAGAAAACTATAATCCGAAAACAAAATACAAGAAACTACCAGCAAGTAAAATATGATTACGAAAACATCAGTAAGGAAATCATAACTTTCGGATTAGCTTAGGAAAGTTATTCGTAATGGGTAATATAAAGACGACTACGTAAAATTCAATACGAAACACTCAATACGAAAAACTCAATACGAAAAACTCAATACGAAAAACTCAATATGAAAAAGTAAAATATGAAAAACAAAACTTGGTACGAAAATCTGGTTATGAAAGTCCGAGTACGAAAGTTGTCCATTCCGGAAATTTTCAATACGAATACTTTCATTCCAGAAGTATTCTGTACGAAAATATCCATTCTGGAAAATGGTAGTTCCGGAAGTTCCATTCCGGAAATTTTCGTTCCGAAAAATTTGAAAACAAATTTTGAAAAACTTTGTTAAATAAACAAACAAATGTACTCCCCCTATGAAAAGGAGTTTATTACTGTAAGGAGTTTTTTCAACAGAAAGTTAATTAAGGAAGATTACCTTACGGTTATCATTCCTAACTTCTGTTTAATATATTCAAATCTATCAGATGGTAAAGATTTTGTGAAAATATCAGCAAGTTGATATTGCGTTCCGATAAACTGAAGAATAATGTCTCCTTTAAGTGTGTGATCCCTAAGAAAGTGATGCCTAATATCTATGTGTTTTGCACGGGAGTGATGTGCAGGGTTTTTACTTAGGGCAATGGCACTTGTGTTATCACACAAAATTTGAGTTTTAGTAAAACTCAAGCCATAGTCTGTGAGTGTGTGTTGCATCCACAACACTTGTGCACAACAACTTCCAGCTTCTACATATTCAGCTTCAGCAGTGGAGAGTGCAACAGAATGTTGCTTCTTGCATGACCAAGAAACTAATGAATCTCCTAAGAAATGACAAGTTCCGGATGTACTTTTCCTATCCATTCTACATCCACCAAAGTCAGCATCAGAAAAGCTTTTTAAAACAAAATCATTTCCAGAAGTATAAAATAATCCTAGATCCATGGTTCCCTTAAGGTAGCGAAAAATTCTTTTTACTGCCTTTAAGTGAGATTCCTTAGGATTGGATTGATATCTTGCACATAAGCATACAGAAAACATTAAGTCTGGTCGACTAGCTATTAAGTAAAGTAGACTTCCGATCATACCTCTAAAAGATGTTTGATCTACTAGTTTCCCAGCTTCATCAAGATCTAAAGAGTTTGAGGTACCAATGGGAGTACTTATACTCTTAGTGTTGTCATAACCATACTTTTTAAGAAGATCTTTAATATACTTATGTTGAGATATGTAGGTTCCTTCTGGTTTTTGAGAAATTTGAAAACCAAGGAAAAATGTTAACTCACCCTTCATACTCATTTCAAACTCAGATTTCATTAGACTAGCAAAGGAGTCAGTCAAATATTGCTGAGTTGAACCAAATATAATGTCATCAACATAAATTTGAACAATCAAAACATTTTTCTTATCTTTCTTTATAAAAAGGGTTGGATCTGCATTTCCCTTAACATAGTTATTTTGAAGCAAAAATCCAGTGAGTCTATCATACCATGCTCGTGGGGCTTGTTTAAGGCCATACAAAGCTTTGGTAATTCTAAACACATGATCAGGATGTTTTGTATCTTCAAAGCCAGGAGGTTGTTCAACAAAAACTTCCTCTTGAACATAACCGTTAAGAAAATCACATTTCACATCCATTTGAAATAGTTTGAAATTAATGAATGCTGCAAAGGCAAGTAGAATACGGATAGATTCAAGTCTAGCTACTGGAGCATAGGTTTCTTCATAGTCTATTCCTTCTTGCTGATTATAGCCTTTAGCAACAAGTCTTGCTTTATTTCTAACAATGACTCCATTTTCATCGCATTTATTTCTGAAAACCCATTTTACTCCAATAACAGAAGTTTCCTTAGGTCTCTCAACCAAGGTCCAGACTTTATTCCTTTCGAATTCATTTAGTTCATCTTGCATTGCTTTGATCCAATCATCATCACCTAAAGCTTCATCAGTGCTTTTAGGCTCTAATTGGGAAAGAAATGCTAGATGTTCTACTTCATTTCTTAAGGAACTTCTGGTCCTTACAGGCTGATTTACATCACCAATGATACTATCACTGGGATGATTCTTAAGAAACATCTGGTTTGGGTTTTGTAAAACTTGTTCATCAACATAGGGTAGAAAGTCTTCTGGGGTAAATGTTTCAGAAGTATCTTCTAGAACAATTTCCTTATCAGAAGGTTCTTCTATCAAAGGTTGATAATCAGTTTTTGAAAACACATCCGAAGATGTAGGTTAAGAGGTTTTAAAAACAAAAGGATCTGATTCATCAAATTTTACATGTACAGTTTCTTCAACAGTACAAGTATTTTTATTAAAAACTCTATATGCCTTAGAGGTTGTGGAATAACCTAAGAAAATTCCTTCATCTGATTTTGGTGCGAATTTATGTAAGTTATCTTTAGTATTCAAGATGAATACTTTGCAGCTAAAAACCTTGAAGTAGGAAAGTCTAGGTTTTCTACCATTCCATAACTCATAAGGTGTTTTATTAAGAAAAGGTCTAATCAAAACTCGATTTATAGTATAACAAGCAGTACTTACAGCTTCAGCCCAGAAATGTCTAGCAATAGAATATTCACTCAACATGGTTCTAGTTATTTCTTGAAGAATTCTATTTCTTCTTTCAACTACACCATTCTGTTGAGGAGTTCTAGGTGCTGAAAAGTTGTGAGTAATACCTTTCTTACTACAAAAAGTTTCAAAATCTGAATTTTGAAATTCTCCTCCATGATCACTATGAATAGTTTTTAATGGAAGGTTTTTCTCATTTTTAACTTGAGCTCTAAAACTTTTGAAATAAGAAAAAGCTTCAGATTTCTTTGCTAGAAAATAGACCCAAGTAAATCTAGTGTAATCATCAACTAGAACAAACACATAGTATTTGCCTCCAATGCTTCCAGTTTGTGTTGGACCAAAAAGATCCATATGCACCAACTGTAATGCATCGGTTGTTGAGACTTCACCAATTGACTTAAAACTAGATTTATGTTGCTTTCCATATTGACAAGGATCACAAACTTTATAAAAATCAAATCTAAGCTCCGGTAGATCCTTAACAAGTTTCTTCTTAGAGAGTTTACATAGGTTTCTAAGATTACAGTGTCCTAATCTTCTATTCCATAACCAAGAGTGATCTTCCATTGCACTTAGGCAAGGTAAATCTTGGCTTCTTAGGTCTTCTAAGTTTAAGGTGTAAACATTCTCTTGCCTATTGGCTGAGAGAATAAATTCATCCTTGGAATTGTGAACTAAGCATTTATCATTCCTAAAATTCACAAGGTAACCTTCATCACATAACTGACTTATGCTAATGAGGTTGTGCTTAAGACCTTTAACAAAAAGAACATTTGAAATCAAAGTTTTACCTAAAAGAACAATATTACCAATACCAACAATCTCTCCCTTAGCATTGTCTCTGAAAGTTACCTTTCCTCCTTTCGTTTTGATAATCTTTTCAAAAAAGCTTTTGTTACCAGTCATATGCCGGGAACATCCACTATCCATGTACCAAATATTGTTGCTGGAACTTTCTTTATTTTCCTGAAATTAAGAACAAAGTTAGATTTTCGGAATCCAAACTTGTTTGGATCCGAGATTTCCAGACAATAAAATTTTTGGTACCCACATTTTCTTAGAAAAATAAGCTTTATGAAAACCTAAGGATTGGGTTTTGTTTAAGGAACAATTTCTTGCCCAGTGACCACCACATTGACACTTGGTACAAAATGGGGCACCTTGAGGAACAAAATAATTGTTGCTGAAAACAGGTTTTGCTTGAGTATAACCAAATCCGGATTTATTTCTTAAAGGTCGTATTTGAGAATACATCTTATCAAAATTTTCCTTACCATGGGTAAAGTTTGATAAACACTTCTTTAAGGAAAAAATTTCGGACTTGAGTTTTACAACCAAGTTTTTATCCTCAAAATCATTAGTTTTGGAACTAGAGTTAGGCTCGAAAATATTTTTATTAGAAATTACTTTTTCTAATTCTTTAGCAAGTTTGTTCTTCTCAGAACTTACTTCCTCAAGATTTTTTTGAAATATTTTCAAAATCAGCATTTTTCTTATCAAGATCTTTAGAAAGATCTGATATCTCTTTAGTAAGAATATAATTCCTAGAATTTGCCTTATCAAGTTTCTTGTTGAGTTTGGAATTCTCAATCTCAAGAAGTTCAGCAAACCTAGAGACTTCTTCAAAAGTAGGTAAAGTATTTTCCTCATCAGAAGATGATTCTTCATCAGAAGAGTTATAATACTTACTATCATTAGGATTTAAGGAAACATTAGTCAATGATTCAGCATTTCGTACCTTAGCCATAGGACAGTGATTTTCAATAGGTAATCTGGCTATAAGACCAAGATTCTTCTATCCTGAAGATTCATAATCAGAAGATTCATCTGAAGAGTCACCACCACTGGCACTCCAGGTGTCATTAGCTTTCAGAACTTTCTTAGCTTTGGCTTTGTAATACTTCTTCCTGTTCTTGTCTGAATTCCTTTCCTTCCTTTCTTTCTTTCTGAGCATAGGGCAATCTGGTCTAATATGTCCAGCTCTTTTACATTAATAACAAGTAACTTCTCCATCTTTCTTATCTTTCCTATCCTTCTTCTTATACTTGGATTGAAAGTTTCTATGTCCAGCTATCTTGTTCATCCTTCGAGCAAGATTGGCTAATTCATTTTCTGAAACTTCACTTTCACTAGATTCGGATTGGAAAATGACTTTCTTAGATTTGGATCTGGTAACTCTCTCAGGAGTCTTAGCTTTCATCTGATTTGAAGTTGAAGTAAAAGCAACAGTACTATTTCCATTCTTCTTCTTGATGTTGTCAGCATCTCTCTTCATTCTTGTCTCATGTTGTATAAGAGTTCCAAATAATTCATCAAGAGTAATTTGAGTAACCTTCCTGTTCTCATCTATAGCTGTTCTCTTGGATTCCCACTCATTGGGCATAATATCAATAATCTTGTCCACAAGAGCTTCATCATCTAAACCTTTTTCTCCCATAGATTGTAGACTGTTGACGATAGTCATAAATATTTGTTGAACTTTACAGATAGGTTCTCCATAAGGAAAACTGAAGCCATGATATTCATCTCTAAGCATAGCTCTTCTAGTCTCAATCACCTTAGAAGTCCCAAAGTGTGTAACCTCTAACTTCTTCCATATACAGTTAGCTGCTTCACAAGAAGAAATTTGGCTATATATATTTCTAGTCATTGAACACAGTAAAGTATTGCGTACCTTATAGTTGAGTTGATATTCTTGCTTTTCCTGGTTAGTAAAGGTTCTGACTTCCTTGTCAGGAATTTTATAGTCACCAGTAAGCATGACAAAGTTATCTACTCCAGTATTGATAACAAAAGTCTTCATATGATCTCTCCAGTATTCATAATCATTACCATCAAAGATAGGTGGTCTTGTAGGATTCAGATTGTCAATAGATCCAACATTCATTCCTGCCATACTTGAAAATAACTTGGAAACAAACTTGTTAATAGCAAAAGATTCGTAATCAAAAAGTTCGGAATGGGAAAAGTTCGGAATGGATAAATCGGAATGACAAAGTTCGGAATGAAAAAGTTGAGCAAGAAAAACTTGTATGTGAGTACAAGTATTTCAGTAACCTTTGCTCTGATACCAAATGTAAGAATGGTATAGAGTAAGAGGTTTCCAACCTTTGATACCAATTGTAGGATCGAAATATAATATGAGATGCTCAATATACAAGAGGGGGGGTGAATTGTATACTTTAAAAATTCCTTTGGAACCTTTAAAGTTAGTTATGAATAACTAAAATTTCCTTAAGAAAAGGAAAGGACTAAGTTTAACAAAGTTAAACTAAGTTGATTCACAACACCTCTAACACCGAACTGAACTTGGAAAGATATTCCAAAAGTAGGTTCCGGAAATATGGTTCCGGAATTTGAAACTTAACAAAAGTTACAATATGAGATTTTACCTTAAAGCGTATAGAATCTAAACTAATCAGAGTAAGTAAGGAAGTATAAGAAAGTTATACTTTCCTTAAGATACAAATTTCAGCGGAATAAAAACAAGTAGTAAAACTACCAATAACAAGATAATAGTCTTTTAACCCAAAGATAAGGGTATCCAACAACCTTGGATAAAGGTCCCTTGATTTATACTTTCAAGCAAGTCTGTCTTACCCACACCAGGGTAAGCCCTCGATACGAAGATCGGAGTCTCTGTCTTGCTATCCCCGCAAGCCCTCAACTTCAAGGTAGTTGGCAACCTCTGTCTTCCTCAGCAAGGAAGTCCTCGATCTTTAAGGTAGTCGGCAACCTCTATCTTTCTCAGCAAGAAAGCCCTCGATCTTTAAGGTAATCGGCACCTCTGTCTTCCTATCCCTGGAAGCCCTCGAATGTAATCACTAACATTCGGAGTCGCACGATGCTTTGAGAGTTTATAAGAGACTCTCTCTCTAGAAATCACTTCAACAGCATGTATGCACAAAGTCCAAATTGTTCATCCATCCATTGCGAGATTTTTCAAATGAGCTCCTATTTATAGGTAAGGTCGGCTCCTCTCCAACGGTCATATTTTCCTTAAAGTTCGAAGGGACCTGTACACGTGTCACTTAGACAACGGTTAGTTTATAACAAAATGGACGACATCGTTTTATAACAAAGTAAGTGTAACAGAATGTACGACATCGTTTTAAACTCTAACATAAAGGTTCGGAATAGAAATTTCGGAGTGAAAGTTTGGAGTGAATAAATTCAGAGTGTATAAAACAATGATAATCAGATTCTGTTTAATAGGTGAATTCGGAATGAGAATTCGGAATAGGAATTCGTCATCAGAAATCGTAATGAGAATTCATCATCAGAATTCGTAATGAGAATTCTTTATCAGAATTCGTAATGAGAATTCGGAATGAGTTTTCTTTATTAGAATTCGTAATGGGAATTCGTCAATAGAATTCGTAATGAGAATTCGGAATGAGATTTCTTCATTAGAATTCGTAATGAGAATTCGTCAACAGAATTCGTAATGAGATTTCGGAATGAGATTTCTTCATTAGAATTCGTAATGAGAATTCATCATCAGAATTCGTATCCTGAATCTGGAATAGAACTTAGTCAGAATTCATATCCGGAATTCGGAATGAAACTTCCTTATAGTTCTTGTCCAGAACCGAATCTTAAAACAGAATGCTTTTTATCAGTTTTAATGATTCCTAGAAAGTGAATCCGAATTTCATACTTAAGAAAAATAATGAAAATATGATAAGGATAAATTTTTCTTATAAAAGCGATTTTCCTTAAGAAAGCATTTTTCCTTATAAAAGCAATTTTCCTTAAGAAAGCATTTTTCCTTATAAAAGCGATTTTCCTTAAAGATAAGGTGTTTGTGATTTTCAAAACAAGAAGGAATGGAAAAGTCATAAGGAAAACCTTATTGACTCAACACTCCAGGCCAAACACGCTTAACTGTGAGGTTCTAATCATACAGGCTCCCGAAAAGGAAGGTTCACCTTGTTGACATGAGTCATATCATTTAGTAATTTAACCCTTTTTCATTTGAGGGTGTTACATTCACCCCCTCTTTAGAGCACAATTCCCTCGTTGTGGACCCTACATCTCAACCCAGGTAGTGCACCGCACTTAAGGCTGGGTACCACCTCTGATACCAAATGTGACAACTGGGCTCTAGTGACAGCACATCCACCCCGCCTTAACATGGTCGTCAGGTCCTGGCCCACCAGGTACCCCCAGTTGCCCCACAGACACGTGGGGCCCACCCCAAGGTCCACCCACGTGCCTGAACCGGTCATCTGACTAATGATAGTCCCCACAGGCCAACACTTGTACTTTCTAGTGTGCTTCGTCCCCACTCACACACACCCTTGGAAACTTCCCAGAAGGTCACCCATCCTTATCACTACCTCAGGCCAAGCACGCTTAATTGTGGAGTTCTAATCAGGTAGGCTCCCGAAAAGAAAGGTGCACCTTGTTGACATGAGTCATATCAATTAGTCATTTAACCCTTTATCATTTGGGGATGTTACAATCACCCCCCCCCCCCCTAGAGCACAACGCCCTCGTTGTGGGCCCTACATCTCAACCCAGGCAGTGCACCGCGCACTTAATGCTGGTTTCTTCCTCTGATGCAAAATGTGACAACCGGGTCCTGGTGACAGCACAACCACCCTGCCTTAACATGGTCGTCGAGTCCTGGCCCACCAGGTACCACTAGTTGCCCCGCAGACACATGGGGCCCACCCCAGGGTCCACCCACATTCCTGAACGGGTCATCTGAATAATGATTGTCTCCGCAGGCCAACACATGTCCTTTCTAGTGTGTTTTTTCCTCACTCACACACATCTTGAGAAACATCCCAGGAGGTCACCCATCCTGATCACTACTCCAGGCCAAGCACGCTTAACTATGAATTTCTAATCAGACAGACTCCCAAAAAGAAAGGTTCACCTTGTTGACATTAATCATATCATTTAGTCATTTAACCCTTTATCATTTGGGGGCGTTACAAGTTCTATCTTAATGGCCACCATTAGAGGCATTAATAGATAGTTGAACAATCATCATTTCGTGAGGCGTTAGTTCACCATCCACAGAAACAATCATCATTTGGGGATGTTACAATAACCCCCCCCCCCCTTTAGAGCACAACGTCCTCGTTGTGGGCCCTACATCTCAACCCAGGCAGTGCACCGCACACTTAAGGCTGGTTTCCTCCTCTGATACCAAATGTGACAACCAGGTCCCGGTGACAGCACAACCACCCCGCCTTAACATGGTCGTCGGGTCCTGGCCCACTAGGTACCACCAGTTTCCCCGCAGACACATGGGTCCCACCCCAGGGTCCACCCACATGCCTGAACGGGTCATCTGAATAATGATTGTTTCCACAGGCCAACACATGTTCTTTCTAGTGTGTTTTGTCCTCACTCACACACATCTTGAGAAACTTCCCAGGAGGTCACACATCCTGATCACTACTCCAGGCCAAGCACGCTTAACTATGAAGATCTAATCAGACAGACTCCCAAAAAGAAAGGTGCACCTTGTTGACATTAATCATATCATTTAGTCATTTAACCCTTTATCATTTGGGGGCGTTACAAGTTCTATCTTAATGGCCACCATGAGAGGTATTAATAGATAGTTGAACAATCATCATTTCGTGAGGCGGTAGTCCACCATCCACATAAACAATCATCATTTGGGGATGTTACAATAACCCCCCCTTTAGAGCACAACGTCCTCGTTGTGGGCCCTACATCTCAACCCAGGCAGTGCACCGCGCACTTAAGGCTAGTTTCCTCCTCTGATACCAAATGTGACAACCGGGTCCCGGTGACAGCACAACCACCCCGCCTTAACATGGTCGTCGGGTCCTGGTCCACCAGGTACCACCAGTTGCCCCGTAGACACATGGGGCCCACCCCAGGGTCCACTCACATGCCTGAACGGGTCATCTGACTAATGATTGTCCCCACAGGCCAACATATGTCCTTTCTAGTGTCTTTTTTCTCCACTCACACACATCTTGAGAAACATCCCAGGAGGTCACCCACCCTGATCAATAATCCAGGCCAAGCACGCTTAACTATGGAGTTCTAATCAGACATGCTCCTAAAAAATTAGGTGCACCTTATTGACATGAGTCATATAATTTAGTCATTTAACCCTTTATAATTTGGGGGCATTACAAGTTCTATCTTAATGGTCACCATGAGAGGCATTAGAAGATAATTGAACAATCATCATTTCGTGAGGCAGTAGTTCACCGTCCACAGAAACAATATGTTTTTTAACCATTACATAGAGGTGTGTGTATGTTTAGTTAGAATACTTATCATAACAAAAAACCTAGTATATTTAGGATACTATTTTTTTATTAAATAAAGGAACAAAAAGAGTTTATGGGGTTGGGAAGTAAAGAAAAACAAAATAACATAAAACAAGACGTTACCTTTAAATCAGGCATCTCCCTTTGGTTTGAACCAAAAAGTTTAATTAAATTTCTTTCTGCCTAGGGGAAGGATTATTGGATTAGGAGAGTGATGTAGGGAGCTTAATTGGGAAATTTTTGGATGATCCAAGGGGCTTGAGAAGTGTGATAATGGGATACAAGTGAGGGTTTTTTAGGGGGAGGAGGGGTTTTTAGGGATGTTTAAAATTATTATATAATGTTTTTCGGTTTCTAAAGGTCCAAAACTTATTAAAGATGAATATAAGATTACTCATGTTAGAAATAAAATCATCCAATAATAATTGGATCGGTTTTGGATATTGTTTTAATATTTATAATATTATTCATTTAAATCATTCATTAATGAGGTAATCTTATATAACCCTAAGTAAAAATTGATTTATAAAAAATATATGTTCATGTAATCTTTGTCTTTACTTTAAATTAATTAATATAAAGTGTCATTATCACTCCAATGTGGATCTATGTG
This sequence comes from Viscum album, assembly GCA_963277665.1. Classification (NCBI taxonomy): domain Eukaryota; kingdom Viridiplantae; phylum Streptophyta; class Magnoliopsida; order Santalales; family Viscaceae; genus Viscum; species Viscum album. Next base: position 2,103,487,400 of record OY728161.1, on the reverse strand, counting down.
GTCCCAAAATCGACCCAAGGATGCCCATGGTCGTAAATGTATCAAAAAATAGTATTAGGACACATGTTAGGGTAGTTTAATCTTATTATAATAATATATTGTTTCACTTATTTATTAGATTTACCCACTAACCATGGTAAATAAAAGTTTTAATGAAGTAAATATTCATAATGACTAAAAATAAAAGTTACCTATTTCAACAAATTGGACTTCTAGATTTAAAATATGGAAACCATTTTTACCAATTCAAAAGACATAAGTGGCATAAATTAATTTGAAATTAATTCCTGCTGTCAAAACAAAAGGCTTTTTTTAAGAAATAATAACTATCAAAAGATTAACATTTGTGTATGTCCAATTTCAATGTGAAATTACATAAAATGACCAAAATATGATTAAATGGTAAAAATATAATATAATTACTATTTAAAACCATTTAGGATGATAATCAAACCATATAAGTAAATTAGATTAAAAGGAAATTTTGAAATAAAATACAATATTTTTTCACAATTCTTAATAAAATGAACTTTACCAGAAAAATACTAAAGTTTTATCCAAAGAAATTTTTGATGTCTTGATTCTAATTAAATATATTATTATTTCAAATAGAATATATAAAAGTGACCAAAACAATATATAAACAAGGTTCTCCCTCAAAAGGTGGTAAATCGACCTTTTAATGAATATTAGAGCATTTATGCTTAAAATCGAATTCAATCTTATTTTTTTCCCCTAAAATTTATTGAAAAAATGAAAAAACATTTAACAAACATATATATTCAAAATTTAGGTAGTTTTTCAATTCCCTCTAGTACAATGGATAAGCGTTAACTACCATTTAAAATAATATTATATTGTTATTTTTCAGTATGCCTCTGCATTGTGTGCCACATAAGGCTTCAAAGAAGCACGTTGTTGTGTATCTAGTATGCCATTGAACATAGAATACCCTTTAAAGAAAAATTAATTTTTAATTAATTTTTTTAATAAATATGATACTGTTATATTCTTTATTAACATGGGACGTTACAATAATAAAGAATTATAGAGTGTATACGTTTACAGGGATATTCAAAGAACAATTAAAATATATCCATATCTCATTTCATGTCTCATGAATATAAAAATTATTAGTAAATAAAATATATTTAGATTCTTGATGTTATAGTTATGGTAATGGATTCTTTTCATCATTTAGGTATATTGATTATATTCTTCAATCCTTATTATAAAATTTATATCTGAAAAAAGCGGAATATTTTTTTTATAAAATTAACATTTTCAGAAAATGATTAATATACTATTGTATTCAAATGTTTTACCTTTGTTTTTTATTTTTCATGTATGAAATTATAATTATAAGTTAATAATTGTTTCTCAAAGAATATAGAAATTGTTAAAAGGTGTTTAATTATTTCAAATAGCTTCTTTTCTAAATTGATCACTCATTTTCCCAAATTAGGATCACATATGCAATATTAGAGTTAGTTAATTTTCGAATCATTTCTTTGAAATAATTTATTCTTTCCTTCACTCAAAAAATCACTCTAAAAATTCAAAATATGAGAAGAATCCATTTCAAACCATGAAAATTTGGATGACAGAAATTTGAAGAACTTCAATTTATTATGTTTTATTGTTCATTCATAATAATTGGAGAATTTTACGTTGACTTATGTATTGAATTTGGCATAAAAAAACAATTTATGAAATTGAAAAAACAAAACGGATCAATCAAGGATGAAATTGTGTTTTTTCCAATAAGATGTGTGGGTAAAGGTCAGTGTAAAATTTGATGACTATTGAAGTAGAACTAATTCCAAAAACATATGCAATAGATTTTTTGATATTACACATTTCTATATAATTTGATTCAGTTGATAAAAATTACTGAATTGAATGTGATAAATGATGATTAGGAAATTACGTACTTAAATTCCAAAAATATAAAGGAAGGTTAGAATATAAACCATGTAATTTATTTATAATTGTATTATTTTTTAGTTTAATATGTTTGTTATATTTTATTAAAAAAATTATAACCAATGGTTAGCCATATGATCTGTGCGCCAATTTTTTGGTGGGAGAGAAAGTAAACCTTGGATAATACCATTGTGGAGGGGTGGCATAATATTTGTAAGGAATGAACACACAAGGCACTCATGAAGGAGTAATAGGAAACATCATGGGGTGACAATTTATAGGAGGATTCCAACATGGGTTAATTACAGTGGGAATCATGAGAAAACCCTATTACTTGCATCTGCTGATCCCAGGAGTTGCGATCAATTATTAAGTGGAAGAAGGACAACCATATTTCTGATTTGGGATAATCTGATGTTTGATAATTATAACCCCATTTAAAAAGTTACATAAAGAACATGGGTCACATGATCTATTAAAAAAAAGTCATCTGATATATATCAATATTTTCTTCTACCCTGGGTCACCATAGAGTTACTGAACAATAAGAATTCATGATGCTATTGTGTCTAATTATTGATCCATGTATTATATTTTTTATATATCTAACACTAATTATTTAGGATTATGAAAGAAGTAATGACAATCCATTATTAGTTTTTTATAATCATAAAATGATGAAATGATTTGACAGATGTGTTATTCCATATAGGACAACCCTCTAAATGATGTACAGTTAAAGTTCACATGCATGGATTGCGATGGTGTTGTTAGATTAAAATATATAATTTAGTTTAAAATTCTTGATACACTATGGTGATTTTATTCCTTGGATTATTTATAATGTGATATGAAATATTTTTTATGATGAATGATTTTTTTTCAGAGTTTTTTATAACGAAGAGCCAGAGTGCATTGTAGAATGGCAGTTCACATTGGGAGTTTGAGGCGATAGAGTAAGTCAGTAGAGTATTTTGAAAAACACCAGTTGATGATAAAATTTTTATAAACACTAATTGGATGAATTTACATAGAGATTTGAGGGTTGGAACAGTGCTTTAAAAGATCTCTGCATATTCATGAGGTTTCCATGAGAATATCGTGTTGTAATTTTTAAGGCCTTCATGACCACATAAAGGAATATCTCATATCATGTGTAATTAATTTTTTATATCAATTTATCTTAGCTTTTTAAATAATTATGAACTATATTCTCATTCATGTGAATTGAGATATTACCATGACATTGAGGTTATATAAAGGATGAAATGAGATAGTGTCATGTATACCATTTCATTAAGGCATTCATAGGGAAACTATGTATTATATTACATGAACTATAGTGTTCATATATAATTTGTAGTTCATAAGAATGTATGTGTGTTTAATCATAGTTTGGTATAATTATTGTGTGTATTTTATAAAGGGGAATATACCTTGCATGTTATGACTTGAATACTGGAAGTAAGTGTGATAATTTTGAGAGGTTAAACCTTGGAGAAGGAGTAGTGAAGTTGTACTAATATCTTGAGGATCTGTGAAAAACATATAAGGAAGTATCAAAGATTTAGGAATAATTTGGGAGAAGCAAAATGACAGCGTACATGAAATAATTAATTTCAAGTAGTTTGGAGATAATTATCTGATTTTTTAGTTATTTAATGATGAAATTAAAATAATTAAATGCATGTGACATTTAAAATAGATGTATGATATATGAGTTAGGTAGCTGAAAATAACTAGAATCTATATTATAGTTTTGTGTGATCCATATTGTGAAGTCAGTTTTATAAAGAAGGTTATATAATAAATATATCATTATTTTGAAAAAGTGTGGCTAAATATTGAATGTACTAAAAATATTAGTGAGATATCAAAATTTGACAAGTTAAAATAACTAAAAGTGAGAAAAGATGATGGTTTTCTAATTTTTTTTGACATAGTGTACATGAAAATAAAAAATGAAAATATATACACTAATTAGTGTGTAAAATTAGTTGAATACATGTTCATGAGGTTTTGGAAATACTATTAAAGAACTCATATAATGAATTTTAAATAAGTATATATTTTTTGGAGATAGCTACAACTAGAAGGAGTCAGTATAAAATACATGTAAGGGATTCTTGTATAAATATCCCTTCAAGAGATAGACCACTCTACTCCTTGTTGGCTAAGTATTAAATGAATTTTCATATTAGGATTTTTTAGATTCCCTATATTTTAAATCATGTTTGTTTTCTAGTGGAGAATATTTGTCATAAAACATACTAAAACTTTAATGTATCTAGTCACCCATAATTTGGGATAATATTGAAAAAATAATGATATTATTTTCTTTAGTTTCATTTGTTTAATTATTTGTGAGGTGGGATATTAATGAAAATGGGACTGATATCTTGAAGGATCAAAGAGATTAATTTGAAAAATAAAAAATTTAAAAGAATATTAGTTATTTACCACACCACCTCTCAACGATATATATGAACATAGGTACTTCACTCTATTCTTTAGAGTAAGGTATTCATGCCTTGGTGACTATAGATTAGTTTCATTGGGTTCTTCCATATGTAGGGTATATACTCCATACTGTAGAAGAAAATTCCAAGGTGGTTGGGTGCTTTGATGTTGGGACCAACCCGATTGGTAGTGCACAACACCACAAGCCAAGACCTATGTTGTTGTTGTTTTATACAGAGGAAAACCACACTAGAGGCTAGGTGGAATGTTCAATGGAGAGTTCCTCGAATGAGGCTCCACAACATCATGGACAACACCATGTTGTGTATCATCCTTTCTATAATTTTTTAAAATTTTATCATTTTACCACTTACCAAATTTTATTGTGTTTTATATTATTTTTACCACATCTCTTGCATGTTTATACCTAGGGATAGATCATGTAGTGGATCCCTCTTCTTATTATTTTCCATCAATTCAATCCACTAAATTCACTAAATTCTAGAATATTTAAAAGGTATTTTACCTCTTTTCCCCACTATATTCTCCAATACACATTTTCTTATAGGGTTCCCTTATCTTACAAACCCTAATCTCAGTGTGGGTTGATTTTAGTGATTATAATGGTTTTAACCATGAGGATTGGATTATTTTTAGAAGCATTTCTAATTTATTTGTTGGTCATTTTTAATAAAAGGAATCTTTTTTCAAATTTTCATTTTCTTTTCATTAAAATACATATATTTTACGGTAGAAAAAATTACTTATAAGTTGATATGAATCCAATGATTATCAACAATAATTATAGATAAAAATTTACAAAACAACCTATGTTTAAAAAAAATCCACAATAAAAAGTCATTCCATAGAATTAAACATTTAAAAAACATCGACTAAGCCAAAATCAAAGTAAACGTTCATGTGTCTACACTAAATAATATGAGATGATAAAGGTTGCATCACCAGCGGACTATCTCATCATCTTCAATTCCTTCTCATTTCCAAAGACTCAATCACTTTTTAAATAAACAAAAAATGAGATGAAAACCACTATTATTGGATAAGAACATAAAAACACTATCTTCAATGAGGGAAATACATGAGGAAAATCATAAAAATATAAACAAATATATAGATAAACTACCACTATAGATATAACACTAATTTCACCAAAATAAAAATTAGAAAAACATAAACAAAAACAAAAAACATATTTTTAAAACCATTATACATGAAATTAAAAAAAACATCACTAATAATTTCAGTATCACCATGTAAGGGAAATCATGATCCCAATAAATTGAAAGATACAATAACAATAACATGTAACAAACCAGAACATTAAGATACCGTAGAGAATCCACAAAAAGATAGACTTTACTGAAACCAAAGAGTGGGTTGATACTGACCATAGAAAAAACATCAACACAATTTTACTCTATGAAGACTGAAAAAAACCACCACTATAATTTAAAAACTAGAACAAACATTTGATCTGGAAGAAAGGGTTAGATGGAAATAGTACACTAAGTGTGAATGGACAATTAATACATGTGAGGGAAAAACTAAGGACCAAAATTAGAGAAAATATAATTTAAAAAAATTCTAAAATAAATAAAAAACCAAACAAGGACACCTAAATGTTTCACTACTAATATAATTCAATATCTTTGGATATCAATTGATTTAAACCAAGATAGCGATTATTAATAATTTTTCTATTAATAAGGTTTTTATTAATAGAAGAAGAGGGCCTAAGAGTTGTAAAAAACATAGTATCCCAAATAATAATGGGATGGGATAATAAATAATCTTTTAAAATAAATTAACACACACTAGAAAGAATGAAATTGGAAGAGTGGGGGATAAAAAGAATCGTTATGGAGAAGAACCACTCACCATGAGGCAGATGATGAGGGGGGAGTAGTAGTGCTAGAAAGGAAATGTAGTGTAAGGAGAAAATGGGGGACCTAGAGATATAGTTGTTTTTATTTTATTCCATGAAATTATATTTCATTATATTCATTGGTGTTTAATAATGATTTTATTTTCAAAATATACCTATATTTTTTTCCCATGAGTTGTGGAAAAATCTTTTTGAATAGTTTTTCATATAGGGAATGGTGTGACTTGGATAGATATTATATCATTTATTAAAAATTGTGTGTATATTCATGAAAATATCTTATTAAAATTTTGTAGAGTTTTTACAAAGAGGGATTTTGTATTTTAAAGTGGATTTTATTGTAATTTTTCAAATTTAATGACGATTTTATGTTTTAATCATATCATTATAAAACAAATTTGTGTGTTTTGGACATGTTGATTTTTTAATAAATTTATAGTATTCTAGTGTATTATAAGATTCTTTTAAGTAATTGGTTTATTTCTAAATGGGAATTAAAATATGACATCATGATTTTTCTTTAAAGGATGTTTCAAACTGGTATTTTAAATGATGTGAAATGTATCAGAATACAATGATTATCTCTCAAAGGGATATGTGACACATTATAGAAAGATATTACATGATGTTGCAACTACCCCCAGTGTTTGGCCTCTTTGTTATAGTATAATCATTATGGATTATTTCCCCATAGGGTAATCATTTTATTGATATTTATTCTTAGATATCAAGATTGATATTTTATATAAGGGCCTTGAATATGAAATAATGTTAACCATTTTTTATTTATATATTAATTTATGTAATGATTATTTTTCTTCTTATTTCTCATGTACATTTAATGATGTCGGTAGATCCATATGTATCTTTATGAAGATTTTGGATGATCATGCCCCTAGTGTAGATAGTACCCTTGAAAGGGATTACAGATCGATTAGACTGAGTGAGATAACATGATGTTTTTTTGACCTAGTGGATATGTGAGAACTCATGGAATCCTTAGGTTTATTTAATAATGCTAGTGTTTTTATGATCCTATACATGTATCATCTAGGTTAGAGACTACAAATTTTCCTATAATGATACGTTCTTATTGATGAATAATAATAGTATCCAATTTCTTGAATTTTTCAATCCATTAAACAATTTTTTGGTATATGATGTCAAATACTGGTTGTGTGTTTTATATTTTTCTTCACTAATAGATTGGTTCAAATTTTTTATCAAATAAATTTTCATAGTTTTTGTTTTTTTTAGTTTCAAAATGATTTATTAGTTAATTGGGAAGGGTGGTTTTTAAAAAAAATGTGATGTTTCTTGGAAAATGGAATAAAATTTTTTTTGGGAAAGGTTGAATAAACTATTTTTTATCAGTAAATTCAAATATCACTTTTCTTGGTTTTAAATAGATTTTAAAAGTATTATTTTATATAATAATTGAGTTCAAAATTAGGGTGATGGCTAGATTAGTCTCATTTGTTCATCAATAGGGTCTCTATGTATTAAAATAAAGTTATAATGTGTGATTATTTTTTTTCTTTATGCTTTCACATATAGAAACCTATATTATAAATTATTATCAAATTCTTATTTTTAGAATGTATTAAGAAAAGAACTAGATTGAAGATTCAGTGAAATTTTAATGGGAATGATTTTCTCACTCAAAGAATAAATAATGGTTTGTGTGAGTATGTGTGTGTGTATACAACCTAAATATATTCCATCATGTTCCTTATTTCTTATCCATTATATTTTATGTTTTTTGTGGGTGATTTTGGTTGACATAGAGGTTTTTAGAGCTTTTTGGGTTCTATTTAATTTTTTTTGATGTTGTATTGGGTAATTGTACTTTTTTTATTATATTTTTTTACAATTTCATCTTCTTCCACTATATTTCATTTGGTGCCCCAGTTTTATGTTTTTTTATGAATACATATTTAATTATTCTCTACTTGGTTTGTTTATTTGATACAACTTCTTAGTTGATATTAATGGATGTTTGATGAGTGGATAAGTCATGCTTTATTATTAAATTAGATTTAAATACTATTTGATATGATTATGAAATTGTTAAATAATTCCTAAAAGTACTTATTATTATTATTTGAACTTTTTTACACCCTAGGAAAATAAGGAACACACTTTGAGCATTGGGATGGTTCAGTTTTAGTACAAGTAACCATGGTGATTGGGTGAGTTTCATATAATAAAATTGATTTATGAAATACATTCTAAAGGTAATATGTAAAAATTCATGTCATTAAATTCATTATCTCAGGAAACCATGTCTCACATAATCACACCATTAAATCAAACCCAAATTTTAAATTACATCAAAAACACAATTTCTTCCTAAAATATTTCTTTTGGAAAAATCTCAGTTTTCCAAATTACATATGAAAAATACCATTTTAAAAAACGTAAAACTATACTTTTCCTAAAAATAATTGAAAAAGTCCCACTTCATGAAATGAACTCCATATTAGGAATAAAATAAATAAATAGATAGATATTCACTAAAAAAATTTCTCTTATGTAATCTAATTAATCATCAATAAAAAATGTTAATTATAATATATACCAAATCTGTAATAATGAATTAGTTTGATCCTCCAGTCCATCACACATATAGTAACCCTAGCCTTTTACACATACTAGTACATTACTTTTAAGATAATTATCCATTAAATACAAACCAAGAATTAAATATTATAGTGTCTTGGGAAGACATTGTATTTAATTAGATAACATTAAACTAGAAAAAAAAAATCTCTTATAAGTAATCATAATGAGCTCCTAACTCTCATTGTTATCATACAACATCAGAAGATAACCTAAGGAATATATTGTTAAAGGGATGATTGGAAAATCCCAACAAGGGAATAAACATGGGAATAAAGGATAGAAAAATAGTTAAAAGGAATAACAAGATAAAATAAGAGGAATTTCTCATGAATACACATGAGGAAAAATAACATATAGAACTTGGAATATTAGGATCACGGGAATATAGGAATATGTATGAAAAATAAAACATTCCATAAGCATGTTTTAAGTATAATAGCCAAGATTATATGACATTGTTGAAAAAGTCCCATAATGGTTTATGTTTACTCCATAATCTCATACATGATGTCCCATAATTCTAAAACATTATAGAAATAACTGTCATTCTATTGGAGTGCACCCATAATAACATGTTCCTGAATACGTTTTCTAAATAAATAATCAAGAATAATGAATAAACATAATGAATAAAACTGGAATGAAATGGGTTTTTAATAATTCTATATGGCATAACCATAGTGTTTATAACAATGATATCTATGAAATATGAAATTTAAAACATTCATGGTCATTAACAAAGGAAAAAAATAAAAATAGATCATGAATAATGATACCAAACTCAATTGAAAATAAGAAGAGAGTGCCTAGGTAAGTTTAGAAATGTTCTAGTTAATTATAGTTATAGGGATAATAATAATGTTTCCATAAATAGGATAAAAGAATAATTATTTACATAAAACATTAAATCAAATTAAAATAGTTTTTCATGATAAAATGGGTTATTTTAGATATTATAGGTGGCTAAATTATTTTTTGGAGTGTACTTGAAAAGGGGTAAGAAATAAGGATGTTCCCTTTAATCGGGTTTATTTATTGAGAGGAATTGAGATGGGAAAATTTTATAATATGTACTTCTTCATTGAAAAACACTTTAATGACATGGTTAAAAATGAGTAAAATAGTTAATAAGAATTAAAAATTTACTACATTATCAAGGTATATTTAAATTCTCCCATCAAATATTTGGTCAACACTTTTTAACTCCTTCTCAATATAGTGAAACTCATGATTGATTTTAATAAAATCACTAAAACTTAGTAAATCACACACTATCTCAAGTGAGATGAATCATAAAGCCATTTGATTTGATAATTTATTTCCTTTGATATAACACTATTCCACTATAATAAAACATTTTTAGCAAAGTGATTCAAATTATTTACCGTTAAGTTTTCACGAAACTAATAAAAAACTACCTTTTTTATATTAACCACAAAAATGTATTACAAATAATTTTACACTCCATTCTGAAAACATTTTTTACATTTAAAATTAAACTTGTATATATATGAGTTATGACTCTCTCCCCATTGATAACTCAACCAAAAGTATAGTGGGGGAATACCTTCAACAATTTCTAAGTGAGATGTGAAGGAAGGACATGATGTTTCAATATTTGGTCATAAAAAATATCCATTGAAATTTTCATGGTGAAGAGATCTAAAATATTTTCATTCTAAAAATAACTCACATTTCACATGAAATTATGCTATATAATCATTGATAAAATGATATTCAAGATCAATTTTTATTTTATCTTGAGTGATGAACATTATTATTGAAAAGATATATAGAAATGTTAATATTATAAGAATACATAGTGGCTTCAAAACCTAATACTCCAAGTCTACAAGTTGATATTGCATCCATATCATCTGAGTATAAAAATGGGTCAGTAATAGGTACATTTATTTAACTATTCTAATTTCTGTTGAACATTGTTTCTTTTTAATCCAATCCACACAACTCAATCCTTAGAAGAATGAACAAATTGATGTGGAATTTCTATAAACGTAATCCCCAACCTAGTCAATATCTGTATATCCCTAAAATATAAACTAAGGATGGTTTTAGTGTATTAGGTTGAATCCGAGGTAATTTTTTTATATATTTTAATTCAATTGTTTTAAAACCTAAGGTATTCTTTGGAATCACTCTGAAACCATGAACAAAATGTCATAGGAACAAAAATTTCCTGAATGGAAGTTAATAAAAATTAGATGTATTCCAATCAATTTTATATAATTAAATATATTTTCTCTTGTTCACACCAAATATTTGGATGATGTAGTTCCAATAAATAAATGTATAGAAATATATTTTCATTCTCCCATTACAAACCTCCTCATAAATTCTCTATAGTTTTTTCTATGATAATAAATTATGATCAGAAAAAAATTACATGTAACCCTAGAAATTATGACATGTTATCCAATTTTAAAATCTGAAAATGAAACTTCATTTCCTTATAAAAACATCACAAACAGTATCCTTGTCACCTATAAAAATGATGTCATCAGAATCTAAAATTCCAATAAGCATCATTATGTATAGTTCCATCATATTTATATTTCTATCAAATTTTCATTAAACTAATTTATTCCACTCAATAATACATCTAAATTAGAATACGAGGACCATATAGACTATTTTAGTTTATATAAATATTTATTAAATATTCACACCATGCTTATATATTTATATATAATTAAACTACTTGGTTATTGAGTGAAAACCTCTTCTCCAAGATGACCATTTATGTGGGATGATTACATGTCCATTTTGGAAATGATTTAGTGTTTGTGATATTCCACTACTAATAACATTCAAATGGTATAACAACTTTCAACATGTGAAAATGTTTCTTTATTGTAAAATACTTCTATATGCGAATAACCCTTATAAAATAACCATGATTTGTTTCTTATGACCTAACCTTTATCATCAATTTATTTTTTAAACCCCAATTATTGTTGATAATGTTTTTTTCTCTGTCTTTGATACTTCCTCCAAGAGGAATTATTATCAATTTGATCATGTTCCTTTTTCATAGAATTTTTCCATATATAATGTTTAATTTCCTCTAATAATGATTTGGAATTAACTTTAGAGAAAATAGAATTTTGTTCCTCAAGCCTTGAAATTCTTCTAATTGGGAATGGTGCATCTAGATTTCCAATAATATTCATAGGATCAATGTGATTCATTATCATTTTGTACTTATTCCTTTTATATTCAGCTCCTTCTTCATTACTGGGCAGATCAAAGTCAATATCAGCCAGAACTTTATAATTTATAACATTTTATTCTTCATATTTTTTTGGAATCATTGAAATTATATCCCCACCTATTTCAACATTATCCTCAACAAATATGTGTATTTTTTATAATATCTAATGATGTTTATAGTAGAACATATTTCTATATTACGTTGGTTTTTTATAAAAAATTTACCCACATCTATTGGAATGGAATCCCAAATAGTTATATTCTAAATATATTCCTTCTAATATGCTTATATTTTTTATCATCATGTATCTGGGGCTGCAAAATACATCTAATTATTTTATTGTTGTAATTTTTTTGGTATCTAATTTCATATTATGTATTTTTTTTGTTGTTTTAAATATAGATATGTTTATATTATATATGTGTATAATAGTGCAAAATCATTAATTATAAAATAAATATGAAATATTTATTTCACCTAAAATAGTTATTCTCATGTATTTAATGATATTTTTTTCTCTCAACCACACAATTTTATAGTTTAGTTTACATTTTTCTATATTGATTCTTTTGTAAGACCCTAACTTCTCAGCAAGTAATTTATATCACTCCAAGATTCAATTAAAAAATTTAAAATTGTATAAAAAGCCCCATTATTTGATTAATTTGGTGTATCAAATGTCCTTTTGGGCTTGGAGAAGGTACAAAAATTAAAGATAATAGTGGTTTGAAATTTTAGAAATAATATAGTGCAACTGGATAGTCAATAGACACGACAGTTTCCTTGTAAGGATAAATGAGTACCACAGGACATTTTGTGAGACCCCTATTCATTCGATGGAATTATAGTATAATGGATTTAATATATTAAGACACTTGGATAGATAATTGTGTTTTTAGTAGTGAAGGATCATTTCCGGGAACCCCTTGCTAGCTGGGGGCCTCGAGATGGTTTGGGATTATAGTGTCAAAATTGTAATTTTATCCCCCATTTAACTAATAATAACCCTTATTTCAAGAAGGACTCTATATTTATTATTATAATATAATATCCATGTCTACATATCCTTCCATAATTCAAAACCTTAATTCTTTTATCTGTTCACCAATCTGGTGAGCTAGATTCACAACCACAAAACAAGATTTTATCAGTTCAAAAAAGGCATTTATCAGTGATAAGAAACTGCTCCTAATAAATTCACTATTAAAATGGGGTACCTTTTATAATCGCTAAAAAAGTGATGATAAAGTCCCCTTTTATCAGCGCTAAAAAAATAACTGATAAAAGGGGCACTTATAAGCGCTAAAAAAGGTGCTGATAAAAGGGACCTTTATTAGTGCTTTTTTAGCACTGATAAAAGTTATTTTAAAAAAAACCCTTAAATAGGAGACCCACCTTTTAAAAATGATTGATAGCATTAGGAATCCATGAACGTTCCCCCGACACACCCTTTAACAGTGATAGGTTCACCCACACACCATTTAATTGTGCTAGCCCCCCTGCACCCACCCGCGCACCCTTACCTTTTCTTGGATTCAAAATCGAGACCTCTCCCTTTTGCTCATGCACCATTACCACTCGCCCATCTTGTTTGTTTCTCTATTTAATGATATATATAGTTATATTTATTCAAATATTTATATATATTTATATTAATATATATATAGTTATATTAATATAAATATATTTATTCTTATATTAATATATATATAGTTATATTAATATAAATATATTTATTCTTATATTAATATATATTTATATCTTTATATATATATATATATTTATTTATTTAGTTATATTTTTATCCATATAATTATTCATATATAAATATATATTTATTATATTAGTTTTAAATAAATTTATAAAATTTGTTTTTTTGTGTGTTTATAAATAAATAAAAACATACATACATATAAAAAACATACATACATGTGTATATATATTATAAATATGGGTACTTATAAGTATAATTATACATATTTATAAATATATACATATATTATATGTTCATATATATATTCATATGTTAGAATATATAGATAATATATATCTGTTTGTTAATACAGACACACACAAAGAAACATAGACACGCACACACATTATATAGGAATATAAATATTCATATATTTTTATTTGAAATAAAATTGATATTATAAGGATTATATATTGAGAAATATACTTTATATGTAAATATGTTTAATTTTTTATTAATAAAATTATATTTTTATGTGTGAATATATAAAAAATATGTATGTATTGTTAAATATTTCATTATAAATAATAGTACTTTGTGAAAAATGATATGATTTCAATGCCATAATATCAATATGAATGTAATTATTGGGAATAAATTTATTCCCCACTGAAAAAAAGAAAAAATCCCCCCTGATGTGAGGCTGAAATTTCTTCTAATGTTAAAAAATTGTATATCTAGACTAAAAATTCGGTTTTGGAGGACTTAGTGTCCTTTTTGGAATTGAAAAATGAGACAGAAAGATTTATTCTATTATCATGATGTACAGATATCTGTGGGATATTATTTCTAATGTGTTATAGCTTAAATAGACACTTGAATCCAATTTTTTGGGTTTTTTATGTCTGAGTTATGTTTTTAACATTTTTTAGATATTTTATTAATTTTTTAGATTTTTCGTATCATTATATTGTTATTAAATGACTATTACTTGATGCTAATTAAAAAATTAATAATTAATAATGTTTTTCTATATATTATATAATACATTTTCACAAAATTTCATATATATTAAGTGTAACTATCTATTATTATTTATCTAAAACCTATTTTAAAAATATGTATTATATTTATATCAATACAAATATATTTACATATTTATGTATAAATATATTATTTTTCATGATATTTTTGAAATATACCATTTATCAGTGATAGTAAAAAAAAGAACTGATAAAGAAACCCTTTATCATTACTACTAAAAAATGCTTTGACAAAGGCGTCCCCATAAACATTGCAAAAAAGAACTGATAAAGGGGGTAGATTTATTAGTGCTAAAAAAGCACTGATAATGGGGTACTTTTTAATAGAACATTTTTAGAGCTTTTAAAAGTACCCTTTATTGTCACTTTTTTAGCACTGATAGATGTAACCACTTTATCATCACTTTAGTTGGCATTGTTAAAGGGTGGCGTAGTGAAACCACATTTTTATGGTAGTGATTAAGTATTTTTTCCTATAATTTTTGAATTCCTCTAGTTTTCTCCTTGGTTTTTTATTCCATAACTAATATATTGTTTCAATTGTTGTCCATATGGGATTGTGGTGTGGTTACTATATCCCAATACTTGATAATTATATTTATTCTTTGTTTCTTGAGGTATGTGGAATGAAACATATTCTCAAGGTCTGATTGGGTTTTCTAGTATGTTAAACATGTATAATCACTCTACCACACCATGAATGCATCCTAGTTAAATCAAAATACACTTATATGTCATCAAACCATAAACTGAGTACTTAATAGATCATATACAGTATATTGGTGGCAAGACCTTGGACTTTCGAACTCTTGGGGCTATTCCTAATCATAACTGTAGGTTGGAACCCGAAAAAGAATGTACTTAGTTCCTTGTACAGTTCTTGTATTGACATGTGAAATTGTTTTTGGGAATAATTAGAATATAAATAAAAAATAAAAAATATATTATGGGACTTGGTAACTTTTCATGAAATGTGTATTTTAATTAATGCAATAATGGAATGCAATTGAAATTTTCAAGATAATTGGTAATTTGAATTAATTGATCAATATCCTATATGTCAAAATAATTGGTATGTTCATTGATTTTGTATACCTTATATTTTTCTTGGTGCCAAGGGGAGGGACTTACATCATCTTGGTGACTAAGGGAAATATTAATGATTTGATGATGCATTAGTGTGAGATGAACATATATATGATGATTTAGGGAATGATGTGTGTTCTCATGATGCCTTATAGAGAGATGTTGGGTTTCGTGATTCCTAAGGCTGTGATTCTTTATGTATCTAGTTACTAAGTGAATGGATCATGATTATACATGACTCTCGAGGGAGGGATTGAGGGGGATGGATATAATGATCCTCCTAGATAATAATCACTAGTGTTAATGTACTGAGATATATGTAATTGGGATGAATCATGTATGGAAGATATTAGGTATCAACCTTGAGATGAAGGGTCAGTAGGTAAAATGTTGTATTTTCTTTCGGTTTATATTAAAATACCCCTATTATCAAAATATTTTATTCATTTCCACTAATACGGATTTATCAGATACTATGGGTGGTGGCCTATAGAATTTTACTCACATCCTACTTAGGTGCCATTCAGTTCCCAAGATGATATCATGGATAGAGGTCTCTACAAGGGAATGGATCCCTACACTATATTATTTTATTTTATTTCAGGATTATTGATTAGAGATTGGATTGGGTATAGAGGTTGAGACTATGTTTTATAGCCTTTATTTTTATATTATTTCAATGTATTGGTTCATTATGTGACTTTTAGTAGGATATTTTGTTTGATATTTTATGATTAAATTTTATTATATTGATTTCACATTTTTGAGTTCATATTTTTTATTATATGATTTAATTGTTTGTCTTATTTACACTAGGATTATCACTATGTACCAGAGGGTATAGTATCACCACAATATCCACTGGACCATCATTTCCAGTTGGAAAACTCTAGCTAATGGGGATTCATGAATGAGGCAATGTGACAACCTATCTCAGTCATGTGAGGGAGAACCATGTCATGGACATTACAATGTGGTATCAAAGCTAGTCTTATCTTTTTCATTACTATTCCATAGAGGTATATGGTAAAATACGATGTATTTGAGAAAGTATTATCATTCTAGAAACTCATTTATTTACATATATTAAAAATGAAAACAAAATTTTTTATATTTTATTCATGTTAAACTATAGTTAGTGAAACCTATAAAAGTATAATAGTTTTCTATTTTTTTGCATATAAAACAATATTTTACGCCTAAAAATAATATCATATTTATATTAAAATGTGAACCTTCATCTTGTAATACTTTTTTAAACTCTTAATAATGGATATGATTAAGTCGGAATATTTGAGCAATTATTATGTTTCCTTCCTAGTATTTCTCGATTGTCCTTATTCTCTTTTGATTTTTCTTATTGTTTCAATTTAGGTTTGTGTTAACTTGTATAGAGAAATGCATTTGTATAATGTTTTTTTAGATCATGAGGATGGTGCAGACAAGTTACACTATTCTTTGTGCAGCTGAATACTTTAGAAAATTAGAGGAACATTATGAATTATTATCCACATGACTCTTTCTTATGAGTGATGTAGTATATTGGAATGGAAGGTCCTTGAGGAGTACCAAACATTTATGACCTCATGATATAGTTACAGATGTAGTACACCAAACATTATAAAGGGATGTAGGCTTTTATTAAGTGTAATTTTTTATTGATTTTGTCTAGATAATCATTAATCATCTAGAGACACCCATAGTGAGGAGGGTGAATATTTCAGTGTACATGATACTCGTACTAGCCAAGAATTTGTGGGTCTTCCTAGATCAGGACCATAATTATGAATGTATTATATTGGATAAATTCTAAATTTGGTTCATGGACTATTTTTTCTTAGAGATTCTTAGGGAGGAGAGATCATGAGAGTTCATAATACTAATATACGGGAACACGATGGTTATGGATTACATTGTATGTTTCATAGAACTATATTGTTTTACTCCAACATTAAAAGTAGATTAGGTAGCTAGGTTAGTTTACTTATAGGAGGGACTTATATACAAGATAAATTCACGAGTGAATGTTTTCCAATTTTCTTAATTCATAGACATAAAGAATAAGCATATCTTTTTTAAAGGGAACCTGATGGAGGCCCTGAGTGATGGGGCAATAGTTATGTCTAGACATTCAAGTATCACATCATATGGTAAAAATAATCATTGTTTATATAATTAATATCTAGAAAAAAATGATATTAATATTCATATTAGCATATTATCCTTTCATGTTGGTGATCATGAGTGCTTCTTTTAGTGTGTAAGGCCTAGAAAAAAGTTGGATTAGTTCCCTCACCCAATTGTAGTGTTCAATTCATGTGGTAGCATGGGAAACCCATAGAGGTTATATTAGATAAATAAGAAGGAAAATAATTATGGGGAAGTGGGATATAATCTATATTTGGGAAAGGAGTCTACTACCCAATAATGGACTAGTGGTTGGAGTTCTTCTAGTCATATAGGCTGAGGTAGAGGACATGATACTCTAATATAGGGATGATAGTACCACCTAGGTAGAATACCAAGGGTTTCATTAGCAGTAGCTCTATATAGAAGAAAAATTTATTTGCATAGGGTATAACTTGTGGCTACCAGGTAAGATTCGAGACCTTAAATTGTTTGAGGAACTATATTTAAGGAATCTATCATAGAATGTTCTCTTTTTATTATAGTGGAATCACACACTTCCCTATATTCTCTATTTATCAATGTAATGGTGTTGGATATGTAGTATATATTTGGGAGTTGTTTCTATTGAAATTATATTAGGGGTGAAATTTTAGGGAATTCCATGCTGCAAGGAGTGTTCTATTAATATTAGTGACTTCCATTCTCTCTGGGATCTATTTTTTCTAGAGAAATTGGGATTCAACATAATCTTTTATATGGAAAAGATATTTATATATTAGTAATTTATCAATTTCTACCACTGACACATGTCCTTATAATCAACCTAGGGAGAATTTTACATCCCCCATGGTGAATGGTTAGTCATTGTGGGTAATGTAGGATCAGAGTATTTTAGAAATAACTATTATTTAACATAGGTAGCTAGACTTTCATGATACGATATAGAACATAATCATTGATTTATTCCTAAAGTATCATTCCACTATTTATATGTACTTGCACAAGATTTATTTATTTTTACGATAGAGTAAAATATTATGTTTACTATTGAGTTAGTGCCAAGAGTTGATACTATTATAGGATGGAATATGTGAAAATTTGATGGTTGAATATTCATTAAGGGTTTTTTTGAGTAGGTATTTAATTTATCCTAGTGCATCACCTTGGTGATCTACAGTTCCCGTCATTAAAAATAAAATTAGATGTTTTTATGTGCGTTGATTACTTAATGAAAATCAAGATAAAATTTATGAATATGAATCCTATTCTATGTATAGAGGCTCTCTTTGACCAAATAATATGTTTTAATTTATTCTCTAATAATTATTTGAGATTAGAGTAATATTAGATGAGATAAGGACATTTGAAAAAGATCATACCTCTTTCCAAATTAGGTATGGTTAGTATAAATGTGTTGTGATCCCATTCTGATTGATGAATGCTTTAGGGGAGTTCATAGGTTTGATTAACCATATATTCCACCAGTACAAGGACATTTTCATCATTGTATTTTTTAATAACATGGGGATATAATTAAAATTCATGAATGATCATTAATATCACCTAGAAATTACCCTAGGTATAATGAGACAACACCTAAATTACATTGAAATCTAAAAGTGATCCTCCTAGATGTATCAAGTCCACATTAAAAGACATATTAGATAATATGTGTGAATATCGGTGGATCCATAGAAGGTGATGAAAATGTTTTCTTGGGATCGATTGATGAATTACTTTTAAATTAAAATATTTCTCAGTATAAATGGATACTATTGAAGGATATTAACAATTTCTCATAGATAGTGGAATTAATGACCAATCATACCAAGGAATAAGTAAAATTATAATGGTCTTATAGTTATAATAATGAATCTTTAGATACGATGAGCTTTTTTAAATATGAACCAATCATAACCATACTATAAACATGAAAAGAAGTACATCATGTATTGTAACACATCTATAATTGGATTGAAATGTTTTATTATAATGAAAGGATATGTGGTTGATTACCGCCCTTTGTATTTGACACCGCACGAGTAAAATTTTCCAACCCATAATTTGGAGTTTGTCACTATCATTAATTCTTTGATCTATTGGTAACAACACCTGATAAGAGAAAATTTATTTAATTTTACATATCATAATATATCGGAATATATATTTTCAATGAGTGATCTAAAAATTTGGTAGAGGATGTGGGTGGAGCACCATCACCCTTTTTCATTGAAGATTGCATATTCACCTAGGTTAGGAGTCATTTTTTCCAATGCCTTTAGCAGAAAGGCACAATCATAAGAAATGTAAGAGTCCAGTGATGAATAATGGAAAATGAAACAATTTTGTGATAATGATTTGGAAGTCTATGTGTATTAGTCGTTAGTGAATATGACTTATTCCTCTATTGTTACCTCTAATTTTAACAGGATCAAGAGGAATCGACTTCTTGAACTGAATATTTGGCCTCTTAGGGGAAAAGTAAATAGGGGAGACATTTTCTAACTAGACCATTGATGAGGATATATTTAATCATGTTCATGGGTGTTTTGGTTTCTATTAGTACGAATGAGGAGATGATGACCGAGTTTCCTTATTCTAGTTAGACTATAATTCCTAGTTTGAAAACGTTTTAGCTTGTTTGTTTTAGGATGTTTTGGTCCCCAAGAATAAAGTGGAACATAACTCGATTTGTGTACCAATTTCACACCTATAGAGAGTATTTTCGGCCAAGAATGAAGTGGGATATAGATGAATTTTTTCTACTACATGGAGTGATATAGAGTATTGTCTTATATTGGGATCCACATTTTTCTCCATGCTTATTTTAGGGGCTATAAAAGGAATTGGTTTTTATCTGGTTAATAAGTACATTCTTCCACCCTAAAATCGAATTTGAATTTGAGTCGACCATTAATATTAAAGGGGATAGGTTGAGGGACTTTTTCATGGACTTTGGAAGTTCATAAGAGAAATAAATGGATATTTTGGAGTTCTCATACTACAACAATTACTGTGAATCAATCTATATGGCTATTATGAAGCCTTGTATGGTAGGTCATGATGTCCTCTCTTAAACTAGTTGGAGGTGGGTGATGTAGTTCTCATTGGACCATGTCTCATTTAAGAGATATATGAATATGTATTGTTGATCTAGAAGTATTTGGAAACCATGAAGAACATCAAAGATGACATCTGGAATACAGGGTTAGTTCCCCTAGATTTAATCAATTGTATCCCAAACTAGGGAAATTCCATATTTAGAAGCATGGAAATCTATCTCCTTGGATAATTGGGGTGTTTGATATAGTGGGGAGAATCTATCCATTAGCATACCAGTTATATCTTCTTAAATTCTACAGTGTCATCCATAATGTGATTCATGTATCTCATATTTATAAATATCATTCTAATACTTCTAAAATGATATAGTTTGATGCTGTTGATCTTCATTTTGAAGTGGCATTTGAGGATAACTTTATCTATATCACATATTAGAGTGAGAAGATTATCCATGTTAATACTATTAAATTGGTGTGATTTTAGTGCACATGGGAATGTTCAAGAGGAAACCTATGAGATAGAGTGTAATATAGGAGTTTAGTGGACTTCTTTATTCACTGATATCTCTTAGTAATCAATGGGAGAAAAAATCATGAGTGACCTGTTATATAGTGGGGAGGTTTTAACACCGCACCATTAACTAAGGTAATATCTTTCTCTAAGCTACAATCAAACCATTATAAATATGTACACAAGATATGTTATTGGTTTAAAGTGGTGTTTTTTTTGTTTTCAGTGTCTTAGAGAAGGAAGAATTGCATATTCTAGTAGTTACATGAAATGATGATGATGTTGAAGTACCACAGTCTAGTTGGTGGAATAGACTGTAGCCTTGTGAGACTATTGGAATTCTTCAAGAAAGTTAGTGAGACCCAGAAGCTAAATGATTTCATCCTAGAAGAAGTGGTTTCCATCCTAAAACAAATAGGCCAACTGGTGGGATTACAAGTAGTGTAGTCTCATTACCTGGAACCAACAGATTACTAGTAGAAACTAACAGTTAGATAGTGGTGTCAAGTTGGGAGGGTATTATGTAGGTAGAATAGTATTTTCTCCCTTTAAATTACCATTTAATTCATTTTTACACATATTTAAACCCTAAATTATGGTTTCCGATCATTATTCCATCTTTAATGATTCCTCAATAACTCGGAATACTAAATCTAATCCTTTGTTCCATTATTTGTTCTGATAGATATATTTTGGTATGTTTTTAGGGAAGAGGTGAATTCCTCTTGTTTTCTTCATAACTATTCTTTATTTAAATAAAATGAAGTGTTTTAATCCTGATCCATAGGGGATAATGGTGTGGTTCATTGATTTATATTCTTTATCTATATATGTATTGTTCATTAAATAAGGTAGGCTTCTTGAAATATCTTATTAAGGTAACCTTTATTTTTCTACTATGTGAAACATGTACGATCACATCTCAACCCCATGAATGTGGCCTTTTTAATCACCATACTATTGAATGTATTGAAAACATGTGCCTAAAAATCCATAATCCATTTGAGTACATTGTAAATGAGAACAAAGATTTATACCTCCATATGGGTGTTCCTAACCTTGACCATGGGTTAGAAAACTGAAAGGACAAATTGAGATCCCAATATTAGAATTTTATTTCAATTTGAAATGAAATGGGTGTAATTGGAATGTAAATAAAAATTATGAAAAAATTTTCAGGGATTGGTAACATAGAATTAAATTTGTGTTTGACTTAAAAGAATAATGTCATATAACCACAATTGGAATACTAATATTTAATTGGAATAAATTAACTAATATGGTGTATGTTAACATTGATGTAATGTTCATTGGTCTTGTATAAATTAGATCATTTTTTTTCTTAGGGTGAGATGCATGTTGGCTTTGTGTATGAAGAGAAAACATGTATTCTTAATGCATAAGGGTGAGATTCAAATATATATGTGGCTTTAAAGGGAGACATGTGGTTTCTTGACTCTTATTAGTGAGATGATAGGTTTATTAAATTATAAGGAAGAGGGTATTAGTTACTTGATTTCTGATGGAGAGATTCTTGGTATTTTGGGTGCCTCGTGGGGTGGTCCATGACTACGCATTATTCCATAGAATGGGATTTGGTGGGAATGACATGAAAATCCTCTTTGTTTATTTGCAATTGGTTATATGGATATATACATCCAACATTATTCCAAATCAAGTGTTACTAATCCCTTATAACAACCTATAAACCATGGGTCAAAATTCTATTTTGATGAATTCTTTTCAATTATATTAGATTCCCCTAGTATAGTATTTTCTCATACGCGTTCACATAGAATGGATTTTTTATTACATAGTGTGTGGTGGCCTATGATGTTTCATTGGCACCCTATTCAGGTACTATTTCATACCCATTCATACTTCATGTATATAGGTCTATACATGGGAAATGATCCCCATGATTGGTTATTTATTTATCCTATTTGGACTAGAGCTTTGATATACGATTGAGTCTGGGATTTGGGACCTAGTTTTTTATTCTTCCTTTTTAGATTTATTATTTCTATTAGATAATTTTTTGACATTTAGTATGATATTTTTCATGAAATTTTATTGTTTTATTATATTTGAATGATCGGTAAATTTTCTTTTTATTTTTGAGTGTTTTATGTTTTTATCTTTTATCTCTTTAAATTGGGATTTTTACACCATTCTAGATGGAATAGCATCCCCACTAAATCTATCACACCCTCATGCTAGTTGGAGGCCGCTGATGTATGGGGATGCATTCATGAGTTCATTTTAAAACCCATATTTTTCCTCCTGAGGGTGAACTAGGATGACTATTTAAAAACTGAATTCTATTATTTTTTTGATAATTCTAAAATGAATTGGATGTTATATAAACCCTTAATAAAGTCCCATATTAATTTATACATGTTAAAATAAATTGTTTAATGAATATAGATATATTATAAATATATTACAAAACCTTATACAAAAATAAATATCAAGAAATAAGTCCATTATAATCTCTAATTATTCTTTTTTGAATATTTTTTCTTTAAACTGATCATTCGGGAGAAAAATAGTTCATTTTCAATTCTTATTTTGGTTTGAATTTTCGATAATTCTCCTTGGTCATAGTTTATTAATATTTTTAATATTAATCATGAAATAATTATAATATTTATTCATAATATACACTTTAATAATTATTCATATAAAATATTAATGAAAAATTTATTACAACGCTTCATTGAGGTGGTAGTCCACAAATGTGCACGTTCTATGTTATCATTTTTTAACTGATGGAATAGAAAAAAGTAAAATAAGATATTATATTCAAAAATAATTATAATTTCCAAAATATTATATGAATATATTAAATCCATAATTATAAAATATTATGAATGGTGGTGAGGGAAAATAAATCATTTCACTATGTGGAGGCAGGAGCCCTTATTTTCACATGATAAATACAATTCATTTCCCATATGATGGATGTGTACGAATTTATATTATAAATTATCAATATATATGTATAATTACATTTTTAAAATAATATATAAATATTATATGCATCATAATACCTATAAATAAATGGTGGTAATTGAGGTATCTCTATTTTTACATAGTTTTGACACATCTTTTTTTTTAAATTAAAAATTTAATTACTTATTTTTAAACTTTTTAATAAATAATTGAACTTTTGTATTTCTGATACTAAATCTATTAATTAATCATCATTTTTATAATTATACATGTGTTTTTAGACTTTTAATTCATTAATTTAGTCATTCTGAATATTCTAATTATATTAAATTACTTTTTAGTTTAATAATCTTAATCTGGTTATCTTTTTAATGTTTATTAATTAATCTTTATTCCTTGTTATTTTCATGAATTTAGTTTAGTTTTTAATTTAAAACTTTACTCTTTAAATTAGATTTTTTATATAAATTAACAATAATTATTATATAGTTAAATTATTTTGTTAAATAAATAAGTTAACAGTCTATGTTAAAGTTTAATAAAATAATGTGTTTTTAATCATAAGTTTTCATTTTATCATCTAATTAATTAACATTTTTGATTAATTTCTATTGTTAATTCTAATTATTTTAATTTCAAGTTTGCGGTAAAATATTTGTACTTGTTTTGCATTTATTTTGAGTTATTTTTAATTAATCTTAATATTTTTATTTTTAGTTAATAATTTAGTCATTTCTATTTTTAGTTTGTTTAATAATTTAGTTAGTTTTTAATTAAGTTAATTTTTATGTTTTTAACAGTTTAGTTAATTTCTTATTTATGTTTTAATTAATTAATGTTTTATTCATTTTATTATCTATTGAAAATTTATTTTTTTTATTTTTAATGTTTTAATTTTTTCAATCTGTGAGTTGACGCACTAATGTCGTGACGCATTGATGCCATGACTCGCTGATGTTGTCATGCCCTGATGACGCGACACACCGATATCGCGATGTACCGATGTCGCGACTCACTGATCCTTTGTCACATCAAAGTTTTTTTATAACTATATGTGATTCATGACTCACTGATCACTTCATATCTATTTTGGTGTCTCATTTCATCGGCGTCTTATTATTTTTTCTACTATTGGTGAGTTCTTTTTTTATTTTTAACTATCAGTGAGTCGACTCACTGATACTTTTTTATTTTGACTCACTGATTTTTTTAACTATCGGTGTCCTATTTTATTTTAAACTATCGATGAGTCATGACTGACCGATCCAATCCCTCATGATTGGTTTCACTTCCCGACACCTTTGGTGTTTCGATGTCTCACCGATCCTTTCCACACCGTTCCTTGCACCTCTCCGTTAGACACCCCCGCTTCTCTTCACCACTGCTCCACTCATGCTTTTTCCCTATTCTACACCGCAACATCAAATATCATCCTTTTCTGCACTACCCACCAACGAACCGCACATCCACCAATCAACCATTCTTCTTTCACTACAAACATACACATGATTCGACTAAACCAGAATTAGATACCCAAACGAAACTAAAACAAATTTGAAGCTAATTCTCAGATCAGTGTGCATATAGAACAAAGATTCAACTTCCTAAATTTTAAACGCATATCTTGAGGATGATATTTGAGAAGGAGGTTCATCATCCGCCGCTGATCTGAGGGTGGAGTCCATGAACAGGAGCGCTACAACTATTTTTCACTGGACTGCGTATCACCCAAGACCCTAAAATATAACCCGAAACTGTGGAGAACCAAGCCGCTTCTGTGGAGTGGATTCCACTGAATCTGATCAATGTTGCATCACCCGTTGGTACTGAGGTCGATGCTACTGGACCCGATCTTTCCACCACTAGAGTAGAGGTTACCAAATGTGGATGGAATGTCACAGGAGGTCCGCTTTCAAGCCGTCGAAGCCATGGAATTGCGTTGCTTGAGAGGATCTGAGTAGGATCATGTCACCGTATCTACTGGAGTCCAACACCAGAAAGAGAAAAGTTGGTTGTGCTCTTTCTATGGAGAAAGTCGTCTGAGATGGTGCCAAGGAACTATGGATTGATATTGGTTTGTTTCTTCGTGAATAAGAAGATGAAAGTTTCTCTCCACTATGTGGTGTAGTTGAAGATGAGAAGGGGAGGGTTTAACCTAATTAAAAATAATAATAATTCAAATGATAACAATAATAAATTAATAATTATTATAATATAAAAACAATTATAAATAATAACTAATCATAAAATTAAACTAATATTTAAAAAATCTATTAATTAAATAGAACTTATTTATAATTTAAATTAAATTTACTCACAAATAATTATAAATTAATTGAAAATAACTCTATAAATATTTTTTTTATAATAAAATTTGTAAATAAAATAAAATATTTATTAAATAATTTCCTTACTTAAAAATTTTATTAAGTTATAATAACTAATTACTAATAATACCGACATTATTAAAGCTAACAAATAGATAATAATAGACTGAAAACTTAATAATTATATTTAATTAAAGATTAAATATTAAATTAATAATTATATGAGTAATAAATAATTAATATTTAATAATAATTATCATTTAATTATTTATTATATAACATTAATTTAACTTTTTAATAAATAATATAACATTTAGCTAAAAAAATATTTTACATTGTTTCTTTTTATTCAATTATTTTTCTTGTTTTAACTATGCATGTACATTCAAGAGACGAGAATATGCCCAGATTCATTTTTCTAACTCACTCAGAGTTAGAAACGTGAGAAAAACTAGAGAGGCGTGTTAATCGTGAGAAAATGCACGTGTACAGTGCACAGATGAAGGACACTTAAATTCGGTGGAAATCGAGTGGTGACATAGAACAGATGATGGAGGATACAAAAACAGAGCATCAAAAAAATTTGAAAAGTGGAGTAACATTCGGGATAGAGAAAACTATGAGAAGTGGGCTAGGAGAAGCAGTAATTCAAGCTAAGAGAGGGAGACCTGTTCCTCTATCTCCTTTATTTTTTTTTCTTCTGTTGTAATTGAATGATTTCAATGTACTAAATAGAGATTATGTTAGGAAAAATACTTTCAGTTCGGGGTAAAAATTGAGTCTACTAGTCATATTTCTTCTACCTGCTCACTTTTAATTTAAATGTGTTCTGAAAAGATCGTCCAGATCAAATCTGAATGCATTCATTTGCAACATACCATTAGAACTTAACATATAACACTATAATCATTTAGTGAGACTGATTGTGGATTGACTTGCTTAAATACTTGAATTGAAATAAAAACTGTAGAGCTTATGATGAGTTTGTTCTATAAGTTTTTTAAAAACCTTAGTTCTCAATGTTGATTAATCAATGAGTGGAAAACTCCAAGATTTTTCTTCTTGTGTGATTTATCTCTTGAAGAGGGAAATATATCACATCTCGTTAGTGGTACAAGTTGTAGTCACTTTCGTGAGAAGTAATGTTTCCAAGACCAGTAGAATTGATATTTTCCCTGGATATATTTCTCTAGGTTTTTCACTTATTAGCATTTTATTTCACTTTTACATACTTTTTTTAGTCTGTGTCTTGTGTCAATATACTTTAGAGAAAAAATTCAAAAAGATTTTGAGGGTTCATTTTTGCCTTATAAGAATCAAAATAAAAAGAATTGGAAAAATATAAATTCAGCCCCACTGCTGAAAATTGTGGGGTCTTTTTGTATGTTTTTAGAAGAATAATGGTCAGAATTTCCTTCTCTGTGGGTTCGACCCTTCTTGCCTCATATACAGTAGTTAGTAGGATTACAAATTTTAACCTTTGACTGGCTTCAATGACAGTTCAAGTAATCTTTTTTGTGACATTTCTGGGGATGGTATGAGCCGTTATTTTTCTAAATAAACTGAAAATATAAAAAAATCCCATACATAAAAAAATCTAAAAAAATTGGAAAAATAATTGGAAACTATAAAAATAATCTTAATTCTTTGCTGGACTGTTATTGTTTTGTTTCTGCTGGCTACTGTTTACTATTGTTTTCATGAGCACTAGAAATTTTGGTGTTAGATTAATGCTTCTGAACTATGAATTAGATAAACATTTTACTACTCTAAGAAAGAAAAAAAATTGAAATGGAAAATCTAGATTAGAGAGTTCCTGCTTCTAATAACAACCAAAACCATCCAAAACTCTTAGAAGAAAATTAAAGGCCTGGGGTGAGGGAGTTCCATCTTCCTCAAGTTTCAAAAAATCCATCATCCATTAGGTTAAATCCAAGAGATAGAAACTATTATTTGAAACTGTCACACATTTCACTACTACCTGTATTTAATGGGCTCTCTAATGAGGACTCTCTTGCCTTCATTAGAGACTTCTATAACACCATGTAGCAATTACCTCTTCTAGGACTCAGAAAAAATGAGATAAGAATGAGTGTCATTCCCTTTTTCCTTAAATGGAATGCTAGGAATTGGTTTTGAGTCTAGATGAGAATATGTTTTAAAACTGGGATCAAGTGTATAATTCTTTCATAATGGAATTTTATCCCCAAAGAATTAAGGGTTAACTTAGAACTAAGATAACTAATTTTTATCATGAGGATGGAGAAGCTTTTCATGAAGCTTGGGATAGACATAGGGATCTTTTTAGGCAATATCCCCATCATCAACTCACATATGACCTTCTTATGGAAACCTTCTATGACTGTCTTTCATCCTCTGGACAGAATCTAGTTGATCAAGCTACTGGGGGAAACTACACTGACAAGAGAGATGAAGATTTGAGAAAAATATTTAATAATCTTGCACTAAATTCACAACATAAAACTTCAAGATGAAAAAGAGTCAATAGGAATGTTAATTAAAACACTAGTTCAATGAATGAAACTCAATCCCAACTTTCTAAAATCACCAACCAATTGCAATCGTTAATGAATCAGAACTCTAAAAAAAATGTTAATCGGCTTGGCTATCAAAACACCAACCATTCTTTAAGAGAACAGTGTTTCCAGTGTGGTATGTTTGGGTATACTAAAAATTATGTCCTAATTCTGATATTCCATCCCAACAACAAGAGAATTGAATCCTTGTTAACTATGGACCTAGATTTCCTCCTAAAGAAAATCCAATTTCATACAACTACAACCTAGGCTGTAGGATCTATCCAATCATGTCATGGAAAGATCAAGACCTAATTAAATAATCTAATGTCCCTAATTACTCTAATCAACCAAGACCAAATTTTCTGTATCATCATAGGGGTTAGTCTTCCAGTGCACAGGGAAATAATGATAATCATATGTCTTCTAATCTTGATATAATCATGAACAAAATTAACTCTCAAGAGGAAAGATACATTACTCAACTAACCAAAACTATAAATCAATATGAGTCAGATAAACTAGAAAATGATGTGAGAATGAAAATCATCAAAACACAAATAGGAAAACTTTCTAGATATTTTTCATCTAGGGAAAAAGGTAGACTTATTAGTACCACTGATCTTAACCCTAGAGAGAATTCCATGGTTGTTGTAACTAGAAGCGGGCATAATACTCAAAATGTTACTAATAAAGAAACTAAAAATTCCCAAAATAAATATCTACTTCAATCTGGTAGTAAAAATATACTTCGTACACATGCTGGAAATTCACTGAAAAGTCATGAAAATGATCAGAATCTGAATTTATCTTCTAAAGCACAATCTGAAACATTATCTAAAAATCAAAAGAATAAATGTAAAGAGAAGTTATAGGTAGAGGTGAGGGATACACCTACTATCCTTAATAAAATTCCCCACACATCCCTTTCCATGAGATGTTGAAACGAAAAAGTAACACCAAGACTGAAATTCTTTAGTTCCATGGTCTCCTTTATAAACATAAAGAAAACATTCCTTTCATTCATGCCTTAATTCAGATCCCATATTATTTTAAATATCTTAAAAAATTATTTCAAACAAAAATACTCTGGAAGAATTTTCTACTTATAGCCTCACTGAATAGTGTAGTCTTGTGCTTCAAAAGAAAATCCCTCCTAAACTGAAAGACCCAGGTAGCATTGTTATACCTTCTACACTAGGATATTCTGATCAGCTCAACTATTTGTGGGATCTAGGTTCTAGAATTAATCTACTTCCATACTCACTGTTTCGGTAGTTGAGGTTGGAGGACCTTCAACCCATGATAGTCATATTGTATTTGGTTGATAGATCATCCACTCATCCCATGGGTAGGATAGTTGACTTGTTAGTAGGGGTTGAGAAGCTATTTTTTCCGGCAGACTTTTTAGTCTTAGACATGGAGTGTGATCAAGAGGTTCCCACCATCTTGGGTAGGACCTTCTTGGCCACTAGTGGTGCTGTTATTGATGCATCAAAGGGTCAACTTATTTTCAAAAATAGAGAACAAGAAGAAGAGTTCAATGTTTCTAAGAACATTAAAGGACCAACTTATTCTGAAAACTATTCAGAATCGATTTCCTTGAAGTTGAAAGTTATTATAAAAATAAACTTGAATAGATTTAAGAATATGAAAAACAATCCTCTGTTGGAGAAATTTATCTTGAAACTAAAAAGCCTATTTAATCTGTCTTAGAAGTTGAAAATTATGCTCAAACACTGAATCTAGATAATTTTCCAGAACTGGACAACTTTCTAGTTTCTGCTGTAGAAGAGTTCTCTATTTCTGAACATAGGAGCCATTTGAGTGAATGTGAGGGTGATTATTCTTAGACCTACCTTGCTGAACACATTGATTTTATTTAAGGATATCTTTTAAGAGAACTTGATGATTCAGATTTTATAAACTTTTTGAATTTTGATATGGAATATCAGGATAGTATACTTCCCACTTTGGTAAGTAGCACTGTAAATTTTAAAATTGAATATGAAATTGAAAATTTTCATCATTCAGTACTCCTTACAAGAAATATGTTGAAGATCTTTGACCTCCTTGGCCTAATATTCTTCCTTCTAGTGTAGCACCACCCAATCTTGAATAGAAACCAATCCCAACTCATTGAAAATATTTATTCAAGGGTGATAATTCTACTTTTCTTGTCATAATTTCTGATGAACATATTGAAAACTAAGAAGAATGATTGTTAAGTGTTTTAAAGAAATTTAAATCTACCGTAGGTAAGACAATAGTTGATATCAAGGGCTTTAGACCCTCATTTTGTATCCATAAAATACCTATGGAGCCTGATCATAAACCTAGTGTAGAGTATCAAAGAAAAATTAATCCAAATATGAAAGAAGTTGTGAGAGAAAAAGGGATAGAACTGCTAGAAACTGGAATGATATATCCCATTTCTAATAGTTCTTGGGTCAGCCCAGTCTAGGTTGTCCCTAAGAAGAGAGGTTTCACTGTAGTAAAAAATGAAGAAATCTAAGTTAGGAAAGCTGAAAAATGGACTATCTATATTGATTATAAAAATCTGAATGCATCCACTAGGAAGGACCATTTTCCAATTCCCTTCCTTGATCAATTGCTTGAGAGGCTTTCTAGAAATGAATTTTTTTGTTTCCTGAATGGGTATTCTGGTTACAACCAAATTCATGTTGATCAAGAGGATTAGGAAAAGACCACATTCACATGTCCCTTTGGAACGTTTTTCTACAAGCGGATGCCCTTTGGGTTGTGTGGAGCTCCATCCACTTTTCAAAGGTGTATGATCGCTATTTTGTTCAGATATGATTGAACGAATCATTGAATTTTTCATGGATGATTTCTCAATTGTGGGTAGTACCATTGATACTTGTCTTGGAAATAATGAGTTAGTTATGGAAAGATTCATTGAAACCAACCTTGTTTTTAATTAGGAGAAGTGTCAATTCATGGTCATAGAAGGTATAGTGCATGGGCATGTGGTTTACAAAAGATGTCTAGAAGTTGATACTGCTAAGATTGATGTCATTCAATAACTACCACCTCCTGAGAATATATAAGGTATTAGAATATTTCTAGGGAATTCCGGTTTCTACTAGACATTCATAAAAGAATTCCAAAAAAATTATTCCATTTTTTCTTTATTTTTCAAGGATGCACCTTTCAATTCTGATGAAAAGTGTTTGAAATCATTGATTCTTCTTAAATAGAAACTCATTACATCACCCATTATCAATGCACATGATTGGGAACTACCTTTTTTACTTATGTGTGATGCTAGTGACATGGTTGTAGGTGATGTCCTTGTACAGAGGAAAGATATGAAGTTACATGTGGTGTATTATTCTTTTATACTTCTAAATGAATCCCAAAAGAATAACACCACTACCGAAAAAGAACTTATAGCTGTTTTTTTGCTCTAGAATGTTTAGAAATATATTAGTTAGGTTCAAAAGTTATCTTTTTCACTGATCATTCAACTTTGAAGTACTTTTTGTCTAAGAAAGAAACTAAACCTAGATGGATTAGATGGATTTTGTTGCTACAAGAGTTTTATTTGGGGATTTGGGATAACTAGGGAGCTGAAACTTTAGTTACTGACCACCTTTATAAGATTCCTCATACTCAATCTAAATCGAATGATCCTAGTTAGATAAAATCTTAATTCCCTAATGAAAAGTTTCCCACTGTTTCTATAAGGTAATATGCTTGGTTTTTAGATGTTTTCAACTTCCTGCTAGTAGGTGTCTTGCCCAAAAATCTGTCCAATAAACAAAGAATGAAATTCATTTCTGAGCTTAAATATTTTATATTGGATAATCTCGTGTTGTTTAAGAGATGTTCTGATGGTTTCCTTAGGGGGTGTGTGCCTGAAGAAGATATAATACATTTCTTAGAGAGTTGTCATTCCTCACCTTGGGGAGGTCTCCATGGTGGTGAAAGATCTGCTCAGAAAGTCATAGAATGTAGTTTCTATTGGCCCACTCTTTTTAAGGATTCTAGAAGCTTTGTGGTTGGATTTGATAGATGTTAGGGGCTAGGAAATGTGGTTAAGAATTAGGAGTTACCCCAAAAAGGAATTCTATAAGTTTAAAATGTTGATGTCTGGGGTTTAGATTTTATGGGTTTATTTCCATCATCTCAATGGAATGAGTATATTCTTATTATTGTAGACTGTGTTTCAAAATGGGTTGAGGTAGTGGAACTTCCCAAAAATCAAGCCAATTTCGTAAAAAAGTTTGTCAAAAAGAACATATTTTCTAGATTTGGAGTTCCCAAGGATTTTATCACTGATAATAAGACACATTCTAAGAACTATAAATTTAAAGATTTGTTGGAGAAATGTGGTTGTGTTTATAAAATTGGTACTCCTTATCATCCACAGTCCAGTGGACAGGTAGACATCTCAAATAAGGAACTGAAACAGATACATGGGAAAAATTTATCAACCTCTAG
The DNA here is from genome assembly GCA_963277665.1 of Viscum album. Taxonomy (NCBI): domain Eukaryota; kingdom Viridiplantae; phylum Streptophyta; class Magnoliopsida; order Santalales; family Viscaceae; genus Viscum; species Viscum album. The sequence goes on along the minus strand of OY728161.1, from coordinate 2,103,453,440 downwards.
GAAATATTTGTATTTTAAATTGGATGATGCGTTATAGGCATATAGAATTGGATTCAAAACACCAATATGTATGTCTCCTTATAATATGTTATTTGGGAAATGTTTTCATTTACCTGTGGAGTTGCAACACAAGTCATATTGGGAATTTAAGGCTCTAAATTTTGATTTTAATAGTGTTGGTGAGAGGAGATTACTTGACATGGGTGAGCTGGATGAGATTAAGAGAGAGATTTATGACAATTCATGGATTTATAAAGAGAGGACTAAAATTTTTCATGATTCTATCATTCAAGCTAAAGAGTTTAAACCTAGAAATAAGGTCCTTCTCTATAACTCTCAACTTAATATTTTTCCAAGAAAGCTAAAGCCTAAGTGGTATGGATATTTGACTATAGTGAGAGTGGTTAATAATGGATAATTAGAAATTTTAGGTGAAGAGAACAAACCCATATTTGTTACTGGGTAGAGGGTGAAGTTGTATTTTTAGGGATAGCCGAAGGGCTTGGCTGCCTTCACAGTGCGTGTAAACTGATCTTGAATAATGTCTGGTTGAAGAAGTTAAAACTTAGAACTGCATGAGAGTAAACCCATGATTCTTTTTGTATTTACTTTGTTTTTTTAACCGTGAAAAAAGTGTTGCTTCTGTGCTCTATTTTTGAGAAATTACTATTACTAGTTGTTCCTGGTCTCTTGGTTCTGTTTAAGGGTTATAAATTGCTGGTATTGTTTCTTTAAAGGAGAGGAATTCCCATGTTGAGGACTAATGATAAACCTATTCAAGGAAGTATTCTATTTTTTAGTTTCCATTCAATTTTTCTGCTCCCTGTTCACTCTAATATAATTCACTACTAAGTCATAGTAACTACCATTGGTTAGATAGTGACAGTTACCTTTAAAAATATGCTTGTTTTAGAAAATCTGCTACATATTTGTTAGAAATTCTATTGTATGTCTTGCTGCTGAAATAAAAAATTCTGCATATATTTAAAAATTATATGTGTTTTGGAATGAAAGTCTTCTGTATGTCACTATGTAAATAAAATTTCTTCATTTCCCCCATTATAAAAAAATAGAATTTCATTGTTATTAAAATAATCCACTGCATGAAATTAATGGTGGGGGGTACATGTTGCAGCAGTTTTTGAATTTATTTGTATTGGTTGGGGTGTTTAACTTTTCATTCTCTAATTTATTTAAAATCCTTTTAAACCCAATCTTTGAACATTCTTACACCCTATCCATTGTGCGCTCACAAGTTATATGCTAATTTATTGGACATTATTGAAGATCTTTTGTCACTAGATTAAGTGATAATGCATGTAAATTCTTGTGAACATGATGTAAGTTAATTTTTGTGGCAATAAATTCTTTTTGAACATCAAAGAAACCCGTTTAACTTGTCATAAATCTTTACTATTGAAAATCTGTTTTGAACTTAAATTGTCAAATTGTTCTTCTCCATTTTTAGAAGTCAAATTTGGGGACAAAGTTGGAGGTTAAGTGTGGGGGAGGGGGTCAATTCTTGACTATGATAGACTATGCTTTAATTTATTCCCATCAGTTCCCACTACAACTTAATTCCTTCTTTAAAAAATGGGTAAACTTTTTCAAAAATATTGCACAATTTTAGGCTTTACAATGTTTTTCAAATGGGTCTTGTAACATCCCAGGTAAATAAAGAATAAAGAATTTTCATATTAATTAATATTTATGAATTAAATATTAATTTTAATTAATAGGGGTTTCTACTTTCGATAGCGTACTCGATACGCAACGATGAGTTTCTTTGAAAACTTACGTTGCACACTAGTAATAAAATAATATTATTTTAAATGTTAGTTTCCACGTAGTCGTTGTATTGGCGGGAATGGATATAAATAACTAAAATATGATTATATATGTTTTTAAATGTTTTTACATTTATCCAATAAAGGATAAAGGCTTAAAATACGAAATGAATTCAATTGTAGGCATATATACTCTAATTTTCACTAAAGGTTCACTTATCACCTTTTGATGGCGAACCGTCATTAAATATAGTTTTGATCACTCTTATACATTATTTTGAACTAAATATAACTCTTCTTTAGAATCAGGACATCAAAATTTACTTTGTGTAAAGTTTTGGTATCGTTCCGATAAAGTTCATTTTTTTAAATGAATAGTGAAAATTGTTGTATTTTAACTCAAAACCTCTTTTTAATATAATTTTTAATATGATTAGATTATCTTTTGAATTGGTTTTAAAGTGAAATTAGAAAATATTTTTACCATTAAATCCAATAGTGGTCGTTGGAATAAATTTTACTTTGAAATCGGACATAGACTAGTGTCAATCTTTTGATACTTATTGTTTCACAAAAACACGTTATTTGTCATGACAGCGGGAATTAATTATTAAATTAATTAATTTGAATTATATGTTTTTAATTTTTTAAAATAGACTTCATTTTAGAATTCGAAATATCAAATATAGCTTAGGGTGAATTTTTGGTATTTTTCTGAAAAACTTCAATTTTTGATGAATAGTGAAATCACTAAGTGGTACTTATGAAAACTGATTTTTCGTTTAAATGAAATTTTACCACCTCTGTGATTTGATTTTCAAAAATCTGACATACATGGTTGTCATTAAGAAGTAAAATGTGGTTCAATGAGATTAAAATAATTTTTTTGGTGAATAGTAACTTATTAAGTTTTTAATCGCGATTAGTGGTAATTGGTGTAGTTTAAGGTAAAAATAATGTTTTAATAATATGAGATGACCTAGACACATATCCTACCTTCATTTTATATGTCATGGCCGACCAAGACAATCCATGGGTCAACTTGGGGACCCCATGGAGCCACTTTTTTTGGAAAATGACATAAATATCTTTTATTTAATGTCAATGTAAAAAAATGGCACAAACATGATATGTTTTAATAAAAAAAAATTTTAAATGGGGTTATTCAAGTAAGATTTTTGATTAAAAATAGTCATTGGAAAGCTAAAAAGATTTCCTACATCATAGTATTTTTTGATAATTTTTATACATTAGATAAATTATATTATTTATGACATAATAATGATGCAGCGATGACATCATTATTTGACGATTTAAATAAAATAGAAAGATAATGTAAAATATATGAACTACACATGTACAAAACTTATTGGATGGGTGGATTTCGAACCCTTATCACCTTATCCACTAATTATATCAATTTGGGACCTTTTAAAACCGAAACACATTTTAAAATAAAATAATAGTTTCATGGTTTCCAAAAGTGACCCTCCTCTCCTCTTATAAAAGGCCCCCACCTCTACCTCATTTCAAACACTCCTCAAGACTTTGGCTCGTCCAAACCCTGCCCATTTACTCTCTCCACATCCCTCTCCTCATCCTATAGGATTCCCTTTGGGCAGAATCCTTTCAAAGGAAGCCTTTAGGCTCAAATCCAAAGGGGTTACACTTTTAATGTTAATTCTTTCTCTCATGTTCATTTGTTTTATTTTGCTTCTCAAACCCCCTAAACTCTTTTTATTTACTTATTCTGTAACAACACTAGTATCTTCAATATACTAGGATGTTTTTATAAGATTTATTCGAGCTACACTCTCACACAACTACATCAAATGGTTAAAGAACATACGGTTTCCGTGGATGGTGAAATTCTACCTCCCGAAACGATGATTGTTCAATACTCATCTAACACCTTCAAAGGTGGCCATTATGATGTCAATATTTTTATATATGATATAAAATATGTTTATTATTTCCTTAATCTTCTGTATTTTTCATTTATGGCATACCACTATTGTTTCCATTGTGGGTAAACATGATATCTTCATTTTAGGAAGTGCGGACTACCGCCCCCTGAAAGTGATTTGATTCGTCAATAGCATATGTGGGATGTGTAAAGGATAAAGTTAGTGATATTATATATGTTATTATACTGGAATTATAATATACTCTTATATCATTATGATTCCATTCCAGAAAATACTAAATAGAAATGGAAGTAGCGTTCATGCGTACGTACGGCTTACCGTCTCCATGAACGGTGCATTTCATTTCTTACCTCTGAATGTGATGTAATATTATAAATACATGTATATGCTGAATATATATGATATATATGTTATCCAGATCATTAATATCATTCTGGATATAATGAACCTTTGACCGAATTAACAACATGTAAGTGTAAGAAGTCTATTTTTGACTTAAGAACCAAATACAAACAAAATGAACATTATTAACTTAAAGGATAACATGATGTTCATAACATGGTATAAAAGGAATAATGAACATGAAAAGGGTTCTTAATCAAGTAGAGATTAACTCAAGTTTATTATTCAGGAGATTAAAGAACGGTCGGGTCAAGTCAGATACGAGGTAAGGGACTTCGTCTCAATCTCCTTTCATTGAGGCATATATCATTTTATACACAACATTCTTTTATACGGTGTATAAACCACTTTGACTTTTACATTTATACAAAAGGAATCTTTTTCTACGAAGAGTTTTACTAAATGAAAAAAAAAAGAATGTTTTTTTAACGTACGCGGTGACAACGACCTTTTCCGCCGCCGTGAGTATTATTTGGTCTTTGGCTTCCTCAACAAGCCGTAATGTTTTTAAAATAAAATAAATACCATATACTCTTTTATGTATTTTTGTATTGAGAATGGTTTTGATAAAGGATTATATTAGGATATATTGTGATTGGAATGTGGAAATGTTATCATTCCTTTATATTGGTTTTATGTTTTATGATTTTATATTGGTACTTGGACATTTGATGGGTGGTTACGTGATAAACCATATGATGGGTGGTGCCGTGAATACCAGGACGGGTGGTTACGTTATAACCTCCAATGCATTGGGTATGGAAGTCGGCCGTATGGGTATTCCATTAAGTATGTATAAAAATTGGCCGTACGGTTATTCCATTAAGTGATATGTGTGGAAGTCGACCGTATGGTTATTCCACTTAAGTATGTTTATGTCTCAAGTTACCTTTATATGTTCTATGTGTTCTTTATATGGGTTTTATGGTAACCCTTTGGTTACAAAAAGGTAAGTAATGATACTTTATTCAGTGAATAGTTTTTACTACTTCATGAAGGTGATGGTATTACTTTGATAGAGTATACATGTTTTACTTGATGTTTGAAAAAGTAACAGTTTTCATTCTTTGTGTATCCTTTTCCAAGATTTTTATGCTCATCCCAAGTTTTTTTGAAATGTTTTTCACAGGTCAAGGGAAAGGTACGTGATATGATGATAGTGTCAAGGAAGTGTCAAGAAATAATCCATGTTTTATTTTAAATGTGTTTCCATTGATGGGAATGAATAATACTATCTTTATGTAACCACTTTGTTTATATGTGGAATGTAATGAAAGTTTTATGATCTAATTCTCTAAAACTCTAAACCCAAAAAGATCCTTAATGTGTAATCTTGTAATAACTCAAGATTAAGTAAGGTTTAAGGTTGGGGCCTTATAGTTGGTATTAGAGGTCGGTTTAGACAACTTTAGGAGTTAGAAAATTGTTAAATTATAAGTTAATTTATGATTTGATCGAAATGATATAGCATTTACAAATTACCATGTTGCTTCGCCTAATATATTTCTGTGTTCAGAATGGTTTTCCGCAGAGGAAATAAAGCAGCTATGTTGGGACGACATCAGGAGGAAGACAACCTTCCAAATCAGCATCCTGAGATGGTCGGAATCGGAACTGAACAGTTTGTTGCAGTGATGACATAGCTGACTCAGGCTATAAATGGTGGTGGTATCCATGCACGAGATCAGCCAGATCAACCACAGAGGAACATGTCCGTGGTGGAACATTTCATGAGGTAACATCCCCCATCATTCAGAGGATCATCTGACCCTGTGCAAGCTAAAGGGTGGATTAAAGCACTGGAGAAGATTTTTGATGTCATGGGGTGTTCAGAACATCAAAAGGTTAGTCTTGTTGTTTACCGTTTTGAAGGTGAAGCTGATCAGTGGTGGTCGATGGTGAAAAATATCAGGGATAGTGAAGAGATTGAGGATCTTCACTGGGACGAATTCAAAGGTATGTTTCTTGAGAAATATTTTCCTAAGGTGGTTCGTCTTTCGATGGAAAAGAAGTTCCTAGAATTGAGGCAGGAGGATGATTCAGTGGCTGCTTATGAAGCAAAGTTCACTCGATTGGAAAGGTATGCTCCGAACTTCATACGAGATCTTGATAGTAAAATAAACCGTTTTACTCAGGGTTAAAGCCAAAGTATCGAAGGTCATTAGCTTCTCGTGAGTTCAAAAGTTATGAAAAACTTGTTCGATGTGCGGAGAAGGTGGAAATGGAGTTTGCCGATGATCAGGTGTTCTATGACAAACAACAGAATAAGAGGTTTAGTTGGCAGGCAAAGGGGAAGAATTCATCAAAGAAGCAAGGAGGTAAGAAAACCAAATATCCATCCTGTGAGAAGTGTAGTAAAATTAATCCTGGAGAATCTTTATCCAAGTCTGGTAAGTGCTTTCAGTGTGGTAAGTCTGGTCATATTGCTCGTAACTGTAAGGAAGATGATAAAGCAGGCAATGAAAAGCCAACGGTAAGATGTTTTAAGTGTAATGAAATGGGTCATTATGAAAACGAGTGTCCAACGAAGAACTCAACTGGGGGAATGCAGCCAGACTACAAGCAGAAAGGGGTGGTGAAATCCTTTGCAACAACTTCAGCAGATGTTGGGCCATCGAATGAAGTGGTATCAGGTACACTGTTTGTTTGTTCAGATTATGCCAATGTGTTGTTTGATTCAGGTTCTACACACTCTTTCATTTTTGAGAATTTTTCTAGTAAATTGGAAATTCCATCTCAAGATATGAACCCTGAACTTATGGTAAAAACATCCGGAGGGAACGTTGAGACAAAAAGTAATTATGAGAACCTTCCTATCCTTTTGTGTGGAAAAAATCTACCAGCAAACCTTATTGTTTTTCCTCTAGTAGAGTTTGATGTTATTTTGGGCATGGATTGGCTTTCTGTTTATCATGCTAAGATTGACTGCAGAGCTAAAATGGTTTCTTTTCAGAAAGATTTTCAGTTTGTGTACAAGAATGAACCCTTGATTTTGATAACATATCAAGAAGTTGAGAAACTAGTAAAAGATGGAAATGAATGTTACCTTGCACATATTGTTGAAAATAAAGGAACTGTTCAGATTAATGATGTGCCAGTGGTAAATGAGTATCTTGATGTTTTTCCTGATGAGTTGTCTGGTATTATTCATGATCAGGAAGTTGAATTTACTGTTGACTTAGTTCCTGATTCTAATCCAATTTCAAAACCCCCTTATCGAATGGCTCAAGTTGAACTTTTAGAGTTAAAGAAACAATTGCAGGAGTTATTAGATAAAGGTTTCATTTGACCTACCACATCACCATGTGGTGCTCCTGTCGTGTTTGTTAAAAATAAAGATGGATTAATGAGACTTTGCATTGATTATAGATCCTTGAAAAATATTACAATTAAGAACAAGTATCTTTTGCCTCATATCGATGATTTGTTTGATCAGCTCCAGGGAGCTCAGTATTTTTCGAAGAATTACTTGAGGTAGGGTACCATCAGTTGAAAGTAAAAGAAGCAGATGTTCCAAAGACTGTGTTCCGTACTAGATATGGCCATTATGAATTTTTAGTTATGCCTTTTGGGTTAACTAATGCACCTGCTATATTCATGGACCTTATGAATAGAATTTTCTATGAGTTCTTGGATAAGTTTGTGGTTGTTTTCATTGATGATATTTTTGTGTTTTCTAAAAGTAAATAGGATCATGAAAGTAATTTAAGGGTTATCTTGAAAACCTTAAAAGAAAAGAAACTATATGGAAAATTCAGCAAGTGTGAGTTTTGGTTACAACAAATTTCTTTCATGGGACACATTATTTCAAAATATGGCATAACTCTTGATCCTACTAAAACAAAAGTTGTTGAAGAATGGCCGAGACCCACAAATGTAAACGAGATCCATAGTTTTCTTGGTTTGGCAGGTTACTACCGAAGGTTTGTTGAAAATTATTCACGGTTATCTAGTCCAATGACAAAGCTAACTCGTAAGGGTGTTAAGTTTATCTGGACAAAAGAATGTGATGATTGTTTTAAGGAGTTGAAAATAAGATTGGTGAATGCTCCAGTTTTGGCACTTCCTTCCAAGAATGGTGAGTTTGTTATATACAGTGATGCTTTGTTGAAGGGAATTGGCTGTGTCCTAATGCAGAATGATCAGGTAATTGTGTATGCTTCACGTCAGTTGAAAACTCATGAGGTAAATTACCCTACACATGATTTGGAATTAGCTGTTGTTGTCTTTGCTTTAAAAATTTAGGGGCATCATTTGTATGGTTTAAAGTGTGAAATATATACTGATCACAAGAGTTTAAAGTATATATTCACTCAGAAAGAATTGAACATGAGACAGAGGAGATGGCTGGAATTAATCAAGGATTATGATTGTACAATTCACTACCATCCGGGAAAAGAAAATAAAGTGGCAGATGCTTTGAGTCGAAAACGTAATGCTTCGTTAACCATGCTACGTTTGGAACGAGATACTTTGGTTTTTGATTTGATGAACTTTGGCATAGTTGTTTTTGGTGCAGGAAGTCCTTCTGTTTTGTTTCAGGTATCAGTGAAATCTTCTCTATCAGACAGAATCAGGCAAGCACAGAAGCAAGACAGCAAGTTGCAGAAAAAGGTAGCGCTGGTTCGGAATGGTAAGTTGCCTAAATTCAACATTGATAATGATTGTGTTTTGAGGTTTGGGAAGAGGTTATGTGTGCCTTGTGACTCACAGTTGAAGAATGAGCTGTTATGTGAGGCTCATAGTTCCCCGTTTTCAGTTCATCCTGGCAGTACTAAGATGTACAGAGATCTGCGGGAGTATTACTGGTGGGATGGAATGAAAAGAGATATTGCTGATTTTACGGTGAAGTGTTTGACATGTCAATAGGTTAAAGCAGAGCGGCAGTTACCGAAAGGGATGCTTCATCCTTTACCAGTTCCAGAGTGGAAATGGAAGAATATATCCATGGACTTTGTTGTGGGATTACCGAGGACATCCCGAGGTAATAATGCAATCTGGGTTATTGTTGATCGCTTGACCAAGTCTGCTCATTTCCTTGCTATACGAGATACTTTCTCTTTTGATCAACTTTCCCGTTTGTATCTTAAAGAGATAGTTAGGTTACATGGAGTTCCTCTCTCCATTGTATCAGATCGTGATCCCAGTTTTACTTCTAACTTTTGGAAAGGCCTTCAGAAGTCGTTGGGTAATGAATTAAATTTTAGTACAACTTTTCATCCTCAATCAGATGGGCAGTCAGAACGAACAATTCAGACCTTTGAGGATATGCTATGATCTTGTTCGATGGATTATCAGGGAAGTTTGGATCAACATCTTTCTTTGGTTGAGTTTTCTTATAATAACAGTTTTCATTCCAGTATACAAATGGAACCATTTGAGGCATTATATGGGAAGCGGTGTCGAACTCTAGCATTTTGGGATGAAGTGGGTGAAAGTAAGCTGATGGGACCAGAATTGGTAGAAGAGATGGCAGAAAAGGCTCAGTTGATTCAAAAACACATGAGAACAGCCCAGAGCAGGCAGAAGAGTTATGCGGATAACCAGAGGAAGGATATATCTTTCTAGGTAGGTGATCATGTTTTTCTCAAGGTTTCTCCATGGAAAAGTGTGATGAGATTTGGTAAGAAAGGAAATTTGAGTCCAAGGTTCATTGGACCATATGAAATTCTGGAGAAAGATGGATCAGTTGCTTACCGAGTGGCTTTAACTCCGAGTTTATCTCAAGTACACAATGTTTTTCATGTTTCAATGTTGAGGAAGTATATGCCAAATCCATCTCATGTTTTGAGTCTAGAGGTAGTTCAGCTAGAAGAGAACCTATCTTATGAAGAACAACCAGTCCAGATTCGTGACCACAGGGAGCAGGTGTTACGGAATAAGGTGATTCATCAGGTAAAGGTTTTGTGGAAAAACCATGTGATTGAAGAGGCAACATGGGAATCTGAAAATTCTATGCGGGATAAATACCCCCACTTATTTTGATAAGTGAATAAAATTGCGAGGACGCAATTCCCAAAAGGGGGGAAGGATGTAACATCCCAAGTAAATAAAGAATAAAGAATTTTCATATTAATTAATATTTACGAATTAAATATTAATTTTAATTAAAAGGGGTTTCTACTTTCGATAGAGTACTCGATACGCAACGATGAGTTTCTTTGAAAACTTACGTTGCACACTAGTAATAAAATAATATTATTTTAAATGTTAGTTTACACGTAGCCGTTGTACTGGCGGAAATGGATAGAAATAACTAAAATATGATTATATATGTTTTTAAATGTTTTTACATTTATCCAATAAAGGATAAAGGCTTAAAATACGAAAAGAATTCAGTTTTAGGCATATATACTCTAATTTTCACTAAAGGTTCACTTATCACCTTTTGATGGCGAACCGTCATTAAATATAGTTTTGATCACTCGCATACAATATTTTGGACCAAATATAACTCTTCTTTAGAATCGGGACATCAAAATTTACTTTGTGTAAATTTTTGGTATCGTTCCGATAAAGTTCATTTTTTTAAATGAATAGTGAAAATTGTTGTATTTTAACTCAAAACCTCTTTTTAGTCTAATTTTTAATATGATTAGGTTATCTTTTTAATTGGTTTTAAAGTGAAATTAGAAAATATTTTTACCATTAAATCCAATAGTGGTCTTTGGAATTAATTTCACTTTGAAATCGGACATAAACTAGTGTCAATCTTTTGATACTTATTGTTTCACAAAAACACGCTATTTGTCATGACAGCGGGAATTAATTATTAAATTAATTAATTTGACTTATATGTTTTGAATTTTGTAAAATAGACTTCATTTTTGAATTCGGAATATCAAATATAGCTTAGGGTGAATTTTGGGTATTTTTCTGAAAAACTTCAATTTTTGATGAATAGTGAAATCACTAAGTGGTACTTATGAAAGAATAGAGATGGAGACCCGCGGAGCGCTCCTGCAGAACCCGTCGCACGAGGGAAACCCTAAGCCTGATTATCGTTCGTTTGCTGATGTTGTCGCTGGAAAATCAAAAGATGTGCTTCCTGATCAACCTGAGGCGGTGCAAGAAATTTATGTTTGCCCAAAATCTTTTCGACATTGCGGGCAACCCGCGATTTCATTTTCAACAAGTGAGGTAAACTTGCTTTCTTCTGATTTAAAATTTGTCTTGGTTGGAAAATTTATGAACCGATGGCCTTCTTTGAAGTATCTTCGATCATCTCTCGAAGCTATAGGCTTTACGGGTTTTTCAATCGGTCTCCTGAACCCCTCGCACATTGTTTTTCGATTTGCATCCGAGGAGGATTACTATAGGTTTTGGATCAAGAGGTCATGGTCCTTTGGAGGTTGTCTTTTGAAAATTCTTAAGTGGACTCCAGAGTTTGATGCATATTCTGAATCCCCTATTGTTCCTATCTGGGTTTGCTTCCCAGAGTTACCTCTCCACCTGTTCAAGAAGGCAACCCTCTTCCCCATTGTTAATCTTATTGGGAATCCTTTGAAGTTAGATTTTGCAACAAAAATGCTTTCAAGACCCTCAATGTCTAGGATTTGTATTGAGTTGGATGTTTCCCAACATTTTCCCTCTAATATTTGGATTCAAAGTGGAGACCTTTCATTCTCCCAAGGAGTTTTTTATGAAAGATTGCCGGATTACTGCTCCAAATGCTTCAGATTAGGACACAATTCAAACAAATGTGACAAAGCCAATGTTTGTTTTAAAAGTATTAAACCTGTTTGGACAGAAAAGTATAAAAATAATCAAGATAACATGGCTGTACCTTCTAATTCTGTCTTTAGAAAAGATGATCTGGTGGTTAAGGACCAAGAAAAAACACCTGTTTGTGTTAACAAAGAAAGAGATGATGAGGTAAATGTTCAATTGAATTCTCAAACACCTCGTGACCCACTCTCAGAATTTTTCAATGAGGCTATTGCTGTCACCAAACAACAAGATGATGCAGATAAGAGGGATTCCACCCACCTAACCTTGAAGGAAGATGAAAAATATGAGGGTCATGTGGTTAACAAAGATGGGATTTTTGAGGAATCCCTCCAGGTTGTTGTTGAGAATATTCCTAAAGTAGGGGAATCTTTTCATCTAAATGATCGAAAAGGCAAAATGGTCATTTTTGACTCAGATGGTTTTATCACTCCACTCCCCAGGAAAACTAGGAAACATCGAGACAAAATCAATTATTAAAGAACCATCATCACAAGATCAGTTGCGGCTAAAAATCCTGACCTTGAGGTTCCTCCACAACCAATTCCTTTAGAGCCCCTGCCTGAATATCTACAAAACTCATATGGTTATGATTCAGACAACTCCTTGAGTGAAGTTGATGAAAATGACCTGGCATATAGAGATGCCTATCAGTATGATTATGATCTGGATTTTCCAAAGGAGATCGACTCCTGTTTCGGGGAAAATGAATCATCTACATTTCGAAAGTATAAAAATGGTGAGATAACTGCTCAGGTTTACCTGGACATCAGAAAGAGGATGTTTATCAAAGTTGCTGAGGAATTCAATAAGGATCCAAACTTTGATTTCATAAGTATCCCATGGCAATAAGTTTGGATCTGCTTCACACTTTGCATGACCTTTTGTCTTGTGGACTACTGATGACCTTTGTTTCTGGTTCTTGTTTTAAAGGATTGATTTGGAGTGCTTTCTCAACGCCAACTTGTTTGCTCCCCGCATGCAGAAATAATTTTCTGATGGATCAGTTGGTGTTTTTCTAACTGCTGGGCTTGAGGATCTCTGTCCTGATGCATTCTTCATCCTTGGGTCCTCCACCCTTTATGATATCATAAATGCTTGATGCTGATTTTCTGCATTTGGGTAGACCCATCTTGGCTGCATAGATCTGGTTCACGAATTTTGTGTGATACTACATGGTTTCTTTGGTTTTTGCTCATCAGTTTGGCTGGTCCTTGTGTTCTCAGTTTGGCATGAATTTTTTATGAATCAGTTTCCTTTTTCTTTTGGTTTTCTGCTCTATTTGTTGGATGAACTGCTTTTCTCACTCTGAAACAATTTTTCACTCTTGAACATCTGTTTGTTCTACTAGAATCCTTACTTTATGGAGTCCTGCATTTAATGCCTTTTCTGGATGGCTTAGTGATCTGTTTGGAGTTGGGCGGGCTGCTGGCTCTGATTCTGGAGTCTGCCGATTATCACACTTGACAATCACTCTGAAGCCCTCTGAGGTGTCTTTTGCTACAGTCTCCGATTTTGCTGGTTTATTTGGCTGGTATACTCAACTTCATGGAAGATAAAACCTTCCTGCTGCTTCTGATTTTTTTGAAGCATGGTTCTGGATCAACTGCATAGAACCGATCTGATCTGTTTTCAGTGGAGCAGTTTGGCACATTTTGGATGCTGATGTTCTGATGTCTGACTTCTTGATGCTGCTGTCTTTTTTCTGGGGAGCAGCCCTTCCTCTTGGTAGAGGCCATGTCAGAATAGACTGAAGAGAGGATTGATTTGGATGGTTTGCACAACAGCATTGCGGACTGTTTTTAAGAATTCTGATGGTTGGTTTTGGAGCTTGGTTGTTGTTATGATAGTTCCCAGTATGCAGTCTTGGACAGGAATATTTTTTTCTGGTCTAGATTAACATGAATGTTTGATGATTCTGTTCTTATTTTGGGAAGTCTTAAGATGGCTGCATAGATCGTGTTCGGTTTCACTGGATGATCTGGTGTGATCTCTTTGGGGTCTAGAACATCACATGAGCTTGAAGATGATCCATTGGGGTGATGGTTGGACTTCACAGTCTCACTTTGAAGATTTGGGCTGGTAGTTTCTTTGTTATATTTTCTAGTCTATAAATCCCCACTGGTGTAGGTGATTTAATCCTTGAGTTTGTAATGTCACTCTTTTATTTTCAATAAATTCTTCTGGTCATCTTTTAAAAAAACTAAGTGGTACTTATGAAAACTGATTTTTCGTTTAAATAAAATTTTACTACCTCTGTGATTTTATTTTCAAAAATCCGACACACATGGTTTTCATTAAGAAGTAAAATGTGGTTCAATGAGATTAAAATAATTTTTTTGGTGAATAGTAACTTATTAAGTTTTTAATCGCGATTAGTGGTAATTAGTGTAGTTTAAGGTAAAAATAATGTTTTAATAATATGAGATTACCTAGACACATGTCCTACCCTCATTGGATATGTCATGGCCGACCAAGACAAGCCATGGGTCAACTTGGGGACCCCATGGAGCCACTTTTGTTGGAAAATGACATAAATACCTTTTATTTAATGTTAATGTAAAAAAATGGCACAAACATGATATGTTTTAATGAAACAATTTTTAAATGGGGTTATTCAAGTCAGAGTGTTTATTATAAATAGTAATTAGAAAGATAAAACGATTTCCTAAATCATAGTATTTTTTTTATAATTTTTAGAAATTAAATAAATTATATTATTTATGACATAATAATGATGCAGCGATGACATCATTGTTTGAAGATTTAAATAAAATAGAAAGATAATGTAAAATATATGAACTAAACATGTCCAAAACATATTGGATGGGTGGATTTAGAACCCTTATCACCTTATCCATGAATTATATCAATGTGGGACCTTTTAAAACCGAAACAAATTTTCAAATAAAATAATAGTTTCATGGTTTCCAAAAGTGCCCCTCCTCTCCTCTTATAAAAGCCCCCCACCTCTACCTCATTTCACACACTCCTCAAGCCTTTGGCTCGGCCAAACCCTGCCCATTTAATCTCTCCACATCCCTATCCTCCTCTTAGAGGATTCCCTTTGGGCAGAATCCTTTCAAAGGAAGCCTTTAGGCTCAAATCAAAAGGGGTTACACTTTTAAAGGTAATTCTTTCTCTCATGTTCATTTGTTTTATTTTTCTTCTCCAACCCCCTAAACTCTTTTTATTTACTTCTTTTGTAACAACACCAGTATCTTCAATATACTAGGATGTTGTTATAAGATTTATTCGAGCTACACTCTCACACACCTACATCAAATGGTTAAAGAACATACGGTTTCCATGGATGGTGAAATTATGCCTCCCGAAACGATGATTGTTCAATACTCATCTAACACCTTCAAAGGTGGCCATTATGATGTAACTATTTTTATATATGATATATAATATGTTTATTCTTTCCTTAAGCTTATGTATTTTTCATTTATGGCATACCACTATTGTTTCCATTATGGGTAAACACGATATCTTCATTTTAGGAAGTGCGGACTACCGCCCCCTGAAAGTGATTTGATTCGTCAATACCATATGTGGTATGTGTAAAGGATAAAGTTAATGATATTATATATGTTATTATACTGGAATTATAATATACTCTTATATCATTATGATTCCATTCCAGAAAATACGAAATAGAAATGGAAGTAGCGTTCATGCGTACGTACGGCTTACCATCTCCATGAACGGTGCATTTCATTTCTTACCTCTGAATGTGATTTAATATTATAAATACATGTATATGCTGAATATATATGATATATATGTTATCCAAATCATTAATATAATTCTGGATATAACGAACCTTTGACCAAATTAACAACATGTAAGTGTAAGAAGTCTATTTTTGACTTAAGAACGAAATACGGACAAAATGAACATTATTTACTTAAATGATTACATGATGTTCATAACATGGTATAAAAGGAATAATGAACATGAAAAAGGTTCTTAATCAAGTATAGATTATCTCAAGTTTATTATTCAAGAGATTAAAGAACGGTCGGGTCATGTCGGATATGAGGGAAGGGACTTCGTCTCAATCTCCTTTCATTGAGGAATATTTCGTTCTATACACAACATTCTTTTATACGGTGTATAAACCCCTTTAACTTTTACTTTTATACAAAAGGAATCTTTTTCTACGAAGCGTTTTACTAAAAGAAAAAAAGGAATGTTTTTTTTAACGTACGCGGTGACAACGACCTTTTCCGCCGCCGCGAGTATTATTTGGTCTTTGGCTTCCTCAACAAGCCGTAATGTTTTTTAAAAAAAAAATACCATATACTCTTTTATGTATTTTGGTATTGAAAATGGTTTTGATAAAGGATTCTATTATGATATATTGTGATTGAAATGTGGAAATGTTATCATTCCTTTATATTGGTTTTATGTTTTAGGATTTTATATTGGTACTTGGACATTTGACGGGTGGTTACGTGATAAACCATATGACGTGTGGTGCCGTGAATACCAGGACGGGTGGTTACGTTATAACCTCCAATGCATTGGGTATGGAAGTCAGCCGTATGGCTATTCCATTAAGTATGTATGGAAATTGGTCGTATGGATATTCCATTAAGTGATATGTGTGGAAGTCGACCGTATGGTTATTCCACTTAAGTATGTTTATGTACCAAGTTACCTTTATATGTGCTATGTGTTCTTTATATGGGTTTTATGGTAACCCTTTGGTTACAAAAAGGTAAGTAATGATACTTTATTCAGTGAAGAGTTTTTACTACTTCATGAAGGTGAAGGTATTACTTTTATAGAGTATACATGTTTTACTTGATGTTTGAAAAAGTAACAGTTTTCATTCTTTGTGTATCCCTTACCGAGCTTTTTATGCTTATCCCAAGTTTTTTTGAAATGTTTTTCACAGGTCAAGGGAAAGGTACATGATATGATGATAGTGTCAAGTAAGTGTCAAGAAATAATCCATGTTTTATTTTAAATTTGTTTCCATTGATGGGAATGAAGAATACTCTCTTTATGTAACCACTTTGTTTATATGTGGAATGTAATGCAAGTTTTATGATCTAATTCTCTAAAACTATAAACCCGAAAAGATCCTCAATGTGTAATCTTGTAATAACTCAAGATTAAGTAAGGTTTAAGGTTGGGGCCTTATAGGTCTTGCCTAGGTACATTATTTATTTGGTAGTTAAGTTGTACATTGTGTCTGAAATTAATGATAATGGATGACTGCTGGGTGATATTTACATAGTGATTCAATGGATATCTTGGTTTAGGGTCTATCTTTGAATGTGACTTGGGATACATGTTTTTTGGATTTAGGATCATAACTATTGGAACTAGAAGTTTGAATCTTTATTAAGGGATTTATTCTTCTTATTTTATTTTAATTATAATATTAATCACCTTAATGGGAAAATATAAATGATTTTTGATAAAAAAAAATTTGGAACTAGAGTAGTCTTGGAATTTGGGATCCCATAATGAGTCTCTGAGACCCTAGATGCTTGGTGAATTTATGTTTATTATAAGCCCCCTCTACACCTTGAATAAGTGCATTACGCAGTGCTTATCACATGATACATGGCTTTAGAAAAAATAAATAAAGTTTCTATGGTAAAAAACGAATTCATTAAGGTGAGGAGAATGATGAATGCCAAATGAAGAAGGGGACAATTTTTTATGGGAATAATTTAGGTTTTATCATTAAGGTGATTAACACACACACACACACATATATATATATATTATTGGAACATATGTGAAGAGTTAATGTAAAATTTCATAATGTTTAGTTCTGATGTCCACATATATTTTACCTATTGTCACTCTTGGACTTAGAACCTGAACTTGGTTTGAAATGAGTCATTAAGTAGTATCACATATGAGGCATGGAATCTTCATTGCTTGATTATACAATGCTTTTTAGATTAATCTTTGATTATTTTTTATAGGAACGACATCATTTGAAACATATTATCAAAAATTATGTTGACAGATTCTTCTTCTATTTTAAGTGTTAAACATGTTATAGTGTGATCTGAATCATAAAAACTATACCGTTTTCAAAGATAACAGAACATTTCATTGTTTGAGGACAAACAATGCATAAGTTTGGGGGAATTTGATGTGGCTCTATTTTTACATAGTTTTTTCACATCTTTTATTTAATTTTTAAGAATTTAATTACTTATTTTTACAATTTTTAATAAATAATGGCACATTAGTATTTCTTAAAATAAATCTCTTAATTAAGCAACTTTTTTATAATTAAATATCTGTTTTTGTCTTTTAATTTGTTAATTTAGTCATTATAAATAATCTAATTATATTAAATTACTTTTTAGTTTAGTAATCCTAATATGGTTAAATTTTTTATGTTTATTAATTAATCAATTGTTCATTTTTATTTTCATTAATCTAATTTAGTTTTTAATTTAAAACTTTACTCTTTAAATAATATTTTTTAAAAAATAAATTAACATTAATTATTAAATAGTTTAATTATTCTATTAAATAAATAAGTTATTAATCTATGTTTAAGTGTAATAAAATAATGTGTTATTAAACATTTGTTTTCATTTTGTCTTCTAATTAATTAACTTTGTTGATTAATTTCTATTGTTAATATTAATTATTTAAATTTCTTCTTTTCGGTAAAATATTTTTATGTATTTTCCATTTATTTAGACTTATATTTAATTAATATTAATATTTTTATTCTTAGTTAATAATTTGGTCACATATATTTTTTGTTTGTTTAATAATTTAGATATTTTTTAATTTAGTTAATTATTAATTCTTTAACAGTTTCATTAATTTCTCATTATGTTTTAATTAATTAATTTTTTATTCATTTTATTATATATTTAAAATTTATTATTTATTATTAACGTTTTAATTTGTTCTATTGGTGAGTTGACGCACTGATGTCGTGATGCACTGATGTCCCGACGCACTGATTCTGTGACTCACCGATTTCACGATGCACCGATGTTGCGATGCAGTGATGTCACGACGCACCGATGTCCCGACTCATCGATCTTTTGTCACACTGAAGTTTTTTAACTATCAATGAGTCATGACACACCGATCACTTCACATTGGTTTCGGTCTCTCATTTCATCAGCGTCTTATTATTGTTTCATCTTTTTGTGAGTTCCTTTTTACTTTTAACTATCGGTGAGTCGACTCACCGATACTATTTTATTTTGAGTAAACGATTTTTTATTATTTTTAACTATCGGTATCTAATTTTATTTTTAACTATCGGTGGGTCATGATGCACTAATACAATCCCTCACAATTGGTTTCATTTCCCAACACCTTCGGTCTGTCGATGTCTCACTGATCCTTTCCTCACTGTTCCTTTCACCTCTCTATTAAACACCTCTTCTTCTCTTCATCATGGCTCCACTCACGCCTTTTCCATGTTCTACACTACAACAACAAATCTCCTCCTTTTCTCCACTATCCACCAGCGAATCACCCATCCACTGATCGACCATTATTCATTCCCCACAAATATACACATGATTCAACCAAACCAGAATGAGATACCCGGACAGAACTAAATCAAATTTGAAGCTCATTCTTAGCTCAGTGTTCAGATAGAACAAAGATTCAATTCCTAAATTTTAAACATAGATCTTGAGGTTGTTGTTTGAGAAGGATATTTGTAATCTGCCGCTAATCTGAGGGTGGAGGCCATGAACATGAGAATTACTGCTGTTTTTCGCTGGAGCGGGAATCACCCAATCCCCTAAAATATAACCTGTTGTTGTGGAGAACTGAGCCGATGCAGTAGAGGGGAGTCTTATAGATCCGATCAGCACTACATCACCCATTGGAGTTGAGGTCGATGCCATTGGACCTGATCTTGTCGCTGCTTGAGTATAGGTTACCTAAGGTGGAAGACGAGCCGCATGAGATCTACTACTGAGTTGTTGAAGCCATGGAACTACATTTCCAGAGAGGATCTGAGTAGGATCATGTCATCGCATCTGCTGGATTTCAATGCCGAACGAAGAAAATGAGGCTTCACCGCTGCTGTGAAGGATGTCATCTGAGCTGGTGCTGAGGAAACACAGATCTCTGTTGGTCAGTGTCTTCGTGAAGAAGATGTTGAAATTTTCTCCCCACTATATGACGCAGTAGAAGATGAGTATGGGAGGGTTTAAACTAATAAAAAAATTAATTCAAATGATAAAAATAATAAATAAATAATAATTATAATATAAAAAAAATTATAAATAATATCTAATCTTAAAATTAAACTAATATGTAAAAAATAAATTAATTAAATAGAACTTTTTTAAAATTTAAATTAAATTTACTCAGAAATAATAATAAATTAATTTAATATAACTCTATAAATAACTATTTTTATAATAAAATTTGTAAACAAAATAAAATATTTATTAAATAATTTCCTAACATAAAAATTTCATTAATTTATAATAACTAATAACTAATAATACCAATATTATTAAAACTAACAAATAGTTAATAATATATTGAAAACGTAATAATTATATTTAATTAAAGACTAAATAATGAATTAATAACTATATTACTAATAAATAATTTATTTTTAATAATTATTATTGTTTAATTACTTATTAATTAACATTAATTTAAATTTTTAATAAGTAATATAACATTTTGCTAAAAATAAAAAATATTTAACTTTATCTATTTTTTTATTTTTTTATTTTTTCTATTCTAACTATGCAGGTGCATTTGAGAGATGGGAAGACGTCCATATTTATTTAACTAACTCACCAGAGTTAGTTATGTGAGGAAAACTAGCGTGACGTGTTAATCATGAGAAAATGCATGTGTGTAGTGCACACATTAAGGAAAATTAAAGTCGGTGGAAACAGATCGGTGACATGCAGAAGATGATGGAGGATACAAAAATAGAGTAATAACATAATTTTAAAAGTGGAGAAACGTTCAAGATAGAGACAAGTCCAAGCAGAGGGCCAAGAGAAGCAACTATTCAAGTTAGAAGAGGGAGATCTCTTCCTCTATTTCCTTTCTTTTTTTTTCTCCCTTTATAATTGAATTTTTTTAGTATATGTAATAGATATGATGTTATGGTAAATTATTTTAGTTCGGGGTAAAAATCAAGTCTACTGGCCATCATTGTTCTACCTACTCACATTCAATTTAAATGTTTTCGGAAAAGATCAACGAGATAAACTCTGAATGAATTCATTTGTTACATACCATTAGCACATAATCTGGAACTTTACAATCATTCACTGAGACTGATTGTGGATTGAATTTCTTAAATACTTGAATTGAAAAAAATGTTGAACTAATGGAGAGTTTGTTTGGTAATTTTTTAAAAAATACAAGAGTTCTCAAAGTTGATTAATCTATAAGTGTAGAACTCCATGATTTGTCCACTTGTGTGATTTATCTCTTGGTGAGGGAAATGTATCACATATCTTCAGTGGTACAAGTTGTAGTCACTTTCATGAGAAGGAATGTTTCCAAGACCAGTAGAATTGATATTTTCCCTGGAAATATTTCTCTAGTTTGTTCACTTATCAACATTTTATTTCCCTATTACTTACTATTTCTTATCCCATTTCTTGTGTCTATATAGTATAGAGAAGAAATTAAAAAAGATTGTGATTCTTAATTTTTTCATTATAATAATGAAAATTAAAAAGAAGTAGAAAAAAAGATACTCAACCCCACTGCTGACAACAATGGGGTCTTTTTGTATGATTTTGGAAGAATAGTTGTTAGAATTGCCTTCTATGTGGGTTCGACATTCTTGACACATATACATTAGTTAGTAGGGTTATAAATTTTAATCTTTGACTAGCTTCAATGATAGTTTAGGTCTGTAATAAATAATACATCACTTTATGAGGTGGGAGTCCACATGTATGCATGAAAAACTCTTTTGTTTCCAATGTTATGGAGAAAAAGATGCGCTTATAACATAATAAATGTACATAAATTGGAGATAATAATTTGTTATATCATTAGGTTTATCGTATAATGGAATGATGTATATGAAAAATAAAGTGAAAACATTTAGTTAATAGTTATACCTCTTCTTTTGACGACCTCCTTTATTTCACATATTAAGACTTATAAGGTTGGTATTTTGACCATAACATGACTTATAAATTGTAGGTATTTATGTAGAGAAGTTATTTGGGTCGGTCATGGCTGAGATATAATTCTCATGAATGTTTTGAAATAGAGTAGAGATGGTTTCGTTTAATAAAGGATGGAGAGGAAACACTTGTAAGTTTAAAAACATAGAAATTATTAACATCATACTTAATCCTTATTCTCAAAATTACTTTTTTTAATGTAATAAGATATAGTAACATACTATAGAGATATAAAATGATTTATAGATTTATTTATCATCATTTTAACCTTATCTATTTAGTTTAACCCCCTTATAATCCATTTTATCCTTTACCGTATAATTAATTTTATTTACCTTGTATAGGATTCATAATGGAAATAATAAATGATTCCTCTATAACAAAAATTGAAATCATTATTAAAATTATATATTTAAATTTATGAAATTATATTTCAATTATTGATAGTTTTAAATTTTTTAACCATACTACAATAGGGAATGAAAATTTTTGTTTAGAAATATGTGTTTTAAAACCAAAAAATAAACATATACCAAAATTAAATATAATGTGGATTAATATATAATTAATAATAATATTTAAAATTAAAGGATAATTATATTATTTTATGGCTCAAATCAAAAAACAATGATACTTTTATGTTACATTATTTAGTTAAATAAATTATTATTTTTTTAAAAATGAGTATTAATAATTATCTTAAAAACAAATATTTTTTAGAAAAAATACCATAAAATACCAATAAGATAACATTGAATATATTATTTTAAAAATTATATTAATTTAAAAAATATATTTTCAAATAATGGTATAGTTTAATTATAATTTGAACACATAAAAATCAATGAATTTTTTTTAATAAAACATATTTTTTGAGCATAAATTGACATTACTGAATGTTGAGTAATTATTTATTTATAATTAATATTAATGCATAATTTTTTATAATGTGGTTAATTCAATTAATACTCTCTATTAATGTGTCTTAGGTTCAAAAGTATATTATATCATGGTTCATTTATACTTGGTGTAGTGTGTTAAACATGTTAATAAATATTTAAAATTTTAAAAGAATTATATTATTAACTCCCATCCTACAACATTTTCAGTATCATGGATGAATATTATTTCATTTCTATTAATTCTATAGAGTTTAAACTACATAATATTTTGATATATGATATTAGTTGAAAAAAGAAATTTATTTCTTTCTCTGTAGAAATATTTAATATTCATGTTTCAATTTGGGTAAATTTCAATTTATAAGGAATTTTGAGAATTAATTAAATTGATAATTCAATATATGTGTGCTGAAAAGGATGTGAAAGTGATGTTTGGGGCTCAATTATTGATATTTTATCAATGAATTGACAAATATCATGAGGCAATGAAACATGTATACCATATTATATAGGTAATTGGTTTACACCTACCAATTTATTAAGAATGATATATTGGCTGAGAGGACATTAATATAAGATTCATAATAACATTGCTGAGACCTAACTGGGTGGTTCATGAATGATTTTATTTATTTATTTCTTTTTTATATAATTTATTTTCCATTATCAATGTTATTATTGTAACACCCCATTTAAATAAAGAATATGACATTTTCATATTTATCCATATTTGTGAATAAAATATCAATATTACTTTAAAGGGGACGCAATGCTCGATGACGTATCCAATACACAACAACGAGTTTCTTGGGAATCTTACATTGCACTCTAATAATAAAATAATGTCATTTTAAATGGTAGTTAACGCCTAGCCTTTGTAATGGTGGTAATGAACAGAACTAACTACAAAATGATTATATATGTTTGTCAAATATTTTTACTTTTTCAAATAAATGTTAAAATGTGAATGAATCCAATTTTAAGCGTAAATATTCTAATATTTTTTTAAAAGGTCGATTAACCGCCTTTTGATGGTGAACCCCTTTTAAATCCTTTTTTTGACAACTTTATATGTAATATTTGAAAAAATAAAATTCTTTTTAGAATCGGGACATCAAAATTTAGTTTGTATAAATTTTTGGTATTTTTCTGATAAAGTTCATTTTTTAATGAATAGTGTAAAATGTTGTATTTTAATTCCAAACCACATTTTAATCTAATTTATTTATATGATTACATGATCTTTTGAATTTTATTTAATGTGAAATTAGATTATATTTTTACCATTTAATCCAATGGTGGTCCTTGGAATTAATTTCACTTTGAAAATGGACTTAAACTAGTGTCAATCTTTTAATAGATATTGTTTCTTAAAAACACTCTATTTGTTTTGACAACGGGAATTAATTATTTAATTAATTAATGAAACTTATATGTTTTGAATTTTTTAAAATAGAAATCTTTTTTGAATTCGGAATATCAAAAATAGCATAGGGTGAATTTTTGGAAAACTTCAATTTTTGATGAATAGTGAAACCACTAAGTCTTAGTTAAAAAACTGATTTTTCGTTTAAATGAAACTTTACCACTTATGTATTTTGATTTTCAAAAATCTGACATACATGGTTTTCATTAGGATGTAAAATGTGGTTCAATGGGATTAAAATAATTTAATGGTGAATAGTAACTTTTAAGTTTTATTAATTGCAATTAAAGGTAATTAGTGTAATTTAAGGTAAAGATAATATTATGATAATATGAAATGACCTTCAAACATGTCCTACACTTATTGGATGAGTCATGGACGACCAAGACAATCCATGGGTCAACTTGGGGACCCCATAGATCCACTTTGGTAGGAAAATGACATAAATAACTTTTTGTTTAAAGTTAAAATAAAAATGTCACAAACATATATTTTTTTCTAAAGAAAATTTTACACGGGGTTATGCAAGTCATAATTTTGACTATAAATATTCATTGGAAATATAAAAATATTTCCTACATCAGGATATTTTTTTTATAATTTTTAGACATTAAATAAATTAAATTATTTATGACACCATGATGATGCAGTGATTACATCATTAATACAAGATTTAAATAAAATGAAAATATAATGTAAAATATAAGACATACACTTGTAAAAAAACTATATGATGAGTATATTTCAAACCCTTATCACCTTAGCCTATAAATATATCAATTTGGGACATTTTAAATCCGAAACTCATTTTAATATAAAGTAACATTTCTTGACTTTCCAAGAGTGCCCATCCCCTCCTCTTATAAAAGGCCCCCACCTCTACCTCATTACCCACACCTCTCAAGCCATTGGCTCGGCCAAAATCTTCTCATTTTGTCTCTAAACATTCCTCTATTACTCCTTTAATCCTCACTTTGGGCATAATCCTTTCCAAGGAAGCCTTTGGGCTCAAATCAAAAAGAGTTACCCGATTTAAAGGTAATGTCTTCCCTAGTGTTCTTTTGTTTTATTTTGCTTCTCCAACCCCTAAAATCTTTTTATTTATTTCTTTTGTAACAACACAAGTATCTTAAATATAATAGGATGTTTTTATGAGGAGTATTAGAGCTACACTAACACACACCTCTGTATAATTGTTAAAGAACATACTGTTTCTGTGGATGGCGAATTACTGCCTCACGAAACTATGATTGTTCTATCTTCTCATACCAACTCTCATGGTGGCCATTATGATAGAACTATATTTATTTATGATATATATTATATTTATTTTCTCTCTATTCTACTTTATTTTATATTCAATACATACCTTTATGCTTTTCATGTTGTGCAAATGCAATAATTTCATTTGAGGATGTGTGGACTACCGCCCCCTCAAGTGATGTGACTCGTTCATGCAATACATGGAATGTATAAATATTGAAATTGATGAAATTATGTGATCTATATAACATATATATTATACTGTAATTATAATATATATATATATATATCTCATCTATATTTAATTCCATTAATGTACCAAAGAAATGAAAGTAGTGTTCATGTGTACGTACGACTTACCGTCTCCATGAACGGTACATTTCATTTCTTATATCCAAATTTTATGTACTATTATAAGTACATATATATAATGGATATATATGTCATATATTATATCTAAATTATGGATATCATTCTGTAACTATAATATATATATCTCTCATTTAGTTTTAATTCCATTAATATGAAAAAAAATGAAAGTAGCGTTCATGCGTACTTACGGCCTACCGTCTCCATGAACGGTGCATTTCATTTTTATTATCTAAAAATTTTATGTAATAGTATAAAATAAATATATACTGTATATATATGATATTTAAATCATTAATACTATTCTGGAGATGATGTACTTATAACTATATGGAAAATTCCTTTCCAACAAGTTCCATTTTTACTCGTGTACCGAACATCGACAAAAACGTTTGATATGAACTCACATTATTAACCAATTATTATAACACTATAATATGTGATATAAAATGAGTAATAATATTTAAAGGATTTTCTTAATCAATTATAAATTGATCAATGTTTATTATTCCGGAATATAAAGAAACGAACAAGGCAAGTCGGACTTGAGGTAAGGGATCCTACCTCTCTCTTTCTTTTTAAGTTCTCCCTTTTATGTCATTTCTTTTAAGCTCATATTTATTATGTTTGGGGATGTTATTTTATATTACTAATTCTGTAATTTTTATGTTAATATTATGATAGACCCTATTTGATCTCATAAATCCAT
This sequence comes from Viscum album, assembly GCA_963277665.1. Classification (NCBI taxonomy): domain Eukaryota; kingdom Viridiplantae; phylum Streptophyta; class Magnoliopsida; order Santalales; family Viscaceae; genus Viscum; species Viscum album. Next base: position 2,103,426,778 of record OY728161.1, on the reverse strand, counting down.
TTTTGGAAGTTTTAAGTGGCGCCGTTAGGCAGCCGAGTTTTCGTAAGGGATTTTTCATCTCACTTTTATTCCCGTGAGATTTATGCTACATTTTCCACCATTTCCATTTAGTGGTGTATGTACTGCCCATTATTCTAATATTTGTGTAATATACTTTCGTTTATGAGTATTTACATCAATGTTTTATAGTCCTTATTTCATGGGGTGTACGTTTCGAAAGTTACCCAAGTCGGTAAGGGAACCTTTCACCCTCCTCTTTTTAAAAGACTTCTTTTGTTATGTCTTTTAATTTACATCTTATTTTGTTGGGATATGTTCTTATATATCCTTATTTATGTAAAGTTTATGTCCAAGTGATGATATACCATTCACTCTCTCATCGACTAATTTTCTTAATTTTGAAGTGACGCCGTTAGGCTGTCAAATTTTTACAAGGGAACGTCTTAACCCAATTTCGATTTCTTTGGGTTCAACTTGTACTTCTTGAACATGTCATCCTATGAATATGTGTGAATGACCTATGATTGTTTCACACTTAATATCCACTTATATTGGGTGTATTTATATTTCTCACACAAAATTATGTGATAGATTTATCCTTAATTTAAGGATACCATCATTATAATGGATTTCATCTCAATTTACATTCCCTTTGAGACTTCATTGTTGTTATGCAACAATTCACTCTTATATGGTGTGTATACTGTCCTTTGACAAATTATATCATGAATCCCTTTATTCTCATGATATTATAAAATTCGTATTAAATGTTATTCTGAAATTATTGGTATTCAAGAGTCTCTCATTTTGTTAAAAACTCTCTAACAAAAATATCGTTTTAAATGTTTTAAAGATTTATTATTCAAAATAATTATCTTTAATGTCCATGTTTTCAAAATTGTTTTCAGTATTTATTTATATGGACCTTAATGTTTTAAAATTATAATTCCATTAAAATCTTCAAAGTGGTATGGGACACTTTGATTCAAAAATCTCTTTTAAATTGGTTTTAAAAATGGATTGATTAATTCAATATCTTGGAATTACTTATTGTGATTGAAAATGAAATGTTGTTATTGAAATGTTTATATTTTCAATATTTTATGTGTAATGATGGTACTTGGACATTTTACGGGTGGTTACGTGATAAACCATATGACGGGTGGTGCCGTGAATACCGGGACGGGTGGTTACGTTATAACCTCTAATGCATTGGGTATGGAAGTCGGCCGTATGGCTATTCCATTAAGTGATATGTGTGGAAGTCGACCATATGGTAATTACAATTAATTATGTTTATGTCCCAAGTTACCTTTATATGTAATGTGTTATTTATATGGTTTTTATGGTAATATTTTGGTTACAAAAGGGTAAGTAATGATCTTTTATTCAGTGAAGAGTTTTTTACTACTTCATAAAGGTGAAAAGTATTACTTTGATAAAGTATTCTTGGTTTACTTGTTGTTTTGAAAAACTAACAGTTTTCCTTCTTTGTGTATCCTTTAGTGGGCTTTTTATGCTCATCCCATGTTTTTGAAATTTTTTCCACGGGACTTAAAGATGAATAGGGTCCAGGATGCGATCAAGGAAAGACATGTTATCTAAAACATGGAACTCGACATGTTTCTTTTTAAGAGTTTTTATTTTATGGAAACTTAGTAAAAGTGTATACTTTGTAATCTTTTGAGATGTAATAGTTATCTCCTAATTCTCTAAAACTCTAAACCTGAAAATATCCTCTATGTGAATTACTCATTTAATTAAATATTATGTAATGTTTAAGGTCGGGGCCTTATAGTTGGTATCCGATGTTGGTTTAGATAACTTTAGAGGTTAGGGTATTTTCTAAGCATAAGTGACATTACCATAATGGCTAGTATTTCAAAAAGATTCATAGTTTTTAGATAAAGTTAATGAGTATGTATATCTTAGTGTTTATCTTCCTCATTAGTATATGATAAATTTGTTGATATACTCACACTGACATTTCTGGTTTTAGTAAATGGATGGATCTAGCAGGCACCAAAGTGACAATGGATTTCAAGGAAACTGTGGTGGTTCTCTAATTAAGAGACTGGATGAAATGGGGGATTCAATGAGAAATCTCGTGGTTATTACAAACCAACTATCAGGAGTCATGATCAACCACTTGAACCTTGGTGAGTTCTCTAATGCATCATGTACAAGAGAACCAACTCGATGTGGAAGTTCAGGTGATAATTATAAAGGTAACCATTAGGGTTTATATGATCCTTACTTTTGAGGTAATTATGGGTTACTATATGTTATGATGGAAAATGAAAGGCATGAGATAAAATTGTGGTTAAATTTTGTTATGGTTATTTTTGAATATTTTACCTATTTTTGGGGAATGTTTTAAGGATTATATAGTTTTGGAAAAAGGACAACACACAGACCGTGTGACAACCCTTCGCATCGGACAAAGCTACGGGAATCGAACCCACAAACAAAGTGGGACTAGTATTTATCGCCTACCACTGGACTACATGAAGTCCCTGGTTAGTTTGACTAATTCTTTTTAGTTAGATGATTTTATAAATCAAGAGTACGTTTATTTTGGGTAATCTATGGAAATGATTAACCTATCATGGAGGATATGTGATTAGGTTAATTACTTTTCAATATGAGACTTTAAGAGAAACTAATGTTATTTGGAGATAAATGTTAATTTTTACCTTGTAAGACTATGGGATTATATCCTTCAAATAGTTGGGTTTCAATCTTAGTTTGGTTTACTTTGAAGAATTTTATGGACAACTGTTTATCGAATGCTCTTCATTGAACTTTGGGTTTTGTTAGACAAATTTTGGAGATTAAGAATAGATTTTCTTTTTCTAAAGGATTATCCTTTTGTGGATTATCTGATCTCTTACTAACAATTTTGGTTTTGGTTTTTTTCTAAAGACATGTGAAATATATAGTTCTCTTTTTTGTATTAGGTGATTCTCTGGAAGTTGATTATAGCACTCTTAATGTGAACAAGTCATCCTAAATGGTGGTCTTATGAAGAAATATGAGTTTGTGTAAGAAATCTAGTAAAAGTTGAAAGTCAACATTACAAGTATGTATGTTACATTATGTTTTAGTTACACTCATAAATAAATTCCTCAGTGAAAAGTAACTTAAAAACAAAAATGTTGTCTGTTAACTTTTCCTACTAGGGAATCAAATACCGTTTAACCCATCACCAGTTTGTGATTTTTTGGTGGTTAACTCTCTCCTAAACATGTTTTCTATCACTATCCCTCAGAACATGACCCTTTTTTCCTCCATATCCATGTTTTCCTACAAGTAATCCTAGTATGGGTTAACTCGAGTAACCTTTTCACTTCTATTTCATTATTTTATAGTGATAGTTTTACTCACTCTTGTTCCGATGTGGGATTTTCAATGAAGTTTCCAAGCCCAATTTAAAAATTGCGAGGACGCAATTCCCAAAAGGGGGAAGGATGTAACACCCCAATTAATTAAAGAATATGACATTTTCATATTTATCCATATTTGTGAATAAAATATTAATATTACTTTAACGGGGACGCTATGCTCGATGGTGTACCCAATACACAACAACAAGTTTCTTGGGAATCTTACGTTGCACTCTAAAAATAAAATAATATTATTTTAAATGGTAGTTAACACCTAGCCGTTGTAATGGAAGGAATGAACAGAACTAACTAAAAAATGATTATATATGTTTTCCAAATATTTTTACTTTTTAAAATAATTGTTAAAATGTGAATGAATCGAATTTTAAGCGTAAATATTCTAACATTTTTTAAAGGTCGATTAACCGCCTTTTGATGGAGAACCCCTTTTAAATAATTTTTTTGACAATTTTCTGTGTTATATTTGACAAAATTAAATTCTTTTTATAATCGGGACATCAAAATTTACTTTGTATAAATTTTTGGTATTTTTCTGGTAAAGTTCATTTTTTAATGAATAGTGTAAAATACTGTATTTTAATACAAAACCTCCTTTTAATCTAATATATTTATATGATTAGATGATATTTTGATTTTTTATTAATGTGAAATTTGATTATATTTTTACCATTTAATCCAATGGTGGTCATTGGAATTAATTTCACTTTGAAATTTGACTTAAACTAGTGTCAATCTTTTTATAGATATTGTTTCTTAAAAACACGCTATTTGTTTTGACAGTGGGAATTAATAATTAAATTAATTAATTCAACTTATATGTTTTGAATTTTTAAAATAAAAATCTTTTTTTAATTCGGAATATGAAATATATCTTAGGATGAATTTTTGGTATTTTTCTGAAAAACTTCAATTTTTGATGAATAGTGAAACCACTAAGTGGTAGTTAAAAAACTGATTTTTTGTTTAAATGAAACTTTACCACTTCTGTGTTTGGATTTTTAAAAATCCGACATACATGGTTTCCATTAGGATGTAAAATGTGGTTCAATGGGATTAAAATAATTTTTTGGTGAATAGTAACTTTAATGTTTTATTAATCACGATTAAAGGTAATTAGCGTAATTTAAGGTAAAGATAATGTTATAATAATAGAAAATGACCTTGAAACATGTCCTACCCTTATTTTATTATTCATGGAAGACCAAGAAAATCCATGGGTCAACTTGGGGACCCCATAGAGCCACTTTGGTAGGAAAATGACATAAATAACTTTTTATTGAAAGTTAAAATAAAAATGTCACAAACATGTATTGTTTTGATAAAACAATTTTTACATGGGGTTATACAGGTCATAATTTTTACTATAAATATTCATTGGAAAGATAAAAAGTTTTTCTACATCATGATAATTTTTTTATAATTTTTAGATATTAAATAAATTAAATTATTTATGACATCATGATGATGCAGCGATTACCTCATTAATAACTGATTTAAATAAAATGAAAAGATAATATAAAATATAAGAACTGTAATTATCCAAAAACTATTGAATGAGTATATTTAGAACCCTTATCACCTTATCCTTAAAATATATCAATGTGGGGCCTTTAAAATCCGAAACTCATTTTAATATAAGGTAACATTTCTTTACATTCCAAGAGTGCCCCTCCCCTCCTCTTATAAAAGGCCCCCACCTCTACCTCTTTACCCACACCTCTCAAGCCATTGGATCAGCCAAACTATGCTCATTTTGTATCTCCACATTCATATCATACTCTTAGAAGCCTCACTTTTTGCAGAATCCTTTCCAAGGAAGCCTTTGGGATCAAATCAAAAAGAGTTACCTGATTTAATGGTAATGTCCTCCCTAGTGATCTATTGTATTATTTTGCTTCTCCAAACCTCTAAACTATTTTTATTTATTTATTTTGTAACAAAACCAGTATCTTAAATATACTAGGATGTTTTTATGAGGATTATTAGAGCTAAAATAACACACAAATCCGTCTAATGGTTAAAGAACATACTATTTCTGTGGATGGCGAATTACTGCCTCACGAAATGATGATTGTTCTATCTTCTCATACCACCTCTCATGGTGGCCATTATGATAGAACTATATTTATTTATGATATATATTATATTTATTTCCTCTATATGCTTCTTTATTTTATATTTAATACATACCTTTATGCTTTTCATGTTGTGGAAATGCGATAATTTCATTTGAGGAAGTGTGTACTACTGCCCCCTCAAGTGATGTGACTCGTTCATGCAATACATGGAATGTATAAAGAATGAAATTTATGAACTTATGTGATCTATATAAAATATATATTATAATGGAATTATAATATATATATATATATATATCATCTATATTTAATTCCATTAATGTACCAAAGAAATGAAAGTAGCGTTCATGCGTACATACGACTTACCATCTCCATGAACAGTACATTTCATTTCTTATCTCCAAATGTTATGTACTATTATAACTACATATATATAATGGATATATATGGTATATATTACATCTAGATGATAGATATCATTCTGTAATTATAATATATATATCTCTCATTAAGTTTTAATTCCATTAATATGACAAAAATCAAAGTAGCGTTCATGCGTACGTACGGCCTACCGTCTCCCTGAACGGTGCATTTCATTTTTATTATCTCCAAATGTTATGTAATAGTATAAAATTAATATATAATGGATATATATGATATTTAAATCCTTAATTCTATTATGGAGATGATTTACTTATAACTACATGGAAAATTCTTTTTCAACAAGTTCAAATTTTACTCATGTACCGAACATCGACAAAAATGTTTGATATGAACTCACATTATTAACCAGTTATTATGACAATATAATATGTGATATGAACTGAATAATAATAATTAAAGGAGGTCCTTGAGAAATTATAAATTGACCAATGTTTATTATTCAGTAATATAAAGAAACGAACATGGCAAGTCGGACTTGAGGTAAGAGATCCTACCTCTCTCTTTCTTTTTAAGTACTCCCTTTTATGTCATTTCTTTTAAGATCATATTTATTATGTTTGGGGATGTTATTTTATATTCCTGATTATTTAATTTTTATGTTCATATTACGAGAGACCCTATTTAATCTCATTAATCCATTTTTGGAAGTTTTAAGTGGCGTTGTTAGGCTGTCGAGTTTTCATAAGGGATTTTTCATATCTCTTTTATTGCCATGAGATTTATGCTACATTTTCCACCATTTATTTTGAGTGGTGTATGTACTGACCATTATTCTAATATTTTTGTAATATAATTTCGTTTATGACTATTTACATCAATGTTTTATAGTTCTTCTTTCATGGGGTGTACGTTTCGAAAGTTACCCAAGTCGGTAAGGGAACCTTTCACCCTCCTCTTTTTAAAAGACTTCTTTTGTTGTATCTTTTAATTTACATCTTATTATGTTTGATATGTTATTATATATCCTTATTTATGTAAAGTTTATGTACAAGTGATGAGATACCATTCACTCTCTCATCGACTAATTTTCTTAATTTTGAAGTGACATCGTTAGGCTATCGAATTTTTACAAGGGAACGTCTTAACCCAATTTATATTTCTTTGGGTTCAACCTGTACTTCTTGAACATGTCATCCTATGAATATGTGTGAATGACCTCTGATTGTTTTACACTTAATATCCACTTATATTGGGTGTATTTATATTTCTCACACATAATTATGTGATAGATTTATCCTTAATTTAGGGATACCATCTTTATAATGGATTTTATCTCAATTTACATTTCCATTGAGACTTCATTGTTGTTATGAACCAATTAACTCTTATATGGTATGTATACTATCCTTTGACATATTATATCATGAATACCTTTATTCTCATGATATTATAAAGTTCAGATTAAATGTTATTCCGCAATTATTTGTATTCAAGAGTCTCTCATTTTGTTAAAAACTCTTTAACAACAATATATTTTTAAATGTTTTAAAGATTTATTATTCTAAATATTTATATTTAATGTCCATGTTTTCAAAATGGTTTTTAGTGTTTATTTATTTGGACATTACTATTTTAAAATTCTAATTCCATTAAAATATTCAAAGTGGTATGGGACACTTTGATTCAAAAATCTTTTTTAAATGGTTTTTGAAAATGGATTGATTAATTCAATATATTGGAATTACTTATTGTGATTGAAAATGATATGTTGTTATTTAAATGTTTATATTTTCAATATTTTATGTGTAATGATGGTACTTGGACATTTTACGGGTGGTTACATGATAAACCATATGACGGGTGGTGCTGTGAATATCAGGTCGGGTGGTTACGTCATAACCTCCAATGCATTAGGTATAGAAGTCGGCTGTATGGCTATTCCATTAAGTGGTATGTGTGGAAGTCGACCGTATGGTTATTCCATTTAAGTATGTATATGTCCCAAGTTACCTTTATATGTTATGTGTTTTTTATATGGGTTTTATGGTAATCATTTGGTTACAAAAGGGTAAGTAATGATCTTTTATTCAGTGAAGAGTTTTTTACTACTTCATAAAGGTGAAAAGTTTTACTTTGATAAAGTATTCTTTGTTTACTTGTTGTTTTGAAAAACTAACAGTTTTCCTTCTTTGTGTATCCTTTACGGGGATTTTTATGCTCATCCCAAGTTTTTGAAATTTTTTCCACAGGACTTAAAGATGAATAGGGTCAAGGATGGGATCAAGGAAAGACATGCTATCTAAAACAAGGAACTAGACATGTCTCTTTTTAAGAGTTTTTATTTTATGGATACTTAGTAGGAGTGTATACTTTGTAAAGTTTTGAGATGTAATAGTTAGGTCCTAATTCTCTAAAACTGTAAACCTGAAAAGATCTCTATGTGAAATATTCATTTAATTCAATATTAAGTAATGTTTAAGGCAGGGGCCTTATAATTATTATGTAGATATTTTCCTTAGTTGTTCATTGAATTAAAATTAGTGATTTAATAGATTCTGTTTTGATTATCTAGTCATCCATATAGATTATGACATATTAACTCATGACTACTACCAATTTATGTAACAATTACTATGCACCTAATATCCCCATTTATTTTTTACATTCCCTAGGCTAGAATGAATCATATGATTAAATATATAAATGATGAAAAATTAGGTCTTATACAATGTTTTTATATTTTTAATGTAATATCAGAATCATTTATGTATCTAGTTATCTTTTAATAAAAAAATTTTGATCCTATTTGGTGACATCCGTTATATACTATTACAATGTAATAAATTATACACCATGTTTTTTTCTATAGTCGAGTCATTATTAATGGTATTAGAGATATTTTAGTAGAAACATTGTGAACAAGATTTTAATATAACATAGCTAACATGAGATTTAAGATAATCTATTAAGGTATTTGATAACATTTACCATCCTAGATATCTTTATTTTATGCCTCAATATTCATGATTATAATTAAATAACTCAAATTGTTTCATTTTTTAGAGATGGGACTGAGTGGAAGAAATTGATTCAACTCTCGTAGTCAATGTATTAATTTTATCATTCAGAAAGAAAATATTGTGGTTGATGGTGCTTAGAAAATCACTAACATATTAGTGTACATTTCACATAAATGATTTTATTTTGGGGAATTACATTTTTATTTCTATCCCTATATGTATGTTTTTTCATTACTATTCATTTTTGGGGATAATGGATTTTTTGGACTAGACAACAGGTTGAACACGGTTGGCATACGGTTACGAGAAACCATGTTCCCAACTAAGAGAGACTATGTTCCCTAAAAAGTGAAACTTTCTAAGCTACAAAACCTGCTTTATGGGCATACAAACTCCTCCAAGAAACCATGTAACTATTTTCTTATTGGAAATTGGATATGACATGGTTATCGCAAGGTTTGGGAAATTGTGTGGGCTTACTGTGCAACATGTCGAGGTCATTAAAAACAATGTTTTTACCCTATTTTCCTCCTCAAAGCTGACCCAAATTCCACCCCCTTCTAACCATTATATATTTTCATCACTAGTTTCTTCATCACCTCCTCCTCGACCCCTTGTACTATCAAATATTGTGTGGACTTGTATTTAGATATCCATGAATAATAAAGTAAGCCCCTCCTCTCTTAGTTTCTTCCCCCTTGTGGGTACTTATTCCCATTTTATTTCATTCTTATTTCTCCAGTGGAATAGTTGAATACAAATGTGTTAAATCATGAGTTTTTTGGTAAAATAATTTTGTTTTGGTGTGATCTTCCATTTATAGAGTCCCCTTGATCGGCCGTTGTTGTTTTCCACCGGATTCTGAATGTTTCCATGCTTATGGTAGCTAGTTTTATGGTTTAGCATTATTAAATGAATTTGGTATGCTCTATTTTCTTCAATAATTTTTTTATGGATTTTTTAATAGGTAAAAATGTGTTTTAAAAAGGGTTTGTAGAGAATATGTGTTGATAGATTTTTTTCCAAAGGAAATTGATAGTGTTTCATGTGTGCTTCTATGTTTGGCTTCTTAAATGTGTCCCACAAGTTCTTAATCTGGTGGAAAGTGTGTTTCTAAATTCTTTTAGTGAGTGTGTGGGTTTTTAAGAGGTTTTTACTATTAAAAAGTGTTTTTCCTTCAATGTTATGATTTTAGAATCTATTTAAATATTAAATATTTGGTTTGTGTGACCTGAGAAATGAAATAGGGAAGAAAGAGAATATTTGGTATCTAGGTGGGTATACTTGGACTGGTATGCTAGTTAGATCGATTGACATGAGTCCATGTTTATTCTAATAAGATTTATTCTACAACATTAACTAAACTATAATGATTATTGGAAACCACTAGACCTTCGGATTTGTTCTCGTCTAGTGGCTCGTGCTTGAGTACGTTGTGGGTTATGGTTTTAACACCATGTTTCACCCATATATGAGGTTCCTAGGGCCCCATTAGTGCTAGAAACATTAGGGATTACCCATGGTGTGAACCTTTTTTCTGGTTCTAACCATCATCATATGGTGAAACTTTCTTGGTTTTAATTTCAAGTTAGGGTTTTTGTGGAATTTTTTCCCTTAAAATGTTTCTAAAATTGTTTATAATTTTCTTCTTAAAAAATTTCATGTAGATTTTTCTTATTATGTATTCGCATAGAATATTTTGGGTTTCATTCTAGTGGGAATTGGATCAAACCCTATATATACATTTTGGTGTATGTGCATCTAATTATAATTAACCTAGGTAAAGGAAATATGTTCCATGGAATTGATGTAGGATCTAGTTGATAGTGTTAATGTTCTTATAGGTGTTGGTGGAGGTGAAATAAGGGTGCTGGACATCTTATTTCATGTAGGATTGGTCATGTAGTTGTTTTCCTCTCTATTTTGGTATTTTGGTAAATGTTGTAAAATATTTAACTTGATTTTATTACCAATTTTGGTTATATATATTGATCATGGAGAGATGTTTTAATTTTCAATAATTGATCATAATTATTTACAATGGATGAAATCATCACCCAAAGTGTATTTTTGATAAAAAGAAACATGGATCATGCTCATAAGGATAAGAAAAACCTTTAGGGTCTTGTAACAGGCCTGGATGGATGTCGGGTTGGATGGAACCTCGATATGATTCATGTAAAAAATTTATAATTGCTTAGGTTTTCTCTCTTTTCTTTTGGGAATGCTATTTTTGAGAGTCTAGATAGGTAAGATTTAGGATTTTTGGTTCCTAAGAATGTAGTTATGAGTGGGTTCTTTGGCCAATACACCACGTAATAGTCCTTGAGTGAATGTGGGTTGTTTCGAATTTGGTTTGAATTATCCTCTAGGCTAGACATTAAGGTTGTAGACTGTGCATGGACACTAGGTGGGGTGATGTGGTTTTTCTTGTAGTTGTGGAATATATGAGTTTTTTATGATTTATAGAAGTGTTTGGAAATTTGTGTTATTTCATGATGTAGAAAGATGCCTCCCTGTAGATATCATGTGAAACCCTTTCATGATTCTATAGAGAGTATCCCTCATTAGTTTATAAGATACTATTGTCTGTTATGGTTTGGGCTATCGAGGCATTGAGTTAATAAGTGGTCTCTGGTCCTGCTCATGTTGGTCAAGTCGCACCTAGTCTTTTAAATGAAAAAGCAGGGTACTTTCTCAAGAGAAAGCCTCCAACCTTTTGAGGTAACTTGTATCCCCAAGAAATGGAGGATTGTCTTGATAAGATCAATAATATGTTTGGGTTTCATAACTATACTATGATATTAAAGGGAAAATATGCTTCATTATAGTTAGAAGATCATCCTTGGAGGCGGTGGTACTGAGTGTTTAAAGATGAGATCAATGAGTAGATGGGTTGGAAATACATCAATGCCATTTTCAATGATAAATATTTCTATAAGACCTTATCCCTTTCTAGGACCTAAGAGTTTTTTGATCTCCACTAGGAGGATCAGCCGGTGATGGTGTAATCTAACTATTTTTCATAATTATCTCTATTTGGGAAATTGGTAGTTTCCAATTAAGAGTTTATGGATCAATGTTTTGAGATGCGATTGCATCTAGATATTTGATCCCTGGTCTTCTTGTTCATGCTGAAGATTTATGTTGATGTGTTTGACGATGATCTGATGGTGTCGATTTACCTATCTAGAATGTACGGGTGTGTAGATTTGTTTCATCTGTAGGACATAGTGATGTAAGTTCATCTAAATTACCTGAAACCACAATGAGTATGAAAATAGGGTAGGCAGTAGCTTAAGACATCTTTCCTGGCCCATTTCTTCTTTCACATTAGATGGTGGATCAGTTTACTACCATTGGTGTTGGAATGAGGAGAATATGTGGTCAATATGTTTAGCTCCACCCAGACTATTCCTTCATGGAATAACTATGGGGAACTTGCATAATTTTTCAATTTATAGTTCCTATATTAGGGTGGTTCAGGATTTTTATCCCCCAAAGTGATTTTATCCAAGTCAGAACCATGAAGGGCATTGGGTTATCGATGTGGAGGACATGGAAGAAGGGATGGATCCACATCTGGGTATAGTTAGTTATAGATATAGCCACATTTAATTAGTAATTCTTATCCTTAGGAATAGATTAGTAATCTTCATGCTATGGAATAAGCGCTAGTAGAATCAGATGTAGGGACTTCCATAGTTCAAGGTATACTAATTACTGCATCAACTATAACTATTTATTTGTTTGATACTGGTACCTCTATTTCTTTCATTTCATCTCTTCTAGTAGTTTTTTTAGTTTTCCATATTATTTTATTCTGCATGAATTGGAGTTTACAGTGGTTCTTGGTAATAAGAAAGAGTAAGGTCTTAAGTGTACATATTTTTCACACACCATTCCAATGGTCGATATGTAATGAAATTTTCTAATTCTATAAAGGGACAACTTCAAAATAATTTTTTGTATTTATAGGATGGCAAGCTTATAGGTACACACCGATTGTCATAAGTGGTGAGTGAGTTTTGTGGAACTTGATGGTAGTGCCCAGGTTTTTCAAGGTTAATGGGATCCTTTGTTAGGATGTGAAGCACCTCCACTTATAGAGTTTGGTAGTCTTGCTTTCCATATCTCTTCGGTCATGTCGAAGGATGATGGTGGTAGTAATTTTGAGGGTAGATTAGCTCCTTTGTTGGATGAGTTTCCAAAGGTGTATCCGGATGATTTCTCAGGCTTAACTCTTGAGTGAGATGTCTGTTTCACTATCAATTTGGTCCTATGAACACAATCGAAATATCTTCCCTCATACCATATGGACCCCACCGAGTTGAGGTAATTAAACATATAACTGATTTTTTAATACAATGGATTCATTTTCCCGAGTGTGTCAAATTGGGAAACCCCAGTTCTATTTCCAAAAAAGGAAAATGTATCTATCTTCTTCTATAACGATTACTGAAAAAAAAATAAGGTTATGATGTAGAAAAAAATACAATATTCCCTACTTTAATGAATTTTTTTATTAGCTTATGGTGATGATGTGGTTTTCCAAGATTGAATTGTGTTTTGGGTATCAACAAGTTAGATTCAGAGAGGAGGATGTTGCAAGAAAAACCATCTGAATTAGGAATAACTATGATGAGTATTTGGACATGCCCTTTTGGTTAATAAATGATCCAGCGGTCTTCCTGGAAATTATTAACAAGGTGTTCCACCAGTATCATGACTCATTTTTCATGCTATTTTTGGATGAAATATCGGTCTACTCAGGGACCAAATAGGAGGATGAATGATATTTGATAATCATTTTCAGAGCTCTTTGATACCATGAACTCTAAATTAAGTTCTCCAAGTGGACCATCTAAATTAGGGAAGTTATGTATCTGAGTCATTTTTTCTTGGAGCATCGGTTTTTGGTGGACCATACGATGATTAGTGTATTGATGTTATGGGAGAAACCAAATAACATTTATTATATTATGATATTTTTTGGACTGATAGTGTAACACCCCAGGTAAATAAAGAATACGACATCTTTATATTTATCCATATTTGTGAATAAAATATTAATTTTACTTTAAAGGGGATGCTATGCTCGATGGCGTACCCAATACGCAACAACTAGTTTCTTGAGAATCTTACGTTGTACTCTAGTAAAAAAATAATATTATTTTAAATGGTAGTTAACGCCTAGCCGTTGTAATGGCAGGAATGAACAGAACTAACTAAAAAATGATTATATATGTTTGTCAAATATTTTTACTCTTTACAATAAATGTTATAGGATTAAAAATGAAAATGAATCCAAATTTTAAGTGTAAACATTCTAATATTCTTTAAAAGGTCGATTAACCGCCTTTTGATGGTGGAACCCTTTTAAATCCTCTTTTTGACAATTTTATAAGCTCTATTTTTCAAAATAAACATATTATTTATGATTGGGACATTGAAATTTACCTTGGGTTAATTTTTGGTATTTTTCTGACAATGTTCATTTTTCAATTAATAGTGAAAAATACTGCATTTTACATCAAAACTGCTTTTTCATATAATTTAATAATATGGTTATATTATCTTTTTAATTTTTTGTAAAGTGTAATTAGAATATATTTTTACCATTTAATTCAATTATGGTCATTGGGATTAATTTCACTTTGGAATTAGGCATAAACAAGTACAAAACTTTTCATAAATATTGTTTCAAAAAAACCCACTATTTGTTTTGACAACGGGAAGTTTTTTTTAAATTAATTATTGCAATTTATGTGTTTGGAATTTGGTAAAATGAATTACATATTTTTAATCAGAAAGTCCAAATTATGTAATTAAGACTCTTTTGTTTTTGGACATTATGAATAGTAATGACGGTAATTATCTTTAATTATCTTGATTAATGAGTAATCGGGTAGTTAATGAAAATAAGTTAATATAATAATAATACAAAATGACCACAAAATGTGTCCTAATGATATTGGTTGTCTCCTGGACGACCATGGGATTCCTTGTGCCAAACATGGGGGCCCCATGGAATCACTTTTGTGAGAAAGTGACTTTTTATCTTTTTATTTTTAAAGAATGTTAAATGTAACAAAGAATGTATCACCTAAGTAAAATATTTTTAATTTTGTCTAAATAAATGATCTTTTGGACTATAAATATTCATTGGAAACCTAAAAATATTTCATACATCATAGTATTTTTTTATAATTATTAGACCTTAAATAAATTAAATTAATTATGACATCATGATGATGCAGCGATGACCTCATTATTTTAGCGATTTAAATAAAATGGAAAGATAATGTAAAATCTAAGACCTAAACATGTCCAAAACCTATTAAATGGGTGTATTTCTAACCGTTATCACCTTATCCTTGAAACACATCAATGTGGGACCATTAAAATCCGAAACTCATTTGAAAATAAAGTTACATTTTATACCTTTTCAAGAGTGCCCCTCCTCTCCTCTTATAAAAGGCCCCCACCTCCACCTCCATACCCACACTTCCAAAGCCTTTGGCTCGGACAAACCCTGCCCATTTTTTCTCTCCACATCCATATCTAACTCCTCAGAGCCTCACTTTGGGCAGAAGTCTTCCCAAGGAAGCCTTTGAGCTCAATCCAAAGGGAGTTACCCGATTTTAAGGTAATATCTTCGCTTGTGTTCTTTTGTTTTATTTTTCTTCTCCAACCCCCTAAACTCTTTTTATTAATTTATTTTGTAACAACTACATTATCTTATATATAGTAGGATGTTTTTATAAGAAGAATTTGAGCTACACTTACACAAACCTACATCAAATGGTTAAAGAACATACTGTTTCTGTGGATGGCGAATTTCTGCCTCACGAAACGATGATTGTTCAACACTCATATAACACCTTAAAAGGTGTCCATTAAGATGTCACTATATTTATATATGATATATAATATGTTTATGTTTCTGTATTTTCTTTTGTGGCATACCTTTATGGTTTCCATTGTGGGTAAACACGATAATTTCATTTTAAAGTGCGGACTACCGCCCCTCAAAGTGATTTGATTCGTTAATGCCATATGTGGGATGTATAAAGGATGGATTTAAAGTTATTATATATTATTTATGTTACATATAAATGATGAATATAATTCTTTAATTAAAATATACATACCTCTAATTTGTTTTTAATTCCATTAATATGACATAGAAATGAAAGTAGCGTTCATGCGTATGTACGGCTTACCGTCTCCATGAACGGTGCATTTCATTTTTTACCTCTAAATAATTATGTAATATTATAAATACATGTATATTCTGGATATATATGATATATATGATATCCAAATAAAGAATATAATTCTGGATATAATGAACATTTGACCACACGAACAACATGTAATTGTAAGAAGTCCACTTTTGACTTAAGAACCAAATATCGACAAAACAAACATTATTAACATAAATGATTACATAATGTTTATAACATGGAAATAAATGATATAAAAGTAATAATGAACTAGAAAAAGGTTTTTAATAAAGGGGAAATTAACTCAAGTTTATTATTCAGGACGTTAAAGAACGATCGAGTCAAGTCGGACCCAAGGTAAGGGATTCTACTCCTCTCTTTCTTTTTAAGTACATTCTTTTATGTCATTCCTTCTAAGCTCGTATTTCTTGTTATTGGGATGTTATTTTATATTACTCTTACTATAATTTTTATGTTCATATGATGAGAGACCCTATTCTATCTCATCAATCCATTTTGGAAGTTTTGAGTGGCGCCGTTAGGCTGCCGAATTTTCGTAAGAGATCTAACCTCTCTCTTTCTATTTATGTACTCTCCTTTATGTCACATCTTTTAAGCTCCTCTTTGTTATGATGGGGGATGTTCTTTTATATTCCTCTTGCTGTACATTTTATTGTAATGTGATCATATACCCTATTTGATCTCATCAATCCATTTTTGGAAGTTTTAAGTGGCGTCGTTAGGCTGCCGAGTTTTCGTAAGGGATTTTTCATCTAATTTTTATTTCCGTGAGATTTATGCTAAATTTTCCATAATTTCCTTTCAGTGGTGTATGTACTGACCATTATTTTACTCATTGTGTAATATTCTTTAATTTTTGAGTATTTACATCAATGTTGTATTGTCCTTCTTTCACAGGGCGTATGTTTCGAAAGATACCCATGTCGGTAAGGGAACCTTTCACCCTCCTCTTTTTAAAAGACTTATTTTGTTATGTATTTTAATTCACATAATATTATTTTTGGATATGTTCTTCTATATCCTTTTTGATGTAAATTTTATGTCCAAGTGATGAGATACCCTTTTTATCTCTCATCAACTCTTTTTCTGAATTTTGAAGTGACGCCGTTAGGCTGTCTAATTTTTGCATGGGAACTTCTTAACCCAATTTCGATTCTTTAGGATAAACATGTACACCTTGAATATGTCATTCTATGATTATGTGTGAATGTCCTCTGATTTTTTTACACTTAATACCCACTTATATTTCGTGTATTCGTTTGTCACACATAGTTATGTAACTGATTTATCCTTAATCCAAGGATACCGTCTTTGTATGGGACTTCGTCTCAATCTCCTTTCATTAAGGCATATTTTGATTTATACACAACTTTATTTTATACGGTGTATAAACGCCTTTGACTTTTACATTTATACAAAAGGAATCTTTTTATATGAAGCATTTTACTAAACAAAAAAAGGGAATGTTTTTGTCGTACGTATGCGGCGACAACGACTTCTCCGCTGTCGTGACCATTATTTGAGTTTCGGCTTCCTCTACAAGACATACCTTCTTTTTAAAAGAAAAATAAATACCATGTTTTACTTTTCTTTTCTTTTGGTATTGAAAATGGTTTTCATAATGTATTTATATCAATGTGTTGTATTGATATCTTGTTATTGAAAGGTGGAAATGTTATGTTTCCCTTATGCATGTTTTATGTGATACGATTATGTTGAGGTTCTTGGGAATTATTATGGAGACGGGTGGTTCCGTGATAAACTAAGGGCGGGTGAGCTCGATATAGCTCTCCAATGCATTGGGTAATGTGAAGGAGTGAAACGTTAAGGTTTCTCCGAAGAGATTTAGGGAATATACTGTGGTGGGTATTCCAAACGTAACCAAGAGGGTTACTCGCTACGTAAGAATGTTACGAATGCCTCATGTTACCTTTTATGTCTTATGATTTCTATGATTTATTCATGATTTGATGAGGTATGTTAAAGTGCCTTTGTTTTATGGGTAAAGTATGATTTCATTCTTATGTATATATGAACTCATGTTTCCTTTCCATATTATTATAACCCTTATTGATCTTTTTATGCTCATCCCAAGTTTTTTAAATGTTTTTCACAGGTCAAAGGAAAGGGACATGATGTGATGATAGTTTCAAGGAAGTGTTAAGAAAGAATCCATGTTTTATTTTAAATATGTTTCCGTTGATGGGAAGAATGAATACTGTCTTTTATGTAACTACTTTGTTTAAATGTGGAATGTAATGCAAGTTTCATGATCTAATTCTCCAAAACTCTAAAACTGAAAAGATCCTCAATGTGTAATCTTGTAATAACTCAATATTAAGTAAGGTTTAAGGCTGGGGCCTTATAGTTGGTATCAAAGTTCAGTTTAGATTACTTTAGAGGTTAGGGTATTCTTTAAGCATAAGTGACATTACCATAATGGTTATGATTTCAGAAAGAGTCCTAGTTTTAGATAAAGTGAATGAGTAAGTATATATTAGTGTTTATCATCCTCATTAGTACATGATGGTTTTTTTGATATACTCACACTATCTTTTTTGGTTTTAGTAAATGGCTGGATCTACCAGGCACCAAAGTAACAGTGGATGTAAATGAAACTGTAACAATTTTTTGAGCAAGCAACGGAATGATATGGGAGCTGCAATGACAAATCTTGTGATTATCCTCAACCTACTATCTGGAGTCATGATTGACCACCTAAACCTTGGTGATTTCTCTAAGGCATCATATATGAGAGAAACAAATCCCTGCGGAACTACAAGTAATAATCATAAAGGTAAGTGTGTTCAAAAACCTATGTGTCAAAAATGTGGAAAGAAACACCTAGGAAAATGTTTCAAAAGGACAGAAATATGCTATAGATGTGGAAATGAAGGTTATAAAGCAAGAACCTGCCATGGAAAAAGGAAGCATCCAGTTGACTCGAGGAAAGGGAAAGAAGTTCTTTATGAGGGATCAATTGAATGTTTTAAATGTGGTGTGCATTGTCATTATGAAAACACATGTCCTATGAAGAAGTTTCATGAATGGGATCACCAAGATTGTACAAATGTTCGTTTACCAATACCTAATGCCATTCCGATTGAGGATGAAGAAACTGAAAATGACCAATCAATGGTATGAATTATTTCATAACTATTGTTTTCCTATTTTGGAATCTTATGATATGATTCATGATTTTGTTTGTAGAAAAGAAGTAATTCATAATAATTTGGAAAGGAATGGTTAATGGGTCATGAAGAATGTTGAATGAGTAAGATGTCAACATATAAGGGCTTCAAGAGTTATGGTGAAATTCTTAAGATTATTAAGTATCTTTTGATGATGGGGTTACATTAGAAGACTTTTTATAGTATGTGTAACCCTAATGTTTAATATATGAAAATTTTATTCAAGGAATAGTTATCTGTTCTTTTGTGGACATAGTTATAAAGAACCATTTGGGTTTATATGATCCTTACTTTTTAGGTAATTATGGGTTACTATATGTTATGATGGAAGTGAAAGGCTTGAGATAAAATTGAGGTTAAATTATGTTATGGTTATTTTTGATGATTTTATCTCTTTTTGGGGAATGATTTGAGAATTATATAGTTTTAGAGAAAGTACAACACGCAGACCCTGTGACAACCCGTCACGTCGGACAAAGCTGCGGGAATCGAACCCACAACCAAAGTGCAACAGGTATTTATCGCCTACCACTGGACTACGTGAAGTCCCTAGTTAGTTTGACTGATTCTTTTTAGTTATATGTTTTTATGAATTAGGAGTAAGTTGATTTTGGGTTATCTATGGATATTTATTAACCTGTCATGTAGGATATGTGATTTGGTTAATTACTTTTCAATATGAGACATTAAGAGAAACTGATGTTGTTTGGAGATAAATGTTACGATTTAACATGGAAGACTATGTGACTAAATCCTTCAAATATTTGGGTTTCAATCTTAGTTTGGTTTACTTTGAATAATTTTATGGACAAATTGATTATAGAATGGTCCTTGTTGAACTTTGGGTTTTGTTGGACAAATTTTGGAGATTAAGAATAGATTTTCTTTTTATAATGGGTTATCCTTTTCTGGATTATCTGATCTTGTACTAACCTTTTTGGTTTTGGTTTTTTTTTAAAGTCTAAAGACATGGGAAGTATATAGTTCTCTTTTGTGGATTAGGTGATTCTCTAGAAGTTGATTATAGTACTCTTAATGTGAACAAGTCTTCCTAAATACTCGTCTTTTGGAGAAAATATGAGTTTGTAAAAGTAGAAAGTCAACATGATAAGTGATTATGTTTCCTTATGAATAAATTCCTCAATAAAAAGTAACTTTAAACAAAAATGTTGTCTATTAACTTTTTTCTATTGGGGAATCGAATACTGTTTGACCCATCACAAGTTTGTGATTTTCTTCTGGTTAACTTTCTTCTAAACATGTTTTCTATCACTCTCCATCAGAACATGACCCTTTGTTTTTTTCCTCCATGTCCATATTTTCATACTTGGAATCCTAGTATGGGATAAATTGGGTGACCATTGTACTTATCTTTATTTATTTTAAAGTGATTGTTTTACCGACTCTTGTTCCGATGTGGGACTTTCAAGGATGTTTCCAAGACCAATTTTAAAATTGCGAGGACGCAATTCCCAAAAGGGGGGGAGGATGTAACACCTCAGGTAAATATAGAATATGACATCTTTATATTTATCCATATTTGTGAATAAAATATTAATATTACTTTAAAGGGGATGCTATGCTCAATGGCGTACCCAATACGCAACAACGAGTTTCTTGGGAATCTTACGTTGCACTCTACTAATAAAATAATATTATTTTAAATGGTAGTTTACGCCTAGCCGTTGTAATGGCGGGAATGAACAGAACTAACTACAAAATGATTATATATGTTTTTCAAATATTTTTACTCTTTACAATAAATGTTAGAGGATTAAAAATGCAAATGAATCCAGTTTTTAAGTGTAAACATTCTAATATTCTTTAAAAGGTCGATTAACCGCCTTTTGATGGAGAACCCCGTTTAAATCCACTTTTTGAAAATTTTATAAGCTCTATTTTTCAAAATTAACATATTATTTATGATTGGGACATTGAAATTTACCTTGGGTTAATTTTTGGTATTTTTCTGACAATGTTCATTTTTCAATGAATAGTGAAAAATACTGCATTTTACATCAAAACTGCTTTTTCATATAATTTAATTATATGGTTATATTATCTTTTTAATTTGTTTTAAAGTTTAATTATAATATATTTTTAACATGTAATTCAATGATGGTCATTGGGATTAATTTCTCTTTGGAATTAGGCATAAATAATTACCAAACTTTTCATAAATATTGTTTCAAAAAAAACCCGCTATTTGGTTTGACAACGGGAAGTTTTTTTAAATTAATTATTTCAATTTATGTGTTTGGAATTTAGTAAAATGAATTACATATTTGGAATCAGAAGGTCCAAATTATGTAATTAAGACTCTTTTGTTTTTGGACATTATGAATAGTAACGACGGTAATTATCTTTAATTATCTTGATTAATGAGTCATCGGCTAGTTAAAGAAAATAAGATAATATCATAATAATAAAAAATGACCGAAAAATGTGTCCTAAGGATACTGGTTGTCTCATGGCCGACCATGGGATGCCTTGTTCCAAACTTGGGGGCCCCATGGAATCACTTTTCTGAGAAAGTGACTTTTTATCTGTTTATTTTTAAAGAATGTTAAATGTAACAAAGAATGTATCAACTAAGTAAAATATTTTTAATTTTGTCTAAATAAATGATCATTTGGACTATAAATATTCATTGGAAATATAAAAAGATTTCTTACACCATAGTATTTTTTTATAATTTTTAGTCATTAAATAAATTAAATTATTTATGACATCATGATGATGCATTGATGACCTCATTATTTAGCGATTTAAATAAAATGGATTGATAATGTAAAATATAAGACCTAAACATGTCTCAAACCTATTGTATGGGTGGATTTCGAACCCTTATCACCTTATACTCGAAACACATCAATGTGGGACCATTAAAATCCGAAACTCATTTGAAAATAAAGTTACATTTTATACCTTTCCAAGAGTGCCCCTCCTCTCCTCTTATAAAAGCCCTCCCCCTCTACCTCCATACCCACACTTCCAAATCCTTTGGCTCAGCCAACCCCTTCCCATTTTGTCTCTCCACATACCTCTCTAACTCCTTGAAGCCTCACTTTGGGCAGAAGTCTTCCCAAGGAAGCCTTTGAGCTCAAAACAAAGGGAGTTACCCGATTTTAAGGTAATGTCTTCACTTGTGTTCTTTTGTTTTATTTTGCTTCTCCAACCCACTAAAATATTTTTATTCATTTATTTTGTAAAAACTCAAGTATCTTAAATATACTAGGATGTTTATTTAAGAAGCATTCAAGATACACTTACACACACATCCATCAAATGGTTAAAGAACATACTGTTTCTGTGGATGGCGAATTTCTGCCTCACGAAACGATGATTGTTCAACACTCATATAACACATTAAAAGGTGTCCATTAAGATGTCACTATATTTATATATGATATATAATATGTTTATGATTATGTATTTTTCTTTTGTGGCATACCATTATGGTTTCTATTGTGGTTAAACACGATAATCTCATTTTAGGAAGTCCAGACTACCGCCCCCTCAAAGTGATTTGATTCGTTAATGCCATATGTGGGATGTATAAAGGATGGATTTAAAGTTATTATATATGATGTATGTAACATATAAATGATGAATATAATTCTGTAATTAAAATATACATACCACTAATTTGGTTTTAATTCTATTAATATGACATAGAAATGAAAGTAGCGTTCATGCGTACGTACGGCTTACCATCTCCATGAATGGTGCATTTCATTTCTTACCTCTAAATGATTATGTAATATTATAAATACATGTATATTCTGTATATATATGATATATATGATATCCAAATCATGAATATAATTCTGGATATAATGAACATTTGACCACACGAAAAACATGTAATTATAAGAAGTCCACTTTCGACTTAAGAACCAAATATCGACAAAACAAACATTATTAACTTAAATGATTACATAATGTTTATAACATGGAAATAAGTGATATAAAAGGAATAATGAACAAGAAAAAGGTTCTTAATAAAGTGGAAATTAACTCAAGTTTATTATTCAGGACGTTAAAGAACGATCGAGTCAAGTCGGACCCGAGGTAAGGGATCCTACTCCTCTCTTTATTTTTAAGTACACTCTTTTATGTCATTCCTTATAATCTCATCTTTCTTGTTATTGTGATGTTATTTTATATTAATCTTACTGTAATTTTTATCTTCATATGATGAGAGACCCTATTCTCTCTCATCAATCCATTTTTGATGTTTTGAGTGGCGTCGTTAGGGTGCCGAATTTTCGTAAGAGATCTAGCCTCTCTCTTTCTCTTTAAGTACTCTCCTTTATGTCACTTCTTTTAAGATCCTCTTTGTTATGATGGGGGATGTTCTTTTATATTCCTCTTTCTGTAAATTTTATTTTAATGTGATGAGATACCCTATTTGATCTCATCCATCCATTTTTGGAAGTTTTAAGTGGCGCCGTTAGGCTGCTGAGTTTTCGTAAGGGATTTTTCATCTCACTTTTATTCCCGTGAGATTTATGCTACATTTGCCACAATTTCCTTTGAGTGGTGTATGTACTGACCATTATTTTACTCATTGTGTAATATTCTTTCATTTATGAGTATTTACATCAATTTTGTATTGTCCTTCTTTCACGGGGCGTATGTTTCGAAAGATTCCCATGTCGGTAAGGGAACCTTTCACCCTCCTCTTTTTAAAAGACTTATTTTGTTATGTCTTTTAATTCACATAATATTATTTTGGGATATGTTCTAATATATCCTTATTGATGTAAATTTTATGTTTAAGTGATGATATAACCTTTTTATCTCTCATCAACTCTTTTTCTGAATTTTTAAGTGACGCCGTTAGGCTGTCTAATTTTTGCATGGGAACTTCTTAACCCAATTTCGATTCTTTAGGATAAACATGTACACCTTGAATATGTCATTCTATGATTATGTGTGAATGTCCTCTGATTTTTTTACACTTAATACCCACTTATATTTCGTGTATTCGTTTGTCACACATAGTTATGTAACTGATTTATCCTTAATTCGAGGATACCGTCTTTGTATGGGACTTCGTCTCAATCTCCTTTCATTGAGGCATATTTTGTTTTATACACAACTTTATTTTATACGGTGTATAAAACCATTTTACTTTTATATTTATCCAAAAGGAATATTTTCATAAGAAGCGTTTTACTAAACGAAAAAAAGGAATTTTTTTGTCGTACGTATGCGACGACAACGACTTCTCCACCGTCGTCACCATTATTTGAGTTACCGCTTCCTATACAAGACATACATTCTTTTTAAAAGAAAAATAAATACCATGTTTTACTTTTCTTTTATTTTGGTATTAAAAATGGTTTTCATAATGTATTTATATCAATGTGTTGTATTGATATCTTGTTATTGAAAGGTGTAAATGTTATGTTTCTTTTATGCATGTTTTATGTGATACGATTATGTTGAGGTTCTTGGGCATTATTATGAAGACGGGTGGTTCCGTGATAAACTCAGGGCGGGTGATCCCGATATAGCTCTCCAATTCATTTGGTAATGCGAAGGAGTGAAACGTTAAGGTTTCTCCGAAGAGATTTAGGGAATATACTTTGGTGGGTATTCCAAACGTAACCAAGAGGGTTACTCCCTACGTAAGAATGTTATGAATACCGCAAGTTACCTTTTATGTCTTATGATTTCTATTATTTATTCATGATTTGATGAGGTATGTTAAAGTGCCTATGTTTTATGGGTAAAGTATGATTTCATTCTTATGTATATATGAACTCATATTTCCTTTCCATATTTTTATAACCCTTACTGAGCTTTTTATGCTCATCCCAAGTTTTTGAAATGTTTTTCACAGGTCAAGGGAAAGGTACATGATGTTATGATAGTGTCAAGGATGTGTCAAGAAAGAATCCATGTTTTATTTTAAATATTTTTCCGTTGATGTGAAGAATGAATACTGTCTTTTATGTAACCACTTTGTTTAAATGTGGAATGTAATGCAAGTTTCATGATCTAATTATCTAAAACTCTAAACCTGAAAACATCCTCAATGTGTAATCTTGTAATAACTCAAGATTAAGTAAGGTTTAAGGCTGGGGCCTTATAGTTGGTATCAAAGGTCGGTTTAGATAACTTTAGAGGTTACGGTAATCTTTAAGCATAAGTGACATTTCCATAATGGTTAAGATTTCAGAAAGAGTCCTAGTTTTAGATAAAGTGAATGAGTAAGTATATATTAGTGTTTATCTTCCTCATTAGTACATGATGGTTTTGTTGATATACTCACACTGACCTTTTTGGTTTTAGTAAATAGCTGGATCTAGCAGGCACCAAAGTAACAGTGGATGTGGAGGAAACTGTGACAGTTTTTTGAGCAAGAAACTGAATGATATGGGAGCTGCAATGAAAACTCTTGTGATTATCCTCAACCAACTATCTGGAGCCATGATTGACCACCTAAAACTTGGTGATTTCTCTAAGGCATCATATATGAGAGAAACAATTCCCTACAGAACTACAGGTAATAATCATAAAGGTAAGTGTGTTCAAAAACCTATTTGTCAAAAATTTGGAAAGAAACACCTAGGAAAATGTTTCAAAGGGATATAAATATGCTATAGATGTGGAAATGAAGGTCATAAAGCAAGAACCTTCCATGGAAAAAGGAAGAATCCAGTTGACTCTAGGAAAGGGAAAGAAGTTCTTTCTGAGGGATCAATTGAATATTTTAAATGTGGTGTGCATGGTCATTATGAAAACACATGTCCTATGAAGATGTTTCGTGAATGGGATCACCAAGATCGTACAAATGTTTGTTTACCAATACCTAATGCCATTCCGATTGAGGATGAAGAAAATGAAAATGACCAGTCAAAGGTATGGATTATTTCATAACTATTGTTTTCCTATTTTGGAATCTTAGGATATGATTCATGATTTTGTTTGTAGGAAAGAAGTATTTTAGAATAAGTTGGAAAGGAATGGTTAATGGGTCATGAATAATGTTGAATGAGTAATATGTCAACATATAAGGGCTTCAAGAGTTATGGTGAAATTCTTAAGATAATTAAGTCTCTTTTGATGATGGGGTTACATTAGAAGAATTTTTATAGTATGTGTAACCCTGATGTTTAATAAATGAAAATTTTATTCAAGGAATAGTTATCTGTTCTTTTGTGGACATAGTTATAAAGAACCATTTGGGTTTATATGATCCTTACTTTTGAGGTAATTATGGGTTACTATATGTTATGATGGAAGTGAAAGGGTTGAGGTAAAATTGAGGTTAAATTATGTTATGATTATTTTTGATGATTTTATCTCTTTTTGGGGAATGATTTGAGAATTATATAGTTTTAGAAAAAGGCCAACACGCAGACCGTGTGACAACCCGTCGTGTCGGACAAAGTTGCGGGAATCGAACCCAAAACCAAAGTGAAACTGGTATTTATCGCCTACCACTTGACTACGTGAAGTCCCTGGTTAGTTTGACTGATTCTTTTTAGTTAGAGGATTTTATGAATTAAGAGTAAGTTGGTTTTGGGTTATCTATGGATATTTATTAACCTACCATGGAGGATATGTGATTAGGTTAATTATTTTTCAATACGAGACATTAAGAGCAACTAATGTTGTTTGGAGATAAATGTTACGATTTAAATTGGAAGACTATGTGACTAAATCCTTCAAATATTTGGGTTTCAATCTTAGTTTGGTTTACTTTTATGAATTTTATGGACAAATTGATTATAAAATGGTCCTCGTTGAACTTTGGGTTTTGTTGGACAAATTTTGGAGATTAAGAATAGATTTTCTTTTTATAAAGGGTTATCCTTTTCTGGATTATCTGATCTTGTACTAACCTTTTTGGTTTTGGTTTGTTTAAAGTCTAAAGACATGGGAAGAATACAGTTCTCTTTTGTGGATTAGGTGATTCTATAGAATTTGATTATAGTACTCTTAATGTGAACAAGTCTTCCTAAATACTCGTCCTTTGGAGAAAATATGAGTTTGTGTAAGGAATCTAATAAAAGTAGAAAGTCAACAAGATAAGTGATTATGTTTCCTTGTGAATAAATTCCTCAATAAAAAGTAACGTAAAACAAAAATGTTGTCTATTAACATTTCCTACATGGGAATCGAATACTGTTAAACCCATCACAAATTTGTGATTTTCTTGTGGTTAACTTTCTCCTAAACATGTTTTCTATCACTCTCCATCAGAACATGACCCTTTGTTTTTTTCCTCCATGTCCATATTTTCATACTTGGAATCCTATTATGGGTTAACTCGGGTGATCATTGTACTAATCTTTCTTTATTTTAAAGTGATTTTTTTACCGACTCTTGTTCCGATGTGGGACTTTCAAGGATATTTCCAAGACCAATTTTAAAATTGCGAGGACGCAATTCCCAAAAGGGGGAAGGATGTAACACCCCAGGTAAATAAAGAATATGACATCTTTATATTTATCCACATTTGTGAATAAAATATTAATATTACTATAAAGGGGATTCTATGCTCGATGGCGTACCCAATACGCAACAACGAGTTTCTTGGGAATCTTACGTTGCACTCTAATAATAAAATAATATTATTCTAAATGGTAGTTAATGCCTAGCCGTTGTAATGGCGGTAATGAACAGAACTAACTACAAAATGATTATATATGTTTTTCAAATATTTTTACTCTTTATAATAAATGTTAGAGGATTAAAAATGCAAATGAATCCAGTTTTTAAGCGTAAACATTCTAATATTCTTTAAAAGGTCGATTAACCACCTTTTGATGGTGAACCCATTTTAAATCAACTTTTGACACTTTTATAAGCTCTATTTTTCAAATTAAACATATTATTTATTATTGGAACATTGAAATTTACCTTGGGATAATTTTTGGTATTTTTCTGACAATGTTTATTTTTCAATGAATAGTGAAAAATACTACATTTTACATCAAAACTTCTTTTTCATATAATTTAATTATATGGTTATATTATCTTTTTAATTTTTTTTAAAGTTTAATTAGAATATATTTTTACCATGTAATTCAATGATGGTCATTGGGATTAATTTCACTTTGGAATTAGGTATAAACAAGTACGAAACTTTTCATAAATATTGTTTCAAAAAAACCCGCTATTTGTTTTGACAACGGAAAGTTTTTTTAAATTAATTATTGAAATTTATGTGTTTGGAATTTTGTAAAATGAATTACATATTTGGAATCATAAGGTACAAATTATTTAATTAAGACTCTTTTGTTTTTGGACATTATGAATAGTAAGGACGGTAATTATCTTAAATTATCTTGATTAATGAGTAATCGGGTAGTTAAAGATAATAAGAAAATATCATAATAATACAAAATGACCACAAAATGTGTCCTAAGGCTACTTTTTGTCTCATGGCCGACCATGTAATTCCTTGTGCCAAACTTGGGGGCCCCATGGAATCAATTTAGTGAGAAAGTGACTTTTTATCTTTTTATTTTTAAAGAATGTTAAATGTAACAAAGAATGTATCACCTAAGTAAAATATTTTTAATTTGGTCTAAATAAATGTTCTTTTGGACTATAAATATTCATTGGGAATCTAAAACTATTTCCTAAATCTTATTATTTTTTTTATAATTTTTAGACATTAAATAAATTAAATTATTTATGACATCATGATGATGCAGCGATGACCTCATTATTTAGTGATTTAAATAAAATGGAAAGATAATGTAAAATATAAGACCTACACATGTCCAAAACCTATTGTATGGGTGGATTTCTAACCCTTATCACCTTATCCTCGAAACACATCAATGTGGGACCATTAAAATCCGAAACTCATTTGAAAATAAAGTTACATTTTATACCTTTCCATGAGTGCCCCTCCTCTCCTCTTATAAAAGCCCCCCCCCCCCCCCTCTACCTCCTTACCCACACTTCCAAAGCCTTTGTCTCTGCCAACCCCTGACCATTTTGTCTCTCCACATCCCTCTATAACTCCTTGAAGCCTCACTTTGGGCAGAAGTCTTCTCAAGGATGCCTTTGAGCTCAAACCAAAGGGAGTTACCCAATTTTAAGGTAATGTCTTCACTTGTGTTCTTTTGTTTTATTTTGCTTCTCCAACCCCCTAAACTCTTTTTATTCATTTATTTTGTAACAAATCCAGTATCTTAAATATTATAGAATGTTGTAATGAGAAGCATTATATCTAAACTTACACACACCTACATCAAATGGTTAAAGAACATACTGTTTCTATGGATGACGAATTTCTGCCTCACGAAACGATGATTGTTAAACACTCATATAACACATTAAAAGGTGGCCATTAAGATGTAACTATATTTATATTTGATATATAATATGTTTATGTTTCTGTATTTTTCTTTTTTGGCATACCTTTATGGTTTCCATTGTGGTTAAACATGATAATTTTATTTTAGGAAGTGCAGACTACCGCCCCCTCAGAGTGATTTGATTCGTTAATGCCATATGTGGGATGTATAAAGGATGGATTTAAAGTTATTATATATGATGTATGTTACATATAAATGATGAATATAATTCTGGAATTAAAATATAAATACCTCTAATTTGGTTTTAATTCCATTAATATGACATAGAAATGAAAGTAGCATTCATGCGTACGTACGGCTTACCGTCTCCATGAACGGTGCATTTCATTCTTACCTCTAAATGATTATGTAATATTATAAATACATGTATATTATGGATATATATGATATATATGATATCCAAATCATGAATATAATTCTGGATATAATGAAGATTTGACCACACGAACAACATGTAATTGTAAGAAGTCCACTTTCGACTTAAGAACCAAGTATCGACAAAACAAACATTATTAACTTAAATGATTACATAATGTTTATAACATGAAAATAAGTGATATAAAAGGAATAATTAACTATAAAAAGGTTCTTAATAAATTTTAAATTAACTCAAGTTTATTATTCAGGACGTTAAAGAACGATCGAGTCATGTCGGACCCGAGGTAAGGGATCTTACTCCTCTCTTTCTTTTTAAGTACACTCTTTTATATCATTCCTTATAAGCTCATATTTCTTGTTATTGGGATGTTATTTTATATTAATCATACTATAATTTTTAAGTTCATATGATGAGAGACCCTATTCTCTCTCATCAATCCATTTTGGAAGTTTTGAGTGGCGCCGTTAGGCTGCCGAATTTTCATAAGAGATCTAACCTCTCTCTTTCTCTATAAGTACTCTCCTTTATGTCACTTCTTTTAAGCTCCTCTTTGTTATGATAGAGGATGATCTTTTATATTCCTCTTTCTGTAAATTTTATTGTAATGTGATTAGATACCCTATTTGATCTCATCAATCCATTTTTGGAAGTTTTAAGTGGCGCCGTTAGGCTGTCGAGTTTTCGTAAGGGATTTTTCATCTCACTTTTATTCCCGTGAGATTTATGCTATATTTGCCAAAATTTCCTTTGAGTGGTGTATGTACTGACCATTATTTTAATCATTGTTTAATATTATTTCATTTATGATTATTTACATCAATGTTGTATTGTCCTTTTTTCACGGGGCGTATGTTTCGAAAGATACCCATGTCGGTAAGGGAACCTTTCACCCTCCACTTTTTAAAAGACTTATTTTGTTATGTATTTTAATTCACATAATATTATTTTGGGATATGTTCTTATATATCCTTATTGATGTAAATTATATGTCCAAGTGATGAGATACCCTTTTTATCTCTCATCAATTCTTTTTTCTGAATTTTGAAGTGACGCCGTTAGGCTGTCTAATTTTCGGAAGGGAACCTCTTAACCCAATTTCGATTCTTTGGGGTAAACTTTTACACCTTGAATATGTCGTTATATTATTATGTGTGAATTTCCTCTGACTGTTTTACACTTAATACCCACTTATATTTCGTGTATTCGTTTGTCACACATAGTTATGTAACTTATTTATCCTTAATCCAAGGATACCATCTTTGTATGGGACTTCATCTCAATCTCCTTTCATTGAGGCATATTTTGTTTTATACACAACTTTCTTTTATACGGTGTATAAAACCCTTCTAATTTTACATTTATCCAAAAAGAATCTTTTAATACGAAGCGTTTTACTAAACGGAGAAAGGGAATGTTTTTGTCGTACGTATGCGGCGACAAAGACTTCTCCTCCGCCGTGACCATTATTTTAGTTTCGGCTTCCTCTACAAGCCATACCTTCTTTTTAAAAGAAAAATAAATACCATGTTTTACTTTTATTTTATTTTGGTATTGAAAATGGTTTTCATAATGTATTTATATCAATGTTTTGTATTGATATCTTGTTATTGAAAGGTGGAAATGTTTTGATTCCTTTATGCATGTTTTATGTGATACGATTATGTTGAGGTTCTTGGGCATTATTATGAAGACGGGTGGTTCTGTGATAAACTAAGGGCAGGTGAGCCCAATATAGCTCTCCAATGCATTGGGTAACGTGAATTAGTGAAAAATTAAGGTTTATCCAAA
Organism: Viscum album; assembly: GCA_963277665.1. Taxonomy (NCBI): domain Eukaryota; kingdom Viridiplantae; phylum Streptophyta; class Magnoliopsida; order Santalales; family Viscaceae; genus Viscum; species Viscum album. The sequence goes on along the minus strand of OY728161.1, from coordinate 2,103,394,926 downwards.
GAGATTTAGGGAATATACTATGGTGGGTATTCCAAACGTAACCAAGAGGGTTACTCACTACGTAAGAATGTTACGAATGCCTCAAGTTACCTTTTATATCTTATGATTTCTATGATTTATTCATGATTTTATGAGGTATGTTAAGGTGCCTATGTTTTATGGGTAATGTATGATTTCATTCTTATGTATATATGAACTCATGTTTCCTTTCCATATTTTTATAACCCTTTCTGAGCTTTTTATGCTCATCCCAAGTTTTTGAAATGTTTTTCATAGGTCAAGGGAAAGGTACATGATGTGATGATAGTGTCAAGGATGTGTCAAGAAAGAATCCATGTTTTATTTTAAATATGTTTCCATTGATGGGAAGAATGAATACTGTCTTTTATACAACCACTTTGTTTAAATGTGGAATGTAATGCAAGTTTCATGATCTAATTCTCTAAAACTCTAAATCTAAAAATATCCTCAATGTGTAATCTTGTAATAACTCAATATTAAGTAAGGTTTAAGGCTGGGGCCTTATATATAGGATATTATATGTGGTTTGTTTAGAATTCCACTTATATTTATTCATCCATGACTATTCTCACCTAGAAAGGGGTGATGTTTTAGTGCATCCTAGAGTGTCATGCATCCTTTGAGGTGAATAAGAAATAGTTAAAAACAACCCTTATTTTGATTTTATTTTAATTTGAAATGTAATATGTTTTCTATTGAGATGAATCGGGTATGGGTATTGGGTATTTGATGATGAAGGAAGACCATGTGGTAGTCTATGGATCCCACCAACTTCAGCCACATTAATATAATTACCCAACCCATGACTTGGAGTCAGTAGTGGTGATACATTACATGAATATGTGTTGTCATTTTCTTTTTTGGGAGAAGTTTTTGGTCTATTCTGATCATATGATCTTATACTATATATTATATAAATAGAATCAAAATATATGGATGCATTTTTAGGTTATGTACCTTTAGGGTTTTGATTTTGATGTTTTCTGTACCCTAGGAAATAGTAATGTGGTAGTAAATTCTCTTTAGATATAAGGTATAATTTCAAGCATTGAAAGTGTCCAATGAGGAGTTTATGCTAATGGGAGTTTATGCATAGATTCATCTTGAGACCAAGGAGCATAGTTGAGGTGTGTTATTGGTTAGCGATCAGTTGAAACCTCCTCCTGTAGAGTTGATTTAGAAAGAGGAGTTGAGTGATGAGTTATTCCAATGTTCTATACAATTCCTAAATGGTGTGGATGTTCCTTATGACTGGACAATGTCTCACAAAGATAGTTAGAAAGGTTGAATACTGGTTAACTTTTTCATCTCAATTGATGTAAATTCATGTTATTTTACATTTCTTGTAGCTAGAAATATTTAATTTGGATCTATCTCAAGTGGATAATTGGGAACATTGGAGTTGGAATTCGATTGTTCAATGTTTGAGAAGTCAGTACCGATTTTGGATTCCAAAGAGAAACTTCTTCATGGTAATTCTAAATCAATGGTATGAGTTATTTGGATTCATTGGAATAATTATCACGTGACATGGGAGTGATAATCATGGGAGGAGGGTCAATATCCATTTTTGTCTCTGATCAGACAATAAATTGACTTTATGCTTGTAGAAAGTTTTTATTGTGGGGTTAATTTTAACATCCACAATTTTATTTTGAGGTATTATTTCTTTATTGTTCTTATATGTATTCCTTATCAAAAATATTTTTTTGTGAAACAATGGTGTTTTTGGACCCGACAGTAGATGGCGCATATTTGGCGTACAGTTAGGGGAAACCGGGAACCTTCCGAGGGGAGATCGCGCACCCTGGACAGTGGAAATTTCTAGGCCACGTGTCCTGTCATACAATCATGAATCATCCCCTAGAAAACTGTGATTCCAATTTATTCATTGATAGATAGTACCTCACAATTTCTACACAATTTGGAATACTATGTGGGCTTACCGTGTTTCCTTTCTATGATCATTAAAACTAGTAATTTTACCCTTTTCCCTATTTGAATTTAATGCTAATTCCACCACATTTCTTATATATTATGTATTTTCAGTCCGAGGAGACTCCTCCCTCATATTTTCTCCCCTGGACCCTAAAATATTGGTTGGATTTGTCTTTGGATCCCCCAGAATCGTCATGTAAGCACATTTTCCCTTGGTTTCCTCCCACTCCTTCAGTTCTTCTTACCTCTTTCTTAGGTTATTCATTTTTCAGTAGATTGGTTGACCTGATTTGGGTTCAAAATTTCGTTTTTGAATAAAATAATTATGATGTGGTAAGTTCTTACTTTATAGGGTCCCCTTGATGTTCGGTTGTGGTTTTCTATTTGATTATTTATGTTTCCAAGCTTATAGTAGGTGGTTCCATGATTTAGCATTATTATATGATATTGGTACTCTTTCTTTACATATTGAAGGTGCATTATGGATTGTGATAAAGGTCCAAAATGTGTTTTAAAAAGGGTTTTGTGTTTCTATGTGATGAAATATAGTTTTTTAAAATAAATTAGTTGTGTTTCATGTGATATTTGATGATATGATTCTTAAATGTGTTCCATAAATTGTGTATCGGTTGTGATGTGTTTTTTCAAATGAATTTTGTGTGTGAGTGGATTTAAAGAAGGGTTTTCTTATGAAAATATCTAATTTCATTGTGTTTCTTTTTTTGACATATGTGCATGTTATGGAAGTGGTTTGTGTGACATATGAAATGAAATTGAGCACAAAGGGAAACCTAGGTATCTAGGTAGGATGACTATGACTAGTATGCGGGTTGGATCGATTGGGTCGAGGCCGAGTTTCTCTTAGAGGGTTTTATGCTAAAACAATAACAAATCTATTATGATTATTTGGGACTACTGGACATTTGGATGTATTCCCCTTTAGTGGCTCGCACAAGATGATGTTTCTAGTTATGGTTGTTATACCCTGATTCATGGAGATACGAGGTTCCTAGTGTCCCACTATTACAAGTACCGTTAGGGATTACCCATGGTTCTATATTGTGATGTGGTAATTACCATCATCATATGATGTGCATTGATTCATTTTAATTTAAAATAATTCTTTTTATGAAATTTTTTTACTTAAAATATGTCTCTAATTGTTTCCTTAAAAAATGTATATTAATTATTATTATTATGTCGGGAAATGAAATCTTTATTTTGGGTGGAATACTACTAGGCATTGGAACACACCCTACATAAAACATTTTGTGTATTTTTAACTTTTTATGTTTTAACTAGTTAAAGGAAATATGTTTTGTGTTGGTGATGGTGGATTTGGTTGCTAGTATCCTTCTTCTTGCAAGTGTTGGTGGCAGTGGCATGATGGTGTTGGACTACTTAGTTCATGGAGGATTAGTCATGCAGTTTGTTTTCATCTATATTTTGGTTTTTAATGTTTTAAAAGGTTTAACATGAAATTATTGTACAAATTTTGGCTATGGATATTGATCTTAGTGTGATATTTTACTTTTTGAGAATAATTCAGTGTTATTTACCATAGGTAAAATAATTCCCAAAACTACATTGCAGACACCCAGGAGCTAATTTCCATCAAGTGGGGGTTGGGAATGCCCTTCCAGCCATGTCATGGGCTGGGTTGGGTGTCGGGTCAGATGGAACCACATCCTTGTTTGTAAGAGTATCTAACTATTGTTATGATGAATACACTTTTTTTTATAGAGTAACGGGTTGTTCCACATCCCAATTCACCTAGGTCGGATCACTTCATGTTGTAGAAGCATCCATCATTTAATAGAACTATGAATCCATTGAGAGCTAAACAAATGTAACATGTCCAATGAAAATCTATTTCTGGACTTAAGAAGTACTGAATGGGGAAAGATTATTCTACAAGTGTATTACCTAAATGGAGATACTAATCAATAGTATTCATTGATCTGGAACACTAATGAGGTTGATAAAATAGAAATATAGAATATACAACTGTAAAATTGATATTATTTAAGAAATAATTTCCCTTAGAACAATGAGTTAAAATGGAGACTATGTTCATACCATTAATTTATAATAAAGAATAATATGTTCCTGATTGTGAGGATAACATTACAAGATTTTCCAGGCATGCTTTTGTCAACATAAAAAATTGTGAGAGATATATTTATGGTTTCTTTGATGGGATTAATATGAGTCATTAAATATAACTTCAATATTAATGTTTTTCATCATATGATGATATATTTTTATATTTCATCAATAAAGAGAAATAATTATATGTGTTTTATATATTTAATGGAATTTAAGAAAAGAATAGATCTGAAAAAAATTAAGAAAAAATTTATGATTGATGAAGAAAGGTATGATGTTATTTAAAACACTTATAGTTATGGAATGAAGTGTATATGTACAATATTAAAGGAAAAATGAGTTTGTTTCATGTATAAAGATAGGGTTCATATATATCATGAATTAAAGGGAAAGAAATAAAAAATTTCTATTTATTTATTCTACAATAAAGATATAGGGAATTATTCTAACTAATTTACCATGAATCAAGGGACCATCACACAAAATTGGCCTAAGGGAGATGTCTAATATTATGAGATTACTAATTATAAGGATAAAGTTTTTAATGATATGGTGGCATGAAAATTACTCAAACATAATATTCACTTAATTATCTTCTTGATTATAGATCTTCACACTCTTTTATTTCTTCTATGATTAAAAAGAAAATTTTACATTTCCCTAGAATCCTAAGAATGTATTCATCAATCAAGAATCTTGCTAGAAATATTATTATAGTAAGGATGTGTTGGTTTGTTATCATTATTACACATAGAAATACACTAGTTTAAAAACTTATTATTATACCTATGGTTGAATTTGATATAATACTTCACGTAAAATGTCTATCAAATTACAGCATAGAGAAATTATTTCCAATAGAAATATATTATGATTCACAATAAAGATATGGAATCCTTTAACTTTATAGGAGAGACTATAACATATGATTCATGCTTGGGTCCACCTCTAGTTGAACTTATTAACAATATTATTTGAGAAAAGTTTTCCCAAACAATGAATGGGAACAATATCCATAGAATAGAGGATATACCTTTTATTTATGAATTCATTGATGTGTTTCCCAAATAACTACTTGAAAACCCCCATGAGAATAAGGTTGATTTTTAAATTGATCCCATACTTGATGAAAAAGCTACATATAAAACATTCTATAATATTGTTATAGTGGGATTAGTTTTACTGAATAAGATTCAATAGGAGTTGTGTGATAAAGGATTCATATTCCCTAGTTTTTTACCAAGGGAACCCCTATTCTTTTTGTTAAAAAAAGAACAGACATTGAAATTGTTAATCAATTATAAAGAAATCATAATTATTACTATAAATATAAATAATCTTATACCATTAATTGATATTTTTTTATATCAACTACAATAGGAAAAATACTTTTCAAAGATTGGTCATTATTTTTTGTCTTATTAACTGTGAGTAATGAAATTATATTTTTTAATGATGTTATTTCGTAGGAGGTATAAATATTTTGAATTTAAAATAAGTTTCTTTGTGTTAAATAATTCACTCATTATTTTTATGAATTTTCTAAACAATGTATTCTAGGTTTATCTGGATAATTTCATTGTGTATGATATATTTATTTTCTCTAAAATTTATGATTAGCATAAAATAAATTTTAGAATATTTTTTAGGAGACTTAGATAATTGGACTTATAAGTAAAATTTATCAAATGTTAATTTTTTCTTTAGGATATTTACTATCTGGACTATATTATCACTGTAAATAGAATATTAGTAGACCCTTTATAGAATAGTATCATTGATGGAATAGCCATTTCTGACAAATATGAATAAAAAAATTATATGTATTAATGTGTTACCATTTATGATTTTATCAAAAAAAATATTGAGAAGCTAACTCATTAACAAAGTTTACATATAAATGGGCGAAGATCATAAAGTCATTATAATTTAATTAATGTTTTGAATAATTTATGTAAATACTGTTTAATATGATGGTATTAACATTGTCATAAAGAATCGATGGAGTAGACACGAACCCCCTAGATATTCTAAAACACTAATACACAAACTGACCCTGGCATGGCCCAGTGGGTGTTCCCAATCTCATTAGGCTGGTGAATAGAACTTGGAATCATAACAACATCAAGGGGAGATGATTTTTTAAAAAAAAGAAGAATAAAAATGATAAAATTCAGTATTCCAACACTTCTCAAAGAGGAATTATGAGAATCATATAGGTACAACCATGCCCAAATGGTATATCATCATGGACACAAAATCTATCAAGTAAATAAAAAAATATCATATAAATTGTGGATCACTTCTCCCCTAGTCACCTCTATGACTCTAGTTCCCATGAATCAAGCACACTATGCATTTCTACAGGGCACTTTCCCTTTTCAAGGACATGAAATTACGTAACATTCAATTTTAAGAAGGTAATAGTAGTGTGCAATCTAATTAACCTCGTAGGGTCCCACAATGTGTTTCACAATTAATTAAATAATAATAATCCATATATGCTTTCAGTTAATAAAACGACATGGAAATTCATTTAAAAAAATTCAAAAAAACCTACTTCCAACAAAAAGGATGGAAAATATACAAAAACAAGATTAAATAATGATTTTATATAAAGCAATTATATTAAAAAGTTATAATGAATAAAACATTTAAACTATAGTGGGATCCTCACACTTCTCAATCATGATCATGTATCCAGATAGGTGTTCACACTCATATCAACTTCCCATTAGGGTACACATTATAAGAAATCAATCTGCACCCCATTAGGTGACCCAATTTCTTGAAATCATACAGAAGATTGTTTTTTTGGTGTTGTCATTATCAATCCATATCTAGGGCATAAGATTTGAAGAATGGTTGTCTAAACCACCCTTAACTACATAGGATAAGATATTCATCAAACAATGAATCAATAATTTTGGGTAAATTCATCCATTTCAAACCAATTCATCAATCAAAATTCAATTTCACAATTTTAATTTTAGTATGAATTTTCATTTAAATACCAAATAATAGGTTTTCATAAAATTAATTCCTCTTCAAGTAACCTTTCATTTAATAAAAATTTTCTCAAGAATAAATATCAATTCATTTCACCAAAAAAACATTCATGTGAATCATTTATTTTCCTCAAATTCAATCAATCAAATTATATTCCATTGATATTAATTGTTTTCTCCCAATTTTTATTCCCATTTTAAAATCAATATCAATTCATCTCAAATATGGGGTTTTAAATAATTGAAAAACTCATTTAAAATCAATGAAGAAACATGAAGCTTCAAATTTATAGTAAATCCTTATGGAACCATCTACCACTGATCTCATGATTAAATAAACAGCCCCAATAGGTATTTCAATGATAATATAGGAGAATGATTCTGAGAAAATAGACCTATAATTATGATCCATAAAAAATATTAGATCCATCAAGAATATAATGATCTATCAATCTCTAATAAAAAAATAAGAGGATATTATAACAAATTACATGAGAGAAGATCATCTTAATGAACAGAGATCAAATGGGATCACTGGGGCTTGAATCTAATAAGGGAAGGGTTTGGAAGATATAAAATATTTGTATAAGAACCTCCAATGAAAAAGAAATAATATTAGAGTTGAATTTGGTGTTTAGGGGTTTAAACAAATTTCCACGGATATTTAAATAAAAATTTAGAGTTATTAAAAAATACATGCATCATTTTCTAGATAGTCCACATGGTCAGTAGTAACCATGAAATTTAACAATATACACATACTAGAAATCATTATGGGGTGCAATGTTTCGATTAAATATTAAAATGACCATTAACCAACCATAAAAGCCCTATCTATCCATGTATGAACCTTTTAGATGGATAGATACATATTTGGGATACCGTGTTCTCCATTACAGTGTCTTAACGAATGTAAAACTACTTTTTTGGCCAAATTACATGGTTTTCCCCAACCATGCGACAATTGTGAACTACCCCATGGGCTTCTAATGGTTTTTTTGAAAACCTCCCAAATGACCCCAAAGTAAGATTCAACCAAATAAAGATAAAAAAGGGTCAAAAATACATGAAATTAGGTAATTGGATGTTACACACTCTAGAGTGTAAACAACTTTTTCTTATAAATCCCTTTTGTTTGATTTTATTTCAATGATAAGAGGAAACTATGCACTCATCGGTGCCACATGATCCGAGGTATCCACATATGAAGAGTCGTTCGTACACATAACATGAACTGAAGGTATCACAGTTCAATGTAAGAACTTTTTATTATATTTGAAAATCATGACAAGATTCTTAGTCACTTATAAATTATGTTCAACAAAAATATCTTCTCTACTCAACACATGATAACTGTTAGAAAGTTCCTTTTGAAAATGTGATTTGTAAATCATGTTTTGGATCAACTTCAACTATTTTGGAAGTTCAAAATTGTAATTAACTTTCCCCACCCACTCAAAAATATTTAATGGACCCACAAACCTCTATGTATTGTTTCCCAATTTTCTAAAAATTCCAGTGACCCAACCATGGTGAAACTCTTTTGAACACATGGTCAAAAACTAAAAATTCCAATGTTGATCAAAGGAGAATGGTGTATGATTTATACCAAATACGTTCCATCACCATTCTCTAATGAATAAACTAATTTTTAACTGTCTTCCCTTGGATAAAACTTAGTTCATCCATGGAAACTTCACCAATCTCTAACGAAGACAACAGTGATCTAAAAGCATGGTCATAGAAGGCCCCAAAAGGAGGCATTTTAATTGAAAACAGGTAATTATTATTATAAGAAACTCAATGCATCAGAAATGAAATTCACATTACCACTAGTATAGTAAAATTAGATATTAAAATACTACATGTATTCTACCCAATGAATCTGTCAAAAATTCAGTTATTTTTTAGATAAGATATAATGCATAATTTTGTGGTCAGAATAAACGGTGATCCTTTATCTAAAATGGTAATGTATCCAACTCATAAGAGAATATATTTCATCTAAAAATTATAGATTGTGGGTTATATAATTATTCTCATGTGTACTAAACTGTCTAGAACCATAAGATACTACACAATCACCCGACATGATAGCACAACCCAAAACCAAAATCAATGCATCACAAAAGACCACATAACCGTGACAAACCACTAATAGAGTCCACACTAGCATAAAATTCGAAATATGATTCAAAAAATCAAAATAAAAATGAAATTATTCTTTGCACAAGAACAAAACTCCATTTTGAGTGATAGTGTGCATCGTTGAATCCATATTAGAGAAATATTTAATGAACCAACGGTAATACCCCACCAAACACAACAATCTATAATTATTGAAAATAAATTACAAGGTTCTATCAGTGTCATAAAACCCTTCCCTTATTAATATCAACTGAAATAACATGTTTAGAGTTGATTTGTCCTAATAATTTCACTTCCTAAATACATAAATAACATTTCAAAAGCATCATCTATGGTCGGTGATCTCAAAAATTTCCAAAATCTTCTCTGAAATGACTCACAAACTCCTCCTCAATTTGGGAGTAAACCAGGATTTTGTCAAAAAAGACTACCAAGATAGATTTGATGTACTTTTGGAATATCTAGTTCATCAACTCCATTAAAATAATAGGATAATAGGTTAGACCAAAAGTTATCTCAAGGTACTCAAAGTGGCCATATCCACTCTTAAATGTTCTTTTATGACTTTCATATTCTTTAATTCCCATCTTGTGATAGCCATACTAATTATGAATATTTTAGAATCACTTAACCACTGTCAAATAATCAATAAAACCATCCATCTATGGGAGTAGATACTTGTTCATTACTATAACTCGATTGAATTTTTAATAATCAATAGAAATGTGAAGTATTCTATTAGAATTATTTTAAATGAATAGTGGAACCATGCAAGTTGAAACTCTCTTTGTATAATTCCTTTTTTATAAGATCATAAATCTAATTCATTAAATCACTCCAATAAAATTGTGCCATATTTTTAGAAGGAATAGACATTGGATGTGTAATAGTTACTAAATCGTGGGATAATTCCATGCCCACTACTAGTGGAATATCAGGTAATTCATATGAAAGCACATATATTAACATGATGAATACTATAGGGATATCATCGGTCTATGATTCTCAGTAAAAATTAAAATAAAAAATTCATATAACCCTTATTATCTCGGGAAATGAAGGCCTACATCTACTCAGTATTGGGTCCCATTCTCATTAAAAACATGACAAACCACATAGGGTGAAGTAAAGGAGACCCACCAAAGATAACCATCATTTATAGCCTTAATAGAAATCATCATGTCCAAGCCCCAAAAGGACATAAATAGGTTTCATATTTAGAAACAAAAAAAATACATGTAAGATAAATCTCAAATATAGGTAAAAAAAATATAATACATTGAGGACCCGGATCTCTCTTTATTCCAAGGGGTATTGAAATATCAATCACATAAGATAAAATATTCATATAAAGGTTTAGCAGGTTTTCAATAGAAGTTTATATAAAATATTGAGATAAACCATTATCAAATAAAGAATCCATGAAATATGCAGTTATAGGGGTGGTGCGATTAACATTCACTAGACCCGCAATGAATTCCTCTAGAGACACTCCCACTACATGAAGAATATTTATTCTGAATGCATGTGGATAGAACATCTTAGTTCTTGAAGAAACTGATTTCGCCAAAGTAATTTTCAGATGCAATGATACAATGCCACTATTTAGAGTGTAAATTTAATAGAAGAACTTATATTGTTTCCCTAAGAAACCATAAGAACTACAGATCTTTGGTGGCTTAGTACAAACCCATTTTGAATGTTGAGTCGTACTGCACTAAAAGTAAGGCATATGACCTATACTATGAACTATAGGTAATTTGGATGATTCCTATTATCTAGAACCACCATGATACATATCAAGAATTCTAATTCTTTTAGGGGAACTCAACTAACTTCCCATGAGGGAAAATGGAACTCCCGTTAACCCTGATTTTCTAGCTATTTTCAGCTAATCCTTCAATGCTATATAAAAAATATTAGCATAAGAAGTTAAATTTAACATAAAGCATTTAGATTAGATTTCTTAATGGTTACACTTCTCAAATTTTTGATCCTTTAGTTTCTCATTGGTCTCCACCTTAGGAGAAATTTTAACAGGCACAAAAAAATAGTTTTTATACAGTAACATGGTTCGGTCACCTTGGTGGATGCTGAGAAACTCCATTGACTTCAATAAGACTATAGATTCTAGATAGAAAAAATCTATGAAAATAAATCTAAATTACATCCACTAAGATATCTCGTGTTTCTTTATCATTTCCATATAATCCCACGATATCCTATTTGGACCTTCAAAATTTATGGTGGAACACTTCACCATTATATGTTCTGGAATTTTCAAGAAGTGGAAATATAGCTCTATTGTTTTCAAAAATCATCATTCTCTTGTGGATCACTTGAGCCTTGTAAATCGGGTTGTTTTTTAGATAAATTCTTCAACCTGATCTCTAGATTCATCCATTTGAGGTTCCACTATAAGATATTGAATGGTAATGGGTGTGGGTAATTTTACTAGAAGTTAGGAAACACACAAAACTATCTCAACATAATTTTTATCCAATTGATTATTTTCTTATATTGGATCAACAGAAACATCCCATGTGTCATATTCAAATGTACATGAAGTTTCATGATGATAAACAATAAAAAAATACAACACTGAAACATTAACAATGATTCAAAAATCAAAAACTCAATCAAGAGTTATTGGAATATTAATTCCATAAAATTGAGAATAAAATTGAATTTCAAAGATACATAGATAAGAATAATGAAAACAAAAATAATAATATCAATTCATTCCTCAAAGAATTTTTTCCCAAACACCCATGGTCACGAATGGATCATTACGAGGTGATCATGCCATAAACTTACTTGTTACTACATCCTAAATATGAATAGTCCTACCTCCTGTGAACCAAGAGAAGTCAAACATCATACTGAAATTATTTAGAGATGAAAAAACAAAACCAGTTATACAAATTTTTCAAGAATCATCACAGATACTATAGTACTCCAATACTCGAACCATCCTTGACATTATCAAAAGGGAATTCTTAGTCACCACAAGTTTTTTAGTAGCTCATGTAATTATAAAAATATCAAGTGGGAATGATTTATCTGTAATATAGTAGAAGATAAATGATACATGTATGTATATTAACACCCTCAAAGAGAAATTACTAGAATTAGATATGTAATAAAATACGAAAACATTATATCATTTAGGAAACAACATCTGTCTTAAAAAACTCAGAAAAACCAGGTAATGGGGGGATCACATCTCTTCCAGTCAGCTCCATCACACCAGGTTCCATGAATCGTGTACACACTCTACTTCCAAGCGGCACATTCCCTTTCTTGGACCTAGAATAAGATAATCTAAACATTACTAAACTCAGTGGTATGGTATTAGAAAAACATCCCTATAGTGACTCACAATGTGTTATATAATCAATTACATAACAATAAATGATATATTGTACTAATTTAAATATAAAAAATCAATATAATGAATTTATATATTTGTAAAAAATCATTATTTCATCTCAAAAGATGTAAAGTAGTTTAAAACATGATTAAATGAACATTTTATATAAAAAATATTATATATAACAATCATAAACAAGAAAATTATTCTATAATCAATGGAATGTATAATCAGTTAAAAAAATTCACCATTCCCATAAGACCAATAGTAAATTTGTTTCAGTTAGTAATATCGTCACACATCCCAATCATGGCCATGGTTAAATATTGGTATGCACACTCTCTTCAATATCCCATTAGGAGACTCATTACAAGAAATAAATATATATTTAATTTTGGGGTTCATATCAAAATATCATGTCGAACATTTTATATTTAGTGTATTCATCAACAATTCAGTTATAGGGAGTTATATTCTATGCATGATTTTCTTAATCACCACTAACTACCAAATAAAAACTGTGATTTAAAAAATAAATAATTTTTTTAAAAAAAAATCCTTCATTTCAGGTCATTTTGTCATTCTTAATTAAATTTCCCAATTTAATTTTCAACATGAATTTTACTTTCAAAAACAGATCGTAGGTTTTCATAAAATTCACTCATTTTCAAATCATTTTTAAATTTATAAATTTTCTCTCAAGAATTGATATCAAATCATTTCATCAATCAACATTCATGTCAATATATAATTTTTCTCAAATTACACCCAACAATTACAATTGCATTGAAATTGGTGTTTTCTCGTAATTTCTATTCCATTTTAAAAATAGATATGAGATAAACTAAAATCCTGGTTTTTAAATCATTTTGGAACTTATTTTAAATCAACTATGAAACATTGGGTTTTAATTTTATTATAACAACTTATGGGATAACCTACCTATAAACATATGATTAAATAAACACCCAAAATTTTAACACCAACAAGAATAGAGAATATAGATAACAAGAAATAAAACTTAGAATAAAGATCTATATAAATAGAATTTATAATAATAAATAACATGATAATATATCACTTGCTATGAAAATAAGTGGAGATCAAATGAAACTATCTGAGACGAGATTCACTTATCGAATGAAGATAAAACAAAATAATCGGGGATTTTATCTGCCAAGATAATTTTTTGGGGGAGTTAAAATCACCTATTTAGATCCTCTAAAGACCAAGAAATCGTGGTAGGGTATAATTGTGGTGTTTATGTTTTCAATCAAGTGTCTCAATGTTTTTAATTGATTATTTCAAGGGATTAAAAACTATGTGAATGGTTTTTTATAGAAGGCTCATGGTTATTAATAATCATGTGCCATAACTATTCACTCTAATTGGAATCTTAAATGGGATGAATTATTTAGACATAGGGATGAATTAACCATGAAACAACAATGAAAACCGTCACTATGAAAGGGTGTATGGTTTGAAAAAAATAGGGTTCCCCCTACTTATGGCTCCACATTTGGTGCAATGTTTTATAGGGAAAACCCTAAGGTTTCTCTAACAATAAGCCAACCATAAACAACGCCATTAAATTAATAAGTTTTAAAAAAATTATATATAACCCTATAGAAAGACCCAACTAGTGGAAGATCAAGGAAATGGGTAAGAAACTCCTAAAGGAAATTAAACAAATGTTACAGAAATTGTGATCTATAGTTATGAATTAAAGAATGGACTAAATTTGTGCATATGAAAAATGATATTTTTATTTCATATATATTAAGAAAGATAAATATTCTTGAATAGAGTTATACAACACATGAAATTTTTTTGGAAGCTGCAATAGTTATATTGAACATATAAAGACAATACCTTTATAGTGAGAAATGAGAAATATATACTAATTTAAAATGTTTGAAATACATATTTTCCTAGAAAGACATCAAAATGATATAAAGTTTATGGTTATAACTTCTCATATATAATTATTTATCATACAGAACCACCCATGAAAGGAAAAAAGAATAAGATGTGCTGATTTAAAAATATAAAGGGATTTTGACTCAAATGATGATTGAAAAATATCCCATATTATTGGATTTAAAAAAGATATTTATGATAATAATTAAGGAAAAGTAAATATCACATCAATTCCAAATTATTTTGAAACTATCCTTATTAGAGAAAATAAAATGTTCCAAGCATTATGATAATAATTTTTAAAATAAAATAAAATCCGTGAGTGATGGGAAGTAGGTAGACATTAACAATGAAGATGGTGTATTGAGACATAGAAGGGGAATTCATAAGAAAAAAATAAAATTTTAAATGAATATCATAACTAAAATTTATATATACACCCTTTTATCACCAAAATGTAGATGTATTTGATGAATTGTTTTTGTGGGATAATGTGAAACAATAAATTTTAGTATATGTTTCATGAAACATAAATTGTCAATAAGAAATGGTTATGGGAAAAATCCTAATGGATTCATATATCCTCTATATATTACTATTTAAAAATGAGATAATATTGATATAGAGTTTGTCAATGTATTTCCAAATAATCCAAGAATGAATAATTCTGTATGAGTTATTATTAATCCTCATACAATGCATGCACATTTCCTCTCAATGGGAGAATATTTACCTCTCAAGTGCTTTTTGTAGCTCTATATTAATTATGTGGTGGGAATCTATGGGGAAAATCATCCAATTTGAATGTAATATTGATCCATAGATCACATTGAAATTATGGAAATGTATTAAAAATGATCTAGACATGAAGATAATATTGAGTACTACTTATCATCCACATAGAGATAAACAATATAAAAGGAATATTAGAAAATTATATTCCAGTTGAGGTTCTGCTCATGTGAAATTCAAGTAATGTGGGATCTTTATTTACCTTTGGTCAAGATCTTATATAATAATGTTATATTTTACTTGAAAATTAAAATGTTACCATATAAATATTTATATGAGAATAGATTCCATACATAATAATATTAAAATAAAGGTGTTGAACCAAAACTATTTGTACTAGAACTTTTTAATGAGACAATTACTGAAGTGAGAACTATTTAGAGTCATATCATGGTTTCTTATAGCAGGTAAATGATCCCGGGGAATAAAAGAAATAATGATATAGAATTTCAAGTGGGAGATTATTTTTTTATCTATATCCATGGAAGGGGTAATATGACTCAACAAGAAAGAGAAACTACATTATAGGTACATCATCCCTTTCGAAATTCATGAATATAATATAGATATGGCTTACCCTTTGGAAATTCCACCAAAAATCAACAAGGATTGAGATTTGTTCCACATTTATTTATCGAGGATATACATTATAAAATTATCATATCTTCTCACCTATGAGGAAAATGAACTAGATCCTAATTTATCTTACTATGTAAATATTATCAATATTCTATACCCTAGAGAAAAATTATCGCTAAATTATATGACTTGATTGTTTAAGGTACTTTAGATAGATATTAAAATAAAAGTGGAAATGTTTGAATTTGATGAAGTTATTATGAATAACTACCCACATCTCTTCATAAGGTGAAATTAAGGAAACATTGATGACCAGATTTGTTATTGAGGTAAGATTGTAACATCCTAAATTAAATTAATGTAAGAAAACATTTATTTATAATGAAAAAAATATCATTATTCCCATAAATTTATTCAAAATGTGACTAATTACCAAAAATTTTAAATTAAAACATTATTCATTAATATAGTTTATGAATTCGTCCTGTCAAAATTATTACAGGATGGATTATTGGTATTTTCCATAAATAAATTTTTTAGGTGAATTGTGAAAAATATTGATTATAAAATTATATCACATTGATGAAATTTTTATGATATAAGAGTATTTTGAAATATTATGCTGCTTTTTGGACCAAATTGTCATAAACCAATCCAGCATGGCCCCCTAGTTGGTGGTAAGCTGAGTATGTCTACATCAATCCCACCTCTAATAGCTTAGGGGCTAACAAATCATTTTAAGAAGAAATATCACATTCATGGAAGGCATTATCCAAAATTACCTTTACACACAGATATATGTAAGAACATAAAATAATTATCAAGAAGAAATATTATATTATATTTATACATGAATAAAATATATCCCACATCAGTGTATGAAAAAAATACAGGAAAGACATAAAAAGGATTTAATAAAAGCCCATAGAAAATTGGAAAATAACTTTTGACATGATTAGAAGAAGGGGTTGGCTATCAAATTAAACACTGGTATACACCTCAATTTATTTATCCAAAACTATGCTCTAATAGTTCCTAGTTCTACAAGGACTCCATAATAGACCTGTCGACTATATAATACATGACATTTGTCGGAAAATACCATGTAGGGGTGAGTATAACAATACCTAGTAGGACATCCCCACATCAGTTAACATAATCTATCAAGATTAGTTATACCATTACTATACATTCATTTAATCAAGATATGAGACATAACAATTACCATGGATAATCCCATATAATCTCATAAATTCACCGTGATCCATGTGGTCACAACTGCTCCCATCCATAGTTCTTCTTGAGGTTTCAATGTAACGCTCATCCATGAGAAATTTTTCCTTCAGCTATACTTCCACTGACTATACCAATCCCTATGGTTACACTCATTAGGTATTTCCAAGAAGACGCATGATAGAACTGAGGAAGTTCATCCAAGATACACACTCCATTGGAATAATACCACAAGTTGATGATAAATTCTTGATACACATATAAGGGGTCTATACATAAGGTTCACTAGGGTACACCAAAATCTACTTGAATTATCCTCCTAGATACAAGAATGATGTCTTTATATGTGTTTTTCACTCAAATTCCACAAAAACTATCAAGGTAATCATGATGGAATTAAGTATCGCTATGGGGCTCTCAGAGGGATACATGATCCAAGATGTTTTGGGGTCTGTGGTTTGATGCTCGGGACTATAATTTATAAACCCCCATACAGAATCTGATTGAGTTGACTCAATCAAGAATAAGGGAACTCTCTCATACCACCCTGATCATTAGTAAGCTGTAGAGGGATCGCAATTTTATGAATAGTTCATGATGCTATATCAAACCCTCATAGGAATAGACCAAGGGAACACATTAAACTGATACTGGTCCTAGGAATCTAACAGAAACTCACAAGGAATCTAAACTAATAAGAAATATGATCCCAACAAGTCCTTAAAGATGTATAAAACGTTTCCATGGGGAAACATGATGTGTGTCACAAATCCTGGAAATACCCGTGTCTCAGACTCACACGGTATGCACTTATACATAATAGACCTCATGTTCTGTGGGTAAAAGATATGTAAATGTCACCCCATCACCCAACTTGTCATTTTACCCATGCCTTTGTACACCGCATTGTGCCCATATACATGGTCATGTACGAGTACCAAGCACTAAAAGTGTACTTCTAATTTCATCTATACATCCCAAGTAAAAAGTGAGAGGGGCCACATTAAAATCTAGGAATGTACTCCATATACACATCAAGACATCTTCCACGTGTTACATGGTGTGTGAGTTTGTGCACATGAAGTGTAACTCTACAATTCCTCCTATGCATGTACACCATGTACACATTGATCTAGTCCGAAAAGGGTCACATGGAATGTGACACATGTCACATGGTGTGTAATACTTATCACTACACAGAAACCCTGGTTCCACACCGAGGGGACAACATAGTGTGTGTTTAAAGGATAACACTCTATGTAGTTTGTGATTTCATAGAAATTATTGGCTGTCCATGTTCCTTATCCCAAACCATTTGTAGGCACTGATTCCATTGAAAATCACACCTCACATTGTGGATATGGGGTAGAACGGACCTTCTCACCAATGTTGGCCAGATTTCAGTTGTATCAGTTGCTAGTAAAATTACCGCAGTCGTGCCTCATCACTGCTCCATGCCAAAAACAGTAAACAAATACACTAGAACAATTTGTGGATGTACTACCAACATTTTCTACCACAAATTTGACATCATATCTCTATCCCAAGCCTATGGAAGCGATACATTTGTCCAATAATTGATTTTCTAACAATCATTCACTAGTTATTCATCAAATAGTTGTCCAGAAGTGAATCCCAACAATTAAAGCATGTAGAATGTGGATTGAAAATGCAAAAATAAAAATCATTAATAATGACCCTGAGTAATATTCATGTTGGGATCAATTAATTTTTATAGGGTGATGAATGGGGAGAAAGAAATAAACTAAATCAATATAAATTTATATACCGTAATAAGATATGGAAATTACCTTAATTAAACATTCAATCCATGAAATAAATTTTTAAATGACTAATTCATGTTCTTCATTTGTAAATAAAAATGGTAAGATCAATAAAAATCCCATAACTTTGTTTTTATCAATAAATAATGAATAATGATAAAACTACATTGTCATTCACAAGATATAGAAGTTTCTTTGGCTTTGGTTATCCTTATGGTACTCCGATCATCGATCAACGATCTTGATGCCGACTAATTTTCCCCCATATTCTCTTATAAATTCATAGGGTTATGAGTATATACTTGTAAATTTGTTGTAAAAATGTATTTATATAGTAAAAAGTATGTCGTTTCATCTATATAATAAATAAATTATTAAAATTAATTTATTTTATTATTTTCTCCTACAAGAGATTTTAACCAAATTCCCAATGCAAATAAATATTATATCACACCTTGGGTAAAGACTACATGATAAACATAATTGAAGTCTTAGATTATAGATCAAAACTCAATTTTAGTTTTTCCACTATTTTAGAAATAATGTGCACATTCAATATAATTATATTTAATACATCTAAAATGTCAATTCTTGGCTCACCGGGCCTCAGAATATTGCATCATTACAGTGTCTAGCTCTAGAAATATTCTTAGAGATATTTTAATGTATACATATCCAAAACTAATTCATTGAATAAATAATATATAATTAAAAAAATTACTATTATATTATATTTTTTAACTAAAAAATATATACATAGAATTTTGAAACTGTATGTGATGTGTTTATTTGAATAAAATATATTTTTAGTTATTTCCCTTTAATAAATTATTTAAAATATACCCTTTTATGTTTATTTTTTTGGAAATATACGCCCATTTTCATTTGAAATAATCCCAATTATTAATTTTTAATTGATAGTAAATTTTATTTTGATTTAAAATCTTTTTTATGTTTTAAATAATCAATATTTTTGTAAAAAATGTATTAATTTCTATTTCCAACACAATATTTAAGGTAATTTCATAAAATTTTAGTATTTTAAATCATGTAAATTTTATAGAATATTTGGAACCATAATAAATAATATTGGGCAATAATGTCAACATAATTTTTGGACATAATGAATTGTTACCTTGGTAAATATTTATCACCTCTATTAAGGGTGAAATTGGTTAAAAGGGTTAAAAATAAAGGGGTACGACATCAATATTACATAAAAATACATCATAAACAAAACATATTAGCTTTATTTCAAACATAATATTTTTATCTTTAATTATAATACACTTTAGAGACACTTTCTCAAATGAATGACTTTATATTAATAAAATATTTTAAGTAGTTTCCTTTCAGTCCCTCCTATCATTTTTTTAAGTGGAACTTATTTTAATACCTTATTCACAAACATTGATCCTTCTTGATCAGATGATATCTTCCAGGAAACCTTCTTATTTCTTTTGCCTACATTTTTTATCTCCTTATCTTGCCCTAAGTCTATTCACTGATTGATTAATGTGTAATCCAAAGGAGGACTATCAAGGAAAACGAAATCATATAACCCAAATCCTTGAAGGATTATTTACACATTTAATTCATCTAAAATATTTTTTATCCATCATATCATAACTAACATAGTATTTAATGTATATTTATATGTAATTATTATTTTTGAATAACCATTATTAACCTCTTCTCCATCCTAAGTATAACGATATCATCGTTATTACATACATAAGACCAATCGTATCCACATAGCAGTGCAAATAATTTTTAATTACCATTTTACATGGATGGTTATCAGGATGAAATTAATAAATATATATGAATAACTTATAAAATTTATTATTTTATAATGTTAATATATTATATATCATTGTTATGCTTCGATCCATTGGAAAATGAAAATTTTTCTCGGGAGTATGTGTAACATCCCAGGAATTTATAGAATAAAACCATTTAATATATATTAATATTTTGGAGTTTAATATTATTTTTACTTTAATGGGGACACTATGTATGATAGTTTACCCAACAAAAAACAACAGTTTCTCTAAAATATTATGTAGAACACAACCTTCAGTTATACCAAAAAATAATAAGACAATAATATTATTATTCTAAATAGTAGTTAAAGCCTTGTCCTTGTATTATAGGGAATGAACATAGATAACTACATTATTATTTTACATATTTTTAAATTTCTTTTCATTTTTACAATGATTTTTAGTGGGTTAAAATGATAATTAGTCAAATTTTATGAATAAAGTACTCTAATATTTTTTAAAAGGTCATTTTTCTGCCTTTTGATGGTGAACCCTTTTTAAAAATATTTTTTACACTTTTATATGTTATATTCGATAAAATTAACTTATTATTTGTAATATAGACATTAAATTTTAATTTTTATGAAATTTTGGATTTTGTTTGATAAAATCTATTTTTTGAAAAGTGAAAAATATTGCATTTTAATTCAAAGCTTCCTTTTCATATAATTTATTTATATATTCAAATTGAATTTTTAATTATTTTTAAAGTGTAATTGGAATTAATTTTTATCATTTAATCAAGTTAAGGTCATTGGAAGTAATTTTACATTTAAATTAGACATAAACACATGTCAATCATTTGATAGATTTTACTTCTTAAAACCCGTTTTTTTGGTTTTGACAATGTGAATAAATTTTGAATTAATTACCAAAATTTATGTGTTTTGAATTTAGAAAATTTGATTCCATATTTGTGATAATAAGGTTCAAATATTTTAAAGGGTTACCTTTTATTTTTTGACACAATGAATGAAACATCAGTAAATATTTTATTTACCATGGTTAAAGGGTAAATCATGTAAATAAGGGTAGAAACATAATATTATAATAATATAAAACAACAATAACGCGTGTCCAAATCCTATTGGATGAGATATTTCCAATAATGGGCATCTTGGGTCGTTATTAAGACCCCATGGAGCCACTGGTGTGTGATAATGACATTTTATAATATTTATTTCAAAGAAATGGGAAATATAACATAAACAGGTGTCTCCTAACTAAAAAATTTAAATTTTGTTTATATAAATGATTTCTTAGACTATAATTTTTTATTATATTGATAAAAATATTTACTACATCATGGTATTTTATTTATAATTTTTAGACATTAAATAAATAACTTTATTTATGGCATAATAATGATGCAATGATTACCTTATTTATAAGAGATTCCAATAAATGATATTATAAATATTAAAATATGTTTAATTTCAACATTTTTATGTCATCCAAAAAATTTTGGGATGAAATATATTTGTGATGGATGTGTTAATTCATCTTTATAAGGAAGAAATTTTTTTGTGATTATACAGAAATTAATTACAAAATAGAGAAAAAATTGACATAAATAAGATTTTAAAACAAATAAAATTTTTTAATGATATATTTTTTCTAAAAAAATAAGATTCATCCAAATGCATAATTAAATGTAAAAAATGTTCTTAATGATCCACTTATGGTTATATTAGAATATTATAGTAACTATAATAAACATATATTATTAAAATACAGGAAGACCTGGAATGAGTTAATGTTTTTATCTAAGGTATAAAGTTTAAAGATTAGGTTAATTTTGTGAAGTAAAGTTGTCTAAAACCTATTTGTAGAGAGGGTATAGACTTAAAATCATCTTATACATGAAATATATAACTTTGGATCTATTCTAATTCAAAAAATAAATTTATAATAAAATAATATTTCAAGACTTTCCTAAAGTGCCCCTCCTCCCTCTTATAAAAGATCACCACCTCTACCCACATACTCACGCCACTCAATCCACTTGAAGCATCCCCATTTTGTTCAAATAATCTCTTAACATCTCTAAATTACTCTTATAAGCCCTATATTTAAAATAAATTAACTCAAATAAACCTTTTTTCTCAAATCAAAATGAATTACCCAATGTTGACGTAACATCTTCTCTCAAGCTCCATTCATTTGTTTTTCTTCTCAATGCCACTAACTTCATTTTATTCAATTATTTAATAAAAAACAAGTATCCTAAATATAATATGATGTTTTTATTATATTTTTTGACCTACACTTACATACACCTCCAACTAATTGAAATAGAACATGTTTTTTCTGTGTGTGACCAACTACTGCCTCACGAAATGATGATTGATAAATTTTATCCTACCACCTATCAAGGTGGCCATTATGATAAAAATGTATTTATATATGATATATATTTTATTTATATTTTATCTATACTTCTGTAATTATTTTTTAGAACATACCCTCATGCTTTTCATGTTGTGAAAATATGATAATTTCATTTTAGGAAGTGTGGACTACAACCCCCTCAATGTAATAGACTCATTCCTTCCATACATGGAATGTAAAAATGATGGTGTTAATGAACCAATTAAATATATATAACATAGATATTTTATTGGAAATATAATATACCTCTTTATCATTTTGTTTTCATTAGTTTAAAATGAAAAAGAAATGAAAGTAGCATTCATGCGTACGTACAACGTACTGTGTTCATTAACTATGAATTTCAATTATTCTATAAAAATACTTTGGATTATAATAAATAACACATACACAATATATATATATATATATGACATATATATATATATATATATGTTATTTAAATATTGAATATAATTTTGTAGATGATGGACTTAGGACTATATGGACAATTTTTAATCATAACAGGTTCATTTTTTACTCAAGTATCGAACATCGACCAAACGTCTGATATGTACTCAAATAATAACTAATTGTTATAACAATGTAATTAGTGAAATAAAATTAATAATAAAATTTAAAAAGGTTCATATCAATGTATAAATTATCCTCAGTTTATTATTCAATTAATTAAACAATGAACGAGACAAGTCAAACTCAAGGTAAGGCACTTTATCACAACCTCCTTTCATTGACGCATATTTTGATGTTATGTACATTATTATCCAATTAGGTGTATATAAATCCATTTTTACACATCATATCATGAATTAATATATTATAATGATATTTTATGTTTTGTTTAATGATATTCATTAATGATTCTTTTCCAAGTGTTTCTCAATTGGTTAGGGGATTTTTAATTAAAAAACACATTTTAATGTTTTGATGATTTATTCTTATAAAATCGTTCTATTTTATGACCATGTTTTCAAAATGGTTTTATGGATTTATTTTCATTTACATAAATGCTTTAAAATCATAATGTTAGAATTTATTTTTAATGTTTCAATGTGGTATTGGACACTTTGATACAAAAATCTCTTTTACAAAATCATTAAATTGGTTTTTGAAAATGGATTGGTTGTCTTATGAATAAAAATGAAATTTTATGAGTGACATGTTGGAAATATCAATAGTTTTTGCATTGTTACTAAAACATTTAACTGGTGAACCCAATATAGCTTATATGATGGTTTGAGCCCAAATATAGCTCACAGGTGAGCACGATGTGGCTTATATGAATGGTAAATCCCCATTATAGTTCACAAAGGGTATGTGAGAATGATATATCCAATAAGAAGGGGGGCCTCATTATAGCTCACCAATTCATTTAGTATTCTATATATGTAATATGACCATATGGTTATTCCATTTGTATGATTGATATGGTAATGAGACCATGGAGGAGCCCAATTCACACACATCAGGTCCCAAAAAAGGATCAAAGAAACAAGAATAGTAGTCACCAGAAGAAGAGGTAACTGGATTGGAATAATGAGAGGGTATGGCAACCACCATCGAGACCAGGCACCATGCAACTTTGTATGGGGAAATGCTAGCCGATTAGAAATTCATGGTGGGTAGCTAGGTGATCAATGATGCAGATGTTGGGGAGGGGCAGTTCTAGTGGGTTGGGCCTACAAGTCATTTATTGGGCAAGGTATGCCACTAGGCCTTCGGGTCATTTATTGAAAGTCATGTTGGTCCATGTTCCTTGGGCCCATGGGTCATGTACGGGTTCCCCTTTGACCCTTAATAGGGGGATTATCCATAATAAAATAAAAATAAGGCCTTCGGGCCATTCGGGCTGTTAAAAGGGTTTCCTTTGTGAAAAAATGGATAGTGAGTATAAGTTTCCACTTGTAAAGAATGAGTTTACTATATAATATTTTATCATAATTTTATAAAACTCGAAACATAAAAGATCCTCTAATTTTAATTCTAGTTCAAAAGCACTAAAATAATATATGTTTATGGTCGGGTCCTTATAGTTGGTATCACAGGATTGTTTAGTAAGCTTTGGAAATTTATTTGTATTCATAAGAGATAGGGATATCATCATGAGTTTATAAATTTTGGGTATATCATAAGTTCAATGTCTTAAAACCCACTTTTTTGGATTTATGATCTGAAATATTAAGGTGAATAATGGTATTTTTGGATATATTCACCTTTGATGAAATTAAGGGTTATTAATTTTTGGGGATGAAAAATGTGAGGTATGAGATAAAATTAGAGGATAAAATATGTTTTGGTTATTTTTGAGGATTTTATCTCATTTAAGGTAATGTTATAAAAATATTTAGTTATTAAAAAAGGTCAACACATAGTCTGTGTGACAACCCATCGCATCAGATGAAGTTGTGGGAATTAAACCCACAACTAAAGTGCGATAGGGATTTATCACCTACCATTATACTTCATGAATTCCCTGGTTAGTATGACTTATTATTTTTAGTTAAATGATTTTATGGATAAATAATAAGTTTATTTTTTGAACTTATGTTTTATCCAATGGATATCCTTAGTATAGTAAAAAAAATTAGTGATTAAGTGATAAATGTTATTTTGGAAGACATTTTCTATTTTGGGAACACTATATCCCTATGGAAAATATAATACTA
Source organism: Viscum album (assembly GCA_963277665.1). Taxonomy (NCBI): domain Eukaryota; kingdom Viridiplantae; phylum Streptophyta; class Magnoliopsida; order Santalales; family Viscaceae; genus Viscum; species Viscum album. Next base: position 2,103,369,138 of record OY728161.1, on the reverse strand, counting down.
TGGGATTTAATTTGTGGAGTAATTGTTTATTTTTTGGAATAATATATGATTTTATTCTAGACATATTGAAATTTTTGTTATTTATGGAAATTATTAACCTATCATGGAGAATTTGTGATTAGGTTAATTACTGAAAGTATGAGACTATAAGAGTAGTCGATGTTATTTGGAGATAAATGTTAAAATTTATAGTGGAAGACTATGTGATTAAATCCTTATAAATTTTGGGTTTCAATCTTATTTTAAATTATTTATTATAATTTTAAGGAAAATATTGTATTGAATAGTATTTGTTGAACATTGGTTATTGTTTTTCAAATATTTGAGGTTAAATGTAGTCCTTCTTTTTATAAATGATTATTCTTCTTGAAATATATAGTTCATCTTTTTTAGAATATGTGATTCTCTAGAAGTTGATTCCATCACTTCAGGCATGACAAAGTCATCTTGAATACTAACTATTTGGAGAAGAGATGTGTTTGTGGTATATATTTATTAAAGGATAAACTCTTCTTGATGTTTAAGTATGTTTACTTATGTTCAAAGTCAAAATCATAAATAACTTCCTCAACTTTATGAAAAGGATATGAAAAAATCTTTTTCATTTACTTTTCCTACTTGAAAATCAAAGATCGCATAACCCATTAGAGGTTTATGGTATTCTCATTGTTAACATTATCCTTATCATTTTTTCTATCACTATCCATCATAATAATATGGTTAGTTTTTCTTCCATATCCATGTTTTCATAAATGGAATCCTACTTACATTTCTTGCATTTAATGTGATATTTTTATTGACTCTTTTTTAGTTGTTGTATTTTTAACAACGTTTCTGAGCCCAATTTTATAATTTCGAGGACACAATTTCCAAAAGGGGAAATGATGAAAAATCTCATGTATTTATAGAATAATACATTTTAATTTATATTAATATTTTTCAATTTTATATCAGTTTTAGTTTAATGGGGACACAATGAATTATATCATACCTGACACGCAAAAATAGTTTACTCTAGAATTTTATATTGCACAAAACACTGATTTGTACCGAATAAACAATAAAACAATATTATATTTATTTTAAATGGTAGTTAACATCAATCCATCATATTAGTGGAAATGAAAAAAAATTAACTATATTCTGATTTTACATATTTTTTAAATGTTTTTACATTTATCCAATGTATTTTAAAGGCATAAAATGAGAATGGAAACAATTTTAAGCATAAAATACAAGAATATTTTTAAAAGGTAATTTTACCACCTTTTGATGGAGAAACCTTTTTAAAAATACTTTCTATCACGTTAATATTTTCTATTTTATAAAATAAACTTTATATTTAGAAGCGGGACATCAAAATTTACTTTTGATGAAATTTTAGTATTTTATAATAAAATGCATATTTTTATTAATAGGTAAAAATAAAATATTTTAATTCAAAAACACATTATAATATAATTTATTTATATAGTTTTATTATTATTTTAGTTGGTTTTAATTTATAATTGGGTAATGTTTTTATCATTTAATTAAATGATGTTCATTGGAATTAATTTCATATTTAAATTTGACATAAACACATGTCATTCTTTTGATATATTTTACTTCTGAAAAACATGCTTTCTAGTTTTGATCAGAGAAATTAATTAGTTAAATTTATTTATTTTTTATTTAGAATAATGGATTATATATTTGGATAATAAGGTCAATATTTTATAAATAAGTACATTGTATTTTTGGACATTTTGAATAGAACTTCAATAATTATTTTTAGTTAGCATGATTAAATGGTAAATCATATAAAATGATTATAAAAATAATATTATAATAATATAAAACTAACCTAACACCTGATTTATTCCAATTGGATGAGATATTTATGACCATTTTCACCCTTGGGTAAATTTTAGGACCCCATTGATCCACATGGGTGTGATAATACTCTTTTATAATATTTATTTTAATGAAAAGGGAAATATAAAATAATCATTTATATCTTAACTAAAACAAATTTAATTTGGTTTTTAGAAATGATATATTAGACTATAAATAGTCATCATACTTATAAAAATATTTTCTACATCATGGTATTTTATTTATAATTTTGAGACATTAAATAAATAAATTTATTTATAATACAAAAATGATGGAGTGATTAACTTATTAATGAATCATTCAAATAAATGATTATACAAATACTAAAATAAATGTAATTTGAACATTTTTATATCATCCACGTATTTTTTGGATGAAACTGACATGTGTTAGATGAGTTATAGGTATTGGTTCAAAGGAAGGATATTCTTATGACTTTAAAAAAAATCAATTACTAAATAGTATAAAAATTGTCATAAATGAGTCTTTAAAACAAATATTATTTTATTAATGACATAATAGACCTAAATATATAATATTCAAAAAACTAACTTATATAATGTTAAAAGTTTCATTAAAAATCAATATGTGGTTCTATTGTCATTTTATATTAACTATATTAAACATATATTAAGAAAATACAAGAAGACATGATACGAGTTAATGTTTTTAAGTAAAGGTTAAAGCTAAAAGAAAAGGGTTATTGCATGACCTAAACTTGTATAAAACCTATTAGTCGAGAGTATTTCGACCCAAAATCATATTATACTTTAATTTTATCACTTAAGAACTATTAAAATTCAAAATAAATTTATAATAAAATAATATTTACAGACTTTCCTAAAGTTCGCATAGTCCCTCTTCTAAAAGGTCACTACCTCTACCCACTTACTCACACCACTCAAGACTGTTGTCCAATCCAAATTTTGCTCAAGTAAGCTCAACAAATCACTACCTTATTCATAAAATCCATAACTTGGGAGAAAGGCATCTCAATTAATCATTTTGGCTCAAATCAAAAAGAGTTACCCAATTTTGAGGTAGAATATTCTCTCAAGATCCTTTAATATATTTTCCTTCTCTAACCGGTAACATTATTTTATAAAATTATTTTAAAACAAAAATTGTATCCTATATATACTAGGATGTTATTATGCTATGGGATGGACCTAAAATTATACACACCACCATCTAAGGGATATAGAACATACTGTTTCTGTGTACGGAAAACTAATGGCTCACGAAATGATGATTGTTTAATTTTATCCAACCACCTATCATTATGGCCATTACGATGGATCTGTATTTATATATCATATATATTATATTTATGTTGTCTCTATACTTATTTTATTATTATTTAGAACATACCTTAATTTTTTTTCATGTTCTGTACATATGATAATTTCATTTGAGGATGTGTGGACTTCCTCCATCTCAAGGTGAAGGGACTTGTTCATTCCATATATGGATAATATAAAGGATGGTGTTAATGAACCTATGTAACATATATTAAATTTATATTATAATTTAATTATAATATACATATGTATCATTTTGTTTTCATTTGTTTAAAATGACAAATAAATGAAAGCAGTGTTTACATGTACGTACGACCTACAGTCTCAATGAACAGTGTATTTCATTTCTTATCTCCCAATACTATATATTGTTATATAAATATATATATAATTTTTATATGTTATTTAAATCATGAATATAATTCCTGAGATGGTGGGATTATGACCATATGGACAATTTGTATTCATAACAAGTTCATTTTTGAGTCTAGTATCGAACATCAATAAAATGTCCTACATGAACTCAAATAATTATATAATTGTTATAACAAGGTAATAAGTGATATAAAATGAATAATAAACTGTAAAATGTTTCGTAATAATTTATTAATTAACCTGAGTTTATTATTCATTAAATTAAATAATGAATGATACAAGTCATACTCAAGGTAAGGAACTTCTTCTCCATCTCCTTTCATTGAGGCATATCTTGATGTTATGTATCTTTATTATCCAATAAGTGTATATACAACCCTTTTGACATGTCATATCATGAATTAATATATTATATTTAAATTTAATGTTTTTAATGATATTATTTAATAATTCTTATTCAATGTTTTTCATGTGGTAAGGGAATTTTAATTAAAAACCACATTTTAATGTTTTGATGATTTATTCTTATAAAATAGTTATATTTTAAGTCCTTGTTTTTAAAATGGTTCTATGGATTTATTTGTATGGACATGTATGTTTTAAGGTTTTAATTATCAATTTTATTTTAAAAGTTTCAATGTTTTATGGGACACTTTTATTCAAAAATATATTTTATAAATTCTTTAAATTGGTTTTAGAAAATGGATTGGTTGTTTTATGAATGCAAATAAAATTTTATGAGTGACATGTTGAAAATTTAAAGATTTTATGCATTGGTACTTTGAAGTTTAATGGGTGAGCTCAATATAGATTATATGAAGGGTTGAGACTCATTATAACTCACGGGTGAGCCCGATATAGCTTATATGAAGGGTTGCTCCCCATTATAGCTCATTAAGGACAGGTGAGCCCAATATAGTTCATACGAAGCGTGTTCCCCATTATAGCTCTCAAATGCATTGGGAATTCTAGAGATGGAAGTTAACCATATGGTTTGTAACATCCCAAGTAAGTAAATAATAATATACTTTCATATCTATGTCTATTTATAAATTAGATAGTGTTTTAGAAACCTAAAATGTGAATAAATCCAATCTTAAGCATAGATTACTCTACTATTTTTAAAAGATTGTTTTACCACCTTTTGATGGAGAACCATTTTTAAATATATATTTTGAAAATTTTATGAGCCCTATTTTTCAAAATAAACTTACTATTTAGAATTGGGACATTTAAATTTACTTTGGATAAATTTTTGTTATTTTTCTGACAATGTTCATTTTTTAATGAATAGTGAAAAATACAACATTTTACTTCGAAACTGTTTTTTCATCTAATTTAATTATATGGTTAGATTATCGTTTTAATTTGTATTAAAGTTTAATTTGAATATATTTTTACCATTTAATCAAATGGTGTTCATTATAATTAATTTCACTTTGGAATTGGACATAAACAATTGTCAATCGTTTGATAGATATTTTTTTTAAACACGCTATTTGTTTTGAAAACGGGAATTATTTTTAAATTAATTACTATAATTTCTGTGTTTGGAATTTGGTAAAATTGAGTGCATATTTATAATTAGAAGGTCCAAATTATGTAATTAAGACTCTTTTGTTTTCGGACATTATGAATAGTAACGATGTCAATTATCTTTAATTATCATGATTAATTAGTAATTGGGTAGTTAATGGTAATAAAATAATATCATAATAATATAAAAGGATCCCATAATGTGTCCAAATACTTTTTTTGAGTCATGGACGACCATAGGATGCATTGTTCCAATCTTTGGGACCCCATGGAATCACTTTAGTGTGATAGTGACCTTTTATTATATTTTTTTAAGAAAAGTATAACCAAAGTATGTATCACCTAAGTAAAAAAATTAGTTTTATTTATGTAAATGATATATAAGACTATAAATAGTAATTTGAAATATAAAAATATTTCCTACATCATGGTATTTTTTCTGTAATTTTTATACACTAAATAAATAAATTTATTTATGGCACCATGATGATGTAGCGATTACCTCATTAATGAACGATTTAAATAAAATGAAAATATAAGGTAAAATCTAAGACATAAACTTGTCAAAAACATATTGTATGGGTGGATTTTGAACCCTTATCACCTTATCCTTGAAATATATCATTGTGGGACCTTTAAAATCTTAAAATTATTTCATAATAAAGTAACATTTCATGACCTTCCAAGAGTGCCCCTCCCTCTTATAAAAGGCCCCCACATCTACTCCCTTACCCACACCTCTCAAGCCCTTGGATTATCCAAACCCTGCTCATATTATCTCTCCACATCCCTCTCTTCATCCTAGATGCCTTACCTTAGGCATAAAGCTCTTCAAGAAACCCATTGGGTTTAAACCAAGGGGAGTTACATGACTTAAAGGTAATGTCTTCTCTTATGTCCTTTTGTTTTATTTTACTTATCCAACCCCCTAAACTCTTTTTATTCCTTTATTTTGTAACAAAACTAGTATCGTAAATATACTAGTATGTTTTTATGATAATTATTTGAGCTACAATTACAAACACCTCCATCTAATGGGTGAAAAAATACTATTTCTGTGGATGGCGAACTACTGCATCACGAAACGGTGATTGTTGAATTATCTCCTACCACCTCTCATGGTGGACATTAAGATGTCACTGTATTTATATATGATATATATTATTTTTTTGTTTTCCTTATGCTTCGAGATTTTTTATTTATGTCATAACTTATTGGTTTTCCTAATGGATAAACGCGATAATTTCATTTGAGGAAGTGCGGACTACCGCCCCCTCAAAGTGATTTGAATCGTTAATGCCATCTATGGGATATGTAAAGGATGGATTTAATAATATTATATATGATATTATACTAGAATTATAATTTACCTTTATATTATTGTGATTTCATTCCATTAAATACGAAATAGAAATGAAAGTAGCGTTCATGCGTACGTACGGCTTACCGTCTCCATGAACGGTGCATTTCATTTCTTACCTCTAAATGTTATTTACTATTATAAATACATGTATATACTGGATATATGTGATATATATTATATCCAAATCATGAATATCATTCTGTATATAATGAACCTTTTACCACATGAACAACATGTAATTGTAAAAAGTCCATTTTTGACTTAAGTACCAAATATCAACAAGACAAACATTATTAATTTAAATGATTACATAATGTTTATAACATGAAAATAAGTGATATAAAAGGAATAATAAACTTGAAAAATGTTATTAATAAAGTATAAATTTGCTTTAGTTTATTATTCAGGAGATTAAAGAACGATCGAGTCAACTCAGACACGAGGTAAGGGACTTTATCTCAATCTCCTTTCATTGAGGCATATTTTGTTTTATACACAACTTTCTTATATACGGTGTATAAACCCCTTTGACTTTTACTTTTTTTCATAAGTAATATTTTCTCTACGAATCATTTTACTAAATGAATAAAAGTATGTTTCTTTTTAACGTGCGTGGTGACAACGACCTTTCCGCTACCGCGAATATTATTTGATTATTGGCTTCCTCTATAAGCCGTAATGTTTTAAAAATAAAATAAATACCATATACTTTTTTATGTGTTTTGGTATTGAAAATGGTTTTGATAATGTATTTTTTATGTCAATATAATTAAGTGATATATTGTGATTGAAATGTGGAAATTTTTTATGTCCTTTATATTTGTTTTATGTCTTATGATTTTAAAATGGTACTTGGACATTTGACGAGTGGTTACATGATAAACCAAATGACAGGTGGTGTCGTGAATACCAGGATGGGTGGTTACATTATAACCTCCAATGCATTGGGTATGTAAGTCAGCCGTATGGCTATTCCATTTAGTGATATGTGTGGAAGTCGATCGTATGGTTATTCCATTTAAGTATGTTTATGTCCCAAGTTACCTTTATATGTTATGTGTTCTTTATATGGGTTTTATGGTAATATTTTGGTTACAAAAGGGTAAGAAATTATCTTTTATTAAGTGAAGAGTATTTACTACTTCATAAAGGTGAAAATTATTACTTATAACAAAGTATTCATTGTTTACTTGGTGTTTTAAAAAACTAACAGTTTTTCTTCTTTGTGTATCCCTTACTGAGCTTTTCATGATAATCCCAAGTTTTTGAAATGTTTTTCATAGGAAATAAAGTGGAATAGGGTCAAGGATGGGATCAAGGAAAGTAATTCTATCTAAAACATGGAATTGGACATGAATTTTTATCAAGAGTTTTTATTTTATGAAAAAATGGAATCTGGGTAAAAGAGTCTACTATGTAACTTTTGGGATGTAATAGTTATTGGCCTGATTCTATAAAAATCAATACTTGAAAAGATTCTCAATGTGAATTATTCATTTAATTCAATATTAAGTAATGTTTTAAGGATGGGGCCTTATATGGTTATTCTCTATGTAAGAGTGATTGTACGAGTGATATAGTAAGGATGTCCCAAGGAACCTGTATGATTGTTCAATTCTTTCTGATGATTTTTAAGGAAATTGTTTAATGGGGTTTCATGTTTACTGGATAGACAATTTACATTCATTATTTACCTTACAATGATTTTTGTTCTCATACAGATTTTTTAAATGATTTTAATTAGTCTTATGATTATTAATCAAAAAATAATATTCTAAGATGAATGTATTTAAGAAGTGTCCGAAAAATAAATCATGTTTTATTTTAAATGGGTTTCCTTTTGTGGAAAAAACAGAAACTAAGTATAATTGTTAACTTGTGACATATGAGTCTCACAAAGAAGAGTTTTTCCTAGTTCTCTAAAACAATAAACATAAAATATCCTAGAATGTGAATTTAAATTCAAAAACAAAAGAATAAGATATGTTTAAGGTTAGTTCATTATCGTATGTTTGAGCTACAACCTCCATGATGAGATGTGATCCATATTTCTATTACCACCATTTATAAAATATTAAAAAATTGTATATAATGAATACAAATTATATTTAAGAAATTATGAAAAAATATATTATGGAACCATTATATAATTCCTTTAACCACATATAATATAACGAAGTAATCATGGAGAAACTCAATCAATGATGTTAATGTGGTCAATGTAAGAAATAATGATTCAATGAATCAATTTCAAATTATTTTAATAAGAAGATAAAAAATTATTTTAGATGAAAAATGATATTTGTAAAGTATTTCAAAATATAAAATTCATTATACAGGTGGATCAAACTTGTAAGACTATGTGGTACCCAATGTGATGGATTTATCTTACAATGTCATTTTATTTCAGGATTGTTTACATTGATATTTTTGTGTGAAATTTATATGATCCTAACATGTTAAGAACTATGTATTTTAGTCTCAAATGGTTTTGTTGGGTTTTAAATGATTACATTATATTTATTCTTTTATTTGATCATGAATCAATGAGAAAATTACCTTTTAATGATTTTATTTTAATAGCATACATAAAATGTCTTAAATAATACTTTTTAAATACTTTTCTTCAATGTCCACATTTCTTTTCCAAAAATGTTCTTCTTTATAATACATTTATTATATTAATTAAACATCATCCATGTTTTAATTTCATTACAATTCTTTAAAGGTAATATTCTTTCCATTTTACAAATGAGGTAATTTTTGAACATTAAATAAAAAGTGTGAAAGAAATATTATTCTAAACGTCTATCATATGAATAGAATTTCCAACCTTTTGACAATTTATTTAATTTAAAATTCCATATAATGTTGTATTGATTATTTTCAAATAAAATAACTTTTTTTAATATTTGGTGAATTTTAATTTGACTATCTATCAAAAGAAACTTTCATTATTTTGATTAAGAAATGAAAATAATCTTGAATGTGATTTATAACTCTTTTATAATATAATGTTTCATGGAAGTTGTTATTAATTTTATTAATCTAAATTTTTTAAAAGGATTGGTTTTATTAAAAAATCATATTTTTTATTGAATTATATTTCCTATATCAATCTCTATTTATTGTGTATTATACATTAATTTTAGATCATTCACTTTCATGTGAATGTGTTCTTTATAACAATCCATTATTCATTGGAATTTGTTTTCTCATTTATGTCATTGTTTCGAAGATCAGGGATTAATTCAATATCACTTCTATTACTTTGATAATATTTCTACCACATTTTATTTATATATGTGGTATCTATTAGAGGAAGAAATGTATTTCATTGTCTGGTAAAATATCCAGTAATCATGATTCAATATGGATAAATTATTATTTATAAATAATTTGGTGTAAAAATTGAATTCATAATTACATATTTGGTGAATTAATAGGATGAGAAAGTAATGGGAGGGGTGTGTTAATTGATATCCCATCGATTCATCAATAGTAATCATGATATAAAACATCATGATTCCATATTAAATGCATATTTTCTTTAACCCTACCCATTTATTAAGAAATATGTATTTCTTGAGAGGCCATAATAGTAGTATTCATGATAACATTGACCAGGAATTCATTGAATGTTTATTAATTTCTGAATATGTAAATTTTCATTATTGAGAATTTAGTTTTCATTATCCATGTGATTTCATTATTAATATTAGCAGTGGCTTTTAATTGAGCTAATGTTGTCAATTTAATGGACCTCGATATTATTATCCACTCTTTTATATTGGCAATTCCTTATTTAAACATGATATATTGCATTGTAAATAACCCTTACGGATCATCTATGGTCACCCTTTGTTTGTTTTCCATTCCTTAGGATATGAATAAGTACTCTATAAATGATTTTAAGGATAAAATAACATTTCCATTCAATGATTATATATTTCCAAAGTAATAGAAGAATCAATTATGCTTATAGATTTATTAGACTGCTAAACTAATCCAGACTATGTGGTGGGATCCCTTATATCTTATACCAACACAATAAAAAATATACCAGCTTTTGGATTATGGTGTCAGTGTGTTACATTAGGGATTTGAGAGAGGATTTGAAGATATAGATTTTTTTCATAACATTGGTATAGTAAATGTATTTTTAGTGTGTGTAAGAATGGGTAGAGGGTGTGTGATTATATAGTTAAGGGTGGGGGTTATTTTTAAATGTATTTTTGGATTATTTTATTCATTTTGGCCAAAGGAATTTGAATATGGATAAATCTGATGAACTTTTTGTCTTATGATTGAAAAATATGTGTTTTCACAAAAGAGACATTTCAAATCCTAATTTCATCATTTAATCACATCATTAAAGGTATGGAATCAAAAATAGTTTTTTATTTTAATAAAATTTATCTTTTGTTTTAAAATTTCAATCATAGGATTAAAAATTAAACATAAAATTTTTTAAATCCATTATTTTCCCGTTAAATAGATATATGGTATATAAAAAGTTTTTATGAATTTTATATTCATGATATCATCATGAGGTTATAAAATTTATGGTATTTTTAAAATCATTATTTTTTCACTATACACATAAAAAATGAACTTATTTAAAAAAATATGAAAATTGAATCCTAAGATTTTTTTCAAATTATGATTTTAAAAAATAATTCATTTTTTTAAAATTTTAATTCTACAATTTTAATGGTAAACTAATAATTAATATAAGACAATACATACAAAAAAATTATTTTAAATAAAAAGATATTTACTTTCTATGAGTAGTTACATTTATATTTTTTATTTTCTATTATTTTTAGATATCTGATACTTAATTATTTATATTAATAATCAATATACATTTTAAGATGTTCCGCAAAAATTAAGTGTAGTTTTATATTTATATACCTAATCAAGAAAAAGGTTTTGGTGTAACAAACAAAACACACTATGATAAAAATTATATGTTAATGATGATTTTACTATTTTAAAAAATTTATTATAAAAAATTTAGAATAATATTATGTTAATAAGATACTATACAAATGAAGACATAAATTTTGAAATAAAAATAATAATTATTTCATAATGTTACTTCATTATAAAACATCTTACTTAACATTTTAAAAGGTTTGTTAATAATAAAAAATTCATACTAGAATGGGAGGCTATACCAATGCACATATGCCAATAGTTTCCAAAAATGATTGGTATAGGGTGTCCTATCCAAATGGATCCGTATAACCATTGAGATAGTCCATTTTATTGAAGGATGTCCTAACTGTTTAAAAAATTATTGGATTAGTTTTGGATATCCCAATAGTTTAAAAAACCCATTGGGATAGAGTCCCCCCAAATATTCATGTGGTAAATCCCTCCTCATTTGTGAATCCATCTATATTTTCCCATAACCATGCTCCATTATTCCCCATCAGGTGATCCATCATTTCATTCCTTCATTTGGTTAATTCCACATCAAATTAGTGATTTTGAAATGGGTTATATCATATACCTAGAATTATTTTGATTTTTGATCTATGACATTTAGTTAATTTCTCTATCCAAAACAATATCTCAAAACTTAGGGTTTTCATTCAATTATTATTAAATATAAAATTATTATACTAAAAATACTTCCTCTCTTATATCAATAATCATTTAAGTTTATTTTCTGAAAGAATAGTCATTTTTTTCAGATTCCAGATTCATTAAACCAATGTTTGTTTTAATTACTTTTTTATTAACATGAAAAATAAATTTTATAGTTTGTGATGTATTTTTTTATTTAGTTAATCTCTACATCTATATAAATCTAATATGAACCTATTATTTTTATGATCATTATATAATGAATACCAGTGTATTTAGTGATTTATAAATGTTATATGATTATTTTCATAATGATTTTATTTTTTTGGATCTATAATACATGATAAATATTTATAATATTATTTTTCATACATTTTATTACATTTTGGGTTTTATTGTGAAAAGATTGAGAAAAAATATTGTTTTATTAGTGGACGTTTCGTAATTGGGATCTAATGATATAATCCACCAATATGGTGTTTCATCTCAATTTCCTAACCATTAGTGACACTATACACTATAACATCATCTATAATATATTCATAAATTTTTTATTAAATAATTAAAAATTAAATATAACTTGATGAGGTGATTGGAATTTTTATATTATTTGAATGTTAAGTATTATTACTGCTTGTAATAAAATTAATTATATATCAATATGGTAAATCATGTTACCATATTGAATAATTATTTACTACTAAAAAATATATTTTATGGGGTATTCTGTTATGTATTGTAAAGGGATAAAATATTTAAGAGTGTCTTAAGAGGGAATGTTCATGGAAAGGCTTAACGAATGGAGTGTATAATAATATGGAAATTTGAGTCACATTATTAGATTGAACTTTATTCAATCATACCATAACTAATAAAACTGAAAAAAATAAATTGAAATAAAAAACATTATAAATTTAAAAGGACATATTAAACTAATTAATATAAAAATCAAAATCAATGATATAAATGACATAACCAGAAAAATGTAAAAATGAACTAACCCAAAATATGAACCAAATGACCTAAGAAAAATACAAATGAAAAAATGACCACATAAATTAAAAAAATGATCCAAACCAAATAAGAAAATTAAAAATGGACAAATGACCCAATTAAAATTGGAATGGAGGGAATTAATGATATAAGAAAACTATATAATACCCATGCTAAGCAATCTAATTTTAATGTAATATTATTTCTATGACATTTAATTTGTTTTGATATTCATCCCACTAAATATATAATGTTCTTGTTATATCATTAGGTATCTTGTATTGGGTATGGAAAGTTATATTCTTTAATTATTTCATGCCTCATATTATTTCTTGTTTGGGTTACACATTAGTTGTGATTTTTTAATTAATACACTATTTGTTTTAAAAATTTATGAAATCAATTAAAAATGAGGTGATATGAATAAAAATGATTATAGACATCAATCACCGACTGAGTGATATGGGTTTCCATCCTCTATTTCCCATTGTGAGTATGTTATTTCAAAATATATATATTAATAACATATCATTTATTATGATTAGTATTTTTTACTTTCAATCATGATCCACCACTTATTATCTATTTATTCTTTAAATTTATTAGTGGTCACAGTACTCAGGCTAATGATATGAGGGGGGTACTAGAGCTAGATGCTTTAGTAAGAATACCATATCACACCCCATCACTCTCACTGACATACCATATACAACAACTTCTACTCATGCGGTATCATTAGAGACACCTTGGATATTTAGGCTACCCATGTTTTCATGAACATTTTCTTCTAAGACCCACCGTTTATATTTTCCTTATTCGACAATGATTCCTACTCCTCGTCTATATTAGGAAATTTCACAACCATCTATGCCATATTATTTTCCATCTACTTCATTATCCTTATGCCTTTACATTCATGCTTATTAAACTCATGCTCCGACACGTTTTGAGTATGAAGGGAAAACACTGGACCCACTCAATCTATACATGTAGATGTTCTATCATAGACTTCATATCCAATGGATCACACTGCTTAGACTACGTCGGGTATTTTAATAGAACCATAGTAAAAAAATTACGAAAATTTATTTTTTTACATAATATTTGTTGATATAATATTTATTTAATACATTAATAGTTGGAACATTCAATAAGAGGCAAGGGCGTACCCACATGTGTGTGGTTTGGAACCACCGCACACTACTTATGGTGGATTACAACGAAGAAAACAAAATGATTGGAAAAACTATGTGGGGATGTCAGAGTTTTTTGGTGATGCTTGAAAACACACTAACATCATTCCTGTTAGGAAACTCTCCTAGTGATACCTACCATATGAAGTAATAGATATTTATTGTAAAAAAATATGTGGAACAAAATTATTGGATTAAAAATTTTATTATTATTTTGTTTATATGAATCAATATTTTTGTTCAATTTTTCTTAATTTTCTTGATGGTGAGATTGCAAAGCCATCATAGCTCATGGAACATAGTGAGATATATAAAGGATATAACCAAGTGTTTTATAGTGGATAGCCTGTTAGAGTTTCCATATAATTAGAGGCCACTCCTATCATGGATGGTTTTCTAGTAAAATATTATCTTGAAAATATTTGTCATTGGATGAGCATATAGTTAAATGTAATTATCAAAATTGAGGTTTTTAAATGGTAATTTCTAGGATTTTCATTAATAATTTATTTTTTATTATTGATTTTTTATTAATAATCAACAAGATATATAAAAATATGATGCTACGAAATACCTCCACACTCTCAGGTGACATATGTTTTCGGAGAATGAGAGGAAGCATGTGCGACACAAATTTATAATTTTTATTTAGTACATGAACTTTATTTTGTTTCCACCATATTTCATTCCATTTATAATTAGTATAGATAAATGAACTTTTATTATTCATTTTATTATTGACAACATTTAATGGGTACTAAAATTTTAAATTAGTATTGTTATGTTTGTGAGCTTGTCATGAACCAATATAGCCACTAACCATTTTCTTATATGTAAATTATTTTAATAGGTAGGGGAAAAATAATACTAGGGCCGCATCCCTTTAAAATTTTTATGGAAATAATCATTAATACCCTAGGGTATGAAAATAATTTCCTAAAAATATAAAAACATATTATACAATTATTAATGTACAAAAATTAAATTAAACAAGACAAAATGACTTAGTAATGAAAAGTGATAATTTGTTAAATAGTGATACAATAAATCAATCACAAGATTTTTGAAAGAACCACTAGGTTTATGAGAAACAATGTAATTAATAAAAATTAAAAGAATTAATCAACTACAGATTTAAAACTAAAATCGTTGTTGTGCTTAACCAGTATAATCACACCTTGTTATCTCATGTCATTAAAACCATGATGTATGTGGTATAGACCAATTGGATCAAATAATAAGTCATATGTTATTATAAACCAAAAAATTCCACACATTAATATATGATAATTTTAAACAAAATATACTTAAATCAATATATATTTTATAGATATAATTCCATCCTATACATAAATTACTTACCGTGTAAATAATTATAAAAACACAATAGCGATGGTGGATGAACACTCATCCCGCACACTAATAATCATTGGAATATTCTATAAAGTAATGGAAGACTCTATATATCCATCCCCTTAAAAACATTATACATATCTTCTATAATTTATTATTCTATATAGGCCACCCATTGTTTTACTCTTACTGATCTTTAGTTTACCCTTAATTGGATTTAGTTTTACCTTTAGTTTACTTTAGTTTACCCTTACTTAACTTTTTTTCACCCATACATAACATTAGTTTATGTTTACATAATTTTATATTTCCTCTAATTTAGTATAGTTTACCCTTATCTTTGTTTTTCACTTACTTAACATTGTTTTACCCTCTTAATTATCTTCATTTTACCCTTAGTTAACTTCATGTGACCATTAAATACCTTATTTTACCCTTACATAGATTTATGTTACCCTTAACTACATTTTTTACTGTTAATTTATATTTTTTTATAATTACATAACTGTAGTTGATCCTTACATAACATTAGTTTCCCATTAATTTGCTTTAATTTTCCCATTCATAACATTATTTTACACTTACATGACATTATATTACCACAAAATAGCTTTATTTTAACCAAACATTCCTTTAGTTTTCCTTTACTTAACATATGTTTATCATTATATCACTTCTGTTTACCCTTACATAACTTTGTTATTCATATACCATAATTCTTTTAGCTTCATTTAGAATTAATATCCATTTAATTTTAGTTATTAAATTCTTTATTAGTAACCTATTTTCATTTATGGTTTTCTACATTAAATTTCATTATAGATGGAGGTTTCAAATACTGAATGATGTGTTCTTGGACTAAAATTGTTTTTCTCAAGTAGAATGAAAAAATTTGGAAGCACAGTAAATAAACTGACACAATAGAAGATTATATGTTTTACATCATTGATTCTAAATGTTAATATATATTATTGATAGGTCCACATGGATTGATACCCTAAGAGGGGGGTGAATCAGGGCATGAAAAATTAAAACCACTACCCATTTTGATCTTGTTTTTCTATTAGGAAAAACCTCTTCTCTCTAATTCCCATTGTAGACTATAAATAAACCTTAAAGCATTAGCATGACACATAAATTTTTACTTGATTCACCCTCACTGGGCTATGTCCAAGGAGCATACACCGTCATTGTGCCAATGTACCAAATCCACTAAAAAGTGTACATCTATTTACAAGTTTGATGTGGACTCACATTCCCTCTTGGTTTACAATCGTTCACAATTTGAGAACTCACTACTCTCTCAACTGAAGTGAGTTCATTGCTTCTTTAGATGATCCACTCAATGTTTATAGACTTATAGTTCACTTCATTATCACTAATGAATGCATCCTCTACTGTATGTATATGATCTATTTAAGTCCAAGTTTCATCCACTGATTAATACCCATTTTACCTTTACCACTAGAAAACAATATTTCGGAAATAACTTTGAAAATCACCATACTTTGCAAAGCTCCCAATTTCACGAAGCTCAAACAATCCATCGCAAATTCCCTGCATATTCGTGAAGAAGACACCTTCACAGAGCTCACTACCTCACAGAGCACACTACTTCATAGAGCTCAAGTGTTCGCAAATAGAAATCCTTCGCATTGATTCAAACTCTAAGAAACAAAGTCTATTTCAAAGATACTTCCTTCGCAAGGCTCACTGAGCTAACGCGGAACAAACCTCTTTCATAGAGCTATATTATCCATCGTGAAGCTTCTTCTTTCGTGAAGCACACTGCCTTAGGGAACCTACTTAGTGATTTTAGAGAAACAAATTTTTCATGGAAAATCTCTACTCCTCTCGAGGGGGTCAAGGTCTATTTATAAGAGATTCTACTAACCCTCGAACCTTCCACACGAAGTCAACACCACGTCAGCTAAAATAAAAAAGCTCTGAAATTTCTGCCGAAATTTTCTTTGTATTGCAAAGCCCCAAGGAAAATTTCATATTGCTAAGCTCATCATTATCGTAGATCATTCTTCCAATTGTTTCATGTTGTCGCCTCAATGCTTCTCCACAATACTCTTCACCTCCGCAGTTCATGAAGCTCATCGTAATTACAAAGTACACTATCTATATTCTTCATGCCTTTGTGAAATCCACATTAAGAAGCCCAACTTTGCATAACTAATTTCTTTGTGTACTACCTCCAGATCATCCCTTCCATTGTCATGGTTATTTTTCTACATTAAATGTCAAAAATATCTATAGGGATCAATAATTCACCATGAAAACCTACATTGTCAACAAACAAAACCAACCAAAAAATGATGAAATTTTAACTTGAGGTATTTAAACTAATAATTTTGTAAATTAATTGTTAATTTATATTTGTAATAGTGTTATTTAATATCCCTTTGTTCCTAAAGAGTTAAAAACTTGGGGCCAAAAAATTAAATACATAATGCTTTTGGGAGACAAGCAACATGAAAATGCACGCTGTTGACCAGGGAAAATTATTGTCCTGATGAATTATTGGACAACTTCAAATTTCAGTTCAAGTAGCACTATTTTAGAAAAGTCTAATTCATATGAAATACAGTCCATGGATATTTTAGAAAAGAATAAAAAATGGTCTTACAGGTGGAAGAACATAATCAAAGGGAAAATGCCGAGTTTATGAAGTTGAAGGAAGTATTGTGTCCATCATTTCCATGAGAGAACAAAATAGGATATGATGCATATATGTCGATGATGTGTACATTATATAGTGTACTGATAAGAAGTCCTAGTTATGGTCAGGATGATGATGTCTCAGATTATGGAGAGGATGATGGAGTGGAAGATGGAGAGGATGAGGACGGGGATTTTTCCAAGGTTGAGGTTGAGGCCAAAGATGAGGATGAGGTTGAGGATAATTGTAATTATAGTGATGTTGATGAGGAAAAGATTGATCCATTACATTTTTTTATAATATTTATGACGTTTTATGTTTATTAACTTGTTTTTAATGAATATATGTAATCTTTTCTATGTTTTTTATAACTAGTTAAATGCATCTATTGATTTTCTATGTTACAATTATTTATGAATTGTGACTCTTTAGGGATGGTATGTTGGTTTAATTAGAGTTTCTATTTTGTTTGGAGGTTCTTGTTTCATTTTTTTATAGGTTTTATTTATGGTTTTTTGTTGATGATGTTATGTGGGTGGAATTTCAGTTTATTTCTCCTATGTTATCAATTGATTTCATGTTCTACTATTTCCATTGCATTTTGTTAAATGCTATGATTTCATCACACTACAAGGGTTTTGTTTTATATTTTCAGATTTTATGGGAAGTGTTGGGATTCTTCTTGATTTAGTATGGGGGGTCTATAACAACATTTTTTTAACCATTGGTATATCCATAAACCAACAGTTTTTGGAGAACCATTGATATATAGTTATCCCAATGGTTTAAACCAATTGGAATAGACCTATTCCAATGGTCTGACCCAAAATAATACCTCTATACTAATTGTTTTGAACTATTGGGATACCTCTATACCAATAGTTCATCATGATCCATTGGTTATAGAGAAAATTTTACCTCCATATACTATTGGTTACAAAAAAACCATAAGTATAATCCTTTCCCAATAAAATTGTAGCCTTGGATTTAGTAAACCGTTGGTATCGGCTATACCAATGGTTATCCAAGATATACCACTTGTTTTGAACGGTTTCTAAAAACTTTTTTTCATGGAGTGTGTGTATACATAAACTGATAAAACTCATTCAGAATTTAGACATGATTTAATTTAATGAAAATGAATGATAATGTGTGATCTTATTATAAAAATGATATTTATCCATTCAGCATATGTTTCACATAAAATGTTGTTTGAAATTTATTTTAATATTTTATAACATCATCTCTTTGAAAACATGTGTCATTCCATATTAACCATTACATTAAAATGTCCAAATTACTGTGATTATATGAAACCAAAACTAAAAAGGAATTTTGTTATAAAATAATATTTATAAAATTGATCATGAATAAAATAATTGAGATTCTATGAAACCATTTTAATAAATACAATTTTAATATAAATGAGTAAATATACTTATGATAATCATGTAAATAAAATAAGTGATATGAAAAATATGTGTTTAGATGTTTTTTTATTTCATTAAAAATAATTAAATTCATTTAATAGTAAAATATATAATTTAATATGAAAATTTCTGTAAAAAATATCAATTGTAATTATAGGATATTGTATTTAATGCTCCGAAAATGTGAGTATATATAGTGTGAGAATTATATTTTAGTATGTTTCAGTCAATGATTCCAAAAATACCTCAGATCCTAAAATTCTTATATCATTATTATGAAATATAATATCATTAATTGAATATATAAAATTAACAGAACCTAAAATATTTATAACCAAGGATAATCAATAAATGAATGATGTATCAAAATATGACATTGTTTATGTGATATCAATAGTGGGTTTGTTTATTATAAATAGTAATTATTTGATGAAATATATCATCAGTATGTTTTAAGTGAGGATTCGTTAAGTTTGGAGGATCTATAGATTTATGTTAGTGAAGAGGGAACATATTATTAATTATGTATTATATAATTATAGAATTCATTTTAGTGGTCCTATTAAATATTGAATAGTATACGATGTTATAAAACATATGCATGAAGAGGATGAAGTAAAAAAAATATTCATCAATAATCAATATCATTTAGTGATCAGGCCAATAACTTAAATCACATTGAAGAAGTATTTTAACCTTATGAATAGTCATAAAACCAAATATGTATATCAAGTCATGATTCGTGGACTATTGAGAATCAGTTTTATGACTACCATTTTTTATAAAAAACTAAATCCACATTGTAAAATTAGAAGGAGAAATGAGTTTTTATAGTCATGAACCACAATATAATATGATCCTAGGATTCATGAATAAGGTATATTTCCAGAATATAGTTTTAGGGTTTATAGTTAAGACTCAAGAGATACACAAGAACTGGACATCATGAAATGGTGATTAAATAAAGGTTCCACCATAATAATTTTAATTATACCATAACATGTGGATATGAAAATTATTTTATATATCAAACCCTATGATTTTTGGGGATTAAAATCAAATCAGACAGTGATTTTACGTTTGATCTTAAAATCAATAGAAATTGTGATTTTTTTATACCCATTAAATTATAATTATTTTTGATAATAATAAATTCTATAAGTTTTAATAGCATTAATAATAATTATATTATCCTAATTAATTAGAGATTAAATTTTACCATGGTGAACATTTTTGAAGTCCAATTAAGGGAGTTCATATGTCTGTCCAAGTTTGATATAAATATAAATATCACCCATCCTATCTTAAGCGTGTGAGAAAATAGAAACCCACATTCAAAATCCTAACAATTTATTCTCAATAAAATTCTACCAAGCTAGTTTAGGTTGTTTATAATATAGGTCAATTTTGGTAGGGAATAAATTAAAATTAATCTTAAGAATAAAAGAAATTTATAAATTCATTTTAAAATAAAAAAATAATACTAAAAATTATTTAAATAACATATTAACAAAGATATATTTTTATAATATTATCTTCATTAACTATTAACTATAAATTAATGAAAATTATTCAATTAAAAATTTAGTTACAACTTATTAAATTTAATAAAAAATAAAAATGAGATTATAAAATGATTTTTTTACTTAGTATAGGTGGGTTAGGTCAATAGTATTAAAGAAATTGTGACCACACCACCTCACATGAATTGAATCAATAAACAAATAACCAAAATTTTGAGAGGATGTTTTATGGGTTTAATGATTTATATATGAGTAATATTGATTTGGTATGGTTTATCAAATTTTTTCCAAACCCTTATATAGAATGGGGTGGTGAGATATGGAGACGTTTTCTTTTGAAAATATTTTTTTAACTTTTATTTTATAAAATACTGTCATTAAATTTTTAATGACCTACAAACCACATCTTATGGCAGCATTGAATATATTAAAAGCTATATATATTCTCAAGTAAACATTTAAATAGATTTCTATAGATACCATAATGATCTATTTATTTTATTGATGGTTTATATTTCACATTGTGACATCATCTTTGTTCATGTATTTATTTAATTTTCTAAATTTTTAATTATTAATGATTTCATATGTGTTAAAATAGTAGAGTCCTTTTAAAACCCAAAAGGATATATATTGGTGTATATATCATGGAGGAGATAAATAATCACTCTATGATATTGAAATATATAAATTATATATTGATTTTTATTCTTAGAAAACATCAATGCGATCTACTATGTGTTGATTTTCATTATTATTTTTTATTATAAATTAAATGAAATTGAAAAGCTAAAAGAGTAATATGTACCAATGTTGAAACCAAAATCAAAAACATTATTGTATCATGTTAATAAACATTATCATTGATTTTGGATGATTTATAGTTTTTGTGGCCCAAATAGAGTCAATTTTTCATTATAATTTCATTGAACAATCCATGGTAAATCTATTGATGGAAAAAAACCTTTTCAACTAGAGTGAATACAGTCTTGAAGCATTAATTATATACATTGAATCAATAAAAGATAGTGTTAATGGGTGATCATTGTATCACATTTTAACACTGTTAATGAAGTTAACTATTATATTGTTGTGTTCAGTATTAGAACAGAATTAAGTAGATAACACTGCATTATTCCTGGATATAAGAAAGAAACCATAGCTAATATAATATCATGAAAGTCATTTTATGGAAACCATGATGAATATAGTAATGTAATCATTTAAAAACCAATAATTTTGGAACAAAATTGAAGAAAACTATTAAAAGGCATCTTTTTATTAAATGAATAAGAAAAATGACTAGAATATAAATGATTATAAATAGTCAAGAGTTAATATGTCAATTTACTCATAATCTTCTACCAATCGACTTTATTTCATTGAGGTTTTAGTCATGTGTACTAATAATTGGATCCTCAGTTGACTAATACAATTTTAATCATTTCTTTTTAAATCTATTATATATTTTACATATTTTTTCAACTTTTATTTATTTAAAATAAATTGTTTATGATTTTCCCCAAAAGGGTAATCTTTTATAATTGGTTATACCTTTATAAAATCTATTTTTGTTGTTAGTTGTTCTACCATAAAAAAATTAGACTTAATTTTTCATTCTATTTTTATAAAAGGTTGTGTGTAGAGGATTATAAAACCACATTAAAAGACTTTACATATTATTTTTCTTCCATAAATAACATTGATCAAGAAAATATATGATGAATAGACAATTTTTCTATATCTAAATAACTATAAAAATAGTGGGATATTTTAATTTATATGTTTACTATATTAATTTCTATAACTTTTTAATATCACCATATTAATCTATTAGGGTGATATAGGGTATTTTATATTAATTTTTTGTAATTAAATCTACCTTCTACTAAGCAATATTAAATTCCCACAACATTAACATAACAACAATATATATATGGGAGAAAAATTATTATCACAAACTTTGCATTTAGTTGATATTTTTTTAGACATAACAAGTCTTAGATATTAATCTATAAAATAATAATATGCTTATTTAATTGATGTTTAATTCCTATAAGATGTATGTAGACCATAGAGGCCACTATAATGTGAGTGAAATGATTGTGGATATTAATATAAATGAATTGAAGACATTTGGAAGGAAAAGTAATAGATCATTAGAATTGTATTTTAACTTTTTATAAACAACATAAATTTTAGATAGAGATGGTTACTAGTAATGGGGTATAATAATAAAAAATATAATAAATATTTCATAGATTCACAAAAATATTTAATGGAATTATTGTGGTAGAATATATATTTAATAAATTATTATTTGTTGGAAGGACTATAATATATTTTCATATGATGCGTAATGATAGGATAGTTAAAATTGACAAGATAAATAATTCCATGTAATAATTAATGCATGAACTCAAATCCTCCTTATAGTAGTATTATATTAAAAAATGTATTTAGAAGAAGAGGATACCAATAGGAAAAGGTGAGTAGATTTTAAATATACTATTTTTTCAACTTAATCTTATTATGTTGATGTAATGGTTAGTAATTAAGAGACAAAAGAAATTTCTAAATTTATAAGGGGATATTTTATAAAATTTTGAGGTTTTCCAAAATGGACATGATAAGAAAAAAAATAGAGATGAATTAATAAATAATGAAAATCCTTAGATAATTTATCTTATGATAATATGAATATCAATAAAATCAAGATAGAGTGTCCCAAACTCAAGGATGAAATAAAGTTAAATATCAAAAAAAGGGAAAAGGGAAATGATAGAATTATGAAGGTAAAGACAATATGGATCTTCTAATAAAGATTATAAATAGGTAATAAATAAGAAAACACATAATTTATGTAATTAATTGATAAATTTAGTCAATTTGATTTTTTCTTCAGAATAGAAGAAATCCTTTATTAGATATTTTAGTAATGTCAATGATAAAAATCGAGCTGACTTGAATAATATTATATACTTATATAATCAGTTTAAGGATAATTTCAAGAATGTAGTTGATAAGAATAAAAATTTTATTCAAGATAATGAAAATATAAAAAATTAAACATTAGTAGGTAAATATTAAGAATATTTTTAAATTTAATATTTTATTATTCAGGTTTTCAAGAAATGTTAATCCTTACCCAATTTTAATATTAAAGGAGGGAACTTGGATGAGTTAAGATATTTTTAAATAACATGGGAAACATAATAAATTTAATTATTTTACAAAATTATGAATCCTAATATGTGTAAAATGGTCTCAGTTAGGTGAACTATAAATAGTGAACCATATATTATTTTATTTAAGGGAGATAACTAAAGATAACATAAATATGTAACATATCATCTTATACAAATATAATATATAAATATCATAATAAATCACACTCCAATTCATATAGGTTTATTTTATTTTGATATCAGATTCATAAATATATTATTTTACCATATTTGAATGATTTTCCCGAATCACATAACAATAAAACAACTTCTTGAAATATAATATGTTATACCCATATTTATAACCTAAGGAATAGAAACACAATAATGAGTTCATCTCATATTCTCATTATATGTAAACATGGGAGATATTAGTTTAATTAACATAAATGAGAATAAAAGTGATCATGAGTTAAAAAAATGTGAACATGTGGTTATGGGAACATATTCAATATATTTTATAAAATCTAATGAATTCATTCCAAAAAATACCTAGATAAAATACCATTCATAAATATATATGGAATTATTCTATAAGGAATAATAATAAGAATGTGGAAATGTGTTACAGTAATCAGAAACCATGGAAACATAACAATGGATTGTAGAAACATGAGATGATAATCATGAGATATGGAAACATAACATTGTATTGGGGAATAAAATAAAAATTTTATATATATATATATATATGTATATATATAATATTTTTTATTTCAAGGTTCACTACCTAGATCATAGTCACATAGATGATAGAGTTCTATAGTGGAATGATCCTATTCCCCACTCCCATTAGCATTTTTTATTAGGTGTACACCCTCATCCCAAAAACATTCAGGATTGGTTCCACTCCCCAATCCATTACATTTCATCTTAGGACATATAAATCATTACCCATTACATTGTAGGGAAATATAATTTTAGGGATACCCATCACATAATTATATACCATACATATGGGTTCAATATGAACATGGAAACATGTTTACATCAATAATATCATTATTTTTCAATTAGAGTGAGAAATTTTTCATAAAAATCTTCAAGAAATAAACAGAAGCTATCGATAGAAAAAATGTATGGTATCCTTAATGAATATCCCCAATGATTCTAGAGAAATTTCAAATGATTGTGAAAGGACAGTGAATAAGAAATATTTTAGGATGAAGATTTTTTAAATATTTTGTAGTTAATCATTTACATTTTCCATTATTTCCTTTGAAACCAATGTCAATGAGAACATATTTTAAAAATTTATCAACTATATAATTATTCATGTATTGGCATTTCTTATTTTTTAGTTTTGGAGTCTCATATCCAAAAATGGTAATTCACTAATTTTCCGGTAGTAATAAAACGTGGTAAACTTTTATCATTTATTCATAAGTCTAAAAACATGTTTTATAACTATGGGTAAAATTTTGATATTTTTTCAATTAACTTGAAATTATTATAAAAATTTATTCTTCTAAAAAAATATGTATTTATTCCACACCAAAATATATGTATATATCGTAAATTATATATTTTATGAAAATTATGAAATTGTGGTTCTGTTATGGATGTGTTGTTTCTCTTATGGTAAGTACTAATTATGTAATCCAACATCAATCCCTAAATTGTATGTTTTTCATTCATTATTATAATTTTTTTATTATGTTATGGGTGGTATTATGGAGATGTCATGTCACAATGAAAAATAAATTTTATTTCTGGTGTAGATGACATAGAATACTAATTGTTTTATTGTTGATAACTATTTTTAGATAGGTGACTATATTTAATTAGAGTATTTAAATCATAGACTGATGAGAAAAAGTTATTACAAAATTTAAAATAAAATTTAAATAAAGAAATAATAATTTTCATCTCACGTCTATTACATTCAATTATGGGGTTGGTTGTTAGGAATCTATAAATTCCCCTCATTTTCCAATAGCAAGTGCCCTTTGATATAAACATTCATATCATCTTTTCTTGAAAAAAAAATAGAATAATTTCTTCATTGTGATGTTTTCATTGACGAATGAGTTTCACAGAATGATCATAAACCATCAAAAAAGCACTAATAGGGAAGGAAAGAGTATTTATTTATTTCCATTATATTATTAATGGGTTTGAATATGTTAAAAATACAATGTTTTGATCCCATTGGGTGTCTATAAATTGGTATCCACTGGATGTACCTCAATCTCTCAGTGGGAAATGGCGCAAGCTCAAGCCCCACCAGACTCAGACAATGTAAATATTAGTCACAGAGCGATTCAAATCCATTTCTTAGTTGTGGAACGGGCAACGCAACTAGTCTTGGCTGAGCCCCCCCCCCTTTGGATTCAGTGTTAAAAACCCTCATTTTATTCCCAGAGAATAGAATCATTCTCATTAGGTGCTCTAATGGGTCTCCCTCATATAGGCTCTGTCTTCTTGTGCTCATAATATGTGGCACTCCCTTATCCTTCCTTGTAATTTTTTCAAGGATATAGCTAGCCCTTTATTCTTGATTCCTCTCAGGAATTTTTCCTTTTTCAACGTGTCGCCTTTTCTTTAATAGCTATTCCTCACATTGTTTGATTTCTCATCTTATTTTTTTCCATGGACCCCGTCTGATGGAACTCCTCTTTTCTACTATAACGATCATAAATCGACCCCATCCAAGTTAAAAATTATGCATCTTGAAAATTTTGGGATTCTTGGTAGTATAATCTAGAAATTCCCTTCCTCTTGCTTCTTTATTTCTCTTTTTTCATGGTTTCTCATGGTTTGTCATCTGTTTTTTATGAATCATTTCAATTATATAGTTTCTTGTTTCATCTCATGAATTCATTACTTGTTTTTTTTCTTCGTTCATAGATCTAATTTTTCTTTTTCCTTGTTTTTTATTTCTTGGTTCTTGTTTGGGTTTGATTGGTTGGTTGGAGTTGTTCATTGATCCTATATGATAATGATGTTGTTATCATGGTATTCTTCATATATTAGTGGCTATGTTGGTGGGGTTTGATGGTCAGGGAGATTCCCACATCTCGATGTTGTGGCATTGTCCTTTAAAGAATTCTTATCTGGCTCATGGTTTCATCCAATTTTCTCCATGTGGGATTCAAATGGTGATACTCATGGTTTTTTTTGGATTTTAGTTTTGAGCAGTAGATGTGTTTTCTATATTGTGGCTTAAAATATTACAATGGGTCTCCATAGGGCTTGATATTTTTGTTGATTGGTGGTGCGAGTTCAACCTTTTTGTGGATTTGATGGTTTGTGATGGTATGTGGTTGGTTTTCATAGGTGGAAAGGAAGGATTTTGGGTTTTTTCTCTAATCATTTGCTCTGGCAGTTTGGGTGGTGTTGATGCCTATGAGGATAGTGGAATTCCTTAGTTTTGATGGTATATGGAAGTGATTGGACTCCAGATGATGTGGTGATGGTTGGATCGAGGCCACATTGGGTTTATTGTTGGAATTGAATTTCAAATTTCGTTTATTAATCTTTTATCTGTGGATTCCCCCACGATTTATGTGGGTAATTCTTATTATTAATGTGACTGTCATGAAAATGAAAAAATAGAATTTTCAATAAAATAAAAATTATTTATAAAATTATGGATATAAGAAAATATAATAATAAATCAGATTATATCTTTCAATATTATTGTGTAACATAAAATGCTATTTTTCCCAATGGATTCATAATACTAATTTTAGTAGTTTATATTTCTTATGAGGCCATTTTGGTTATTTCAGGTCTCATAAGACTCTCCCACATTACAGAGGTAGGATGCCTCTCAGGCACCTATAATAGTGATGATCAAACCAACTGGATAAGAAGAATGGTGGTTGGATGATCCCATAAAGATTCTTGTTTAATTATACTAGCCTCTCTCATAGGTTTATGAAATATTAGTGAAATACATTCCAATAACAATATTGGTCTACCTTGGGTGATGTTATAGGCGGGCTAAATTCATTTTGAGAACACTATACATGTGAATTATATTTTTTCTCATTTGATCAAGGTATTTGGTTACTCTATTGTTAAAATCCATATATATAGGTGATATAGAGTCTATCCCAATCTAAAAAGGATTGGGACCCCTATGTTATAAGATGAGATGTTTTTAAAGTTTGGATGAGTTACATGAGAGGGAATTCATGTATATCCCCATGAAGGTAATTTTAAACCACATTGTTTGGTTGCATTTAATGAAACACATCATAATTTTTAAGGACTTCTAACAAGGACAAGAGTGGAGTATTTTATGGTCATGAATCCATAGTCACTTTTATGAATTTTAAAGTACTACATAGTGTACTACCGGCTTATAAAATCCTATAAATGGTTTAGTGTAGGATTTATAATGGAGATAAATTTCATGAAATGACCCATTAAGGCCACCTAGTCGGTAGAAGGTCGAGCTGCAACTACACCAACCGACCATCATTGGCCAGGGGATAGTGAAAAGTGCTAAATGGAATAACTAATATGGGATTATTTTTCCTATGAATCTATATTCACACACCCAACCATATCTATGAAGAAGTGAATAGGAATAAAAGAAAGGAAAACCGCATCTGCAGTAATAACAATACATGTAATAGGAACTAGGGAGAAAAATATTATGATAGTATAATCTAAAATTTAAAAGGTAAAATAAACACCGAAAAAAATATATCTCTAATTGACAATAACTAAAAAGGTAAATGTTGAGAGAGACATGCTTCATATCTCCATTCCTCGACCACCGTATAGAGTAAAAATCACATAGCCATCCCTAAGCTCCTCTCAAATCGCCACCAAGCTATCCATATTCTACAAAAGATGTGATACGTGCGGGGAAAACCAATATAGGGGTGAGTATATAAATACCCAGTATGATTCCCCAAAAATGGAGGGGGTGAATAAGTCAAATGATTTAAGTAGACCAATCAAACCATAGTAAGAGAGAAACAAAAACCAATTAAAAATATAAATATATATTCTCATAAAAATAATCCTCGACAAGTGACACATGTGATCTCCATCTAATAACCTATATTAAGAAGAATAGTTTTCCAACAATTCCAAAACGTTCCACCAATGATTCTCAGCATCTTGTGTGTCTATACGAAGAAGTATCCATGTGGAGCCACGCCTAGACACTATATTGCACATACAAATAGAAAAACTCTTTACATAGAGGTCCTAGGACCCAGTATGATAGGAGGGTTCCACTCAGTAGATGGATAGAGGACCCACACCCTAGTCCTTTAGGGGAGTCCCACTCGGTAAGTTAATAGAGGACCCATGCCCTGATACAATAGTATGGTTCCACATAGTATGTGGATATTTTACCCACATGATATACTTTTGGGGGTAATCCACTATATAGTAAAATAGTGGAACCATTAACTGATAAAAAGGAGGGCTAAACTCAGTATACAGATAGAGGACCCACATCCTTGTCCATTCGGGGGGTCCTCTCTATGGATAGATAACCCATGCCCTATACTAGTGGGAGGGTTCCACACTATGGATAGAGGACACATTCCCTATACCAGAAGTAGGGTTCCATTATATGGATAGAGGACTCAGGCCCTATCTTAGTAAGAGGGTTTTACTTTATCGATAGAGGACCCATGTTCTTTCATAGCATGGGGGTTCCAATCTTTGGATATAGGACACCTTCTGTATCCCAATGCGAGGTTTCCACTCTCAAATGATCATGCCGAATCACTATCATCATTAAGAACTGTCTAAATAATATTTAGGCTGAGAAAAACTCACATCATATCTCGGAAATTTACCATGAAGTCAACCATCACATTAAACATGGAAATAAACTTCGGATAGTCTAATGAATGGCCAATATTAGAGTCTAAATGAAGGAGATATGAGTGGAATTTTTTTCTAGAAAAAAAATGTACAATATTTTAGGGGGGACCAAACAACATGTGACCCCCTTCTTATGAAAGGTAGTGTTATCTCTTGAACAAAGATCAATGGCCATGTAGTACTACATGGTGTGTAAAGGTACTATAAAGAATATCTCATTCACTAGTGGCAGAAGGACATTATCCTTGCCATGACCATGTCCTTCGGGTCATGTCTGTGTATATTAGTCATGTGTTGACACATGGAATTCCATTCATATCACACAAAATGTAAGAGTTGGGAAGGTACTCTGTATGTGTATACTTCAAAACCATATATACTATATAGAGTACTAGCATGTATCCCCACATTAATGACATGTGTGGACACATGGGATCTTCGGTGAGTAACCTTTATACACACTAAGTTTATCAAATAAGGGTTACATGGAATGTTGTCTATCTACATGGGGTGTCTCGTTTAACTCAAATATTATACCCAAACCACCATAGAAACAAAAATAAATGACATCTATTTACCCTCTTACATGGTGTGTAGTCGTAATTTTCATATAATTTCAAATCTGTGATGAAGATCCCAAATTCATGACTTCTACCATAATTTTTAGTCATTAACCAGTTTAAATACACATATAATAAGGGTTATGTTTTCATATGTCGATTGTTTTATCTTTGAGGGTCATAAATCTTATATTTTACCCCCACTCAAAGCTTCCACAACCTCATGCACTTCTTGTTTTCACTATCACTCGGTCACGGATCCCAGATCCAAGGGAATCATCACACGTATCCAAAAAATCATCTTAATTCATCCTTAAATCATCAATAAATTTGTCACATGTGAATTTTCCATGAATTTCAGGGCTCAATCGAGCTTAAATATGTCAGGAAAAGTCAATTCATGACCCTATAGTACAATGGAGAGGGACACAAAGAATGATGTTGAAAAAACACCAATAATAAAGGTGAAATAATCCCAATTCAAGTATTTTTGGAAAAATTATAATTAGGATATAATCAGGGAGAAAACATGGAATAATCATTATAAACTTGAGTAATAAATTCAATTCAAATCCAATGTTTTCATGTGAATGTTATATTAAATTTATATCAATGGAAATGGATTTGATCATTCTTAGTCATTTAATAATATCAGATAAAACCATAAATGGTTATTAAAAATTCTATATTGGATAATTTTTTATGAAGAATGTTTTTTCTAATAATGGAGAAGATATATTGCATTCACTGTGCCTCTATTTAGCTTAGTCTAGTTTTCGGTCATCATCTGATCTCAATCTACTGAGGAAGTTTGGTGGAATCCTCCTCTCAATGGTAATATACTGATATGGCTAACCATGGATATTTTTCACAGTGTCATATTTATAATGTTTTATTTTGTTTATGTAATTTAATTAAAAATTAAAAATTTACTTATTTATATAATTAAATGGTACCTCCAACGGCTGTCTCTAATGAAAGTTCTACTATGAAGAACTTTAGGTCACACCTAGGGTAAAACCTAAACTCTAGATTCGACCATGGTCTCATATTTCCAATATGATACATCCTTCAGGTGAAAGCCCATTATTTCAAAAAAATTACATCCCTCCTGTAATTTGTTTTAATATTTTTATAAAGAAAATTCCATGTGCATCGGGCCTTAATTTCACCTAACTTATTAACTCCTAGCTCCGAAAATATTACTTGATATATTTCAATGTATTACATGTAAATAATAGTGTGTTTACATTATTACACAGTTCAATATTGTCATCCTTTAAAATAAATGATCTAAGACAAAAAATTTGGATACTGAGCCAGTATTTGTCTCTCCCATTCCTGGTGCTCTCCTACATGCTCCCATACTTCCACAACACCCAAAACAAAGAAATATTTCATCCACGCATGATTCTCTACTCACAATCCCTGATCGCCACCAGGAACTCTGTGAAGCTGGATCCTTCCCAATGTCTAGATCCCCCCAATAAATAATAATCATGGGATCATGCACGTTTCTTGTTAGGTGTGAAACTTGTAATAAATCATTCACTCGATCCAGCTATTGTGGTATGTTTATGTAGTGGGTAACCTCACCAAAACTCTTTATGATATTAAATTGCATAAGATTTATGCCTTATAAGAGAAATTTTCTTCTTCCTGTGGAACACCTAGAGACTTTATATCATCACTTTTAAAATCTATGTCCTAACAAGATATGACCCATGAAACATATATCCCCTCCTCATTTTATTGATAAAGAGAAAGGACATAAAATGGAACTAAGAGACATCCATATGATTCAAAAGGATGGAAATAAATTCCAAAGGCTTCATTAACCGATGGGGAAAAATTTTAGCTTTGAGAATAAATAACCCAACCAAACATACCATATGAAAATAACCAAAAGATGATTCATGATAAAAATTTAAAAAACTAAAATCAAAACTTCTGATATCAAAACAAACAATAATAGAGTACCAAAATGGAAGAAAACTAAAATCAGAGTGACAAAGCGGAAGACAAAATCAATAAAACCCAAGGACTCTAAGGACATGCCTTCATAGCTACAAACATGCTCCAAGATCCAACTCCACAATACGTACTATGTATCATGATTCATGAATACAGAAGTGTGATACATTAATTTTTCTTATTTACTGATAAACGATATCTTTAAAAGAATTAACGTGCCAAATTATGGGTGAGTAATGAAAATTAGTAGGTTTCCCCAAATGATATCCCATCACACCCACACACGCATGCTTGACTGAGTGTTCTGTACACATGAGTGGTTTCTCATCCATCCACAAAGTTGTCAGAAAGTGGCCAATCTCCCTATTCCCCAATGAAACATGCCACTTATCCAGGGTCATGTTCCTCTATTCCAGAATGGTATACACCCCTTACTTGGGGTCACGTGTAATGATTGATGTCATACAAACCCATTCATACCAAATTAATATCAAATCAACCATTCCAAAACCTTTCATTATTTTTTATGTTTTATTGAAAAACTTTCAAACAAACCATTTTCATAAATCCAAAAACCCATATTTTAAAACCAACATTTTAAAATCATGAAACAAAGAACTTTCCACATATGACTTTCAACAATTACATAAATCCAAAAACAGTCACTAAAGAATTTTTTACCTTGATTTATACATAAAATCCCCAATGAAAATAAATATAGATAACCAATTTCAATCTAAGACTTCATTTTATAAGAGGGGGATTCAAGAGTGAAGTCGCCTAACTTATATTTTATACCAAAAAATCAATGACTTGAAAATACGCACAAAACTAGGTTGATTCTAAAAAAACAGGCCTTAGATCTCTTACCATAACATTAATAAGGCCAAATATAGCCAGTATTGGAATTTAACAGCTTAGATCTACCCAATGTGTACTAAATATATGAAACCGAGAGTGGAATGAAAGTAGATCTAATAAAACCAAGAAAAACTACCACAAATAATGACTAACCATGTGAGTCAGGCTTTATTCCACCAATAAATTCATCTGGATCACTTTTGATTTTATCAGGAAAGCTTCGACTCCATTTAGAAGGAATAAATATTGAGTTAGGGAGAAAATGTTGAAAAAAGAGGTGTTCTAAGTTAATCCCTACCCATATCCATTTTTTAGGATCTTACATTTAATATGTGCACTTTAACACTCACGATTTGGAAAACCATGGGCTAAAGATGCACTAGCCACTACCTCAAGGAGCACATTTCACACGGTTGACCTGTATGTTCAGAAAACCATGTTCCCACCCCAAAAAATACCTTTTTCCCACGATTCATGGTCTCTCCTAGGTGGATGCA
Organism: Viscum album; assembly: GCA_963277665.1. Classification (NCBI taxonomy): domain Eukaryota; kingdom Viridiplantae; phylum Streptophyta; class Magnoliopsida; order Santalales; family Viscaceae; genus Viscum; species Viscum album. The sequence goes on along the minus strand of OY728161.1, from coordinate 2,103,335,006 downwards.
TGTTTTGGAAAACCATGCACATTCCCACTAGCCCGTCTCTTCCTATAAATTATTTTTTGTGGGAGTTTTACGGATTCCAAAAACTATACTCAAATTATAAAACTTTAGAAAATCCCCAAAAACATTACAAAATTCTCCCAAAAACTCCCAAACATCATCTAAACACTTGAAATTCATAGAAATAATAAATAAAGGGTTACTTACGTAGAACTAAGGATTTTATATTCTCCCCACCATTGGCCATTATGTCCCCAAAAAATAAGAAACTTCTCTCATCCCATAAGAGTTGGGGCCATTGCTCAATAATATTTTTCTCCCATTCCCAATTCTCTTCTTAAATCTGACAGGGTAGTCACAAAACCCATACTAGACTGATGTGTTTTCCATACCTGACATTATATTGTCTATCCACAATATGCACTATCATGTTTATTGATGAAGTATTTGGTTATAGGTCAACATGATCCTATTGATTTACATAGTTTGGATCAGGATGATACTTTTTCAATATAGATATGTGAAATATATTATGAACTTCAATAAACCATGGTGGAAAATCCAACCAATATTCCACCTCACCAGCCCATTCATGTTTCTTAAAAGGGAATATGTATCTAGGAGATTACACTCTTAGCTTCAGAAAATGAAAATGTACAAGCCTTGTAGATATTTTCAAGAATGCATGGTCACAAAACTTGAATGACAACTATCATCGACCATGATCCACATATGATTTCTAATGACTATGAGCTGTCTCCATCGGTTTTTTAATCAATTTATTCTTATTCGTTGTATCATGGAAAAGGATTAGACCAACTAGTTATGTAGCACCTGTTTCTAGCCAATAATGTGATAAATGATAAGAAAATACATAAAATTCTTCAAATGTATCCATTTTATCGAGTCCTCATATCTATTGTTTTATAAGAACTCTGCCAATGGTATGTTCTCTCCCCATGAGACACCAAAATCTATTAAACAAGAATGTAGAATTTTTTAGAACATTGGTATCATCTATTTGGATTTCCCACGCATCTAAGGATGATACAATGTACTCATTGTCAAGTATATCCCAAGGAACTTCTATAAGGATTTCTATAAATGAGACATAAACCTCGAATATCTTTATGATACTATTGTAACTAGTATTCCAATACTCATAACCACAACATGGATATAAATTTTTTATTAAATCCTCCACCATATGAGATTCATGAATATGGATGAAATAATGAGAATTCATGAGATGATTCATTATCACCCAATATTCCATCATGTTTCCAAACCATTCTTAGGTGACCAATTATAAAATCCATTTTTATCTGGTCCCATTTCCAAATAAGGATATAAAAATACTACAACAAAATAAATGGTCATTGATGTTCTGCCTTAACTTGCTGACAAAATAATCATCTTGAAACAAACATATCCACCATAATTTTCAGGTAGACCCACGAAATCTATGATTTCAACTCATTATACATATTCTGTATTACATTATAAACATCTCATCTTGAAGGGTGGTAAGTATAAACACGTTTTTCTGAAAAATAACTAGGTATTACCATCTGATCATGAAACAACAAAACTAAACTTTCAGCCATTTTCAATCCCTCAATGGTCTCCCCACCATTATGTTTTTCCTCATCAAAACACATTCTTAATCAGGTGTATATACCTCTTTAACCATATCCACCAAATCAAGAACAAATTAAACTGAAAGGAAAAATATAACATCCCCTTGGTCTTCACATTCCATGTGCATATAGGATTTGATCGACATCAACTTACACTAGTATAAAGCCTCTATTTTAAACTGAGAATATGAGTATCTGCTTAATTCATCCACCACAGTATTTCCTCTATCTAATGTACAAATCAAATAAATTTTTAACATGTGGATACACTCCATCAATCTTCTATGTCTCAGGTTCAAATCCAATTGTTAGAAAAAATGCTTCAAACTCTTATCATTTATAAATACTATAAGTTTCTAACCAAGGAGGAAGTGATGATAGGTCTTCAAAGTATTGACTACAATAGCTAACTCCATTTCATGTGTTGGGTAGTTCTTCTAATGTAACCATAACTACATTGATCCATAAGTAACAATGTGATCTCCATGCATGAGAACATATCCAAACACAGATCCCAAAGCATCACAATACACCATATTCCATTTTTTTGATTTTAGAAAAATTACTATTTGTTCTGATGTAAGGTTAACATCTAGCTATTGAAAAGACATATGAAATTCATTATTCCATTGGAATTTAACATTTGTACTTGTTAAATCTATCATTGGTGAATCTAGTCCTCATAATTCATGAAAAATATTGGTACTAACCAGCTAGACCAAGGAATATGTGTATCTCAAATAAATTCTTCAGTGGTTTTCTATATATAATAGATTATAACTTTTCTAAATCCATATAAACACCTCTTTTCGAGATTACAAGGCCTAGGAAACATAACTTATATATATAAACATCACATATTGATAATTTGGAATATAAAAAATAATCTATAATGATTCCCAACATTGTATCCAAGTTTTTCTCATGCTTGGACCGTGTCCTTGAATACAAAAATATTTCATCCACAAACACCACCTCAAAATAGTTAAGATAAATCCAAAATATCTGATTCATCAGTTTTATAAAGAATGGTGGTTCATTTTTAATACCGAAAGGCATCACCACATACTCATAATGGCGATGTCTACTCCTAAAAGATGTATTAGGAATATACTCCATCCAAACCTGAAATTCTTGATATCCTAATTGCAATAAAATCCCTGAGAACCACTGTGATCCCATAAATTGGTCAAAATGATCCTCAATCCATGGAAGTTGATACTAATTCTTTATTTTACATTGTCAATCTTGTGATAATCCACACACACCAAAAGACTTCCATTTTCCATTTTGATAAACCAGATTGGTGATTCCCATGGAGACATGCCCAGATGAATGTACCTTTTTTCATCTCTTCCAATTATATTTTTAGTCCCTCGGATTCTAATGGTTCCATCTAGTAAGATGGAAGGGTCATAATCCTAGTCCCTATAAGGAGATCTATCATAAAATCAACTTTTCTCATGGATGGAAACACTAATTTTACATGAAAACATCCTGAAACTGATGAAGAATATCATGAAAAATCTTATTCTCAATCTTTTCCATCTATACCAAAGTAAAAAAGACCAACTGGTATGATGTCCTTCCAATTTATATTTCCATCATTCCCATTTCACCTGCATCTATATACTTATCCCCTCTAAAGGGATTCTAGAAACCATAATTTGTGGTAAAACTAACCCATTGGGTATAACAGTTGATGTGATCCGTGAACATTATCAACCAACCCATTCCTAGGATTATGTCATAGAAATCCCTTTCTAGTACAAAGAAATCATATATTAGCTCAACTCTATCAATCATTATAGAACATGCTCAAAATATAATGGCTCGATATTCTCTTTGGCGAAGAAGAGTCTTCAGTTTCAATACTAATGGAATCATATCAACATTTAATCATATAAAATATATAGCATGAGAAGAAATAAATGAATGGGGTGATCATGCATCAAACAAAGCTTATATAAGGTTATAATTAAAAAAAATTGTATGTATCAACATCAATAGTCCATATTGATCATCTAAAATAACCTGCTTAGTTCTATAATAGCATACACACGACACTTTTTTCTTTATTTACCTATTGAGACTACCCTTGGTGATGGGTTAGGGTATTATTAGAATCACCATGGTTAACTCTCTTCTTCTGAAAAAAATTATTATTCTAGTCTTGTACCATCGAATCATATAATGTCTGAGACACATGGGATGAATCACAAACACCCAACCTCAGAGAACTCTGATAATAGTGCTAAAGATTCCCTATCTGTCTATAATTTTGGACTGCTCTAGGTGGTGTCATTCACTCTTACTTCATATGGTCAAATGAAACAAATCAAAAACATCCATATTTTCTCTTGGGTATTGTAGGATGATCCACAACTCCATCAATATAATTCTGAGTAATCCCCATACCATGTATATAGGTTTCCCTCTTCCACTTACTGCCAATATTATAGTTCCCGCTATTTCTCATAGCTATCAACATGCTCCCTCAACCCATAACTCATGAGATTTCCTTTTCATACACCATCTCTCTATTTTACATATCTATATAATCCATTATACAAAACATGATAATCATTGAGAAAATCTTTATCCTCATCCTAGATTCAAAAATCTATGACTTTAAGGATGCACTAGAAGAAACATCCATTGAAAAAAGGACTAAATTCATGAATTTTTCCACATAATCTATCTTTGTGAGGATCTCCTATTTCAAGATGAAGAATTTTTTCATTCTAGAGATCCAGAACATATAAGGATAGAATTTTTTGTTGAAAATTTATTCAAAATCATCCCATGTAAGTCCTTGGTCTAATTTAGCATGAACTACTAAATCTCGCCATTAGAATGCAAGATCCACGAACATATATATCTCCATATTAACATTCATCTCTATTGGTGTTCCATGGAAATAAAATATTTGAAACATCCTATTCGCCTACACCTCTTCATTATCTGTTTCTAAATCACCCTAAAGAATACGTGGATTCTAATTTTGGTGGATGAGGGAGTGATCCACATTCCTTGGTTTTCCATGTTAGTTATCTCTATCCATAGTTTTAAAATCTTGGAAAATACTCTGAACTAGCTGTATGTTAACCTTTAGATCAGGTTCAACCATGATTTATGTAGCTTCCTCTGGTTGGTTTCTATGAAGCATACCAAGTTCCATTTTTCTAAAAACACAAAAAATTCCATGAGTATCACTTTATAGAAACTAAAGGCTTTACAATTTCAAATTATATCACATCATACTGTCACAACATTTCATTCTAAAATTTTATATTTCCATGTTCAACAAATTTTGAAAATTTCACCAAGATTTTGAAAATCAATCCATTTTCAAACAACTAATATCATGCCCTTTTCAAAATATCACATCTGAAAAAAAAACCTACACTTCTCAAAAAACATCCTTTTAAAAACAATTCCTATATCATTACACAAAATGAAATATGAACTCCTAGTTATAATACATTTCTAAATCTCATGCCATGGTCATCTCATCAGCTAAACCCATGACAATGAGATTCCAATTCATGTATGTTTATCCAGAACACTATGTACCCAAATCCCTAGTAACATTATGTTCCACATAAAATAGTTAGCTATGTATTTTTAAGCTCCACATTTCATGTCCTAAAAATCCCAAACCTTTCAACTAATATGAAACAAGGAATAGATTAGAATGAATTTCAACTCCATGACCATAAAAATGATGACCATTTCAAAGACCAACCAATATCAACACCACATGAAATTCAAGAACTGAAAATGATACAACTTTTACACCCGTCCATCCTCATTGGCTTTTGAAGGTGGAAGGAAATTACATGGCCTTTAAAGACATCCCCATGAATCCCAATGTTGGCCATAAATGAAAATTGCATCATTAACCGATGGGGGGTGATATTCACATAGAAAATAAAACAACCCAACCTAATATATCATAAGAAAAAACCACTACATGGTACATGATAATAATGTAAAATAATATAAATTAAATCTATTGATATCAAAACCATCCCCAAATGAGTACCATAGTAGAATAAAACTAAAATTACCGTAACAAAGAGGAAGACAAAATCAATAAAACCCATGTACACAAAATATATAACTCCATAACTCCAACAATGATCTATGATCCATCTCTAATATACAATCCATTTACTATAACACACCACTAATGAAGTGTGATAATTTACCATTTCTTATGTCCCTATAAATGGTACCTACAAAATCACCAAAGTGCCAAAGTAGGGGTGAGTAATTAAACTCTGTAGGCTTTCCCCAAATAGATTCCCTAGTTATGTCACTATGATATAATTTGGTAACACATTTATAAATATTTTTAGATAAAACCATTTTAATTAGTTTATATCAAATCCAAGAACAATAACAAAAAAAACTTTTATACCAAAAATTTTTTTATGTAAAATCCACCAACTTGTACTTTAAACATTTCACATTCCTTTTTGGAAAACCCTTTCCATGATTCACCACACGAACACACACACATTCATGCTTCACAGAAAGTTATATAATCATGAATGGTTTCTCATTAATCCACTAAATCCGTAACAAGTGGCCAATATTTGTGTTCCCTAAGGACACACTACCCTTATCTCAGGTCTTTTACCTTTATACCCCAATGATACATACCACTTATTTAGGGTCACTTCAAAATCATGGACTCACACATACCCATATATTCCAAAACCATTTCAAATCAACAACTCCAAGAAATTTCAACAAAGTAATTATTTTTTTGACAAACCTTACAAAACAATTTACATATATCCAATAGTCCAAATTTTAAAATGTGTCATTTAAAATCATGAAAAAAATAAAATTACAAAACCAATTATCCACAATTAAATAAATTCACAAACCATCCAAAAATAAGGCTTATACCATGATATTCACATAGTTTTCAAAATAAAAATCCTGAAATTTTACCAATTTGAAACTAATACTTCATGTTTTAAGAAGTGGAGTCAAGGGTGAATCCATATACCTTGGGAATTATGGATAAAATGATGAACGACCTAAAAACTCCCTGAAAACCGAGTTGAATCATTAAAATAACACGCCTTAGATCTCTCCCCTAACATCAATAAGGCCAAATCTAAATTGTATTGGAATTAACCATCTTAGATTTATCCTCATTAGACATGATCTAAGAATCCAAGAGAGTGATGAAGGTAAATATAATAAAAACATGAAAGACTACCACAAATGAGGAATTGTAAAGGGAATATTGCTCTAACACACTGAGAAATGCATCCAGATTTCTTCTGATTTGATTGGGAAAGAATCCACAGATATTTGGGAGGAAGAATACTCTATTTAGGGGAAAAATTAGTAAAAATTCAGCGTTAGAAGTTTTTCCTAACCCATATCCATTTTTTAGGATCTTGTTTTTAAACTGCACATGGTTAGTCACATGGTTAGAAAACTCATGCACTAACCGTAAAATAGGCTCTTCTACAAGGATAAACTCACATGGTTGGACCACTATGATAGAAAACCATGTTCCAACCATAAAAATCCCTCTATTCCACTTTTCTTGGTTTATCCTAAGTGGAGGCACAGTTTCGAAAAACTGTGCACCTACTTGTGTTCCTTCCCACAAGCCCATGTCCCACTATTCATAATTTATTATAGGATTTTTTGGTTTCTGAAAACCAGTATCAAACTGTGCATGTAATGGACCGGACCTCTCCGGCCCATTCCTTTGTCAAAAAGAAGGTCAAGAAGTGTTCTGGAGGGTAAAATAGACTTTTCCCATAATTTCTAGAATCTTGAAACTACAAGCTGTGTAGTTTGAGTACACTTCATGTACCCCCTTTCTAGGTATACCCCGTGTTGAAGGCCATGTCCTTGTTGTGTGGAATAATGGGTGCATGTCGTGTGTCTAATACTACACGCCAGGTAGTCCTTCCCCGTGTACGTGTTACCAGTCAATGGTCATGTGTCGTGTCAGAGCTGTGTCCTTTCCGTGTGTAACAAATGGGTACATGTCGTGTGTCCAAACTACACACCGTGTAGTCCCTCCCTACATATGTGTTACCCTCAAACCATGTGTTGACCATTCAACGGCCGTGGAGCCGTGTTGGAAGCCGTGTGGAGACCGTGTGAAATAACCGAGTACACGCTGTGTACCTTAAATTAAACGCCGTGTACTTTTTCTTTTCTCGCCTATAAAAGGACGGGTCCCCTCCTCCTTTTCAACTCACTCCTCTCATCTCCATTCCTCTGAGCAGAGTTCTCCCAAGAGACTCGAAGTCTCTTTCTTCCATAACTTCTTTGTCCGATCTTCGATTTACGGTCCGTTAGCGGCCACAGGATTGTAACAACGAGGCGGAACTTCCGAGCTTGGATCCTTTGCCTTTCCTTAGGCAATTCATTTCTGACATCCACCCGAGGAGGTTTTTTTGGGACCTGACAGAATTGACAGACGCCGACGGACGTCTTCTAAGGTTGATACGGGGGAGCATTGCGATCGGAACCTTTTGAGGTAGGGATCATACATTCGTCTATCTAGTTTGTGCATCATGTGGGGTGGGTGTTCTCTTGTTTATGTGAAACACTTTTGAACAAGTTTAATAAAGATAATAAATGGCTTATATAACGGAGTTGGGAAGTTGTGATTGTTGTTACTTTATATCCTGTGATATTATGTGGTGAATTGAATGAGCTTCTACCTACTAAAAAGCACGGTCGTTGGGGGCCTTTTCTTGCACAATTAAATGTTTCCCTACCTTTCTAGACCGTTTTTGTGGATAGAAACTTTGTGGAATGTTGAATTTGATTAATCACGTATATATGGCTGTTTAAAATCTATAACCCTTGTGTGATCACCCCGGTTAAACAAAAAAATGGAATATTGAACATGTGGATGTTGGCTTGGATATGTGGCATATGATGGGCGTGTTTTGTGGGTTGTTTTGGATCGAGTGAGTAGTGGGGCTACGGTTGTCTTGTTTGTGGGTTGGTGTGAATGATATACCGGTGACGGCCAGTGAGGCTGTGATAAATGTTATTAAAGGGATAATAATGTACGGTGCAGTTGTGGTTATGGCGGTTGGCAGTGGGGCTGCAAGGATGGGTTTGAATGTAAACAGACTATGGGTTGTGAATAATAAATAAAGTGGAAGAGTTAATAAATGGTGGGTCATGGTAATGGAATGGGATTAATAATCAATGGGGTTGGTTGGTTGATAAGAAGGTCTTGGTTGTGCTACTTTTGTTTTCCTAACTTGATTTGTGGATGGAAGGGATATGTTTTACGAACGATCGATGTGGCTGGTTGTGGATAGTTTCCCCATAGTTAAGGAACTAAATAAACTAATTCTACTAAAACATGAAAACCTAAATGGAGTTGGAGTTATTGTTGTTGTTGTACTCTTATTTTCTTTTGGTATTGTACTTTGATCTTTCTTGTACTTGTACCTTGTTATAAAATTGTTTAAACATGCACGTGGGCTTGGTTTGGGTTTATTTCTATACACTTGTTCTTTTCCTTTTTTGGTGGTTGACTTGTCCTATTTCCCGATCCTAAATAAATAAAAAAGGGTAATGCCTCCCATATTTGTGAAAAATCATACCCTTGGTGCTAGTCACCACCACGGGGCCTACTGGAGGCGGGACTCGGGGGGTCATTATCTCCCTTTCACCATTGCCAGCTCAGGAGGGGCATCTTTGGTGGGAGGGGGTAGTGACAGAATGGTATCAGAGGTGATGGTTCAGAGATATGATGGAGTCTGGAGTTAGGAACAGTGAGGATTGCATGGGATGGTAGGGAAACCGTGTTAGTTAATCTTAGTGCGTGACATAGGCTAGGGAAGACCGGCTAGGACACAGGATTTTAGGGCCCCCTATGATCTGATGCAAGGACTCTGAGCTTACCGAACAACCAAGTGAGACTACATTGATTGCAAGGTAGATACCCTAGAGAAGGTACATGCATCATCATGATTGTGTTTTACTTGATTTGGGTGTTCTGGGAAAGAAAATTAAATAAAATGATAAAATAAAACCTTGATCTCTTCTTTACTACTTGGGCTTAGGCGATCATTGTTTACCATACAGCTATGGCACCTGGACGTCATCCCCGGGTGGCTCAGATGGCCGAGGCCCAGCAGATCCAGGCGGTCGATCAGTTGAGGATTGACCGAAAGGAGGAAGATAGCCAGTGGCAGAAGACTCTTCGTTCTTTCCAGCAGGAGACCCTCAAGAAGTATGAGGGCAGTACTTCGGATACGGAGACGGAGGGGTGGCTTGAGGAGCTAGGGATCGCTTTTACCTTGATCTGTGCTACGAGTGAGTACTGGGTTCCCCTAGTAGTTAGTCAGCTGGGAGGTGCGGTGCGACAGTAGTGGACGCTCTACCTCGGAGAGAGGATAGAGGCAGATGTTCCATGCGCTGACTTTGAGAGGAATCCCGAGAGGAATTCCTTTCTTTCATGATCAAGGAGGAGAAGTGGCAGGACTTACTCTCCCTTCAGTAGGGGAGTATGTCGGTACGAGAGGTGGGGATCAAGTTCAAGGATCTTCTGCGCTTTTCTCCAGATCTCTTTCCGGATGAGGAGTCTCGGGCGAGATTTTTGGAGGAGGCGCTTCATCCTTCACTTCAGTATGCTCTCACCCCCTTCACCCTTCTGACATACTTGGTGGTACAGAAGAAGGCAGAGGTTGTAGAGAGGATGCACTCACTGGGAGGTGCACCACGTGAGCGGATCCAGCCGGGCTCATCGAAGGGGAAGGAAGTCAGTAGCAGGTCTCCTGCGACGGGACCTTCTAGGTTCAGGCCAGTGGGGATTAGGCCCCAGCAGTTCCAGTTCAGATCTTCGGGTCCTAATCCCTTTTTCATGAGCCCAGGACTGAAGTGTTTCCCTTGTGGAGGTTTCAGGCACATTTAGAGTCGGTGCCCGACCCGAGCTCAGTACGGTGGAGGTGGGCTGGTTCAACGCCCACCTCAGCAGCACCAGTTTCCAACGTGGCCCTTCCAGCAGCAGTAGGACCATGCTCCTCCGAGGGCAGACTTTGCGGGAGGAGTCCGACCTCAGGGTGCCCCTCAGGGACCTCGACCAGGGCGTGGTCGGGGAGGTGGACGACATTAGAGAGGCAGAGGAGCTGGGTGTGGATAGTTTCACGTAGTAGAGTTGGCAGCTCTGGTAGGACCAGAGGTGGTGCGAGGAATGATTTGTTTGTTCAGCACTCTTGTTTCTGCTTTTTTCGATTCGGGAGTGTAACACCCCGAGATTTTATGAAAAATATTCTTTTTAATTTCATTAATGTCTTGTGTTGTATGCTACACCAAAAGGAGCTTGCACAACACGCATCCTTCACTTGCCTTGCATTATACGTAATCGCGACCTTCCTTGATAGCGTGTGTAGTACGCAATACCAGGTTTCACTAAACAACGATATGCTATTAAAATATTATTAAAACTAGCCATTATGAATAGTAATAACCACTTTTTGAAATTTTTTAAATTTTATTTTTCAAAATGGACCTCATTTCTGGATTCGGAATATCAAAATTAGCTTAGGGTGAAATTTTGTTACTTTTCGGATAACTTTCATTTTCTGATGAATAGTGAAAATTACTAAATTTTAATTAAAAACAACATTTTTAATTGAAATAATTAATAGTGATAAAGTATTAATTTTATTGGTTTTAAAGTATATTTAGAATATATTTTTACAATTTAATACAACTTTGGTTATTGGATTTAATTTCACATTTAAACAAGACATAAACAACTGTCAATCTTTTGATAGTTATTATCTCTTAAGAACACGCTATTTGTTTTGACGATGGGAATTAATTTTTAAATTAATTAATGCAACTGATATGTTTTGAATTTGGTAAAATATACATCATTTTTGAATTCATAATATTAAATATATCTTAGGCCTAATTTTTGGTATTTTTCTGGAAACTTTCATTTTTTGATGAATAGTGAAACCACTATGTGGTAGTTAAAAAAATGAATTTTTCATAAAACTTAATTTTACCGCTTCTGTGAGTGGAATTTCAAAATTCCGAGAGACATGGTTGATGTCAGTAAGTAAAATGTGGTTCAATGAGATGAAAATAATTTTTGGTGAATAGTAACTTTTTACTTTTTTTACCACGGTTAAAAGTAAATAGGGTAATTATGGGTAAAAATGATATTACTATTACCCTAACACATTTACTAATTCTATTGGACAAGTGTAATTCGACCAAAACAACCTTAGAAATAAAATATGACCATTTAGGCACACTTGGATTAAATTAGGACATTTATTATTAATTTATTTAAAGAAGGGTTAAAATAGTTGAAATCAAAGTTTAATAAGTAAATCATTTTTAATATGGAGTAATACATGAGTTAAATTCGACTATAAATATTCATTAGAAATCTAAAATGATTTCCAACATAATGATATTTTATTTATAATTTTTAGACGTTAAATAATTTAATTTATTTATGACACAATGATGATCCAGTAATTACCATAATAGTAAAAAATTAGAATAATTGATATTATAAATACCCAAATAAGTGTAATTTGAGACTTTTTATGAATTCCACTAATTTTATAGATTAATATGACTTGTTAATATTTATTTAATTGGTTCGATCTAATCATTCTGTTATGATTTTCACAAAAATCAATTACTAAATAGTGTCAAAATTGACATAAAAGAGTTTTTAAAACAAATATTATATTATTAATTGTTATTTTATTCCTAAAAATCTAAGGTTCGGCCAAATGACTTAGATAAGGTTATATATATTAATACTAAAGAAATTGGGGTTCGTTTGGCTTGATATAGTATGTTTATTAACCTTATAGTGTAAGAAAACAAGAAGACACGGTGAAAGTTAAATTATCTAACTTAAAGTTAAATCTAAATGATAAGGGTAAAATTGATACCTAAACTTGTATAAATTCTATTGGATGAGAGGATTTCGACCCCTACCCACCTTATCTTCGAGATATATCAATTTGGAGCTATTTAAAACCGAATTTGACTTTATAATAAAATAATAGTTTTAGTTATTCCAAAGGTACCCCTCTCCTCCCTTATAAAAGGGCACCTCCTCCACCTCTTCCTCACACCACTTTGAGCCTTCAATAGTGGCCAACCCCTACCACATTCTCCTCTCCACTTTCCTAGAGACATCCTAGAGGTCCTTTTATTCTTCAAAGACCAATTTTAGTTCCCTAAAAGAAGGTCTCAAAGAAGTACTTCAAAGGTGAGGTAATGTCCGTTACCGATTCTTTCATCTTTATTTCTTCTTCCACTTCTTCTTTAGATGTCTCATTATGAAGTAATAACATCAGTATCACTAATATACTGATATGTTATTATAAGTATGAAACAATCCTATTTCACCATCTATCCATCCTACGGAAAAAGAAATCACCGCACGTGCGTACGTACGGAATACCGTCTCCACGCCGTGGTGTAATCTATTTTCCACCACCACCTTACTTGGATGTGTATAATGGTGTAAATAATGACTATATATGACTATTATAAACTGATATTCATTCTGAAATAGAATAAATACAATCCAATACAATTCCACGATCATAGGAACGATATCATCACTCGTGCGTACGTACGGAATACCGTCTCCACGATGTGATGCGACTCGTTCTACATGATCTTCATTTCATAATGATTATATAAATGAATTGAATGAATGAATATGATATATATTACACTAATACCATTCTGTAAATGAGGTATCTATAACCTAAAGAGAATAATAAGAATTTATTCGACAAAACACGCATAAGAACAAAAAGTTATACACACCCGAATAACAAGTAGCAACGAAATATTACTACTAAAAAGCTAAGAATATGACCATATATGATTTCATAAAAATAAGTATGATTTTGGAATAAGTCAATAAAATTATTTAAATCATTATACAGGAGGTTCGGACACGTACAAATCATATCGGACCTAAGGTAAGGGATAAATTTTCAATCTCATTTTTATCCGAGATTGCTTATACGTAAGTATTTACTGGGGTTACGTTTATCATCCATGACCATGTTTTCTAAAAATGCATTAATAAAATGTTTACCATTATTCCATGGATTTTTAAAGTCATTTTTAGCCTTTATTGACTTTTTACCACATTGTATGAATGGAATATTTCCTTTGGTTACCATATAGGGTACTTTTTGACTTTTCCGACAAAAGTATGAGGAGAATGTTATTTTTAACTTATACGGCGTGAACGGATTTTTACGGTTTCATAACGCCTCATTTTCAAGAAGCTTCCTATACAAGATTAATGATTATTTTCAACAAAACCCTTATCTTTTAAAATTGCATGGAATTTTGTGATGAGAAAATGATTTAAAAAAAGGATATTTTCCTCAAGAATTCATTTCAAGTGTTTTGACAAAACTATTTTCCATCTAAGATGACATTATTTCATATGTGTATGTTTCAAGTAAAATGTCTCTATGATTTAAATGGGTTCACTTTTCTTATGATGAAATGTACATTTGTTTTATATGGATTATGAAATGATGGGATGATGTTTATGAAACCCATTTTATTCTTTGGGTTATGATGAATGTTTTAAGTTTATTTTGTGGCACAAGTAAGAATGATTTCACTATGAGATGGGTGGGACCTATATCTCCCTCCAATGCATTGGGTAAAGATTTTATATCTCATGAGATAGACATGGCTGGAATGGTAGGTTATACCGGTTCAGTGAAACAGGACTAAAATGAGGTTGACTCGGTTCAGAAATGGACTTTGTCCACTAAGATAGTCTTGGCAATGATTCTTGACTAATAAGAAATGATTCTCTATGATTATGTGTGTATTCCACAAAGTTTCATGTTTTAAGTTACGATTATTGGGATTACATTTCACTTCTATGATTTATCCCATGTTATGATATTATGATCTCTTTTGCAGGTTAAGATTTCCAAAAGTTATGTTCTTATGTTTATGATGTGATTGATATTTCTTTTGTTTACCCTTACTGAGCATTTGAGCTCACCCTTTTGTATGTTTTATTTCCCCAGGATATAAAGAAATGTTTTAGGTAAAAAAAAGGAAGATCTTTATGGGAGATGTTGAAGATCTTTCACCACGATTAGAAGATTATATTCCGAGTTTCCAAAGACACTAAACTATTATGATCCTTGTGTGTGTGTTTTTGTTATGTACTAAGTATTCCGCAAAAGTAATGTAATGTCCATGTACGTCAAGCTTTGGGTCTCTATAGTTGGTATCAGAGGAAAAGTTTAGTCAACCTTTGGAAACTAGGATGCAAAAACGTTAGTGAGATCCCTAGAGATATTTCTAAGGTATGTCTAGGGATGTCCCTAAGGATAAGTATACGTATAGGATACAGTCCTAGAACTACGGTAACGATCATAGAATTTATCCTAAGATGTTAGATATTGAGGATACTCCCCCTTTATAATGTTGTTTTCCCTAGCATGATTTTTTCCTCTCACACTATTCTTTTTGGGTTTTAGATGATGGCTGGAACCTGAAGGAACCGTGTTGATCAATGCAATGGAAAATGAAATGATTCTACTCCTGAACAAACAAATGTTATGGGAGATGGAGTGCAAAATCTTATTGCTATACTTACACAAGCTATGAATCATTCTGGACTTCCAAATGAGCAGAGAAGGGAACAATATTCTATTGAGTCCTTCATGAGGCAACGTCCACCTTCTTTCAATGGGTCTTCTCATCCACTTGTTGCTGAACAATGGATCAGTACCACGGAAAAGATATTTTCAGTTCTTCAATGTTCTGAACATGATAATGTCATCTTAGCAGTATATCGTTTGGAAGGTGAAGCTGATCAATGGTGGAATCTTATCAAGAATACGAGGCAAAGAGATGAAATTGAGTCCATGGAATGGGACGAGTTCAAGAACTTATTTTTCAATAAGTACTTCCCTCGTATTCTTCAAACAAAGATGGAGAGGGAGTTTCTTGAACTAAAGAAAAAGGATGATGAATCTGTTGGTATATACGAAGTGAATTTTACAAGGCTTTCAAGGTATGCATCTGGATTTATCATCCAACCTGAAAGTAAAGTTGATCGATTCTTCAGTGGCTTAAAACTAAATCTTCAAAGGGCATTATCTATAAGAGACTTCAGTAGCTATGAAGAAATTGTGCGTTGTGCTATCAAGGTAAAAATAGAAGTTGGTGTTACTTATCCATCTCATAGTTTTGATAAGAAATGAAAGATGGAGTTCAAGGAGAAATCTTAGAATAATGGTGAAAATAAGATGAATGTTTCCTTATGCTCAAAGTGTGGAAAGAATCATGGTGGAGATTGTCTTAAAGGAACAAGTAAATGTTTCAAATGTGGAAAGGAAGGTCATCGGGCATTTGAATGCCGCAATGATGGGAAGAAGATGTCTAATGATGCAAACAAAGGAAGGGATACACAGAATGAACCAACAACACTTCAATGCTTCAAGTGCAAGGAAATGGGGCATTATGCTAATAAATTCCCTAATCCAAGGGTTAGTGATGATCGACGTGAGCAACCACTTAAGGCAAAGGAAAAAGGAAAGTCACATGCGGTCACCATTGGCGATGTTGAATATGACAATGATGTGGTGGAATGATTAAGTGTTTATGTATTGGGATTCCAAAATAATGTTGTATATAGTATCGTGGAATATTGGAATATTTATGTTTTTGTCTATTGTGGTTTTCAATAATTTTATGGCATCGGTAACCATGAAAAGTGATTGAAATATTTTTGGAAAGCAGATGATATGCACATAATGAAGGGATAAAGAGAATATAATATGTTGAGCTCATGATTGATATAAGGACTAAGTGATATCATGGTTTGAGTATATAGAATTTTGAGGATTTTGGTATGTGTAAAGTGTTAACTTTTAACTACATTCATGTTTTCACTAAGGTTCAATGGGTATTCAAGAGAATACATGATTAAGGCCTTTGAATGTTTGGAATGTGACCAACAAGACATATCTTATGATATATGGGGATCAACGATGGTATTAAATCTCTAGTAATCGTTTTCACTATATTATGAGACTAGACTGCAGTATTATGGATAAGCCTAAAGACTAGAATGGATTATGTTGGACATAAGTTTGTATTGTTTAAGGATTGAAGTTTTTTTCGATATTATTGATGGGATGTTATTGTAATATAGTTTTAGAAAAAGGACAACCTGCAGGACGGGCGACATCCCATCACGTCAGACAAGGCTGTGGGAATCGAACCCACAACCGAACTGCGACTAGCCTTTATCGCCTACCAATGGCCTACAGGAAGTCCCTGTTTAGTAGAAACTAGTTTTTTTATATTAAGCAGTATGATATATGAAGTATAAGTCCATTTTAGGAACCATATATGATTAATATCGCTATAGATGGACTTATGTATTTTTTGAAAACTTTTCTAACCTTTTGTTTGAGACAGATGGAATGACCCATCATTCTATCAAATGATCTGCTAACACATCACGAATGACAAATTCAACTTCATTTCTTTAAGAGATGAAGTGGAAATTGTCCAAAGAATGACAAACGATGAGACTATACCAAAATCACAAAAGTATTTCTTCTAATTCAAATTTCATCAACTTTAGGGAAATGATCTTGAAAACCAAAAATGTTGTCCTAGTGCTCTTATATCTGATGAATCAGATGGTACATTAGATCGTCACAAATTTATGGCTTTCTGATTGTTGGCTTTTCCATAGCCATGTTCTCTACCACTCTCCATCAGAATATGATGGTTAGATTTCTCTTCCGTATCCATATTTTCACCTATGTGGAAACCCAGTGATTAGTTTATTTGGGTTTTGGTATTCCTTTTTACGATATGGGTTTCTATTAAAGAAACTTTCAAATAGAAAACCATTTATAACCCGGACGAATTTCGAGGGCGAAATTCATTTTAAGGGGGGTAGAATGTAACACCCCAAGATATTATGAAAAATATTCTTTTTAGTTTCATTAATGTCTTGTGTTGTATGCTACATCAAAAGGATCTTGAACAACACGCATACTTGACTTTCCTTGCATTACACGCAATCACGACCTTCCTCGATAGCGTGTGTAGTACGCAATACCGAGTTTCACTAAACAATGATATGCTATTAAAATATTATTAAAACTAGCCGTTATAAATAGTAATAACCACTTTTTGAAATTTTGTAAATTTTATTTTTCAAAATGGACTTCATTTCTGGATTCGGAATATCGAAATTAGCTTAGGGTGAAATTTTGGTACTTTTCCGATAACTTTCATTTTCTGATGAATAGTGAAAATTACTAAATTTTAATTAAAAACAACCTTTTTAATAGAAATAATTAATAGTGATAAATTATTAATTTTATTGGTTTTAAAGTATATTTAGAATATATTTTTACAATTTAATACAATGTTGGTTATTGGATGTAATTTCACATTTAAACCCGACATAAACAACTGTCAATCTTTTGATAGTTATTATCTCTTAAGAACACGCTATTTGTTTTGACGACGGGAATTAATTTTTAAATTAATTAATGCAACTGATATGTTTTTAATTTGTTAAAATAGAAATCATTTTTGAATTCATAATATCAAATATAGCTTAGGCCTAATTTTTGGTATTTTTCTGGAAACTTTCATTTTTTGATGAATAGTGAAACCACTAAGTGGTAGTTAAAAAAATGAATTTTTCATAAAAATTAATTTTACTGCTTCTGTGAGTGGAATTTCAAAAATCCGAGAGACACGGTTGATGTCAGTAAGTAAAATGTGGTTCAATGAGATGAAAATAATTTTTGGTGAATAGTAACTTTTTGCTTTTTTTTACCACGGTTAAAAGTAAATAGGGTAATTAAGGGTAAAAATGATATTACTATTACCCTAACACAAGTCATAATTCTATTGGACAAGTGTAATTCGACCAAAAACAACCTTAGGAATAAAATATGACCATTTATGCCCACTTGTATTAGATTAGGACATTTATTATTAATTTATTTAAAGAAGGGTTAAAATAGTTGAAATCAAAGTTTAATAAGTAAATCATTTTTAATATGGGGTAACACATAAAATAAATTCGACTAAAAATATTCATTAGAAAGCTAAAAATATTTCCTACATAATGATATTTTATTTATAATTGTTATACATTAAATAATTTAATTTATTTATGACACAATGATGATGCAGTAATTACCATAATAGTAAAGAATTAGAATAATTGATATTATAAATACTCAAATAAGTGTAATTTGAGACTTTTTATGAATTCCACTAATTTTATAGGTTAATATGACATGTTAATATTGATTTAATTGGTTCGATCTAATCATTCTGTTATGATTTTCACAAAAAAATCAATTACTAAATAGTGTCAAAATTGACATAAAAGAGTTTTTAAAACAAATATTATATTATTAATTGTTATTTTATTCCTAAAAATCTAAGGTTCGGCCAAATGACTTAGATACGGTTATATATATTAATACTAAACAACTTGGGGTTTGTTTGTCTTGATATAGTTAGTTTATTAACCTTATAGTGTAAGAAAACAAGAAGACACGGTGAAAGTTAAATTATCTAACTTAAAGTTAAATCTAAATGATAAGATTAAAATTGATACCTAAACTTGTCTAAATTCTATTGGATGAGATGATTTCTACCCCTACCCACCTTATCTTCGAGATATGTCAATTTGGATCTATTTAAAACCGAATTTGACTTTATAATAAAATAATAGTTTTAGTTATTCCAAAGGTACCCCTCTCCTCCCTTATAAAAGGGCACCTCCTCCCCCTCTTCCTCACTACACTTTGAGCCTTCAAGCTCGGCCAACCCCTGACAATTTCTCCTCTCCACTTCCATAGAGACATCCTAGAGGTTCTGTTCTTCTTCAAAGACCAATTTTAGTTCCCTAAAAGAAGGTCTCAAAGAAGCACTTCAAAGAAGAGGTAATGTTCGTTACCGATTCTTTATCTTTATTTCTTCTTCCACTTCTTCTTCTTTAGTTGTTTCATTATGAAGTAATAACATCAGTATCACTCATATACTGATATGTTATTATAAGTATGAAACAACCCTATTTCACCATCTATCCATCCTATGGAAAAAGAAATCACCGCGCGTGCGTACGTACGGAATACCGTCTCCATGCCGTAGTGTAATCTATTTTCTACCACCACCTTACTTGGCTGGGTATAATGGTATAAATAATGACTATATATGACTATTATAAAGTGATATTTATTCTGAAATAGTATACATACACTCCAATACAATTCCACGATCATAGGAATGATATCATCACTCGTGCGTACGTACGGAATACCGTCTCCACGATGTGATGCGACTCGTTCTACATGATCTTCATTTAATAATGATTATATAAATGAATTGAATGAATGAATATGGTATATATTACACTAATACCATTTTTTAAATGAGGTATCTATAACCTAAAGAGAAGAATAAGAATTTATTCGACAAAACACGCATAAGAACAAAAAGTTATAAACACCCGAATAACAAGTAGCAATGAAATATTACTACTAATAAGCTAAGAATATGACCATATATGATTTCATAAAAATAATTATGATTCTGGAATAAGTTAATAACATTATTTAAATCATTATACAGGAGGTTCAGACACGTACAAAGCATATCGGACCTAAGGTAAGGGATAAATTTTCAATCTCATTTTTATCCGAGATTGCTTGTACGTAAGTATTTACTGGGGTTAAGTTTATCATAAATGACCATGTTTTCTAAAAATTATTTCATAAAATGTTTACCATTATTCCATGGATGTTTAAAGTCATTTTTACCCTTTATTGGCTTTTTACCACATTGTATGAATGGAATCTTTCCTTTGGTTACCATATCGGGTACTTTTTGACTTTTCCGACAAAAGTACGAGGAGAATGTTATTTTTAACTTATACGGCGTGAACGGATTTTTACGGTTTCATAACGCCTCATTTTCAAGAAGCTTACTCTAAAATATTGAATGATTATTTTCAAAAAAACCCTTATCTTTTAAAATTGCATGGAATTTTGTGAAAAGAAAATGATTTTAAAAAATTGATATTTTCCTCAAGAATTCATTTCAAGTGTTTTGACAAAACTATTTTCCATCTAAGATGACATTATTTCATATGTGTATGTTTCAAGTAAAATGTCTCTATGATTTAAATGGGTTCACTTTTCTTATGATTAAATTTCCATTTGTTTTATATGGATTATGAAATGATGGGATGATGTTTATGAAACCCATTTTATTCTTTGGGTTATGATGAATGTTTTAAGTTTATTTTGTGGCACAAGTAAGAATGATTTCACTATGAGATGGGTGGGACCTATATCTCCCTCCAATTTATTGGGTAAAGATTTTATATCTCATGAGATAGACATGGCTAGAATGGTAGGTTATACCGGTTCAGTGAAACAGGACTGAAACGAGGGTGACTCGGTTCAGAAATGGACTTTGTCCACTAAGATAGTCTTGGAAATGAGTCTTGACTAATAAGAAATGATTCTATATGATTATGTGTGTATGCCTCAAAGTTTCATGTTTTAAATTATGATTATTTGGATTATATTTCACTTCTATCATTTATCCCACGTTATGATATTATGATCTCTTTTGCAGGTTAAGATTTCCAAAAGTTATGTTCTTATGTTTATGATGTGATTGATATTTCGCTTGTTTACCCTTACTGAGCATTTGAGCTCACCCTTTTGTATGTTTTATTTCCCCAGGATATAAAGAAAGGTTTTAGGTAAAAAAAGGAAGATCTTTATGGGAGATGTTGAAGATCTTTCACCATGATTAGAAGATTATATTCCGAGTTTCGAAAGACACTAAACTATTACGATCCTTGTTTGTGTGTTTTTGTTATGTACTAAGTATTCCGCAAAAGTAATGTAATTTACATGTAATTCAAGCTTTGGGTCTCTATAGGGAGCCTCACACTCCTTTGTTTCACCTGGTCTAGCTCATGCTTTGGGACTAGACGTAGAGAGACTTTCCGTACCACTGGTGCTGAGTACACCAGTTGGAGGACAGACCAGCGTATCTTTTATTTTCTGGGGATGTGGGATGATGTTGGGACCACATTGATCTAGTGGGGACCTTCTTCTGTTACAGATGCAGCCATACGATGTCATCATAGGCATCGACTTGTTGTTTTCTGTTAGTTCCGTTATCGACTACTTCCGGAGAAGAGTCGTGTTCTCCGACGTGGACGGGCAGTGTGTAGCTTTTGTTGGCGAGAGGAGCTATCAGGTAGGAATTCAGCATGTGGAGCCTCTCCATTCCTTGTTAGGTGGGTTATCAGTGGTTCCAGCTGATACAGAGATGATGGATATCCCGGAGGTTGTTGGGGAGTTCCTAGATGTTTTTACTGAGGAGGTTGTGACTCAACCCCCCCCCCCAACGTGACGTTGAGTTCGGGATAGACTTACAACCTGGTTCCCGTCCGATTTCGATGGCCCCTTATCAGATGGCACCTTCAGATTTTCGAGAGTTGCGGATTTAGATTGATGATCTGATGGAGAAGGGTTTTGTTCGACCCAATGTATCGCCATGGGGTGCTCCAGTTTGTTTGTGATAAAGGCATATAGTGGTCTCAGGCTATGCATAGACTACCTAAAGTTGAACCAGGTAATGGTCAAGAACCGTTACCCCCTTCTAAGGATAGATGACCTCTTTGGCCAACTAAGGGGAGCAGGTTGGTTTTCCAAGATTGATCTACGATATGGATATCATCAGTTGAGGGTAAAGGATAGTGACATCTCAAAGACGGCTTTCAGGTGCAGGTATGGGAACTTTGAGTTTGTAGTGATTCCGTTTGGAGTTACTAATGCACCGGCTGTGTTCATGGGACTTATGAACTTTGTCTTTCGAGAGTTTCTGGACCGGTTCGTCATTGTGTTTATCGATGACATTCTGATCTACTCAAGAACAGAGGAGGAGCACGTTGAGAATCTCAGGGCAATCTTGGAAGTCCTTGGATACCACCATATTTACAGGAAATTGTCGAAGTGTAAGTTCTAAACACAAGAAGTACACTTCCTTGGGCACGTGGTGTCTCAGCATGGAGTGTCGGTGGACCCATCGAAGGTGGAGGTAGTTGTTTCTTGGGCAGCACCCAAGAGCGTGGCAGAAGTTCGTAGTTTCCTGGGGTTAGCAGGTTACTATCAGAGGTTCATTTCAGACTTCTCTCGAGTTGCTGCTCCATTGACAGCTTTGACTAGGAAGAACCAGGTCTTCCTATGGAGCGAGCAATGCCAGAAGGCTTTCGACTACCTGAAGGAGAAGTTGGTCAGTGCTCCCGTACTCAGGTTTCCAGAGGATGGGTTGTTGTACGAGGTGTTTTGTGAAGCTTCTGGCCTTGGTCTGGGGTGTATGCAGATTCAGAAGAAGGGAGTGATCTGTTATGGATCTAGGAAGTTATGACCTCACGAGCATAACTGTGCCACCCATGACATAGATCTTGCATTAGTAGTGTTCACATTGATGTTGTGGCGACATTACCTCTTTGGGGAGCGCTTTGTGGTCTTCTCAGATCACAAGAGCCTGCGTTATATCTTCTCCCAGCATGACCTGAACCTACGGCAGTGGAGATGGGTCGAGTTTCTCCAAGACTGTGACTTTGAGATCTCTTACACTGAAGGTAATGGCAATGTTGTGGCTGATGACCTGAGCAGGAAGTCGCATCAGGAAGTAGTTCTGGAATCCACTGATGCTTGGAAGGCAATGGGAGAGTTGGCTGCCTTGCACTTGGATTCCAGGGTAGAAGGTGTTAGAGGTTGTTTGTTTCAGATGATGGTGAAGTCCTCCTTATTACAGCAGGTGGAAGAGTATCAGTGGGGGGACTCCGAGGTGGAAGTGATGTGGGATCGTGTCGATCAGGTGAATGGTCAAGAGGGATGGTCAGAGGACAGCCAACATCGGAAGCTTTTCCATGGAAGGTTGTTTGTCCCGGAGACAATGCGTGAGGGAGTTCTCCGTGAGTTTCGTAGTTTAGCCTTGGCAGTACATCCAGAAGTTTTGAAAATGTACCAAGGCCTGAGAGAACAGTTTTGGTGGCCCGGGATGAAACGGGTAGTGGTGGAGTTTTTGACTAAAGGCCTAGTGTGTCCGCAAGTGAAGTCTGAACACCGTGTTCCCAGTAGTTTGTTGCATCCTTTAGATTTCCTCGAGTGGAAGTGGGATGACATCTCAACGGACTTCGTCACAGGACTACCCCGAGCTCAGGGTGGTTATGATGCTATCTGGGTAGTGGTGGATCGACTAACAAAATCAGCTCACTTCTTAGCAATTAAGGATTCAGGACCGGTGAGTACCTTAGCACAGAGGTACGTAGACGAGGTTGTGCAGTTGCATGGAGTCCCAAAGACTATCGTCTCAGATCGGGATACTCGGTTTACCTCACGAGTCTGGAGGGGGTTTCAGCATGCTTTTGGCACCCAGCTACTCCTTAGAACTGCTTTCCACCCCCAGATCGGTGGGCAGATAGAGCGGACTATCCAGACATTTGAGTACATGCTGCGAGCATGCGTTCTGGATTTTGGATGATCATGGGTACGACACTTACATTTAGTAGAGTTTTCCTACAACCACAGCTTCCAATCTACTATTGGCATGGCACTATTTGAGGCTTTGTATGGGAGACCATGTCGTTCACCCATTTGCTGGGTAGAGGTTGGTGAGATAGGTGCTCTTGGGCCAGAGGTAGTGCAGAACACCACAGAGAAAGTCCAGCTTGTATGTGAAAGGATGAAAGCGGCTCAGAACTGAAAGAAGTCGTATGATGATCGTCAAAGAAGGCCCTTGGAGTTTGAGGTGGGAGATCATGTGTTCTTAAAGGTTTCCCCTCCAAGGGGGAAGCGAAGGTTTGGGAAAGGGAGCAAGCTCTCACCTAGGTTCATCGGCCCTTTTGAGGAGCAGAGGCGAGTCGGCGAGGTGGCATATTAGCTGGCCCTGCCACCTTAGTTGGAGAAGTTTCATGACGTCTTCCACGTCTCCCATCTTTTTTGGTACCTACACGACGACTCCCACGTTATCGACTGGGGATAGCTAGATATGGGAGACGACACGACCTTCGAGGAACGACCAGTCAGAATCGAGGATCATAAGGAGAAGGTGCTTTGTGGATGAACCATTCCGTTGGTTCGTGTGTTGTGGAGGCATGGCGGCCTCGAGGAGAGAACTTGGGAGCGGGAGACCCAGATGCACGCTCAGTACCTAGAGTTGTTTTGACTTGTGTTTTACCTTGTTCTTATGATCATTGTGTTGATGTTATACTCTGTACCATTGTTATATGGAATTCTTGGCTAGTCGGTTGTGAGACCTTTTTTTGTTTCCTTATTCCCTGGTAATGTGTAACATGTCTGGATGTGTAGGGAAAGGGAAAAACCTGATCCTTAATCGAGACGCATTAATGCGGATGCGATTGAACCCATGCGGGCGATTCAGTGTCACCTAAAGCAGATAATATCTCGACATAGGAGAAGGAATTTTCCCCAAACCACATGTTCGGGCAGTGTGTTGGTTGTGAAGTGTTGGGGGTAGTGCGAGTTGAAAAATACTAATATATGAAAGTGGGAAGACCCAATCCTTAATCGAGACGCATTAATGAGGATGTGATTAAACCCGTGCAGGGGAGGTAGTGTTGCCTAAATCGGATAATATCTTAACATAGGAGAAGGAATTCCTAACACATATGATTAGGGTTGTTGGTTGGGTTCCTGTTATAACGAGAACCCTAAGAGGTATCTTGTTGGGTTTCCTCTAGATTGGTTTTGGAATTATCGGGGACGAGAATGTTTTAAGAGGTATCTGATGTAATGGCCCGGACCTCTCCGGCCCATTCCATTGTCAAAAACAAGGTCAAGATGTGTTCTAGAGGGTAAAATGGACTTTTCCCACACTTTCCAGAATTTTGAAACTACACGTCGTGTAGTTTGGGTACACGTCGTGTAGTTTGGGTACACGTAGTGTACCCCCTTTCCGGGTATACCCCGTGTTGAAGGCCGTGTCCTTGCTGTGTGGAATAATGGGTGCACACCATCTGTCCAATAATACACATCGTGTAGTCCTTCCCCAAGTACGTGTTACTAGTCAACGGCCATGTGTCATGTCGGAGCCATTTCCTTGCCGTGTGAAATAAATGGGTACACGCCGTGTAGTCCCTCCCCACGTATGTGTTACCCTCAAACCATGTGTTGACCAGTCAATGGTCGCAGAGCCGTGTTGGAAGCCGCGTGGAGACCATGTGAAATAACCGAGTACACACCGTGTACCGTAAAGTACATGTCATGTACTTTTTATTTTCTCACCTATAAAAGGAGGGGTCCCCTCCTCCTTTTCAACTCACTCCTCTCCTCCCCATTCCTCTGAGCAGAGTTCTCCCAAGAGACTCGAAGGCTCATTCTTTCATAACTTCTTCATCTGAGCTCCTATTTACGATCCGTTAGTGGCCATGGGATCGTTATGACGAGGCAAAACTTCTGATCTTGGATCAGTTGTCTTTCCTTTGTCCTTTCCTTTCTGACTTCCACCCAAGGAGGTATTTTCCGGGACCTGACAGAAGTGACGGACGCCGACAGGCGTCTTCTGAGGATGATACGGGGGAGCGTTTCGATCAGAAACTGTTGAGGTAGGGATCTTACCTTCGTCTCTCTAGTTTGTGCATCATGCGGGGTGGGTGTTCTCTTGTTTATGTGAAACACATTTGAACCAGTTTACTAAACATAATAACTGGAATATATAACGGGGTTGGGATGTTGTGATTGTTGTTACTTTATATCCTGTGATATTATGTTGTGAATTGAATGAGCTCCTACCTACTGAAAATCATAGTCGTTGGGGGCCTTTGCTTGCGCAATTAAATATTTCCCTATCCTTCTAGACTGTTTTTTGGTTAGAAACTTTATGGAATGTGGAATTTGATTAATCACGTAAATATGGCTATTTAAAATATGTAACCCTTGTGTGATCACCCCGGTTAAACAAAAAAATGGAATAATGAACATGTGGGTATTGGCTTGGATATGTGGCATGTGATGGGGGTGTTTTGTGGGTTGTTTTGGATCAGGTGAGTAGCGGGGCTACGGTTGTCTAGGTTGTGGGTTGGTGTGAATGATATGCTGGTGATGGGTAGCGGGGTTGTGATAAATGGTATTAAAGGTATAATAATGTACGGTGCAGTTGTGGTTATGGCGGTTGGCAGAGAGGTTGCAGCGATGGGTTTGAATGTGAACAGACTATGGGTTGTGAATAATAAATAAAGTGGAAGACTTAATAAATGGTGGGTCATGGTAATGGAACGAGATTAATAATCAATGGGGTTGGTTGGTTGATAATAATGTCTTGGTTGTTCTTCTTGTGTTTTCCTAACTTGATTTGTGGATGTCAGGGATATTTTTTATGAACGATCGTTGTGGTTGGCTGTGGATAGTTTCCCAGTAGTTAAGAAACTAAATAAACTAATTCTGCTAAAATGTGAAAACCTAAATGGAGTTGGAGTTCTTATTGTTGTTGTACTCTTGTTTTCTTTTGGTATTGTACTTTGAGCTTTCTTATAATTGTACCTTGTTATAAAATTGTTTAAACATGCATGTGGGCTTGGTTTGGGTTTATTTCTATACACTTTTTCTTTTCCTATTTTGGTGGTTGACTTATCCTATTTCTCGATCCTAAATAAATAAAAAAGGGTAATTCCTCCCATATTTGTGAAAACTCATACCCTTGGTGCTAGTCGCCACCCCAGGGCCTACTAGATGTAGGACTCGGGGGTCATTATCTCCCTTTCACCATTGCCAGCTCAGGAGGGTCATCTTTGGTGGGAGGGGGTCATGATAGTGCAGCTTTATAGAAGCCCCAAATATATTCCAAAAGTCTTCCAAAAAATCAAAAACTTGACCCAAACACCTTATTAACTTATAAATCATAATGAAATGGTTACTTACATGAAATTAGGGTGCTATACTTCACAAATCACAATCCAACATAAGGGTGACCTAAAGGGTATCCCATATAGGGCCTCTAATGGAACCAT
Source organism: Viscum album (assembly GCA_963277665.1). NCBI lineage: Eukaryota > Viridiplantae > Streptophyta > Magnoliopsida > Santalales > Viscaceae > Viscum > Viscum album. The sequence goes on along the minus strand of OY728161.1, from coordinate 2,103,307,259 downwards.
AATGATATTAGAGTTAATTATATTATTATTATTAAACTTTTCTATGTTTATGTGATCCTCCCGCCTCTAGAAACATTCTATCATGTAATCCCTCAGCATGTCCAATAACACTGTGATAGTGAAATCAGTTGTCTCATCCGTTTGGTGGTGAAATTTTGTAAAATCCTTATCTATGTCCTGAATTCCCATTGTATTCCTCTCCCCAACCATGATGTGAACCACACATCATGTTTGATAAAATCATCGATGGAACCCCATTATGGCATATACTCTCCTCCACCTACAACTTTCTTAAAGTCCCCCCTAAATTTGATTCCCTAATTTCTTTTAATTTCACTAACATTGTAAGTTGGTCAAATATAAACCGTATGTCATCATGGACTCTCAATATACACAAAATCCCTCCCATGATTTACATGGATATGTCATCTCATTTCCACTCTTAGATCTCAAGAGGATGAAAGAAACCAGTTGTAAACTGGTGCTCAGATTTCACCTATAGACATGGGAGACACTAGGAGAAGAAATTATCCATGCTCAACCTCATGTTATCCAACCAAAACTACCATTTATGGTCTTGTTAAATATTCGACATTCCATGATGTACATCCAAAGGAGAAGTTTTAAACTCCCTCATAACCTCCTCTTTCATCATGACTGAAACCACTCTTCATCTGTAGAAAATTATGACCTGATTCCCTCATTGTGAAAATCAATCTAGTGAATCTCTTGTAGATATCTGGTTACTTAAGACCTCACATATTACGTCTCGCATCTTATCCTTCCTTTCACATTAGAGAAGTAGAGGATACAAAACCCTTGAATTTATAATATATACACCCTTCTCCTCTACAAATACTAGATTTAATGAAACTAACATCTCAGACACCGCCACCTTATGCGCATTGGAATACCTACTATGGGAATCATCCACCACATTTACCTTCCCATAAGTGTATACTATCTTGAATTCAAATAATTTCAAGAACTAGAAAAAATTCCTATGTCTTATGTTTAGGTGTCTCTCTATGTAGACAAGATTGAGGATTTGATGGTCTGAGAAAAAAATAAAGAACTCTCCCAAAATATAGTGTCTCAACATACTTTGGGATAATAATACGACTTCCACCCATAGGAAATGATTCTTATAGTTTTACTCATGGTGTCTCAACTTCCGAAACCAATATTCAATCACCACCTAACTCTACATCAATACACATCTATACCTAGCTTTATAGGCATCACAATATACTATGTACTATACACACTACATTTTTAGTCTAAATAAATGAAAAATCATATTATTAAACCTAAAATCCTCCAAATATCTCTTAAAATATTCATTCTATGTAAGAGACTACCCTGTCTGCATCAAATTGGTCAAAGTGGTTTCTATCCTAGAGGTTTTTTCCCTAAAGCACCTATAGTACCCATCTAAGACAAAAAAAACTCTTTACATATGACACGTTATTAGGTGAATCCTAAGTAATCACTACATATTTCTTCACAACGATTATAGATAATCCATGTCTAGAGATGAAATTATATAGAATGTGAATATCGTGTTTATAGAATTGAAACATTTATATATTACCATAAATATTGTTCTCCTAATGAAATTCAAGGGCCATCCTCACATTCTTTACACAGTATGAATATAATGTTGGGGGTATAAGTATGTTTTCAATAAAAAAACAACAAATTGGTCCAATTATAGATTCAACAACCATTTAATCATATCCATAAACATAGAAGCAGTATTGTTTACACCAAATTACATAACTGAGAACACATATTGTCCATAGTGACATTAGAATGAAAACATTGGAATATCTACCTCAAATACTCTAAATTAGAGGAAGATGGTCCTTAGATTGATCTTCAATAACCATATTACCTATTGGAACTGATCAAAGTGTTCATAAATCCTAAGAAAGGGGTACTTTTACTTTAGCATGGCATGATTCAGGCAATGACAATCCCCAAAAATCTGTAAGGTCCCCATTGAATTTTTCATGAATAGAACCATAACTACCCATGGGGAAAATTGGGTCATTTGAAAAAATCTCTAAAAGGACTCCAAATAGTTTTTTATATCATAGAGCTTGGTTGGGGGCATCCGATATACCATATAAGATATCGGAGTTCTCCTAGGGTGAAAGTCAATGAAAAACTCCATCTCTCACCTCAAAGGTAGTCATAGAATTTCCCTAGGTAATATGTCCATACAATCCTCCATAATTGATGGAATAAATATGACAAAATAGCTCACTATACAAATGGATAAACTCACCAACTGATGGGTGATGGGTTTCAGATTATTGCTCAAACAAACCCTCCAGATCCTCTATGGGAACCCTCTTGATCCGCTATGAGATATTTTTTCCCACAAAGGAGAATCGTATCCCATCGGTCTGTTTACATCTAAATAATCTGTGGTGACATTATTTATGGGATCATATGATGAAAACCCAATTCAAACATATGATTATATTAGGATGACTAATTTTTATGAATAATAAGTCCCTAGAGAAACTCCCTCAATAAATTGATAGCCCAAATTTCTGATAGATAACTGATATCAAAGAATCATTCCCAATATGAAGCTCAAGGAAAATATGTTGGAATAAAGTCTCAACTAGGATATCCTATCGAATAGTTCTTACAAGTTTTTGTAGATGACTCAGTCTTGTGATGTCTATTGATAGCTCTAGCTAAAAGAATTTCCTCATATAGGAATCTATCTATCACCAGAACTTTTTCAAACACTCTAATATATATGTGAATGTATAGGGGAACTACATTGGTCGGGATGTCTCTATAAAGACCCTGCTCTAACATTCATGCCCTAAAGTATCCATTCCAAACAATGTGGTTGGAGTACCAGATGAGGTTTGAAATCCTCAATGCATTTTTGTTAATAGTTAACCCTCCCTATTGAAGCTCCAAAATATTTTGAATCCAGGATGTGATAAAATAATTTGGGATAATACGCATCACAACATAGACACTAGAAGTAAAACCATAAGAGTGTAGTGACATCATGCATCTATATTACTAAACTGCACCTGTTCCCCACAACACCATGGAATATGATGGCTTCCAGAAAAACCGTTGGATCAGTTGGGGTTCACAATTGTCTAAAAACATGGATCACCAACACAAGTCAATCCTCCCCCGCATGGGGATTTGGGTCATCATGGAACCTTAGTGGCCTCTATCACATGAACATGGGGAGTGCACTATGTATGTGTGGATCCTCATCCTACACATGTAGTGTAATATTCTTCTCAAAAGGTGGGGGAATTTCAATTTTGTGTCCTAGAGTAATGATCTCTCATTATGGACCATGAACTAAGGCCTCATCACTCATCGGATCTTCATGACGATTCTAAATCGACTACCAAGTTGGTTGTCTTCACAAAGGCATCGTGAAACATTAATCAAGAAATATCATGGTCATATTTTCACATATATATGGGGATTTTTCATAAGAAGAATATTCAAAAGATTCAATCATATATAATACATATTCCAAATTTCCTTGAAACCAATCTCTAGGTATGCCGATTCGACAAGAAGGTAGTCAGATTCCTAGTAAATAGATTCATCAGACTCCACACCAACACTAGGTTTCAGTGCCTAAAAGTCACACTTGATAAAATTTATAACTGCTTCCCTATGTACCAACAAAACATCATAAGGGGACATAACTCCGAATATCACCTTAATGTCGAACCTCGTCTAATAAAAATATGTCATGACACAACCCACCTAGGCCTGTCTGGCCAGCAGATGGTCAAGCTGCAAATACCCTAAGCCCACCTGCATTGGATAATTGTTAGAAAAATGAACTGAAAATAATAACTATTATGAGAATACATTGAATAATTTCTCATATTCACACACCAACCATATCCATGAATCTATTTATAGGAATAAAAGAAAAGACAACAACATCTAGAGTAATATCCCTACTAGTAACAACCTATAGGAAAAAAATAGTATGACAATATAATCTGAAAAGTAAAATAAGAAAATACATGACCATAAAAAAAATAATGTACCAACCTAATAGTAACTGAAAAAGGTAAAATTTTTGATATACCTTCCCTATATCTCAAATCCACGACCACCATAAGTGGTCAAATGCACCAGGGTAACCCTATGCTCCTCTAAAAACGTCACCAACCTGTCCTTTGTCAGCATATGACATGAAACATGAGAGGGAAGCCCATGAAAGGGTGAGTGTATACATAACCAATAGAAAACTCTAAAAAATAATGGAGGATAAATAAGAGACAATATGGAATTAGATAACTCAAAACCTTAAAATAGAGAAATGAAAAAAAAGAAAAAGCTATATATGATCCCAAAAAGAATCCATAATGATAGAGATAGGGGTCTTTATCTCACATCACATCCCAAGATGATTAGTTTTTAAACTGATAAAAAATGGTCCAGCATTGATTCCTTGCATTATGTGGGTTTGTCCAAAGATGTATCCATGTGGAGACACAACTTTCCATTGTGACATACAGTTGAGGGGACACAGTCTCTAGATAGTGGTCCCATAGCTTGGTATAAAAGGAGGTTTCCACAAAGAAGATGGATAGAGGACCGAAACCCTTGTATATAAAGGGGGATCCACTTCACATGTAAAGATAGTACCCCATTACTTGATATAATGGGTGGGTTTCATTCAGTATATGGATAGTGGACATGTTACCTAGTATATAAAGGGGGTTGCACTCTATAGGTAAATAGAGGACTAATGCCCTGATACAACATGAGGGTTCCAATTAGAAGATTCATAGAGGAACCAAAACATATTCCATTAATTTGGTTCCACTCTTTAGATAGAGGACCCTTGACCAATCCTAGTAAGAGGGTTCCACTTTTGGATAGAAGACATATGCTCTGTTCTAGAAGGAGGGTTCCATGCAGTGGATAGAGGAATCATTCCTTGTCTCAGTATGAGGGTTCCACTATCTCATGATCATGTATAATCACTGCCATTTTAGATCATTGATGAAAGAAAAATAAAACATGGAACATCTCACATCACATCTAATAATAAAATAAAAAGGCCACCCTCATGTTCTATAAATAAAATCATTCATGATAGGCTACTCATATTTTAAAATAAATGTCCAAAAGAATGAGATATTAGGGGCAATCGTTTCATCAAAATGGATGTAAATGACATGTAAAGGGGTCCACATGGCATGTGGCTCCACTACATTGCATATCTTTTTTATCTCTATCACATGGATAAATGTCCATGTAGTAACAAATAGTGAGAATAGTTATAATGTGGCATGTTTCGGTCACCCATGGTCGATCAGTGTTATCCTAGCCATGCCTGTTTCCTTTTTTCCATATCTATGTACACTAGACATGTATCATAATATGGAGTGCCTCGATAAACACATGACATGTTAGGGCCAGGATGGAACTCAGTGTGTGATGCCTAACCAAGAAAATGTACTTGTTGAAGTACATGACACATCTCCCAACATACACAACACGTGGGGCTACCTGTGCTCCTAGTCATGTACCCACTGTACCTACTGAGCTGAAAAAATACAAGTTACATGTTGTGTGGTCCCTTTATAATGAATTTACATTATTATTATAATGTGAAACCCTATCCACCAAACAAATCAGACTACATAGCTTGTGTTCACCCCAATACACATCATGTAATTTGGATTTTCAAAATGTCATGCAGATACTAGATCTATAAGAACCTATATAATTTTTGGCCATTAACCACTCAAAATTCTCCATAAACTAGGGTAATGTCATCTAACATCTATTTAATACCCTCTGGTGTTTAGAAATAGAATCATATGCCCCCTCCCAAAGTCATAGACACCTCTTATGCTTATCTTTATCGATTTCACTTAGTCCCAAATCCAAAATCCCTTAGAATCATTGCATGTATCGAAAAATCATCATGACTGATCCTAAAATCCTCAATTTATTAATAAAAAGAGAATATATGATGAATCTATGAGTTTGATCATGCTCGATGATACTCATAAATGGTAAAATGTGACCATATAGTCCAACAACAGGCAATATGAAGAACGATGGGGGAAAAGCACCAATAAAAATATAAAAAAATAGTTGATCAATAATTATTGAAAAATGAATATAAATTGGATATGACTATATTGGGGAACATGGAACAATCATGAAAAAATTTAATGAACAACTTTATTTGAATCTAATGGTCTCATGTGAAGGATGAATTAAATAGAGATAAAAGGAAAAAAGATCTAATCATACTCAATATTTTAATCAAAAGTGAGTAGACCAAAAAAACATTTCCTAAATTCACATTGGATAATTTTATGGGGAAGAACATTGTTTCCATTGATTTATAAGACATGTTGGATTTGTTGTGCATCGATTCATCTTGATTTGGTTTTCAATCATCATATGATCTAAATCAACAAATGATAGTCAGTGTAATCATCGTCTTAGCAGTCCTATGGATATATGGAGAACCCTATAGATTCATTAAAATATCACACCTATAGAGGTTTAAGTAGTTTTGGTCATTTAATTCAAAATAAATGATTTATATATTTAATTAATTAATTGAACCATCACTACTGGAAATATTACTTATACTAACGGTTTTGGCCAAACCATTGTAATAGTTCATTAATTTGGACCTATACCAAAGGTTTTTCCAAACAGTTGGTATAGGTCCATTATAGAGGACCTATGCCAAAAGTTTTGGAAAAACCGTTGGTATAGGTCCATTATAGAGACCCTATACAAACGGTTTGGCCAAACTGTTGGTATAGGTCACCCCTATACCAACGGTTTGGCCAAAACTGTTGGTATAGGTCCCAAAATAAAAGGACCTATACCAATGTTTCTCAATACCGTTGGTAGAGGTCCTTTGTTTTTTATTGAATCTTCTTACCGAGAACATTATAAAAATAAAAATTTAAAATAATTATGATAATAAATATATATATTTATGAAATAATGTTCACAAAATTCATTTTAGGTTAGTCGTTAGGTCATTAAATTATAAACAAGAGGTCCTAGGATCAAATCCCACAGAATGTTTTTTTTAAATACACATACCAACAGTTTTATGGAACCGTTGGTATAGATTTTCATATTAATTATACCAACAGTTTTCATTGCCATTGGTATAGGTCTATACCAACGGTTTTCCCAAAAACTTTGGTATAGACCAATCCTCATGGATTACTTGGCCACAGTCCTCCAAACCGCTGGTATAGGCTATACCAATAGTTTCGAGGCCTCTACAAACCATTCCAAACCATTGGTATAGGGTATTTTTTCAGTAGTGCATTCAACTGGTTCCTCCACCATTTGTCATGTTCCAATGAACGTTAGGTCATGCATTAAACTGGTTCCTCCACATATTATTTCTAAAAATATTTTCACACGTGATATAAAATATATTTATTATTAGTTTAAAATTAATTATCGACTAACTAGGCCTCAGAATCATGTGATGTATTAGCACCTAGCTACAAAAATAATTCTTGATACGTTTCAATGACATATTATGATAAAATAGCGTCTCTATAAGAATGTTTCTATTTTAATTAGATATATGATTTTATTGATGGAAATTTACGGAACCCACAGGTGTATATCAACTCAATGAATTTTCTATATCAAATAGAAATATCTTGAATCTGGTTATTTTGGAAATCCAAGAGGATGAACTTAAATCATGGAATTTTTTGAATCCAAGAGAATAATATCAACATGAAGAATTTTTGGGAATCCAAGGTAAGAATCTAGACTCATAGAATTATAAGTAATGTTATTTGAGAGCCTCAAATAATGGAATATTTTTTAAAACTAGAGGATAATATCAAAAAAATCAATATTTTTGAAACCAACAAGAGAATCACAACACATTTTTTTTAACGAATCAATGATGATAAACATTACTCAAGTTGTTTTGGGGCCAAGAGGATTATATAAACTCTTATTTTTTATGGGAACCAAGAGGTGAAACATGAATGAATGTGTTCTTAGTGAAAAATTATCGGTTTTTAGGTTTCACAACCAAATTGTGTATGACCACACCCAATAAGTTCATCTCTGAACACTCAATATTTCAGGTTTTGGTGTAGAGATCTCGTAATATAGGCCATTGGACACCCATGTAGGTGACCTTGGAGAATATTTACCTTGGTATAACCATAGATTTTAGGAGATAACTTATTTTAATAGACTTAGGTGATATGATGATTCACCCAACTGAGGCCTCGAGGGATGAGTGGTGATCCATATTTAAGAAAGTCATTCTCCAAAATGATTTTCCTAAACGATGGATGAGAGACACTAAAATGAAACTATTAGGGGGTTACATGGTATTTAAAACATGTATTAAAAATCACTACACAGGTTAATGTTTCCTGAATAATCCATGATAGTCTATGGAATACATGGGTTTGTGGGATTTTTAACAGGGAGCTCTAGTGGTGAGGCCTCTATATGTAATTAGACTTGGTGTATATTATTATAGTATATTGGTTCATTTTTTATGTAAATTAATGATATGTTCTTAGATAACCATTCATTTCCACCATATTTCCCCATGTATTTGTCTAGGAGCATGTGTCAGGGTATGAGGGTAAGCTCACATGCATTGGTGCAGGAGACTAAGAACATGCACAATAGGGTGTGAGGCTAGGTGTGGGTTGTTTAGGAACATTTAGATCTGGTAGTGTGATATGGGATGTGAAATCAAGAATTTTTTTTATTTAGGAAGAATCAATCACAAATAAAAACATCATCAATGCATGCAATGTATGAGTTAAGATTGGGGTGGGATATTCTGTTGAGTCAAAGGATTCCTTATAAATTTTCACGTTCCTTTATATTTTGGAAATCAAAAACATAAATTATTAATAATATTTTTTATCTATAATAATTTTTTTAAATTTCCTTAATATTTATTTCTATCTATAAAGAAATATATAGTCATGTTCTTTAACCTATTTATAGCTAAGTCTAACATTTTTTTCCTTATGTCAAAATAATAAGTTGGATCCTTAATGAAAAACAAATTCTCATGTTTTTTCAATTTTAATTCTCTAACAAATATGTTTCTGATTCATCTTTCCTAATTTCAAATCTCTCAGAAAATAGAATCTGATTTATATTTCTCTATTCTGAATCATCCAAAATTGTGATTCAAATTTACACAATTTTGAGATTTTGATTCCAACAAATTTTTTAATCTGATTCACTTCCTCATTTAGAAATTTTCATAAATTTTTAATTTAATTCAAACTTCCTTAAAAATCCTAATTCACTCAAAAATTTCAATCTGATTCACGGTTTCTCAATTCTATAACATCTAATTTTCTGAATCCGATTATCTTTTCTTCAATTCAAGTTCTCAATTATTTCCAGATCTAATTTTAAAACTTTCATAATGTTTACTATTTTTTTATGAATTCAATTTTTTAAATTTCTTAATGTTATGATATTAACTTAATGAAATATTATTTATATTTCTTATAATTACTATTTTTTCTTGAAATAATGTATTATATAAACATATTCCAACATACTTATATTTTATCATGATACTTTATTATATTAAATGATTTCGTTCAATTATTTATTATATGAACATTGTATGTGCCAACCGTACAGGTCCCTCTAGAATTTCAGGTTAAATATGATCATTGGGTGACATTTTTACTATTAGAGATATCCACTATAAATACCTAGTCCTTTGAATGTTTTAGATGTGGAGATATTTTGGGTGAATTGATACTCTCTAAGATATCTTCTAAAATTTCTTCGGGTAAAATACTGGAAGAGTTTATGTTTTTAACAACTTATTCAACATACTTAAATCTTCAGAAAATTTAGTTTTTCTTTGTGCGATTCTGATGGATTCTATATACAATTGATGTTTTCCATGCTGAAGGGAGATAGAGGTTCTAATTACCTTTGTAATCAAGGGATTCTAGGAAGAAAGAATTTAGAGGTTATGATTACCTACTTAATCGAGGAATTTCAAGTTAAAGGAAGATAAAGGTTTTGATCACCTTAAAGATCGACGGATTTTGGGGATTTAAAGACATGTATCAATCTTCGAATTTAGGGTCTACACTTGTGTGGGTAAGTCATACTTTCTTGAAAGTATAAATCAAGGGAATTTTATCCAAGGTGTTTTTGATACCACACTCTTTGGGTTAAAAGTTTTTTATTCTTTAATATTTAATTTTAATTTCTGTTGTAATTTGTACAGTTGAAAAAGGTTTTCTTATATATTCTCTTTCTTATAACTCTGATTTAATATTCTATACGATTTAAGGTAGAATCTTGTATAATCATTCATGTGTGCCAATTTCATTAAACAAATTTATTAACCAAAGGTGTTTATCCTTAATCTTACAAAAGATGGTTTAAGTGAATCTAATTTGTTTTACCATGTTAAACAGTGTTTCTTTAATGTTAAAAACTAATGTTTAAAAAAATATAATTCAACCCTCTTTTAATTGACTATCTACAACTACATTTTGATCGTACAATTGGAGATAAATAAGGTATCTGATATACTGATTCTTATACATCATATCAAAAAGGAATATTTTGTCTTCTTAGTTTACTTACCCTTTCTTTACTTCTACAAGATGTTACTTTTAATAAAAAAAATTATAAATACATACAACACTCACTTGTGTTGTGTAAATATAAATATTTTATTACTTTTAAGATTGCAAGAATGAATGTATGATCCTTAGATAATCTGAACCCTAAATGACCAACTATATTTGGTGGCAATGATCTTGAATACTGAAGATATATAATGAATACTTTTTTATTAATAATGGTGTGGAAATTTTCATTATGATTACTGGATATTATAAGATACCTGATAAAGAATTCAGAACATTTAATAATCCAAAGAAGGAAAGGATATCAACTAAACAATAAGGTACACAATAATTTTCTTGGTTAAATTAATAAGAATATATATAGCTTGATATCTTCTTGTGAAGTAGATAAAAACAATGAAAGAAACTAGAATTTACCTGAATTGTTACATCTAACGTTATAGAAACCAGTAGAGATATGCTTAGAGAAGACTATCATTATTTTGTTTTTCCCTATAGAGAACCAATAGATAATTTTCAATAGATATGTATGGCTATAGAAAATAGTCTATAGTTATAAGGATAAAAGGGGATAAATGATTCAATTATTGTATATAAAATTATTGATATCATGCCTAATTAATTGGAATCAAAGATAACTGCTATTGGCGAGTCAAAGAAAGTTACAATAGTTACTATGAACGAGTTATTTGGAACTCTCTTAAAATAAGAGAATAGATTAAAGAGAGATGATTATAATATAAAGAAGAAGAATAGGAGTGTTTCTTTTACTACAACATCAAATCAGATGAAATAAAAGGCATCTAAGAATGTTTTTAAGTTAACAATGTCTAAGTACATTGTTATTCTGTCGGACTCAAGTGAATCAGAACTATCAGATAACGAGTTAGACATTATTTCTTGAAGGATTAACAATATTTTTAGAAAGATATATTTTCAATACATATATTAGAAAATGGAAAAAATATATAATAATGATTCTGAAGTCACCTGTTATGAATGTATGAAAGTTGGACATATCAGACCTGGTTGTCCTAAGATGAAAATAAAGGACAATAAATATAAAAATTCTAAAAGGAATCAGAAAATATATCACAATACTATAGTAAAGAACGTATTGAAGGAAAAGGATTCATGGAGTGCATGTGGTGTAGGTTTATCATATGAATCTTTAGATAATGAATCTTCTAGAGAGAAGAATATTGGTCTTATTTTCAGAATACCTATTGAAAACCACTATTTTAAAGAAATTGATAAGGAAAATTATATAATTAATGTATTAAAAAAATAAATATCGGGTCATTCTAATTATCTTGATGACAAATATTTTTCAATTTTTTCAAATTAAAAAGAATTTAGGAAGTTAATTCTGAGAAGATTGAATATTCAAATGATCTTGAAAATGATATTTCTATGAAAAATGTTCTAGTGAAAAACTCTAATTCTAAGACTAATGAATATGAGGATAATAATTTAGTCATTAGACTAAAATATTAAATGTTCTCCTTAAATAAACATTTTTTAAACATTACTTATGGTAATTACAGTTTTTAAAAAATGTATTCACAAATTTTTCTACTTAAGAATTGTTCTAGAATTGTTTATACTAACTCAAAACCTATATTTAATCACAATTATTTTACACATCAAAGTGACCCTTTTTCACTATGTGTCAAAGTGGTTTAAATTGGAAGAAATAGTTTTCTTTAAATAAAATTAATTCCTCAGGATTTCAAAAGGATCACTTTTCTAAGAAAATGTGTATTCCTATGATTTTACTTTCTATCATTTTTGAATCCAAGAATGTTTGGATTCTGAAAATCTAATTGCATTATTTAAAAAAACAAAGTAAGTACCAACAATAATACATGGTACATGGTAGTGGATGTTCCCAACACATGACTGGAATAAAAAATGTGGAAAATTTTATTAACATGAAATGTGGAAGAGTCACTTTCAGAGATAATGATCAAGGAGGGATTGTTGGTAAAGGTAATATTGTTCTTCTTGGAAAAGACTTAATATGAAATATTTTATTTGTTAAAGGTATTAAGCACAACATATAAGCATAATTCAATTATGTGATTAAGGTTACCTTATAAATTTTAGGAATAATAAATTATTAGTACACAATTCCATGTATGAGTTCATTCTTTCTTCCCAGAGGCGTGAGAATCATTATACATGTAACATAGAAGACCATTGAAGCCGAGACATACCATTCCTTAGTGAAATAGAAGATCAATCATGGTTATGGAATAGAGTTCTAGGGAACATTAACCTATGGATCTTATGCAAACTATCTAATAATGGAATTCTTATGGATCTACCAGATCTTAGATTTGATTTTTCAAATGTTTGTGACCCTTTTCAACATGGAAGGCAACATAAGTCAACCATTATGTAAATTAGTGTTGTCACAACATCTGATTAATTATAGCCATTATACATGGACTTGATTGGTCCTACATCAGCGATATGTATTAGATTCAAATTATATGTATTGGTTTTACTTTATGTTTACACTAAATTTACATGGGTTTATTTTCATGAAAGAAAATCTGAAGCCATTCTTATTTCTAATCTTTTTCAGCCAAAGGTAAAAATGAGAAGAAACCTTCCATTGATAACTATTCCTAGTGATCATGGTGAAGAATTTGAAAATTCAGATATTGATACTTTTTGTAGTAATAAAGGCATTACTCATAACTTCTCATTTCTGTGAACTTCTTAGAAAAATGAGTTTGTATAAAGAAGAAACCAAATTCCTCAAAAATTACAATAACCATGTTGAATGAATACTCAATGGATAAACATTATTGGGATGAAGATATAAGTAATTCTTGTTATACAATGAATTGAGTTTTAATAAGTGTATTTCTTAACAAAACACCTTATGGGTTATGGATAGGTCCATACAGTAACGTTTCATACTTTAGAGTATTTTTATTAAAATATTTTCATTTTGAATAAAAAAGATAACTTACCTAAATTTTCACCCAAATCTGATGATGGAATATTATTAGGCTATTCCACTGACTCTATGTCTTATAGAGTTTTCAAAAAAAATTATAGTACTATTGAGGAAATGGTAAATGTAATATTTTATGAAACGGATCCTTTTATTTTGAAACAAACTCAACCTACATATTTGGATGTATTTTGAAAAACTAATAATCAACCATTGATGTACAATTCTTCTAATCAGGATAATTCTCAATAAAATATTCTGGAAGTATTCAATCCAAAATATTTTCTAACCTATGTTAATGAATAGTTTTTACAAAACCCAAGTCAATGGATTCAAAAAAATCAACCTAGTGATAGTATCATTGGCGATGTATATCAACATGTAAGGACTGGAATTTCTTTATGAAATAAATTAGAGAATCTAAAATTTATTTCCCAATTAGAACCTAAATGTATTGATGAGGATTCGGGTAATTAAGATTGGATTAAATATATGCAAGATGAAATAAATAAATTTTAAAAGAACAAAGTCATAACCTTGGTTGAAATATATAAATAAAATTCAATAGTTGGAGTAAAGTTGGTCCTCATAAATAAATGAGATTAAAATGGAATCATAAATAGAAATAATGAAAGTCTGGTTTCCAAAGTCTATAATAAACGAGAAGGAATAGACTATAAATAATATTATTCTCTAGTAGAAAGACTTGAATATATTTGAATTCTCTTAGCCTTTACAACATTCTTTAACATATAACTTTTTAAAATGTATGTGAGGTTTAATTTCCATAACAGATATGTTCAAGAGGAATTTTATGTTGAACAACCTCTGGAAAATGAAGACACAAAACATCATGAACATCTATTTAATCTTAACAAAGCATTATATGGTCTTTAACAAGCCCCTTGGGCCTGGTATGATAGGCTTATGGAATTTTTGTAACAAAATAGTAATTTTAATAGAACTGATGATCCAACACATTTTATAAATAAATATAAGATAAATATTTTAATTGTTAAATTATATGTTGATGACATTATATTTGAGTCATCTCAAAAATCCTTAAATGATTCATTTGAGAATGATATGAAATATGAGATTGAAATGAGTATGATGGGTGAGATAACATTTTTTCTTGGTTTTCAAATTTCTAAAAAAATAAGGAACCTATATATATCAACAAGAATTATATTATAGATATTATTAAAATATATGGATATAAAAACAATAAAAGATAAATTACTCCAATTGGTACCTCGAATAGCCTTGATCTTGATTATGCTAGGAAACCAATAGACTAAAAATCTATTAGAGTTATGATATGAAGATTACGATACATAACTTATAGTTATCTAGACTTAATTCTTCTAGTATCCCTATGTGCAAGATATCAATTTAATAAAAAAAAATTATTGAAAAGCAGTGAAAATTATTTTTCTATATTTAAAGGGGACTATGGATTTAGGACTTTTTAAATCATCTAGAAATGATTTTATTTCAAAAATAGTTTAAGATAATGACTTTAGTAGTTGTATAATGGATAATAAATGTACATTTGAAAATTTTCATTCCATAGAAGATTCATTAGTTTCATGAATATGTAAGAAATAACACTTTGTAGAACTTTCAATTACTGAAGCTGAATATGTGACAGCTGGAAGTTTCTTTCATCGAGTGTTGTGGGTGAAAGACACACAGACACTGATTATGGCATGATTTTTACTAAAAATCAAATACTATTTAATAAAACTAGTGCCATATCCTTAATAAAAACCTCTATACATCACTATCATGAAATGCACATAGATATTGGGCATCAATTTCAAAGGGATCACACACTTAAAGAAGATATCATTTTATAATTAATCGGAATGCAAGAACAACTTTTTGATATTTTTACAAAATCATTACCTTCCAATATATTTGAATACATTAAACAAATATTTTCAATGATAACAATAAAATAATCATTCATATCTACCTTATTTTAAAACAATATCCTAACATTAAGATAATCTTTTTTTACAGGGGGAGTACACATGATTTCATAAAAAAATTTGAAACCTAATAAAAGATTTTATAAACTAATAAAAGTTTTTGGAAACTAAAAAATGTTTTAGAAACCTAATATAGGTTTTCATAACCTAAAAAAATCTATCGGATTCTAATAAAACATTTTGGAATATAATATATATAAGAATAATAATATCAAATACTAGAAAACCCTCTATGAACTCTAAAAGGTATATCTTATTATTTTTTACCTCTTAGTTTCATTTTTATCTTTTTTTTTTATAATTTCAATTTTAAATCATGTTTTCAAAAAACCATCAACGTATTCAAAGTTCCTTAAATCCATTATATTTCATTAAAACATGAAAAGATTGGAATTTATAAACGTTATTCATCTTAATCACAACCGTTTCATAAGATTAGATCAATGTCAACAGTTTTATCTTTCTCATAAGTTGAACCATCATCTCAATGAAAATATAAAGGAGGGGACTCCTCATGTTCCACATCATATTCTATAGTCTTTATAACTCAGTGTCTTCCTCTCTTCAAATTATCATTCCAGTTTCCATATCTTTTTATTATTTTTTGAATGTATTTTTAAACCTCTTCTCAGAATTCAATGCATACAAATTAATAACATAATGATTGGTCATCCTTCCTAGAGATGTTATTTGATCACGATTTATTCCTCATGTATGATTCTTTGATAACAAAGATCATAGAGTCCCAATTTTGGGAATGTATTTACATTGAGAAAAATAAGGAAGATCAATATCCTATTTATGATGATTTATTTATTGAATTCTATTAATCATTTGAGTTTTTCAGTAATGGTGGAAAGGATACGTTTCAATTAAAGATCTATGAGAGAATTATTATTTATCATACAAGAAAGACACAAATTTCCTGGAAATACCATATGATGGTGGAGCTTACTATTTCTCTCATAAGTTTCCAGATTTAGAAGGATCTTTAGTCAGAGTTAAGGCTATTAATATTTTAGTTCTTAAAGAAATAATTAACCCATGCTTTCCAAAAATTAAGAATACTTCAGAATTATGGAGTTATAGATGAAAGGACTTTTAATACCATGAAAATAAGACAGGATACCTTGAAAATAAAAGACAAATTTGCGATTTATTTTCTTTTTAATACAAGGAAGATTAACATAGTGAAGTTTATTTCTCTCTCTATCAACAAGATAAAGGATTATTTAATTAAATATCATATCCTAATATATCTATCAATATTTTCCAAGATTAATGTTAGTTTCTTAAACTTATACAAATTTCATTTCATTTCAAAGACAACAAAGTTAAATATTCTTCTTTTAAGTGACAGAACACACACAATAATAAAATATTATTTTAGTGGTAAGACAAACTAGTTTGTTGAATTATCTGGAATTTCAAAGGAAGATGGATAAATCTGAGAGAAAAAGTATGTTAAACCTAATAAAATAATGGCAGAAGTCTCAGAACTACAGAAAATATCCCAATATTCAAAATCACTAATGTTTAATAAACTGAAATCATATCTAGATGATGTTATAGAAAACTAGGTACAAGACAAAGGTACAATGAAAGAACGAAATTCAGTGTGGGTTAGCTCCTACTGAAGATAATGAATTAAAAATTAGAGAAGCTGAAGAACTTGAGAAACTGGAAAAGGAGAAGAATATTAAGAAGAATTGAACTGAAGCTTTTATTATTCAAGATTTTTTGAATGATATAGAAAGGGACTTAGAAAAACTTCAATTTTTAAAATCATTTCTATAATAAAATGATCTTCCTCATAAATCACAACTAGTTGCAATAGAGGATATCCAATTCGAAAATGGCAATTAAGTTGTTCCAAGCGTGGATCTGATTGTTCAAGAACCATATCTAGAATTCAAAGAAAAACAAATAAAATAGAAAGATTTTGATGATGAGATTCCAGAAATAGATGAAACATAGAGGCATAAACAATCCTATAGGTTATCTTTAAGAACCTCTCTAACCTATTAATAAAAAATTACCTCAGAAGAAAAATCATTCCATAAATCCACATCTCATAAATACAATTTTTTGAATGTGATATTCAAAAAATATAGTTTGAAGATGAAGTTGATGAAGAGAATAGTGTTTATGGTGGAAATGCTGGAATAAAGAATAATAAGATTATAAATATGATATAATCATTCAAGTTTCTGATGATAGGCATAAAATTCATAGTTCCACAAAAATGGAGTCTAAGAATGAAAAAGGAAAGAAAGTAGATGTTGGCACATATATACAAGATGAATCGGAGTCAAAAAGGTCATCCTACTATATATGAGAATATTTTTTTATTCTATCCTTAATGAAACTAGTAAAATCCATTACTTATTTCCCAAAACATGAGTCAAGATTCTAGATTATTTAAGGTTGTATAAATCATATATCGGATTTCAAAAACCTTTCATGGAAAATCTTATAAAACATGAAGCTAATTTCAAAAGCATTGTTCAGAATTATGATTCTCATAGGATGTCATACAGAGATATAATGAAGTGGTAAAATCACATCAATAATGATATTAAAGCATTAAATTATATGTTTGATACAGTAAATGGTTCCTTCATTGAATCAGAATCCTAAATCAAGACTCTTTCAAACAACATATAATAAAGTATAAAGGAAGAACAAGCTATTCAGTTCGAGGAGCACATGGATTTATATGGTAAACTTAATTCCCATTCTCAAGAAGTGAAATGTGTAAAATCATACAAATATGAAATTGGTATACGCATCACAGTGCCTCAAATTTTAGTTTTTAACCAACTACCTATTATAAAAGTGGTGATCAGGGTCGAACCACATAGATCACGGTATCTAGTTCACAAAAAATTTCTCGTTGGACAATGTTCAGACAGATCGATGTTGATTTAATTCCTATTTTGTGTGTGATTTTATTTTAATTAAACTAAAAGATGATAAGAATAAAGAAAAAAATTAAATTTTAATTAAATATAATGATGAACTCTAAATCAACAAAATAAGTTGGGGGTAATGATGTCACAATTAAACTACTACATAGCCATGCAAAGTATTATTTTTTGTGATTAAATATTTATTATTCCTAATTATCGCCAGTTCCGAAAATATAATCATTTTATAGATGTTCATTTTAAATATTGTAATTTATTTATGGTCTTTTTATCTCGTGTTATAAATAAATTAGATGACTCTTTCAAGTACCGAACTACACGGTGAAATGACACGACCCGTTTCTCACAAAGTTGTTCCACAAATATTCCCTTACAATCCGTCAATATAGTTTACCATCTCAGAACTGCAGAATTGAGTTACTATTAAAATTCCCAATCTAAATTTTAGATGTTAATTTCGTGAAAAAA
The DNA here is from genome assembly GCA_963277665.1 of Viscum album. NCBI lineage: Eukaryota > Viridiplantae > Streptophyta > Magnoliopsida > Santalales > Viscaceae > Viscum > Viscum album. The sequence goes on along the minus strand of OY728161.1, from coordinate 2,103,288,238 downwards.
TAATTTATATAGATAAAAATTCAATTAAAATATATTTAATTGACAATTAGTCATATAATTAAATCATTACATGTCTTGCGCAATAATTTTAATCATACAATAAACATCCCAAAAAATAATATTACTCTAACATCATGAATGAACAAATAATCATGATAATAATATTATACACCATGTAAAAATGGAACCGCTTTTCCAAAAAAGTAATCGTGTTGGTCTCCACTCTCATCGCGCACTGTGGTGGGTATCCATCAAACTCTATATGAACAAAACTGAGGCACCATCTACATGTGATGACGTCACACCCCAATTGTGCACCCAGAATGGATGAAGTTGTAGATAGAACAAAGGCTGGTACACTCATGGTGTGGTGTGATGATGATGAAGCTTGAGAGTGGGAGGCGCGTTATAGGGTGGTGATGCGGATATGCAACGTGGCTTCTCCTAACAATAGTGGATTCTCCTTGCTATGGGCTCACACTAAAAAATGTGGGTTGTGAGTGAGAGGAAGGATGTCTTGATTAAAGGGGAGGAGAAGGCCGATAAGGTAGTAGGGGGAGAAGAAGATGAGTGGGGAAAGGGGGTGCAGGGTAGTAGTGTATAAGATGGGGTAGCAGGGTGATTGTGGGGAATTGGCCGGTGGGTGTGATTGGGTTTGGGGAGGGGAGCAGGCCGGGGGCGGGTAGAAGGACTGGTTACGAGGGGGTATAAAGGGGCAGTCATGTGATAAGGGGGAAAGTGAGAGTAACAGGTTGAGATTATAGACAATAGGGGGGAAGTGAAGGATTAGAAGGGGAGAGGGAGAGGGAGAGAGGGTGATGGAAATATGGAAGGGGGAGCAGGTCTATAGGGGGTACAAATAATTTGGGGCAGTGGGGTTGGGTAGATGGGGGGAGAAAAAAAACAAAAATTAAAATTAACATTATATATTTAAAAAATCAAAATCAAATAAAATATAGATATCTAAAAGTTAAATAAAATAATAATAATAATAATAATAATAATCGGTAATAATAAAAAACAATATTAAGATTTATATAAAGATATATTAAAATATATTATATTTATAAGTTAAATCAATAAAAAACTAACAAAAACTAATTATAATTAAAAAAATTAATAAAAATAACTAATATTAATGTAAAATTAACTACAAACATTAAAAAATATCTATAATATTATAATAATACAAAAAGAACATAAAAACACAAGAATATTTTTATTGAATTAATTAAATCAAATTAATAAATTATATAAATTATTATCAAAATCCATGAACATCAAATCCCACACACATAAAAATTTTCACTCCATGGAAAAATAATTTTAAAGAATTCACAAGTAGACCAGTAAGAAAATAAAAACATAAAAATTATATGTTCATGATTTTTAAATCACTTTTACCCATAAAATATCATTCCTCATTTAAAACATCGATTTTCAAAACCCATTTTTCATCTACTCGCATTCTTTCAAAAGCAGGTACATGAACTCATTTATCATGTAACATACCTCTCCATCACTCTTATCTCTCAAACAATAAGATTGAAGCTATTATCAATTCTCATACAAATGAATCATTACTATAGGTTTTCCATTACTTTCATATCTCAACTATTGTAAATTAAAAGAATGCACCAATCTCAAGAACTTTACATTAGATTCTAATGTCTTTGAGGCTGTGGGACGGTGGTTCTTAAAAAATTGAAGATTTTTTGGGAAACATGAGGATTGGTTCTTCTAATAAATTCATGATAAATGTCAATCCAAATTCTCCCTCAAAATCTCACTCCCCCAAAATTATGACATTGATTGTCCCCAAGTATATAATATGCCAATTTTTCATTATTTGTTGTTGTTCTTTAGGGACATAGCTCAATCAAATAGGATGGAAAAAAAAGGATGAGTATCAAGACCAAAATCCCATTAATAAAAATTCAATACAATACCCCAAAAAAGATACATGATTTATGTGTACACTGTAACATCATAGTGAATTTAGGTGATATAGAAAACTCTCTAGATCCTGGGGTAAAAGATCGTCACTTTTCTAGGCATCCCTAGAAGGGAAGGTTACCACATAATGACCACCAAGGTAATAATTATTGGAACTAAAAAGATTACATATTCCCAACTCAACATATATGTATTGAATGTGGCTACTATGAAATAAAAAACATATGACAAAGATGAGATAATGTCAATCCTTGTGCATAAACTGACTCACTTCCTTCAAACAACCCTATCCATGAGTAAATATCTCCCCCATTCTTATAATGAAAATCATCATGAAAATATTCAAGAAATGGGGAGGGGAGGTTTTTGAAAATGGGATCATCCAAAAAGGAATCATCAATTCTTATAAGGGTTTTATGATGGATAAAATGTATGGGTTGGTTAGTGGGTTAATATGGACGAATAATCAAATAGATGCCTCAGTCATTTTAGTGCAACATTCCAAATTCATATTGCTTTGATATAAAAACATGGAACGTTATATATAACATAATATGGTCAAGATTCGATCAAGAAAAATAGAAACTGAAGATGATGAAAAAAGGGATCAAAATCCTCACAAGATGGGAAAAAATGTTGTACATCACTGATATGCATGAGTGAAAATATGTTTCTAAAAAATAAACTTGTTTTCAAAAAATATTTTCGAAGCATAGAATAATATCATCAATTATATAAGTTATGTGATAAAAATCAAATCATTCCAAATAAGAATCATGTGTTCCAAAATGACCAGGGATACATGTGGTATGTTCCCAACTATGTTGTGACAAAAATGTAGTAGCTCTCATGTGGGTTCATCAATGACATGAAAGTTATTTTTTTAAAATGTTTCTTTCTTTTTTGAATACATGGTGTGTTTGGAATCATTAAATGGGGGAAAATAATACACTTCTATGAGTAAGATCAGATAGACACAGAGAGGCTGTCTGTATCTGATAAAGAATCAAAAAATGATGTACCTATAAAATCTACATATGGAGAACACATTCCAGCATCATATCGTAAATATTACACCAAGGGTCATACAAATAGAAGTAGACGTGCAGAAGAATTACAGGTTCACAAAAATACCAAGAGTAGCAAAAAAGGTTCCAAACATTCCTTGTTTATTTCTAGAGACAAACTAGAACAAATAAAAGAAAAATATTAAAAAATAGAACATGGGTTGGCTCATAGGAAGCGCTAAGTTTTATGTATTTATCTAGACAGATGGACAATGGTCAATCATCTTGGTACATCAGCTTAGAACTCCTTAGCCTTTTTCAAGAACTTGTCATTTTTTCATTGAGCATGTGGTGACACATAGTGGGATTAAACACCTTAGGAGTGTAGTGAGCTTTAATCAGGTGTGGGAGGAATGAAATATTTCCTCATCGTGGAAGTGGCAGATGCTGAGCATTGATCTCTAATGAAGGATCCTCAAGATCGCACTTGACATTAGCTAGATGCTGAGTCACCCCTCATACAAGGTCAGATAGAGATGGGACATTATCATAGATGGCTAGGTAAGAGGCAGAAGAGATAGACAATTTTATTTTTGCAGCACTAACAAAAATAGATAGAGAGATAGAGAGTGTGTATGAAAATAGAGACCAAGGAATGAAGAAGCAGTTGGGGTGTCTCCCAATTACTGCTAAGTTTAACATCTTCAATGAGATAGATCCATATCATTGTAATTATAATTTATCAATGATGCCTATTGTATCAGAAGTGTGGTAAGTTTTGAGGAGTGGACCATTAACCATGAATGGAGGAATCTTCCCATCAGAAATTTCGACACCACCATGTGGATAAACAATTATGACAGTGTAAGGACTTGACCACTTTGACATGAGTTTTCCTACCAAGATTTGAATTCTTATGTTGAAGAGGAGAACTTTGTCTCATGCTGAAATGTTTCTTTTTTAGATCCATTTATCATGTTTGGCATGAATTTTCTATTTTATATCAATGCATTGTCAGATGCTTCTCTCCTCAACATGGCTAGTTCATTCATCGGTAGAAAATGCTATTTTTGGGAAGTTTTGAAATCAAAATTCAGTTTCCTAAATGCCCAATAAGATTTATGTTCCAATTATATAGGTAATTGGCATGTTTTACAATGACCAAGTGACATGGGGATATTCCAATAAGTTTCTTGTATGCAGTTATGTAAGCCTAAAGTTCATTGTCAGGTTTGACAGCCCAATCTATCCTATTTGTACTAATATTTTTTTTCCAAATTTCAATTAATTTCTCTATTTGAGACCTCATCTTGGACATTGTTATTTTGATATTATAGAGTTCTCATGGGGTGATGAAATCCATGGTTAGTCATTAGCTTATAAAAAAACACATTATTTATGTGGGTACAATGGTCACTAATGATGAGCCTTAGAATTCCGAACTGGTTAAAAATGAGTTTCTTAAAAAAATTCATGAAGACTCGGGAAGCATTTTATGAAAATGCTTCATCTTAAACAAATTATGAAACATAGTCCACACATACCACGATGTATGATTTCTCAAAATATTTATGAAAGGGACCTATGAAGTCGATTCTCTATGTGTTAAAATTTTCAATTCCCATGATTGAATGTTGTGGTATTTGATGCTTCCTGCTTATACCGTAAATTATTTGGCGTTTATCACAATTCATGACATATTCACGAATATCATGATTCATTGTAGGCTAGTAAAAACCACATTGTGACACTTTTCTGATTATTCGTTGAATTCCATGGTTTCCGGCAGCTTCTCTATTGTGACACAATTTCAAAACACTATCAAATTCATCTTAAGGGATGCATCTTCTTATATTTCCATCCGAACAGTATTTGAAAATTAACGGTTCATCCAGTAGTAATGGCATTCTTCATTAAAAAATCATTTCCTCTTCTCCTTTGAGAAATCTATGTGTATCATACCTGAAGCTATGTAATTCATGTAGTTAGAATACTAGGGATTGATTGTCTCAATGTAATAGAGTATTTCATCCGGAAAAGTTTCATTGATTAGGTTGACTTTGATTTCACCTGTGTCATGGTAGAGGTGTGATAAATTATCAGAAATGACATTCTACGTGCCATTTTTTCCTTTAATTCAATGTCAAATTCATGAAGTAAGAATATCTATCGAATGAGTATAGGTTTCACATATTTCATGTTCATCAGACACCATAGGGAAGAGTGATCTATATTGATAGTGGCATTGGAGAACAACAGATGGGATCAGAGTTTATCAAAAGCAAATACAACTGCTAGCATCTCTTTTTCAGTTGTTGTGAAATTATGTTGAGCCTCATTAAATGTGTGCCTCTCATAATAGATTTTCCTAAAGATCATTTATTTTATTTTTACCAAAGAATAAATAACTACCCAATCACTGGCATCACACATTAAATTGAATGGATGCTCCCAATATGGTGAAATGTTTATCGAGGATACAACAAAATGTTGCCTTAATAATTTAAATGCTTCCTAATATGCAGGCCCAATGTTGAATAGGAAATTTTTCCTAACAGTTTTGTAATCAGTGAGGAAATAAAAAATAAGTCCTTAATGAAATTTTGGTAGAATCCAACATGCCCATGAAAACCTAGAATTGAATGAAATTAATAATTCATGGGTAACTGGATGATTTTACTATTCTTTCTGGCATCATCTTTAATGCATTTCTTTGAAATTTTATAACCAATAAATATTCCACTTTGTACCATGAAGTCTGATTTTTCCAAATTGAGTACCAGATTCCTTTCTTTCCTTATTACCAAAAATTTATCCAAATGTTCTAGAAATCCATAAAAAGGATCCCCATACACAGAGAATCCATCCTTGAATATTTCCATGAACACTTCAATAATGTCATGGAACATTTCCACCATGATTCGTTGAAATGTGGGTGGTGCATTGAACATTTCAAAATTAATTATCCGATAAGAAAATGTACCATATGTACAAGTGAACATGATTTTATCTTGATCCTATCATGTTAATTCTATTTGATTATAGCCTAAGAATCCAACTAGAAAACAACAATAATCTATTCCTTCAAATCGTTTAAGGATTTGATCAATAAAGGGTAATGGTAAGTGATCCTTTCTAGTGGTATCATTTAATTTCCGATAGTCAATGCAAACTCTCCATCCAATCATTGTTCTTGTGATTATCAATTATCCTTTATCAATCTCAACATTTTCTATTCCACGCGTTTTAGGTACCACTTTCAATGGGCTGACCCACTGACTATCCGGGATAGGAAATATTAAACCAGCATCATTAAGTTTAAAAAAATATTTTTTGACTACTTCATTCATGGGATTGGTTATTAATATATGTGGTTTCCTACAAGGTTTTGATTTATCTTCCATATGTATTTTTTCAATGTAGATGGAAGGACTTATACCTTTTAAATCAGCAATCGTCCAACCTATTGATGAATTCCTTCATAATTAGACATTGAGAAATTTTATTTCTTGTTCACATTAAATATTGGAATTTATGATGACTTGTAAGGTGATTAAATGTCCCATGTAAATGAATCTCAGTTTTTATGGGAGAGTTTTAAGCTCAAGTGTTGGAGGATTTACATGTTATAGGGTCAGTTAAGTGAATTCATGTATTTCTAAAGGCTCAACTATGTTTTTAATAAATTCAATTGCCTCAATTGATTTATTAAACTCTTTATTTTATTTTTATAAATCCTCAAGATATAATTCATCCCTTTATAACTCATCCCATTATTAAATCCTATCCATGAAATTACAGTATTCGGGAGAGTATTGTTTCATAACCATTAGGGCTTCAAATGTTTTGTTTTCATCCCAAATTTAAAAAATTTGTTTCCCCTATTGTATATCAACCAGCGCTCAGAATGTTTCTAAGAAATGTCTCTTGGGAATGAGAAAGAAATCCAAGTCTTCTTACATATCATGGAAAATGAAATCCACAGGGAAGTAATATTTATCATTCTTGATGATTATATCCACTATAATCCCTCGAGGAAGCTTTACTGATTAGTCCGACATTTTTAAGGTGACCCACATTGGCTTGAATTTTGTGATTCCTCTTACTTCAAGGAATATAGATGGCATGATATTTAAACTAGAACTGATGTCACATGAATCTCTTCCAAATTGACATCCTCCAATATTACAATGAATAGTGAAACTACCAGGGTCACTCAGTTTTGGAGGTAAAGATCCTGGAATGACTGCTTAAGATTCCCCATGCATTATGATTGTTCCTACATCATATATTTTTTTGATAGAAGCTCCTTGTGAATATTAGAATAGTGGGGAATTTGTGTGATGTATTCTGCTAAACAAATATTTATTTGAAGCTTTTTGAACATCTCCATGAATTTTGAAAATTTAATTTCCAATATCCTTTGCTTCAATATTTGTAGAAATGGAAGAGGTGGTATGTGAGATTTCACTCTATCATAGAGTTCCCAGTTTTCCTTTTCTTTTCATACCTTTTCAAAAAAAATTATGTTTTTTTGATCTTCCTCCTCATTAGCTTCAAGTTGTATTTCTTTATTTGTTGAGTCACCATTATTAGTGACAGGCTTATGAGTCTCATTTTTTGGTTGAACATTGGGAATTTAGTGCTCTGATAACTATGTTCCACTGTGTAATGTGATGGCTTTTGACTCTTATCTTGGGTTAAATATTTTTCTTCTTGGTATAGTTCCTCTTTTTCAGTTTTTCATTTGGGCGGCTATCAGACCGACATGATTTTCAATGTTACAAATGGATGCATGTATGTTTTGGTCTATTTTCCACAAATTTTGGGAAGTTGTTTACAAATTTTGAGTGCCCATCTCACGTAACTCAAACCATGATTTCTTAAACATCATTAGTTTTTTTATAGTTCTTCCCCAATCTTGTTGACCTTTTATTGCAGTAGGGGACAAGTATGTTGTTTTATTTTTATCATTTTATTGTTCTTTTTGATGAAATGGTGGTTGATATTTCTGTTGATGACCTTGCTCATGTAATTTCATGGCAGGTCTGAAGGACGATTGAGTGGGAAACCCAGGTGGACCCATGTTCTGGTTCATTGCTTGTGTAGTCACTAGTTCCTTCCATTAATGATTTTGGTTATTGGTTTTCCAGTTTGTGTGGTAGTTGGTTCCATAATTTCTTTTATTGTAGCTAAAAAAGTTTGCTTTAGAAATATTATTATCAAATTTTTAATAAGGTAACATGGGATAATCATGAGTACTAACACAGTCTGGGAAATTTTTAGCCTGAATAACATGTATTATCTTAGGTGGGCCTACTAAAAATTTTCAATCATCGTGTTGGGATCTTCAAATTGTGGAGCCATGAATGCCTAAGAATCAACTTGATGTAGTCATGCCTTCTATTTTTTATAAATCTTTTGGCCACTAGAAACTATGTTCTTCCAAGTTATGAATTAATGTGTAAAGATATTCCAAATCCATTTTAATGAATGCATTTTATGTAGCTGTCTTTATTACAGACTTACACTTAGGTTGAAGTCCATAGTAGAAATCTTGCAATTGGTTCTCCAACTTCATCCCATGATAAGGATAAATTCTTAACATGGGCTTGATTCTTTCTCAAGGTTCTCCTAATTATTAGTATTCAATTTGACAAAATAAGTCGGGGTATCTCTTGTCTTTCAAAGATTGATCTATTGTGTCACATCGATCAATATATTTTCTTATCAACACATCCCAAGTGAAAACAGTTTCTAGTTCAAGACTCCCTGACCATTGCTTTTCATTCCCTTGCAATGAGAATGAAAATAGTTTCAATATCAACACATCATCTGTCACCCCATTATATTCAGATGTGTCACAGACTTAAAGAAATATATCCACATACATATAAGGGTATTCGATGCTCAATTAATTAAATTGTGCATGTTATTGGAGCAAGTTGGTCATAAAAGGATTCAATTCAAATTTTGTCATCAGAATTATGGGTCTGGTTATACCTGAGCTGACTAAGACTTTGTTGGGTTGCAACTCATGTCTCATAGTAGTCAGAGGCCTTTGGTTATCATGACGATGTTGGAAAAGTTGGTGTATATTTCCACTAGGAATCATTGAAATGTGAGTCTCAATGCTTCCCTGTGGTGGATGCATCTGATTTTTATCCAAGGTACTAATTTTATCTTTTCCTTTTCTTTCATGTTCAAGTTGTTGATCAAGGTTTGGATCATTTTTTTATGGAACTGAATTACGATTGTTCACCATTTATAATAAAAATGCCTAAAGCAAGGCCTGCTTGAAAATTTTAAAATATTAGATGTGTGGGTGATCCCCAGCAATGGTGCCAAAAATTTGGTATGTAAGTCGCAGTGCATCTAATTAGAAATTTTTTATCACCAACTACTATTGTAAATGTGGAAAGCAGTGTCGAACCATAGAGAGAATATAATCTACTTCACTAAAAATATGTCATTGTACAATGTTTATATGGATAGAAGATGAGGGAATTCCAATTTTGTGTGATTTTGTTTATTTTAATTAAACTAAAAAATGATAAGGAGAAAGAAATATTATAAACTTCAATTAAAAATGATGATGAACTCTAAATCAAAAAAAATGTGTTGGGGTTGCTGATGTTACATATAAACTACAATTTATTCATACAAATTATTATTTTTTGTGTTTAAATAATTATTCTACATAATAATCGCAAGTTCTGAAACTATAATCCTTTTTATATTATCATTTTAAATCTCTCAATTTATTTATGGTCACATTCATTGGTGTTATAAATAAATTAGAAGACTCATTCAAGTACCGAACTACACAGTGAAAAGACACCACTCATTTCTCACAACGATGTGCCGCCAATTTTCACTTAAAATCGTTCAACATGGTTTAGCTTCTCAGAAATGAAGAATTGACTTATTATTAAAATGTACAGTCTCAATTTTAGAAGTTCATTCAGTTCAAAAAAAATTATATTGATATCCATTCAATAAAAAAATTAATTTCAAATTAATCACAAAATGAAATTATTACATGGCATGCACAATATTTTTAATCATGTTATCAACATCCCGAAACAAAACAAATTATTGTGAAAGCATAAAAAATGTGATAATATGATTATAATTCATTTAAAAATTGAAATGTGTTGCCGAATAAGTAATCATGTTGGTGTTCACTCTCGTCACGCACTACAATGGTTGTCTGTCAATCTATGTATAGAAAAATAAACACACCCTCTCCATGTGATGAGGTCGTGCACCAACTACACACCCGAAATTGAGGAGTTTGGTGATGAAGTAGAGGATAGCTTTCCATTCTTCACTCAGCTTCTTCTGACAGTGGTGGATGCTCCTTGCTGTGGGCTCGCACTACAAAAGGTGGGATGTGAGTGAGAGAAGGGGGAGTTGGATTGGAGGGGAGGGGTAGAACGATCTCGTAGCAGGGGAAAGAACAGATTAGTGGGGTGATTGGGAATTGGGTAGCATTGGATAGGATGGGTTGTTAGGGTGACGATGGGGAGTAAGGTGGCAGGTGTGAGAGGAGATGGGGAGGGGAGTGGGTAAGGGGCGAGTAGCATGAGGGGTTAGGGGGGTAGGGGAAGCCAGGTTATGAGGAGAGGGGGGCAGAGCAGTGGGGTGGGGTTAGGGAAAATAGTGGTGGTGGAGGGATTAGTAGGGGAGAGGTAGAGGGCGAGTAGGTGAGGGAAATAGGGGTGGGGGGTACAGGTCAACAGGGGGAGTATGGGGTATTAGGGTGGTGGTCTGGTTGGGTAGATGGTGGGGAAAAAATTAAAAATACAAAATTTAAAAAATAAAATTCAAAATTAAAAAATTGTTATCAAAAAGTTAAATAATAATAATAATAATAATAATAATTAATAATAATAATTAATAATAAAAATAATATTTATATTTATATAATGATATATTGAAATATATTATATTTACAAGTTAAATAAATATAAAAACTAATATAAAAACTATTATTAATCAAAAAAATGAAATTAATAAAAATAAATATTATTTATTTAAAATTAACTAAAACCCATAACAAATATATCTAATATTATAATAATACAAAAATAATCTAAAACACTAGAATCTTGTTAGAAAATTAATTAAACCTAATTAAAAAATTATATAAAAAATTAGAAAAATCCTTGTAAATCAGAGGTTGATTAGAAGATTAAGTCCCAAGATGAAATAATTAAGAGCCAGCAAGAATATATTCAGAATGATGAGAAGAAGAGTCAGGAAAAGGAAGTTCTCCTAATTAAGTTTCTAGATGATCACAAGGAGATGATGAAGTTGAAGGCACTGATCAGTCCCTTAATACCAATGAATAATTGATATTTCATTCGATTTTCATCTTTTCTTGTAAAAACCATTTGCATTAATAACAATTGATTATCTCTTGTGTTTTCATATAGATTGTTTTATAACTTTTAAGGTGCCCTATACCTTTCCCCATTCCTTTTTGGAAATCATAATGGGGAAGAAGAATGTTCTAAAAAGAATATTTGTCTAAGAAAGAAAATGATTAAAGAAGACAACCTTAATGTAATGGGAATATATATTTATTAAGAAAAGACAAAAAATATATAAAGTTAGAATATGATCCATAGGGGGATTTTTTAACCTAAGGGGGAGTTATTCATATATATCTACATTCAAAAACTAATGGGGATTTAATTTGTTTTTTAAGTTCAAATATGATGTCTTATGGTCTTAATTTTTTTTAAAAATAGACTATTTGTGATTTCCAAAAAGGGGGAGATTGTTGATTCAAAATTTTCCATATAATTTTTATCATTCCTTTATTTTTTTAAAATCAGAAACATATTTTCTTCATAATATTTTTTTATTCATAATAAATTATTTATTATATTTCCTTAATATTATTTTTATTTATAAAGAAATCTATATGCATGTTCTCTATCCTTTTTATAGCTAAGTCTACCATTATTTTACTTAAGTCACAATATTGTGATTTATAATTAATGAAATATGGAATATCTTTATTTCTCAATTATAATTCTCCCAAAATTATGATTCCAATTCATCTTTCTAAATACTGAATCATTTAGAAAATTGGATCTGATTTATATCTCTCAATTCTGAATTGTCCATAATATTGATTCTAATTCTCTCAGTTTTTTATTCTAATTCTCTCAAATTTGTGAATCCAATTCAATTCCTCAGTTCTGAATAATCTTAAATTTTGATTCTGTTTCACACTTACATAAATTCATATTCACTAAAAAAATGTGAATCTGATTCGTGGTTTCTCAATTCTAAAACATCAATTTTTCTGAATCTGATTCTCAATATTTCAATTTCAATTTTTAATTATTTCTAGATACGATTTTATATATTTCTTATTGTTTTATATTTTTAATATGAATTCAATTTTATAACATTATTAATATTACAATATATATTTAATGTATGATTTTATATCTTTCTTCAAACTACAATTTTTTCCTTAACATAATGATTTATATAAATAGATTCTTACATTCTTAATGTCTCTCACGATATTCTGTTATATTAAACAATATCATCTAATATGTTATTAGATGAGCATTGTAAGTGTCAGATGTATAGGTCCAACTATCATTCCAAGGGAAATTTTGATTGCTAGAAGAAATTTTAACTCTTAGAGATCTCATTTATAAATACCCAGTAATTTGAATGTTTTCAATTTGGTGAAATTTTTGGAGCATTGATACTCTTCGAGGGCTCTTCCAAAATTGCTTCATGTATAATACTTGAAGCATTTTAGTTGTGAACTTCATGTTCCACATACTCAAATCTTCAGCTACCATTGTTTTTATTTTTTCGATATTGATTATTGATGTATAGAATTGAGGGATTCTAAGATAATGGAAGAAAGAGGTTATGTTTACCTACTTAATCAAGGGATTACAAGAAGAAGTAAGACAGATGTTTTTATTACCTTCTTAATCGTGGGATTCCATGTTGAAGGAATATAGAGGTGTCGATCACCTTATGGATTGATGGCTTGTGGGGATAGCTATAAAGATATTGATCTTCATATCGTGGGATTACACTGGTGTTGGTATGAAAGAATTTATTGAATTTATAAATCAAGGGATGTTTATCCATGGTGGTTTTGATACCATACCCATTGGGTTAAAATATTTTTATACTTTTTTATGAACCTTTAATTTCCTCTATAATTATTATCATTAAGAAAGTGTTTCTTATACATTCCCTTTTTTTATAACTATGATTTATGATTCTATACACCTTAAGGTAGAATATTTTACAAGCATTCTAGTGTTCTTATTTCATTACACATCTTTATTAACCTAAGGGTTTTCCCTTAATATTACAAAATATGTTTTAAGTGATTATAATTTGTTTAACCATATTAAAAAATATAACCTTAAGGTTAAAATGAATGTTTTTAAACACAGAATTCACCTCCCTATTATAATTGAGTATCATCAACTAAATTTTATTCCAATATATTTAGGTGTGCATGAAGCTAAATGCCAGACTTGGCTGGGGGTATCAATTCATACACTGGGATTTTTGTGAGAAATATTTAATTAAAGATAAATTTTTAAATGTTGGTAATGGTGTGATATTAGAACATGTAAATTGGACCCATACAAAACTAATAATGTGTGTAATTTGTAATACATTGATTAATTTCCACCATCAAATAACCATATCCCTTGGTATAGAAGTCTGTTTAGGATCCATGAGATATGATGTCATATCTTGTGAAGTGAAAAAAGAAACTATGTTTTTACTGTATTTAAAGAAGGTGTGTTACAAATGAAAAAAATATGTCCAAAAAGAATTTAAATGTGTATTCGAATACCGGGACACCCATTTTTTCAGTAACATATTGAATCAAAAACATACTCCAAGGATGAGGTTCTCACCACTACATAACTATAGTGGGAAAAAAATTTTAAGGGTTTCTACCCCTCTATGTATGAGTAGTCCTGAGGCACATGAACATCCACATTTTGTCTTATTTATTAAGGGTGACACTACATTTTGAACTCATGTCATGTCATCTGAGTGAGTATCATGTGACAGTCATCATGATAATGTCCACACCAAATTTTTCTTCACCAATTATGACTATACGATTTTATTATTTAGGTTTAAATAATTGATTAAATGAATTACATTTTTTGTTATGATTAAAAAGAAATTTGTTTTGATATGAAATTAAATGATTAAATCCTAACAATAAACATAGAATATGTTAATGGAGATTAAAAATAATTTTATTCCTATTAATATTACTAATTTGGCTCATATATTCTACTTATTATTAAATTGACATTTTATCATGGAATTAAATTGAAAATGAATTTAATATTTTTCTTCTTATAAAATTGTTGACTTTTTAAATATTGATAAAATGGTTCTACTATAATATGATAATGAGTTGAAAGAGTTATAAAATTTTATTTAAATATAAGGATCAATGGTTGTATTTTTACAATAATTCTTGATTTTTACAATTGTTGTAGCATAATAAAATTATCTTGTTTCATGTGAAATAAGATCTTTTAAAATATATATTTTTAAGATTATCATTATAATATTTGGGAGAGAGTGATTACGACTCCTTGTTATTTATTTTATTTATCAATGAATAAACACAGTGTTTATAATAAATTATTTGGTAATTGTTTTTATTAATTTTTTATTTTAATCATGTGAATAAACACGGGGTTTATTACTAATGACTTATATTACTAATGATATCATTTGAATTATTATAATTATTACCACATGAACTAAAATATTTTAAATCCTTATATTATGACTATTCATGACATATCTATATTGACTAATAATAATAAAAATAATGTTATTAATGTTATTGTTTTTATTATTGTTATTATTGTTATTATTATCATTGTATTCTAATCATAAAAGAATGAATTGTGATAATCTTCAATGAGAAATACACATTGGTGAAGGATTCCTGAGAATCACCCAAGTGATGTAGAATGATGAATTAAAATGTTATCGGTTCATCAAAAAAAGTAGGTGTTTTAATGTCAAGATATTTTAATAGATGGTTTGTTTTCGATATTCTCAAGATACAAAACACCATGCTTAAACAAACTATAAAATTTTATTATTTAAATATGACTATTATAACATATTAATTGAATTATTTGGAATAATCAAGATTAACCACATTATGAATGATATATAAAGGAACTACATAAAAAACATTTATTAACTAATTAATTTTAAATAAGTACTCAATTTTGGGTAAACTCATTTTATTCTTCAAAAGTTCTTTTCTTTCATAATGGTGTTTATTACTTATTCTCTATAAATATCATAATTAATTTATAACACCTTCTGAAATTATATTTTATAAAACATATATAATTTTTGAAATCAAAATGTTCAAATTATCCTTGGGTGAATTTTTAAAATTTTCATAAAATGTTTCCTTTTTCAATAAATAGTGAAAAATCCAAATTTTAATTGAATTTCGTATCTTTTCCAATAATCTAAAAATTATTTTTTTTGAAATTGTTTCAAAGTAATTTTTTTTCAATTATATTATTATTAATGTAAAAAAAGTTCATTGTAATAAATTTTATAGTTGAATTTGGTAAAAAACATTTTTATACGTAAAACAACAATTTGATTATAAACTAGTTTTCTTTATGTTTTGAATTTTTATATTAAATTATTATATACCACTTCTAGAAATTGATTCATGAAAAATGGATTCCATGTTTTTTATTTAGAGTTCAAAATATTTTAAATAGGCCCAATTTTTATTTCGTCATTATGAAAAGATACCACAATAAACTTTTGTTGCCATGATAAAGGTAAAATGGGTTAATTATGGTTAAAAATAATGTGATAAGACTTAAAATTCATTAACAACAATCCTTTACTTCATTAGATGTGCCTATTTTCTCCATTAATATACATAATTCTAACATATGACCTTCAGTTCCATTTCTACAGGATTTTGACCTTTATAATTTTTAAGTAAAAGCTAAAGATGAAAGTCTAAATCTATTTATTTTATTATCTACAATATTTTGTGACAATAATGGAAAAATTTTGTTTAATTATAAATATTTATTTTAAATATTAATTAATTTTGTTACTATGGAAAAAATTTAAATTTTTAGGAATGAAATAATTTCCTTAAATTTTTATCGAACAACATCACAATGTCTGTGTAAATAGTAAAAAAATCAATTAAATGGTTTTGAAAACATTAAAAGTAATATTTTTCAGGTTTTTTGTGTATCATAAATTTTATAGATAAATATAAAATATAATGTATGTTTTAATGGTTTATATTGAAAATAAATGTTCTCTAAATTTGTTTTCAATGTCAAATTATGTGAATCATTCTTAAAATGACAGTAACAGTATTTTAGGATAAATACAATTTATTAAATTATTTAAAAATCATAAAAATATTGAAATAGGATATGTATAATTATAAAGTGTTTAAAATTTAATCCCATTGGAATTTATTATCCAATTGATACATTATATTTCAAATTACAACTCATTAATATTAAAAAATGCATTACCAAGTTTATGGTTAAACAAAAATTAACCAAGGGGATAAATTAAAAGTTAAGTAATAAAACAACATAAAAACGTCATTTTTTTATTTTCTGATTATTTGAAGACTGTATATTGATTAAATTATAATCAATTTCATTTAGAAACATTTAAAAGATTTTTTAACCATATCATACTATAATATTTCATGTATTTTGGAAATTTACACTAATAATATTTTATAAATAACATTATTAATTAAAGGATTTAAAATTATTAAAAATATTATACTCATCAAAGATGATGGTAAATGTTTTAGAATATAATTCCTGATCTATATTGGGGTCACTTTTCCTTTTATATTTACATTCTTGACTAATAAACAGTAGGAATCACTGATATAATGATAAATGTAAAAAGAGTTAACATGGGGTTGAAACAATAAGATAAGGTAGAAAAAAGCACATAAAAATATCATCATATTATTAAATGATACTATTTTGAATCATAATGATACTCTATTAGAAATATATCAGTTTGGATATATTTCTCAATGATATTTATTTATGTTAATTTAATACTTTAATTAATTTAAAAAGTGTCCCTCCCTTCATTTCCAAAAGGGCACCCCATCTTATCATATAAACAGTTCTAGACCCATTTAGTTCAAAAATATCATGAAAAAATACCTTACTAAAATCTATCTTAATTTCATATACAACATTTTTATATCAATAAACCAACATATAAAAGTAATCTATATAAAAATAAAGTAGTTGTATGAAGAAGAGGTGTGGTTCTAAAACAATCATTTTCATTCTATTTTCTTTCATATGTTGTTAAAATATACTTAAACCATGATGAAATAATTACATAAGTATCTTCCATATAATAACTTGTTTTTATATTAATGAAATAATATATATCCACCTCCTCTACCATCTAATGGGAAATGAATCCATTGTTCATGTATTTGGAAGATTACCACCTCCAAAAATGATAAAATTCACCTTTTATCACTATCTGTTAGTTATTGTTATAATTATGAACATAATTTATATATAACATATTCATGAAATATTTTTTATTATGTGAAAATAATATATCACATACTTTCAGTAAGATCCTAACCAATTTTTTAAGATAACTTGGGTTTGTTTACATGTATTTTTTTACCTTGTTTTGAGTACTTCATGTTTGGGATAATTCTTGGGGAATTTGTGTCTGACATTTGAGAAAATAGGATGGTTGAATGGAAGTTCAGGGTTGGTGAATGGTTTTCCCAAACCATGTTCCCCATCTTAGACAATGGTGTGAACCCAGATAAAGGAGATTTTCATGGATGACACATGTTTTGTTAAAACATGCTCTCTATTAGGAGAAATTATGAACAACCCTCCCCCCCATACGCGGCACATGGTCAAGGTGCATGGTGAAGGATCATGGTTAGGAGAAACCATTCACCCATAGTAGGAAACCATTCCTTCGAGAATTAAATCCATAAAACAATATATTTAAAATTAAATTAACTCCAAAACTCACCCAAATCGACCCTAACTCTAAGCAATTAATTCTCAATCATTTTTAGAACCTCCCAGGAAGATCCCAAGCCATCCCAACCTCCATTCATGGTAAATTTAAGGGAGTATTAAAGATCTACACCTCCCCAGATATGTTTTTCTCCCCTGTTAAATCTCTCTCTCTCATTCTCCTCTTCCTGGATAAAATATGCATGTTTATCTAATATTGTTTATAGATCTAGATCTTATTTTGTTAGATCATTAATCATTTAATATTTAATATAGGATTTGTATATATACCACATTATTCATCGTGTTCTTGATCATTCAACTTCAAATTGTGGATTTCTTTTCGAGAGTTTTTATAAACCAATTAATGTATGTGGTTTATTTTGAAAATCATAAAGTTTATATGTCAATATCGTGTATGTAATTTTAGAGTCCCTATTGGCAGATTATAAATTTATTTTCCTAAATTGAATTAAAAAACTTGGTAGACTAATTAATTAAGTCATTTTGAAATTTGGGATATTGGGATTATAGATTTTGAATAATTAATAGTTTAATTAACTATTGGATATTGGGATTTTGGATTTTGGGTGATTAATTGTTCAATTAATTAAATATATTGGGATTGTGGATTTTTAATAACTATTTTTTTGAATAAATTATGGGATATTGGGATTATTAATTTTGAATAATTAAATGTTTAAATAATTATGGGATATTGGGATTGTAGATTTTAAATTATTGATTAGTGAATTAATTAATGGAATTGATGTTGTCAATTATTTATGAATTAATTAAGGGGTTTGACATGATAACCCCATTATTGAATTAGTAATTAAATTAATGTGGTTAATTAATTTTTGAATTAATAATGGAATGGTGAATGAAAAAAGTGGCATTAATATGTTACATCAAATGATTAGTGGAAACAATGCAATTCATATGTGACTTCAAATGATGAATGGTAATAAGGGAATTCATTTAACATGAAATTATGAATAGTTATAATGGAATTAATAAGTGAATTGAAATGATGAATTGTAACAATGACCTTAAAGAGTGATTTGAAATGATTAATGGTAAAAATGGCATTAATTTGATACTTGAAATGACGAATGATTACAATGGAATTTATGTATGATTTGAAATAATGAATGGTAATATTTAAATTCATATGTGACATGAAATGATGAATGGTAATAATGGAATTCATATGTGTGACTTGAGATGATGAATGGTTACAATGGAATTCATTTATAACATGAAATGATGAATGTTAATAATGGAATTCACATGTGAACCTAAATGATGAATGGCAATAATGAAATTCATATGTGAATTATGGGTTTTTGTTGATAAATAATAATTAATTTAATAATGGTAAAAAATTTACATTTTAAATTATATTTATTTGTTATAAAACTACATAAACTGATTTTAGTATATATTGCTCTATATTTTATTAGTGGTGGACTACCCAATTGTAACAACACCCTACTCTGGTTACCTGATGGGTACTCGATCAATTTCATGGTTGTAGGATATGTTAAAAGAAAGGATCCTATGTTAGATGGATTATTGGTATAAAGCATAGTTGGGGGAACTAGACTTGGTTTTGGGATCCATATAGAGGAGTAGTATGGGTATTTATTTTTTCAGTTTTCATATTGACACATGAAAAGTACTTGAAATGGAATATTTATTGTATTAGTTTTAATATTGTGTTTCCTACTTCAGTTATCATGTGATGCTATTTTGGTATTGTTGTTGGTTATATCATATTGTTATTCTAGTATATTTCCGATGTTGTTCTATTTTTATAAAGAGGGTATCATCTCCCCATGATTGATATAGACCCTCACTGTTAGTTGGTAGCCTCTAGTGTATGGGGTGGCATGAATGAGGTCACATAGTACATTGGATTGGGGAATTTGTGACTGGCATCCAGGTCAAGACTGTATAATGTTGACTCAAATGTGTTTTCATTATTTATTTATTACTATAAAGGATATGTAGAAATGATACTTGAATGATTTATGTATTTGTTTTTAGCTCATGCATGGGAGTAGCTAACCCTTGTATGATAGGGTACCCAAGTACCCAGGGTGGGATTATTTTTTTTTATTATAGGTGACGATTATATCAACTTGGATGACACACATATTGTGTGATGTTATTATTATTTCAAATATTTGATGAGATTTGAATCATGTCCTAGTAAGGAATGAGATTTGATTTTTAATGGATCATTCTTAGTGCTCAGGATTATTGCGACATGAATCATGTATAGCCATGCTTGGAAAAATGTTTTTTGGGTATGTTGTTGAACATGAAATTTATCTTACTTTATTGTGAAATTTAAATGAAATGGTGACTACAGTAGAAATTGAAAAATGTAAAATTATGAAATATGGGAATAGATGGGTGTTTAATTAGTCTTGAAAATAGGAATGAGATTACCCTTTTTAACCATTACCTAGATATAGGATTGTTATGAGTAGTGATTTAACCTTAGTTTTGACCATGTGCTTGGGTTTGGGGAAACGACTTATTGTGGCATATTATGTTTCTTGTAAATTTTTTAATACTGTAAAAAGATTCCTAAGGTGTTTGTTTTGAATTATAGAGTAATGACTCCTTGATGATTTTTATTGAGGGTATGATAAGAGGACATAGGTAGAGATTATCCTCCAGAAGTGGAACATGAGGCACCGATAATGCTGAATTAGGAAGTTAGAGAGAAGTTCTGGGAGAAATTTTCTCAGTTTATGATATTCATGGAAAGATTCCCAGGGTGGGTTTTGAATAACATGTCTAATCATAAAAGGGAGTTTCAGTTGGTAAACCCTTTGACATTTACTGAAGAGGGTGAACATAAGGCAGAAGGGTTCTGGATTGATTCTGTCAATAATATACTTGACCATTTAGATATTCCTACTGATAATATGTTCATGTTTCATGCCTATATTCTACCTGGATTAGTGAATCACTAGTGAGTCATTCAGGCTCAAACTAGATAGGTTGATAGTACTATATGGAATGACCTATTAGAGAAGTTCATGGAGCATGTTTAACCAGATTCACTAAGGTATGAGAGATAAGTTTAGTTCATGAGATTGATTCAGGGGAGTACGTCAGTGATGTACTATGTTGGAAACTTTTAAGATTTGTAGTGATTTTATCCAGTGTTGGAAGGGGATGATACAACTATGTTGAGATGTTTACAAGGCAGACTTAAATATAAGATTATATCCCAAGTTAATCATTTTTTGCTAAAGAATATTGCTCAAGTGGTGGATCAGGCACTCATGGATGAGGGAACCAGAGGCAGGCTTCAAGTGCAGGATAAATGGTTTTTGTCTGATGATCTGGAGGTACATATTCCGATAGTAGGAAACATATCAATTTTAATGTTAACCAAGGTTGTTGGAAGATGATTTTAAAGGGGGGTATCTTCACATAATACATTACAAGGATCATATAACACCATTGTGGTAGGCCGGTCCACTATCACAAACATTGTTATCAACCACCAATAGAGTACAGATCTAATGGTAGGATGGGATTTATTTAGGGGTTTTGTATTAACCCACAATATATGGGTATTTATGGACGAGCTATAAGGAACTATAGTTTAAGAATGGGATATTCTGAACCATGTTAATCTAGAAGATGATATTATACTATCCATGGTGGTAGAGTTAGTGGACAAGGTACCTCATGGAAAGAGTGCCTGTATTATCAGAGTTGTTCATTTCATGGGAGTTATACTATATCACATGGAATATTGGTAGGGTAGTTTCATTCTATTCAAACTACACTCGTGGATAGTGACTCTTGACCCTCAACATTAGGATGATCTATTCTTGTTTATTCTACACATGCTAGTTGATTATTTGACACTGGTTCTTATTAACCTTTTATTCCTACACAAATTCTGAATGGTTTTAGAATGGGGGAGTTTGTTAGATGGTTTTTGATGATGGGTGCACCATTGGCAGTATAGTCGCGAGACATGTGTTTCTGAAATGGGTGTTCTCTCATTGTTGGGGAGTATACTTTTTTTGTGGGATTATTATGTTCTATACTTGTACGGATGTTACCTAATTTTGAGTACTGACAAGTTAGTATAATATCAAGCCCAAATTGATTGTTACTGTAGGAGAGTGAATTTCATATCTCTTATAGGTAAAAAATATATTCTTTAAGGATAGTGGGATATCTAGGAGGCCTTTTAGGACATGTTCCCCCATAACTGGGTGAGAAAACCACCCATGTTGCGATTATATTGATGGATTATGGGTGTTTAATGTAGGGTGCATCTACACCTATGGTGGAAAGGATTCCGGATTTGTTTCTTAAAAGAATTTATAGGGATGCCACCTAAGCGAGATGTGTAATTTTCTATAAAGCTCATTACTATGGCAAAGACGGTTTATATTCTACCATAAAGAATGGAACTAAAATATAGTTATAGGATTTTGAGGATAAGGGGTTTATCTATCCAAGTATATCATGTTGGTGTTCCAAAATTTTGTTCATAATGAAGGCTAATAGGACTCTACTCTTTTGTTTTGATTACCATAAGATTAAATTGATGACAGTGAAGAACCGATATACTATTTCAGGTATCGATGATCTCTTTGACCAGTTGAGGTGAGATTTAATTTTCTAAAATATTAGCTTCAGATCATTATATCAACAGTTGAGAGGTCAACCTTATAATATAATGAATAATTACTTCAAAAGAAGGTATCTGTTAGATGAGTTCTTTGTGCTGACTTTTTGGTTGAATAATGCACTTATAGTGTTTATGGGCATGATGAATAGAATCTTCAATCTGTATGAGGATCATTTTGTGGTTTCATTTTTGGATGATATATTGGTGTACTCCAAGATTCATTATTATCAATATCAACCACTTGACATCATCTCGAGTACACTGAAATAAAATTAGCTATATACCAAGCTATCGATGTGTCATTTTTTATATTGATCAGGTAAACCTCTTGTGTCATATTTTTTCAGAGGAACGTGTGTTAGTGGAACCAGAGAAGGTGCTAGATTTTTCACATTAGTATGAGTCTGAGAATGGTTTTCTTATCCATTGCTTTCTAGGTTTTGAAGAATATTCTCATATTTTCATATAATAATTTTTCCATTTTGGAATTGACCAAGTAGGGGATACAGATTCAATGGCCAGAAGCATGCAAAAATTCCTTCCATGTGTTGAGGATGTATTTGACATAGAAACCAATCATGATCCTACATGAGTTGGGTGAGTAGTATGTAGTCTATTTTGATGTTTATGATGATTCATAGAGTAGTGTTGATGATGGTAGATCGAGTCATGATGTTTGGGTCTCAATAGTTTGGGTCACATGAACAAAATTAAAATATTCATGACCTCGATTTGTAAGTAGTGGTTTATGATTTGAAGTGTTGGCAGCATTATCTTTTGGGTACAAATTTTATTGTGTATAAAAATCACATGATAGTTATGTATATGTTTTTGCATGAAGATTTGAATATTTGGTAGTGGAGGTGGGTTTAGTTTATGTATTATATTGATTTTGAGATAGAAAATATTCAAGATAATGGAAACTATGTTGATGAATCATTAAGAAGGAAAACTAAGACCCAGGATGTTCAAGAGTCTTGTACAGAGTGGACGATGATGGCTTCACATACTTAGATGCATGTTGTGGCATAAGTGGGTTAGAAGAAGATGACTCTCATGTCAGTTTTTGTATATTATACACTTTTCAAAAAGTTATTAGATAGAATATATGAGGATCTAGAGTTTTTCCTTGAGGGAAATCCTTGAAGGGGGGAGTCACCTTCAAATAGGATCATAGATAAGGATAGGATCATTTATGTCAAGAATCAGGTTAGTGAGCATACAGGCATGTAGGAGGAGCTGATGCATGAATTTGATGCGTCAAAGTGGGTGGTGCATCTAGGTGTGAATAAAATGTATCATTACCTATAATTAAGGTTTTTTAGTCGGTCATGAAGAAGGAGATAACAGGGATCAGGACACAATGCTACACTTTCAATATGTTAATGATGAGAATCAAAAAATATGTGGTTTTATACAGCTATTTCCCATTCTAGAATATAATTTGAATGTCATTAATATGGATTTTGTGGTGGGTCTCCCAATGATTCCTCAGAAGAATGATTCTATTTGGTTTTTTCTAGACTAACTCATGAAAGTAGTGAATTTATTTCTGATACAAGGGACTTTCTCAATATAGTAGTTTGGGGGCTATAAATATACGAGATAATTTGTATGCTAGGGGTTCCCCAAACTATAGTTTCAGAATGTGACTCACATTTTACATCTTGATTATTTCTGGATTTTTAAAAGTCACTTGGAATGATTTTTTTTTTGATTATGGCTTCCCACTCACAAACAGATTAGAAGTCAGAGAATAAGATACAAGTGTTGAGTATATTCTTTGAGTGTTTTTCCTAGACTTTGGTGGGACATTAGAGAAACACATGGACATGGTGGAGTTATCCTATAACAAAAATTATTTTGAAACGATTTAGATGGAACCATATAGGGAACTTTATGGTGTCCCATGAAGATCAACATTATATTGGATAGAGGAAGGTGAGGCATAGTTATTAGGATTAAGTCGCCTGTAGAAGACATCATAGTCGGTTCCACTGATTCAGAATCATAAGAAAATTGATCAGAGTATAGTAATGTTTTATAATGATACACATATATTTCTAGAAGAGTTTAAAGATCGTGATCATGTATTCCATTGGGTTTTTTCAGGAATGATTCACCAATAGATACATAGATAGGGAAAGTTGGTTCCTAGGTTTGTTGGACCATTTGAGGTTGTAGAGGGAATAAATCTAGTGGTATAATGATTGGCTCTTCGGCAAAGGTATTGTTCTTTTCATGGTGTGTTTAATCTATAAAAAAATTATAGGTATCACCCTTACCATTCTCTTGTGATCGATGTGGATTATATCTGGTTACAGATAGATGCATCATTTGAGAAGCATCTGATACATGTGTTGGATCATAATGAAAATGTGTTGTGGGGAAAGACTATGATGATGGTTCCTAAATTGTGGAAACATGGGAGTGTGACAAAGGAAACATGGTATAGATAAGAAGAAATTTGGTCTTGGTGGCCCAATATTCTTGACTCGGAATATTAGTGATTCTTGGGAGTGTAACTCGAGGATGAGTTTTTATAAGGTGTAGAGATTATAAGATCCTGACCTTTTCTGTAGATATCTCAATCATGTTTATAAGTACTATTGTACCTTTTTTGAGTACTTTTTGTTTTGCATTAATTCTTATGTTTTTTTAGGTGAAATTTGAGAAAATTAGAAGAAATGAGGGCAGTGCATAGTTGGCTCATATTTTTCCAAAATCATGCACCCATCCTATAAAATCTTCTAAACTCAGGAAGAGTGGATTCACATGGATGCTGCATGATTTCTCAAACTGTGCACCATATTAGGAGAAATTATGAACCCCCCATAAGAGGGTAATGTTTATGGTGCATGGTTAGAGGAAACCATGGACCCCTAGTAGGAAATCATGCGTATGGGAATTAAATCTCTTAAAAATTATATTTAAAATTACCCAAATCCTTGAGACTCACCCAAATAAATCCTCACTCAGACCAAAATGGGTTATCTTATTATCACAACCTCCCGAATGGATTCCAAACCTTACAGAACTTCTATATAACAGAATCTAAGGGAAGAAATATGATCTATACCTCCCTAGTTATGTTTTTTCTTTATGTTTAGATCACTTTCTCTCTCTCTCACGCTCCTCTTCTAGGATAAGGGAGATATGTTTATCAACTGTAGGTTATATATCTATATCTAGGTTTTTCAATTCTTGATTCCTTTAAACAAGGATATAGGATTCAAGTCTATATCTTGTTCTTATTCATGTTCTTGATCATTCCCTTTCAAATTGGGGACATCCACTAGTGGTCGTTTGTTAACGAATTGAGGTGAGTTGTATATTATTCCAATCCCATAGTCTATATTTATATTACATGTATGTAATTTTAAATTTTATATTCTATTATTAGAAATTGAGTCCCCAAAATTGAATTAATAAATTGGGTAGACTAATTTTTTCATTGATTATAAAACTTCAGATATTGGGATTTTGGATTTTGAATAATTAATTGTTGAATTACTTATGTAATTTTAGGATTGTATATTCAGGATAATTAATTATTGAATTAATTGGGGATATTGAGATTTTGGATTTTGAATAATTAATTGTCATATCAATTATGAGATATTGGGATTGTGGATTTGGAATAACTAAGGTGGAATTAATTATGGGATATTGGATTTTAGATTTTGATAACTTAATTAGTGAATCAACTAATGGAATTGATTTGCATAATTATTTGATTAATTAATTAAGTGGTTAGAGGTAATAATTTTTTTTTGAAGTTTCAATGAAATTGATGTGGTTAAATAATTTTTTAATTATTTAACGGAATGATAAATGGTAACAGTGGCATTGATATGTGACTTGAAATGATAAATGTTAAAAATTACATTTATATGTGACTTAAAATGATTAATGGTAGTATTTTAATTCATGTGTAAAATGAAATGATGAATGGAAACTATGGAATTAATATGTGAATTGAAATTATAAATTCTAACAATGGAATTCATGTGTGATTTTAAATGAAGAATGGTAACAATTGAATTCAAATATGACTTGAAATGATGAATCATAATGATTGAATTAATGTGTGATTTTAAACGATGAATCGTAACAATAGAATTCATTTTTGATTTCAAATGAAAAATAGAAACATCGAAATTTATATGCCATACTTGAAATGATGAATGGTAACAATGTAATTCATTTGTAACATGAAATGAGGAATAATAATAGTAGAATTCATATGTTAATTAAAATAATGAATGTTAAAATTGAAATTCATGTGTGATTTCATGGTTGTAGGAATGGTTATGGGAAAGGTTCTAATGTTTTAGTGTTGATTGGGATGGGGCATTGATGAGGTAATCATACTTGGTGTTAGGGACGGCTTGAAAGAGTAGTCTATGTCTTTATTTATTTTGGGTTTTTCATATTGACACATGACATGTAAATAGAATGGAATATTTTTTGTTTTAGTTTTAACATAATATTTCCAATTTTGGTTGCCATGTGATTCTAGTTTTTCATGGATATTGGTTATATCCTATTGTTATTCTTTTTTTCCCTTGTGGTATTTTGATAAAGACGGTATAATCTCCCCACGATCGATATAGACTGTCACTGTTAATTAGTAACCTCTCGCTTATTGGGAGGTGTACATGAGGTCACTTAGCACACTGACTTGGGTCACAGATGAGTGGCACACAATTTGGGCTATTACACTTTCATACCTTTCTATCTTTTGAGAAATTGTTATATAGTTCGGGAATATGTGTGGACTACCACCCCCACTAAGAGATGTTCTTTTTTTAACGCCATGTATTAGAGATGATATATTTATATTTATATAAACATTTAATATGATATTTATGAAATTATCATAATTTTTTATAGAAAAAAAATTCTTACCTTATTTCAACTATAATTGTTGAAAAATTGAAACATTGATCATGGGTACGTACAACCCACCATCTCCATAATCATATCATAATTCATTTTTCCTAACCATCATTCATGGTTGGATTTTAATGTTTAATTAATATATAAAAATGATAATTATTTCATTATTTTTATTTTGGAGATGTTGTAATAAGGACCTATTTGACCATAGTCAAATTACCAATGTCCTTTTTGGACATATGATATGAATATCGTCAAATCATTGGATGTGAAATTAAATGATTATGTAATTGTTTTTAAAATATCAATAAATAGATTAATGGATAATACTTATAGGGTTCTCAAAAAATTAAACAAATAAAATAAAATTACTATTCTATAAGATAAATTGTAATGATCCTAACCCATGTATCCCAGAGTCAGTGTCTTTATTATTACATTAGAAAAAAATACAATAAATCAAATCCTGAATGACTGAATAGTTTAGAAGTCTTGGTAAAATATAGATACATTATTCCCATATTACATTTTAATGAACAAATTAAAACATATTTTTTGGATAATATCATTATTCCTTATAGTATATCGTTACATATAATTCATAGTACACTTCCTAGTTTCCTATAAAGGAAATTAATAATTGTGAGCTCAAATTCTTACTAAAGTTTATGTAAAGTGAAAGCTATAATGAGTAAATAAAGAGTAATAAATAATTCATAATTAATATGAAAACATAAATATCAGAACACATATTATATTTAGTCAATAACATTAATATCTGGATTAGATAATGAATAGTCAATATGGAAACATAAATAAATAAACCCACATTCAATTAAAATTAAATTCCATTCCTGAATAGATTATAAATAAACAATATAGAATGGTAAGTCAATTTACACAAATTCTATTTAAATAATTCAAATATCATGATTAAATAGGGAATAATCAATATAGAAAGATAAATATCTGAACACACATTCCATTTAAATAATTTTATTATCATGAATATATAAGGAAAAATCAATATGAAGAGTTAAATAATTGAAAAACATTTCATTTAATCAATAAAATGACAATGAAATCCATATAGTTAGTATTTCATTGAGAAAATATCATGGATATTAATAATATAGTTTTTTATTAAGAAAATTATTTATTATTGGATGTCATGATCTTAGGTATTATGATACCTATATTGTCCAGACCTTTCACAAGACATTTTAAATCATATGGGTAGGTATGCACCAAAACCCCCTTTAACTATGGTTATACGATTGATTCATCACGTGATGCTATAAATGTATTAAACAGATATCTATAATTGGGACCCATCAGTATCTTCATGTCCAAATAATTCCTTATATATCAAATAATCTATTAAATTTATTAGTAAAATGCCTCATAAAAAATAGTATCGAGTAGGGAATATATATGAACTATAATCTCACCACTAATCATATAAAATTCAATGTAAAATACCATATGTATAAATGATATAAAATATAAATAATATGTAAATAAATGATAATTAATATTGATGTTTAGGGGGAATAAAATATCCAATGATTAAAACAAATTTAATATATCAATTGATTTTTTTTTACAAAAATTAATTAAGAGAGAGAATTTAAATACTTTTCCCAATCAAACTAATCATAATGAATATTGAAAAATAGTAAGGATGGTATAAATAAAACATATCTATGATGAATAATAATTAAAATAAATTTATGATTTTATTCATTAATAGATATATAACACCATTTTTATTAAAAAAACTCATGAGGAAAATAATGTTTTTACAATGAATATATTTTATCAAACAATTAATCACAAAATATTTTAAAAATAAACTTTTACACAAATAAATAAATCATGAAATATTTTATTGATCATGATAATGGAAAATTTCATACATTCCATACTCATGAAACTAAATATTCTTGTCACATTTCCCTTAAAATACCAATAGGACTTCTTCTAAAAACGAAAAGATGATTCATTCTGAAAAACATTAAAAAATTTGAAAAAAAATTATTTTATAAAAACTTTTCAAATGTTTAAAAACAATATTTAACATTGTTTTTGAAAGTAGTTATTTTTATGACAAAGGATCTTCGACCGAGGAGATAAATAATGATGAATTTTCATAAAACATTTTCTCAATCATATTAATTTACAAATAATGGAATATGATACTATTACTTTAAAATATCATGAATAACCAGAAGATAATAAAATCAAATTTTTTATTAAAAATTATCAAATAATTTATTTCAATGGAAATTCAACTATAATGAAACCCGATTAATATGAGATTTTAAAATAAAACTTTACAACGATCATAATGTTAATGTGAGAATTAATCAATGAATTGATTGTGTGTATATGATTTAAATAAAAATAAAAAAAATAAATACAATATATGATATTCAAAATAATTTAGAGACATAATCATATAATTTCAGATAAAATGAATAAGTAATATATCCCAATGAAAAGAAATTGACTTTTGAAATTCATTACCACATGGTAATTTACATGTAAAATATAATTTGAGAAAATATTTAAAAATTAAAATTAAAATACTATTAGTTATGAATTATTAATGATATTATAAAAAATTGAGTAGTATATAATCTATATAAAATAAATTTGGTGCATAACATTATAATTTTCCACAATAAAGAGAAATTGAGATGAAGTCTCTTTCCTCATGATTCCTTTCAGTTGAACATGATTTAAACACATATAAAATGGTTTTAAGTATGTTATTAAGATTATAGAACAATATTCATATTTATATTCTCATATGATATACCCTCATAATATTTTACCTCATTTTTGTTAATAATATTTCATTATTTTCATTGTTTCGGTTGTTAATTTCTT
Organism: Viscum album; assembly: GCA_963277665.1. NCBI lineage: Eukaryota > Viridiplantae > Streptophyta > Magnoliopsida > Santalales > Viscaceae > Viscum > Viscum album. The sequence continues at coordinate 2,103,257,702 of OY728161.1, read as the reverse complement.
TGTGTTCTCATTCAAGTTTTGTTATTGATGTTCATGTTCTTGCACATATTATATAGTTTCATAACATATAGAATTATATTAATTTTATTAATTTTATAAATACCATATTCATTCATTATATACATTATTATAATTAGTCCCTATTTTTTACATTGAAAATTAACAGCATCGCTTCACAAAGATGGTAGGTTGTATATACACACAAGCAACGATATCATTCCATTAATGAGTGACAGGGTAAAGAAGTTGGTGATATATTAATTTCTTAAAATCAGAATCATTTGATATATATCACATATATTCATAATATATAACCTTATTACTTTCTATGTAATGTGTAAGTGAAAAATGAATCACATCGCTTCATGAGGCGGTAGTACACTATACTCCCAAGCAACATAATCATATTTTAAACAAAATAGAACATAAGAAGGTATGTGTGATATTAAAATTAAATATTTATAAAATTATCATAAATATAATATAAATTTGATTGATCTATAATTATATATGTCATTTAATGATGGTGATGTAAAATGAATTACATCGATTTGTGATCTGATAGCCTCACGTACACACAAATGAAAGTTTTGATTCAAATTATATAGAAGATTAGATTTATATAGGCCAAAAAAATTACATAAAAATATATAATTTTATGTAATATACTGAGGTTATTATATAATCATGTTTTAATAATACTTTAAAGAGTAGTAAGAAGAAACAAAATAAAAATTCTCATTTAAGAACATAACCTTTTCTTTAGAAAAATTCATCAGGTTTTCAAAACATACCTTCCAAGTTTGTCTATTTGGTAAAAATGGTATCTAGGATGTTGGGAGGAGATTATGGAATTGATTTGGTATGGTATTTTCCAAATCAAATGGCTCTGTAAGTGTGAGGAGGGGAGGAGAGGGGGTGGACTTTTATAAGTAGGGGAGAGGACACACATGGAATAGTTGAAACGATAATGTGATACCCACATTTTTTTCTATGTAAAAGTCTCCAAAATAGGTCATTATTAACCCTTAGTGGTTATTATGTCTCAATATATCCATCTAATGGGTTTTGGTCAATTTCTATGTCATTGATATTCCTTATATTCCTAATTTAACCCCCAGATAAATCTGTTTTTACCATTATAATTGTGATTAATTTTTACTTTTTTATTATTAATCAGGGTCAAAATTATGTTCACATTCTTAGATAATGCCAAATATGGAATTAATTATTCTTAATTCTATTCCCAGAATTGTAAGAATCTAATTGAAAATTATACCCACTGACACAATGGAAAATTGGCTTTCAAAAGAGAACATTCCCATAAGTATAGAATGTTTTAATATCAATATTCAATAGGAAATGGATTCCAGTGAAATAATTAGGAATAAAAAATATATAGTTAAAATACCTTTAGTTTTAAAAACATATTAAAATATAATTTTACCTTTTAAATTATTTATATGAAATTTTAGTTTAAAAAATCAATATTTTTCACTATTTATCAAAAAAAGAAACATTTTAGAAAAGAACCCAAAATTCCCCATATCATAATTTTGATACTATGATCTCAAAAATGAAGTTAATTTTATCAATTAAATTTTTTAATATTAGTAAAATTAAATTTTAAATTATGTGTTTAAAGTGTGATTGGGCCTTATTTTTGAAAAAATACAGTTTTTTAGAAAGAAATTATTTTTCTTGTAAATGTTTTTCATGATACCTCCCTTCAAAGATAGCCCTCATAGTATTGAAATGATGAAAGGGAGATAATAACCCATGAGTCCCGCCTCCATTAGGACCTAGGTTGGAAACTAGCACCAATGGTGTATAAATATCCCAATATGGGATGCATTAACCTTTATAAGAAACAAGATTGAAAGATAGACTGAATCATCCACAAACAACTCCAAGGAATAAAATAAAAGTGAAAGTCTAACCATCCCATGTGAATGAATAAATTAAAATTGATTAAAATAAAATAAATTATATAAGTAAATACCCAAAAGTAAAGATAAAACAGTGACCCAACAAATGTCAAGGATCTGATCTAGTAAGTTCTAGCATGGTCCACGAAATCATCCTGAAAACCTGAAAAAATTATATATATGTTTGGTGAGAATAAAAGTATACTCATCAGAAAAAATAAAATCTCCCATTCACATGTGAATGAATCATACTAATTCACCTGTGAGAAACAATAGATCCAAATAGAACCTATGAAGGTATACTAACCATCCCAACCTCACCAAGTCATACTCACCATGTAATTCAAGTCATATAAAATAATATAATGTAAAAAACATCATTGATAGGGTACCTTGTACAACCTTACTACTGATTAGATTCTCTAACAAAGAAATGAAAAATGTTCTAACACTCCCACCTCTTCCAAATATACCATATCACATCCCAGCCATACACACTTGGGCCTCATAACACATCCCTTAGGCACACAACTGGGCCTCACAACATAGTGCATCACATTCTCACCTACACACACATGGTCTATCACATAACATCTCATTCTGAAGACACCTAGGAAAAATATGACATCTCATATTGAAGGCACCTTGTACCACACATCATAACTCACCTAAAGACACCTTGGCCACTATTTCCTGGAAAAGAGAGTTGGGAAGGGAAGGTATTCAGCCATCCATCCTCTCATCGGGATGTTAGAAAATAAACCCCCAGCGTGATGATGCAGTTGTTTGGTAACAAGAGTTCAACATAGGTGGGTTGTATATAGATAAGCTGAGGAAAATATAAATATTTATATATATTCTTCCAAATACTCTCGACCAACCTATGGGTTCTCAGTAAAACAAACAACTCACAAAATTTTCACCATTATTGCTTCCTCTAAATAAATTTATTAATATCTACAACATTCATTTCAAAGGTGAAGATCCCTGATAAAAAAATATTGCTTCTCATTTATTCTAAGTTCAACAACAATTTATTTTAATATTTAGTATCATCCATAATTAACCAAACTAACAAACATTTAACATTTCATTAAACACTATCATTTCATTAACCAAACTAACCTATTATATTTCAAAATATAGGAAACAATTTCTCTTTTATTCCACCACCACTCAGACATCTATAAAAAACACAACCACATGGAACCAACCACTAAATATACCATCACCATGCCACCCCAAAATCACGTTCCACAAAATATATCCCAACCTTTCCAAAATCACGACACATAAACCATCAGCCCCACATGCCCCAACCACACCTCTCCATCCCAAAAGAACAACCACACATCACAACACATCAAGATCATTCTTTACATATTTACAAAGTGGTTTCTATCACATTCAACTTTATTTTAGGGTCATTATCACACAAACCATAATCCGGGGGAAACAATGAAATTATCTAAGTATATGAAATTTACCCATTTCAATTTACGGTGATATTTCAACATTCACTAGAAAACAACAAACATGGGTTCCCCAAATCATGTCAAATATCATAAACACAACCACCAGTGGACACAATTTTCAGAAAGGTGTTTTTACCATACAATCTATCACATCACAAATAACAACAATGCTATAATGGAATGTGAAACAAAACCCATTTACCCCTTTTAATTCAATTTAACCCATTTTTTAATTTATTTGTTTTAGAAAAATAAAATTAATAAGAAAAAAAGTAAACCCCACCTGCAAGATGAAAAATGATGAAAATGAAGGAAATTCTTACCTCAATGAAGCCCTCCAACTCATTGTGCACCACTGGGAAAAGAAGATTGCCTGAAAACCACAACAACACCCCCAAGCACTACAGATCTTCCTATACTGCATCCCAAGACAATAAATCACAAACTAACTAAAACTAGAAATCAAATAAAAACAACTACATTAATCCCTTGTATAATAATGTAATAAAAAGGGTGAGGAGGATAAGTGAACACACCA